>CM053622.1:220982317-221005793 GCA_028646595.1 Phalanger gymnotis | reverse complement strand
TTTTGATTTCTCTCTTCTTTTTAGGTGAACTCACCCTTTTCATTTTTGATACTGGTAATTTGATTTTCTTCTTTCTTTTTTTTTAATCAAATTGACCAAACCAATTTTATTGGTTTTTTCATAAAACCAGCTCTTTGTTTTATTTATTAATTCAATAGTTTTCTTGGTTTCAATTTTATTAATCTCTCCTTTGATTTTCAGGATTTCTAATTTGGTATTTAATTGGGAATTTTCAATTTGCTCTTTTCCTAGCTTTTTCAACTGTATGCCCAGATCATTGATCTCCTTTTTCCCTATTTTATTCATGTAAGCATTTAGGGATATAAAATTTGTTGGTTAGCCTTTTCCTGGCTTTACAACAAATTTCTGCCTTTAGGGCTCAGGGCTCTCTGTCCCAGCTTTCTTATTCTGGGGATCGTGAGTCTAGTTGTTGTCTTTGTGAATTATAGCCTTCAATTTCCTGAGGTGTAGGGGAGGGGTCTGGCTCCCTGATGTCTCTTTTCCCTAGCAGTGCTCTCCAGCACTGTTGCTCTTCAGCAAAGGTCTCAGCTGTTTGTTGTTTGAGCTGATGTCTGGCACTTCCCCTGGGGGAGCAAGATTACATCTAGGCTCCTGGTGTTGGCTCTGCCCCTCTGGGACTAATGAACTTCTACTATTTGGCCACTGAAGCCCCACTTCTATCTCCTCTGTTCCAGCGTTCTTTCCCCTCCCCCCCCCCCAATTCTCTGGGTGGGGAGGGGAGGGATTAGAGCCATTTACCTGGCCATTATGTCTCCCAGAAGTTCAAGAAGCCGAGTTTCATACCTTTGGGCTGCAAGCCTCAGGAGTTGATTGGTCATGGCCGGTGGCATTGTGCTGCCTCTCCTCACTTCCACAGACTGCCGTCCTGTGTTGGGAGGCCTGGGGATCTCCGCCAGTTTCTGGCGCCCAGCTTTCTCCCAGCCTGTCTCCCACGTGGGTTTCCTGGCTGGCTGCTTCCGCTTTGGTCTGGAGCAGTTCCACACTCCGAGGGTTCTCCTAGACCACAGATTCGTGCCTTCAGCCTTTCAGACTCTCCTGGCTTGGAAATTTGCCCCACTCAGACTGCTTACGGTTTCTAACTCTCTCAAATCTGCTCAAATTCACTTTTTTTATAGAAATCTGACAGACCTTGTGAGAGAGCTCCGGTAAGACGCTGTTTTCATGTGGCTGCCTTGGCTCTGCCCCCCAAAAGTATCAAGTTCTGATGTCGAATTTGAACTCAGGTCCTCCTGACTCCATAAACCAATAGATCTGGTGCTCTATTCACTGCACAACCTATCTGCCCCTCATCCTCATAGATTTTTTTAGCCAAGTTGAATGGTTTCACAAAAACTTGCTTAAATATCTGAGTTTTAGCATTTCTTTATGTGACCAACAAAGTCCAGCAGCAAGAGAAAGAAAGAGATATTTCATCTAAAATAACTGTAGACAATATAAAATATTTGAAGGTCTACCTGCCAAGACAAACCCAGGAACTATATGAACATAACTACACAAAACTTTTCACATAAAGTCACACCTAAACAATTGGAAAAATATTAATTGCACTTGGGTAGGTCAAGCCAATATAATAAAAATGACAATTCTACCTAATCTATTCAGTGCCATATTAAACTATTAAAAAATTATTTTATAGAGCTACAAAAAACAATAACAAAATTCATCTGAAAGAACAAAAAGTGAAAGATATCAAGGAAATCAATGAAAAAAAAAATGTGAAGGAAGGCAGTCTAGCCGTACCAGATCTCAAACTGTATTTATATAGTAATTAGCAAAACAATCTCTGGTACTGGCTAAGAAATAGAGTGATGGATCAGTGGAATAGAACAGGTACAAATTACATTATAGTAAATGACTATAGTAATCTGGTATAGGATAAAACCAAAGATTCAAGTTTTTGGAACAAAAACTCATTATTTCACAAAAACTGCTGAGAAAACTAGAAAACAGTATGGCAGAAATTAGGCATAGACCAACATCTCATACCATGTACCCAGATAAAGTCAAAATAGGTAAATACAAAGGCAAATTAGAAGATCATGAAATAGTTTATCTGTCATATCTATGGATATAAGGGAAGAATTTATGACCAAACAAGAGATAGAAAGCATTACAAAATGTAAAATAGATAATTTTGATTACATAAAATTAAAAAGTTTTTGCACAAACAAAACCAATGCAACCAAAATTATAAGAAAAGTAGAAAACTGGGGGAAATTTTTTGCAACAAATTATCTTTGATAAAGGCCTCATTTCTCAAATACATAGAGAATTGAATCTAATTTATAAAAATACAAGTCATTCCCCCATTGATAAATGGTCAAAGAACATGAACAGGCAGTTTTCAGACAAAGCTATCTATAATCATATGAAAAAATGCTCTAAATCACTATTGATTAGAGAAATGCAAATTAAAACAACTCTGAACATTGTCTACAGTAATACCTATCAGACTGAGTAATATGACAAAAAAGAAAAGTGATAAATGTCGGAGGAGATATGGGGAAAATGGGACATTAATGCATTGTTGGTGGGGTTGTGAACTGATCCAACCATTCTAGTGAATAATTTGGAACTATGCCCAAAGGGCAACCAAACTGTATATACCCTTTGATCCAGCAATACCACTGCTAGGTCTTTATCCCAAAGATATCAAAAGGGAAAAGGACATATTTGTACAAAAAAATATTTATAGCAACTCTCTCTGTGGTGGCTAAGAATTGGAAATTGAAGGGATGCCCATCAATTGGGGAATGGCTAAACAAGCTGTGGTATATGATTGTGATGGAATATTATTGTGCTATAAGAAATCACAAGTAAGATGATTTCAGAAAAATCTTGAGAGACTTACATGAATTGATGCAAAGTGAACAGAGCCAAGAGAATGTTGTACACAATAATAGCAATATTATACAAAAGAACTATGAATGACTTAGCTATCCTCAGCAATACAATGATCCAAGAACATCCCAAAGGACTCATGATGAAGCATACTATCCGCTTCCAGAAAAAGAAGTAATACTGTTTGAAAGACTGAAGCATGCTATCTTTTCACTCTCATTCTTATTCATTTGAGTCTTCTTGTACAAAATGACTAATATGGAAATGTTTTACATGACTGCACATGTATAATCTATTTCTGATTGCTTACTGTCTCAGAAAAGAGGGAAGGGAAAAAGGAAAGACAGCTAGAAATTGTAACTCAAAACTTTAAACAAAACAAAGTAAAAATTGTTTTAACATGGGGGGAATGAAATATATTTTTTAAAAATCTGAGTTTTTAAAATGTATATATGAGTACTCAATTAATTGATCTTGTTTTCTAGCCATTTGCTGCCTAAATGGGAAGCAACAGTCAGGATTGCTATGGACGGGTCATCTTTACTGTAGGAGAAAGAAGTAATATTAAAGTAATAAAAGTAATATTTAAAGAGGTGGTTCAGCACAGTTTTCTCTATTTCCCACTAGCTACACTGCTTTTAGACTTCTCTGGAACCCCCGTTATGCCCCACATGGGTATCTTCTGTCCCCTCCCATCTTTTCAGCTTCCTTTTGTGTGTTGTCTTCATTCATTAGACTGCAAACTCCTTGAGGGCAGGATGTCCATTTGGCACAGTGCCAAGCACGTAGTAGGTGTTTAGTAAATGTGTTAACTGCTGACTACTAGTGGCTATTGTGAAGTCCCGAGGAAATAGCAGGCAAAAAAAAAAAAATTTGTACCAGCTAATAAGGCAAAGGCTTCTAAATTAAAATGTTGCATGAAATGGAAAATGTTAAGTATAAATTAAACCATGATGCACAGCACTAGTACTACATGGCGGATGACTGATAACAAACACCAAAGGCAATACTACTAAAAGTTTAAGCAGTTTAGCATAAAGAGTTCCAAGTCAAAATCTTTGAGCTGGAAGAGATCATTTGGTCCCTCCATCTCATTTTACATATGACTCTAAAACCCAGAGAGATTATGTGGCAGTTGATCAACAAGTATTTATTAACAAGTATTTATTAAGGACTTACTATGTGCTTAACAGTATTAAGTCCCAATCCTTGGTCTTCCTAAAATTCAGCTCTTTCCCATGTCCCAGCCACCCCTAGTCTTCTTTCTCCCACTTAATAAATTCTAGTGGTTTACTATCACCTCCAGGGTCAAATGTAAAATTCTCTGCAATGTTCAGTCTTCCATAACCTTTCCAATCTTGTTACATCTTTCTTCCCATCAGACTGTCATCCAGTGAGTCTGCCCAGTACTGTTCCTGGCACAAGACACCACTCCCAAATCCTGGCATTTTCACTGTCCCCTATGCCTGGAATTCTCTCTCCTCATCCTTACCTCTGGATTTCCTTCAAGTCCCAGCTAAAATCTCACCTATAAAAAGACTTTTTTGATTCCTCTCAGTGCTAATGCCTTCCCTCTGTTGCTTATCTCCAATTTATCTTTTATATTATTTGTACATGGTTGCTTGCATGTTGTCTCCCCTATAAGACTCGGGTCTTATAAAGAGCAAGACTGCCTTGTCTTTTTTCTTCTTTTTTGGGGGTGGTGGTGGTAGGGTTTTTTTTTTTACTTTCCAGTACCTGGAACATAGGAGGTGCTTCAATGTTTGTTGACTGCACATAAAGTCCCTCACACTTTTAATCATACGTAAAACGAGTCTGGCTGAGAGACTATAAATGAGCTGGGAGTAAAAGTTCTAGTCAAGATTCTACATTTCTCTGTTAGCTCTTGATCATGACCAGAATCCTAACCATCTTAGTACTATACCACACTGGGGTAGAATATCTTTGGCTGTGGTTAAAACTGATTGATTCTTCTATAAATGTTTTCACAACATGACTTGCCCGTTCAAAAAAACTTTTAATGCCCCATCACTTAATGAATATAAATCCTTGGGCTAGACATTCCAAATTCTCTACAATATGATCTAACTCTGTTTTCAAATACTACTTCTCCAAAATGGGTGCTTCACTCAGGCCAGTCAGTTTCTCAGATGTCCTCAGGGAATATGATACTCATTCCCACCTAGGAGTCTTTGTTCTTTCTTCCCCAGCCATCTTTCAGGCCTAATTAAATTCTACTTTTTCCATGAAGTTTTTCCCCAAATCATTATTTTACATTGATATTTCCTCTTATCTCCTATAGCATTCACTTGGTGCAATCTTGTTTGTTGTTTAGCTTGTATTATTTAACTCTTTCAAGTATGTATCTTCTTACTGCAAATTAAGATTGAACACCTCCAGATTCATGATGAAACATGCTATCATCCACTTCCAGACAGAGAAGTGATGGACCCAGTGCAGACTGAAACTTTTTTGGACTAGGCTAATGCAGGAATTTGTTTTGCATGACTATACATTTTGTAATGGGCTTTGGGCTTGTTTGGTTTTTTTTTTTTGTTTGGTTTTGTTTTGTTTTGTTTTTTGCTTTCCAATAAAATACAATCTTTTAAAAAAGATTAAATATCTTGAGACAGAAACTGCATGTTCTCTATGTCCTTTCATAGCCTCTCCTTCACCTCAAAGAGGGTATTAGGGACAAATAAACTATGCTATATTGCTTAAAACCTGCAGCATGTCTGTGAAATTAGATCATGAGGTTCTTTTTGAAGAAAATGACAGCTTATCATAATTAGTAATTATAATCAAAACACAGGGCCAATTGGAGCAAATATCGTTCCAAGAATTTCTGGGTTAAGATTTATATTTTAAAAAAACATAACAGCAGCTAGCATTTATATAGTGTTTTAAAGCATGCAAAGTACTGTACATATTATTTCTTTTGATTCTCACAACAACTCTGAGAGCTACAGGATATAACTATCCCTATTTTATATATGACAAAACTAAGGCAGATAGAGGTTAAGTAACTTGTCCAAGAGTCATACAACTAAGAAGTGGTTCTGAAGTGGGATCTGAACTCAGGTCTTCCTGACTCCATGACTGAATTGGTTCATTCATTCTAGAAAACAATTAGAATTGTCATTTTTTTTAAAAGGTAATTAAAACATTCAAACCCTCAAACCCAAAGGTCCCACTGCTAAGCATATACTCCAGAAGTCAAAGACAATTCAATACACACCAAGATATTTATAGCAGCACTTTTTGTAACGAAGAATAGAAATGAAGTAAATTGCCCAACGACTCAGGAATAGCTAAACAACTTGTGATACATGAATGTAATGGAATATTACTGGATCGTGAGAAATTATGTTTACAGATAGACAAAGAAGATTTTTATGAACTGATGTAGGATGAAGTAAGCAAAATCAGGAAAAGAGATACATGACTACAATGTAAATGGAAACAATAATTTAAACACTGTAATTCCTATAATCATGCTTGACAACAAAGATAGAAGGTACTTCTCTCCCTTTTTTGTAGAGCCATATCATGGACATGGGACATAGCTTACAATGTGGAAGTAGAGGGGAAGGATATATTAGGAAATGGAGAGCATGTAAAAACAAAAGATCTCAATAAAAACATTTTTAAATCATGATAGAGAATCACATTAAAACATCAAGTGTTTGAAGGAGGGGGAATTAGTCTAACTTCTTCAAATTAATAAGGAAAATGAGCCCTAAAGAAGGTAAATCACTTTTCCAAATTCACACTAGTTAGTGCCAAAAACAGGAATGGAACCCAAGTTTCTTGGCTTCTAATCCAGGTATCTTTATATAGAAGGTTTTTAGTAAGTTTGATAAACTGTTAAAGTAATGCTCATATTTTAACACTGATGAGAAGTATTAGTTTGATTTCTATTACAATTAAGATTATTTGTGACAAAATTATGCAACCTACCCAGGTTTAGATGGTATAGGATGACAAGAATTTAAGAGTGTAATTCATTAGATCCTAGTTGGAAAAACATGAACAAAGTCAGAGAGACTGAAAAGGCATATAGAGGTTGCAATAATCCCTGGTAGAGTAACTAGATCAAAGTATAAAAATAAATAATTCCATTGGACTCACTAGAAGTTAAAATTAAACAAGTGGTTTAATCTTTTACTAAGAATGAAGTTACAGTTCACTACAGTAAATTTTCTAGGTCAATTTTGTAGATTAGTCACCAAAAACTATATTATATATGAGGGGACCTTGCTGCAGCATGCCTTTTGTATGTTCGATAATGGGGGCGGAGCCAAGATGGCAGCTGGAAAGCAGGGACTTGTGTGAGCTCCCCACCAGGTCCCTCCAAAAACCTATAAAAAATGGCTCTGAACAAATTCTAGAACTGCAGAACTCACAAAATAGCAGAGGGAGGCAGTGCTCCAGCCCAGAACAACCTGGATGGTAGCTGGGTGAGGTCTATCGCAAATAGAGCTGGGAGGGGAGGGAGCAGAGCCCAGCGTGGGCAGGGGCAGGACAAACCAGACCAGGAGCTGGACAGAACAGGCCCTAGTGCCCTGAATCAGTGAGCTGTGGCAGTTACCAGACTTCTCAACCCACAAACACCAAAGACAACAGAGAAGGTTAGTGGGAAAAGCTGCAGGGGATACAGTGAAAGGAGTTCACAGTGCAGCCACTGCCCCAGGAGCAGCGGAGGTGGTGCAGCTACAGAACTACAGCTGCAGTTGTTTCTGGCCCCAGGCCCACCTGGTGGGAGGAATTAAGAGGCAGATCAGAGCAGGAGTGCAGAGCCTGCTTAAAATCGGTCAGGTCCAGGTTGGTGGTTCTTGGGAGAGGAGCAGTGCTGGTGTGGCAGAGCTGGCTGTATAGAGAAATAGCTCTGAAAACAACAGCGCATCCCCTCAAGCTTGGAACAAAGGACTCTTTACAAGCAGTCATACCGCAATGAAAAACTCAAGGGTCAAATAAGTTGGTTGGGAACATGACCAGGCAGTGAAAACAGTCTCAGATTCAGTCTCAGACTTTGGAATCTTTCTTTGGTGACAAAGAAAACCAAAACATACAGCCAGAAGTCAACAAAGTCAAAGAGCCTACAACAAAAGCCTCCAAGAAAAACATGAACTGGTCTCAGGCCATGGAAGAACTCAAAAAGGATTTGGAAAAGAAAGAGAAGTAGAGGCAAAATTGGGAAGAGAAATGAGGATGAGAGAAAACCATGAAAAACAAGTCAATGACTTGCTAAAGGAGACCCAAAAACATACTGAAGAAAATAACACATTACAAAATAGACTAATTCAAATGGCAAAAGAGCTCCAAAAAGCCAATAAGAAGAATGCCTTGAAAGGCAGAATTAGCCAAATGGAAAAGGAGGTCCAAAAGACCACTGAAGAAAATACTACCTTAAAAATTAGATTGGAGCAAGTGGAAGCTAGTGACTTGATGAGAAATCAATATATTATCAAACAGAACCAAAGGAATGAAAAAGTGGAAGACAATGTGAAATATCTCATTGGAAAAACCACTGACCTGGAGGACAGATCCAGGAGAGATAATATTAAAAGTATTGGACTACCTGAAAGCCATGATCAAAAAAAGAGCCTAGAAACCATCTTTCAAGAAATTATCAAGGAGAGCTGCCCTGATATTCTAGAACCAGAGGGTAAAACAGAAATTGAAAGAATCCACCAATCGCCTCCTGAAAAAGATCCCCAAAAGAAAACTCTTAGGAACATTGTCACCAAATTCCAGAGCTCCCAGATCAAGTAGAAAATACTGCAAGCAGCCAGAAAAAAAAACAATTTGAGTATTGTGGAAACACAAACAGAATAACACAGGATCCAGCAGCTTCTACATTAAGGGATCCAAGGGCTTGGAATACGATATTCTGGAAGTCAACGGAGCTAGGATTAAAACCAAGAATCACCTACCCAGCAAAACTGAGTATCAGGCTCTAAGGCAAAATATGGACTTTCAAGCTTTCTCAGTGAAAAGACGAGAGCTGAATAGAAAATTTGACTTTCAAACACAAGAATCAAAAGAAGCATGAAAAGGTAAACAAGAAAGAGAAATCACCAGGGACTTACTAAAGTTGAACTGGTTTGTTTACATTCCTACATGGAAAGATGATGTGTATGATTCATGAGATCTCAGTATTAGGGTAGCTGAAGGGGACTATACATACATATATATAAGGGTGAGTTGAATATGAAGGGATGGTATCTAAAAAAAATCAAATTAAGGGATGAGAGAGAAATACATTGAGGGAGAAAGTGAAAGATAGAATGGGGTAAATTATCTCGTATATGTGGCAAGAAAAAGCAGTTCTGTAGGAAGAGAAGAGGGGGCAGGTGAGGGGGAATGAGTGAATCTTACTCTCATCGGATTTGACCTGAGGAGGGAATACCATACACACTCAGTTGGGTATCTTACCCCACGGGAAAGAAAGAGGAAGATAAAAAAGAGGGGATGATAGAAGGGAAGGCAAATGGGAGGAGGCAATCAAAAACAAATACTTTTGAAAAGGGACAGGGTCAAGGGAGAAAATTCAATAAATGGGGATAGGTTAAGAAGGAGTAAAATATACTTAGTCTTTCACAACATGAGTATTGTGGGTTTTACATAATGATAGGCATGTGGCCTACGTTGAATTGCTTGCCTTCTTAGGGAAGATAGGTGGGGAGGGAAGGAGGGAGAGAATTTGGAACTCAAAGGTTTAAAAACAGATGTTCAAAAACAAAAAAAAAAGTTTTTTCATGCAACTAGGAAATAAGATACACAGGCAATGGGGCATAGAAATTTATCTGGCCCTACAAAAAGGGAAAAGGGGATAGGAGGGGAGTGGGGTGACAGAAGGGAGGGCTGACTAGGGAACTTGGCAACCCAAATATATGCCATCTTGGAGCGGGACAGAGTAGAAATGGGGAGAAAATTCATAATTCGAACTCTTGTGGAAATCAATGCTGAAAACTTATTAAATTAAATAAATTTTAAAAATAATTCTGAACCACACAATGAACAACCACGATTCCAAATGAAAAATGTCTCCTCCCTCCTGAAAGAGATGCTGCGGTTTAAATATGCAGAATGAGAATCTATATTTAATAATAAATACTTCAATACTATTTGTCATTTTGTAACTTAAAAATGAAGCAATCTATCAGTAGGTTTGATTATAAGTGAATTCCTACTTGCACAAAGTAAACAATTCATAGATGTTCTGTGATAGAACTGAGTTATTTTGTGTTAAGGTTCTCACATTAAATATCTTCCTAAATAAATAGGGGTTTAAGATCAGCTCGAAAAAAATAACTCATTATTAAGGCACGTTATAAGGCAGCACAAATATGGCACATAAAGTTCTGAGTCAGGAGTCAAGACAACTGAGTTCAAATTCAACCCAATGGTCACTTATAACTTGTTTCTTACACCTGTAAAATGTGTCAATTTATATTACTTATCTCAATAGATGAGGCAGCTAGATGGCTCAGTGGATAGAGCGTTGGGCCTGGAGTCATGAAGTTCTGAGTTCAAAGGCAATCTCAGACACTCACTACCTGGGCAAGTTTGGAACTATGCCCAAAGGGTAAGAAAATGTTCATACCCTTTGACCCAGCACTACTACTTGTAGGGTTGTATCCCAAAGAGATCACATAAGTGGGAAAATGACCCATATGTACTGTTTGTCACTGGAGAAGGAAATGGCAAACCACTTTAGTATCTTCGCCAAGAAAATCCCACACAGGGTCACAAAGTGTTGGACATGCCTGAGCAACTGACCAATATCTCAATAGATAATTTTAAGGGAAGTTCTTCGTAAACTTTAAAAATGCAACATAAATGTGTTAATGCAGCACTTTCAAGGTTTGCAGTATTCCTGTGAGGATATAAAGTGACCTGACCACAATTGCAGTTAATAAAACATAAGTCCAAATCTCCAGAGAAGTCTAGAGTTCTTTCCTATACATCAAGCTACAGCCCCCACTACTTACTCCTTTTGCCCACTCATAAATATGTTCAGGTTTGCCTTAACTTTGGAAAAAAGAAACCAAATTCTATTTTACAATTTCTTCAGGCTCTCAATCTCTTTCCCTGAGGTCAACCCCCTTGAAATAATAGAGCTAGGCATATTCTTAGAGATAACCTAGTTCAAGTTCAATTTTCTGAGGCTCCCATAAGGTTGAATATTTTGTCAATGTATTGTTTTTGGTGGCACAATTGGGACTAAATCCCAGATTTCCGGAATCGCAGGATAGTACTTTCTGTGATAGCACATAAGATTACTGATTTGGGAGTCACGTGGCTGGGAGAGAAAACTAATTCTTCAGGTCTGATTACAAAGTAATGGGAATCATTTTAAAACAAAATTCTAACTTACACCTGCAAATTAAAGTTAAATTAGCCACTTTAGAAGGCTCTTAGACCAAAGGTTCCTAACCTAAGGCCTATGGATCTCCCTCCAAAGGGGCTCCTACATTTCAGAGAATATGTGAACTTTAGAGGAAAAAATATATATATCTTTATTTTTACTAGCATGCAACTGAAATTATTTTCTTTTGCTATAAATGTAGACAACAAATTTATTCTAAAAGGGGTTCACGGGATTCAACATATTGACAAAGTGATAGTGCCATAAGAGCTGGAAAGCGCTCTACAAATATGATCTCATTTTAATCTTTACAACAACTGTAAGTGGCAGGGGCTATTGTTTTCTCCATTTTACAGATGTGGAAAGTGAGACAAAGATAAAGTGACTTGCCCAGGGTCTTCTTGACTAGGTCCAGTACTCTATCCACTTAGCTGCTCCAAACAAGAGTTAAGAACCACTGCTCTATATTTATTCTAACGAAAACATCTTTATATATTTGGAACTGACTTCTGCCCTAAATATCACTAATTTATAATTAGCTTTTCTTCACTTTGAAAAAGTATTAACTTGGTTATCAATATTCCTGACAACGTATCCTGAAAACATACTTAAAGCACCTTTATAGACCTTGTCACTTGCTTTTTAGTTTGAAGAATCAAGGGCTAAAAAAGGACTTAGAAATCACCTAGTCCAATCTTCTCATTTAACAGATGAGGAAACTGAGGCCCATGATAGTCAAAACTTGCTCAAGATCACAAAGGTTTGAATCTATATCCTCTAACTCAAACTCTAATGGAAATTAAACTATGGTATGTATGCTTGCCTACCACCTTCCCACAAAATCTTCCTTGGCCTACAAAATTAATTCAATGCCTCCATCATTAAGTTTTCAGCTCCCCTCACCCCTGACAAACCAATTTGTCCTCTCCCTCTAATCCCTAAAACACTTTATACCATACCTTTCCTTTCTTAGGCATTTTTATTTAGCCTTATACAGAAGTGAGTTAATAAATTCATGCATATCTTTGAATTACTTTTAGAAACTAACACATTACTAACTTTATGCTGCAGAAACTGAATTCCTCATGTAACCATATGTATATCACATCTTTATTACCATAAGACTGCCCTAGCTACTCTCCTTCCTATGTGGTCTTTCCTCTCATGTGTGGGTGTCTCTCACCAGAAGTGGGAAAACAAAGATTAATATGACTAGGACTACACCCCTCTCTGTATAAAATACCTGGTTCTTTTTAGTTTCCTTGATGAATGATATGGAAAGTCCTACCCGTTGAACTGGGAGGTTTGGTTATGAACATGTACCAAGTACCAAGAGCAACTTCTTGCAACATAGACTTCCTCCTCCTCTTGCCATGGCCTGGAAACCATTAAACTGGAGTCTTTGGGAGACATCCTTGATTACATCCCTGCCCATTCCTGTTTTGAAGATGTTACTTGCTTCCTCATTGGCCATGCTTTAAAAACCTTGATGTTCCATTCAATTTTGCTACCATATACCCTTCCTTTAAACTAGCCAAAAAAGCTATGCCTCTTTTCCGTAACTCTTCTGCAAAGCTTCCTTTTAAGTCCCAGCATCAGACCACAATATCTCACAAAAAAACACTCACCTCATTGATTAACTTACATTTGTTACTCTTACTCTAATAAATGATAACCTCTTTAAGGATATGATCTTACTTTAATCTTTCAAAACCCGTCATACCCCAAAGCACAATGCCATGTATATTAGGCATTCAAATAATTGAATAATCTTGAAAGTAACCACCAGTTACTCAACAAAAACAAGAGTAAATATTAATTTAATCAGAACCCAAACCAGGTTCTTTAAGGACTCATAACTGACAGTTCACAATATATCGGACACTTACACAATACTTGCATATTTGTTCAAATATTCCCTCTAGAAAGGATAAACCCCAGGGTTTTTTGGTTTGTTTTTTTTTTTGATGTTTGCAAACACTTATTACTGAGATTCATCAAAAACTTGCACAAACCAGAAACTAATCTGGTTTGGGCTTGATTCATGTGATGGGTATATATGCTAATAAAACATTTTAGATAGCCTACATCCCAGTTAGTATTTAACAATAGTAGGGTTTTCATATCTTTTTAAGAAGTACAAATTCAACAGCATTATTTCTCAAAACAAAGGTTTTGCCACTTTTTTCATTAATTTTATATACTGGTTTTTTCTTTTCTATTTATCAGGCTTCCTCTAGAAACTAGTCTCATAGGAACCATTCTGTCAATTTTATTTTCTGTGATGCTAGAATTTCATGTTTTTTTAAACTAGCATTTTCTAAGAACTACTATCATAAGGATACTCTCAGTTATTATATTTGATAACTTCTGATAAAATTTATTCTGATTTGAAAGACCATTATAAAAATATAAATTTAACCAAATTTTCCCATGCACTTCCTCCTAATATACTGTGTACATTCCTTTTCCATGTATACCTTTACACACACACACACACACACACACACACACTTTTTTAAAACCTTTTAAGTTGAACTCTTCAAATAAAAAAAAGGGGGGAAATCCTATCTCAAACTAGTATTTGGAAAAAGTAAAGAAATGGCTACCTGTTAACTAAAGAATAGAAAAAGTAAAAAATAAAAATAAAAAATGTCAAGTATTAGAATTCCATTCTAATGAGAAAATACTATAAGATATGCCTGAAACACACTAGAATGTACCTGTTTAGCAAAAAATAATCTGACATTTTGAAATCTAAGAAAATAAGCCAAAACCCAAATAAACTAAAAAGTCTACTAATCAAGTACAACATGCTCTATTCCATTCCTTATTTTAGCCTTTTACATCTTTCTACAACATAAAGCATTTATTAGACTTGTCCCTGGCTTACAAAATTATACATATCTAAAATTTGAGTCTATAAAACATGATTTGGGAAATAAAATTTCAGTTTTCCCAAATGCTTACAGAGCCTTAAGGCTAAATAGGTATTATCATTATTGCTTGTGTCCTTTAAAAATATGATCATATTTGAACATTAGATTTATTTTCCTACTAAACCAAATTTTATGACATCAAATGTTTATTTTTTGGATTGATCACTCAATCAGAATTGTCAGTAGTCACACATATGACAATCTTTTACAAGTATACTAGTATTTTCTAGCTGTTCCTTCTCAATTATATAATAGAAATAGTGTATTTAAGTAAAATTAGTCATTTATCAATAAAATGCGCAAGAAATAAGAAAATTTACTTTTATCCGTTTAAGTGCCTTATGCCACATTTTTCTTATGAAATTACCTACTGGAATACAAATGGGTCAAGCTAATCTACTCTTTGAGCACACAAACTACTGATTAGATATTTCTTAATGTCATGATGAAGGCCCTTTTTATAAAATACCCCAAAGGCTTTACATAGATATTTGTAAGGTTGCAAATTGTTGTTTCAACGCATTGGAAAATCATAGCATGTCCATCAATATCTCATTAGTTCTGATATGCTGGGTCATGGGGGAAGAGTTTAATATAGGACCAATTCAGAGAGCAGAACACTGACCTAATAGGACAACAAGAAATTGTTTTACAATCCTTTATTAGCATATGATCACCCTTTAAGGGTTTCACTTACTAACCTTTTAAACAATCATCTAAGGCAATTTTACAGTTCACTTAAAAATTTTAAGACTATACACTCCTAGAACCTTGGCCTCTTTTCAAGAGAGACAAAGGGGAAATTGCATAAAAACTGCCCTGTTTAGATGTTACTCTATGTAGGAGTGGTTCTACATCATCCCCCTTCTATAACCAACCAGCATGGCTTTGACTGCTACATACAGCTCAATTGTAGCATGCAAAAATGGATTCTGCTTCCTAAATTTGTTAATTGGCATGCAAGTTTCTGCAGAAATCCACAGTCCCCCAAAATTAATAACAAATATTACGTTGCAGAGTTAACTTAGACAACAAATAGCTGGAAAACCAACACTTGAACACAATTGTGGGCATGAGAAGAACACAAGAGAACAAAGTTCCAGAGTTTCTCAGCCTCGCAAGTATATTAAAGAATTTAACAGCATACAGATGATTTAAAGTAATACATAGTTCCCAGAGTACATAATTTATATTCCCACTACTACACTTTACTAGCTTCCATTTAGGGCAAGACAGTTTCTCAGTGAAAAAGCACTTAACATAGGCACACTGATTGAGACTGTCAGAGTTCCATGAACACCTTACAAAGTTTTACGGTAATCCACATCGACTTGTTCCTTCCCCAACCATTTAAAAGTTAACATTTTAGAAGTAGAATGTATTTTAAAATCAGTAATAATTATTCCAAAACATTTTTTACATAAGTAGTGGTGCCTATGTGTGCGGTGTTTGGTAACATTTCAAACTTCCTTGTGAATAATTTTTAAAGTGTTAGAAGTATATTAAAATATATCAATTTAGCCAAAG
The DNA here is from genome assembly GCA_028646595.1 of Phalanger gymnotis. Lineage (NCBI taxonomy): Eukaryota > Metazoa > Chordata > Mammalia > Diprotodontia > Phalangeridae > Phalanger > Phalanger gymnotis. The sequence goes on along the minus strand of CM053622.1, from coordinate 220,990,091 downwards.
TAGTATCTTTTACAATGATGAACTTCATAAGCGGAAAGGTAGTGCAGTGCTATAAACTCCACTGATGATTCCAAATCATTTCAACATACTACATGGTACATCAAGGCTGCTAATGTGAAAACCATTTTTAAAACCACAGGAAAGGAAAATACGATTTGGAAATGTTTTGGGTGACATATGGTTGAAATTCATTCTAGTTAAAGGCATTATACCATAAGCAGTCAAGGCTGAAAGTATAGTCAAAAGAAGAGACATGCTTTTATATACTTCCATGTAACTGAGTGTTATAGTGGGAACAACCTGAAGTTTCACAAAAAAAAATGTTGAAAGAAAAAAGTGTTAAAAGAACTAATTTAAGCATGTGAAAATAGGAGTGTAAGAGACAGGTGTTGAAAATTCTAGTGTGATTAAAAACTATGAGGTTTTTAAAACATGATAGAAGGGATTTCTATTCTCTCAAAGATGGGCTAAATCCAATTATGTAATTGCTCCTTAGCAATAATATCCAAAGGTCCAATTAACTAGTATACAAAAATAGGGGAACAAATAAAAGATCGACAAGATACAATAATTCTGATTTTAGCTATTTCGGCAAGTTATTGTACATATAATACAGCAATATCATAGAAATGGCACAGCCTCTGAGGATACTTTCCACATTTTATTTACATTTTAAGACTAACTTTAATCTCAGAATCACATATCCATACACCTATTTCCTTTGTTTTTTCACTTAAAACTTAAATTCATGGTTTATCAGAACAAAGACTGTAAACAAGTATTTACCATGTCTGTTACATGTAACACACAGGAGCTGCTTTAAACAGAAATCCATCTCCCTCCCTCAACCCCTCCCCCCTTTTTATAAATACAGGTATCAAAACAATCCTGAACATACTCTTTGTTACTACTAGTAGTCGGTACCCACACCTCTTCAAAAATTAAACAAAATTAGCAACAGTATTTATTGTACCTGCTACTTTAGACAATTTAAATTGCAGCTCTTTCACTAAGCAAGATGGATCAAGCATGCCATTTATAATTTTCCTTCTTGAGAAATTAGATTTCTGAAACATACATTACTCCACAGCAATCTGACACTTCTTGTCATGCTTTCATCTTGGAAAACCCGAATTGCATTTGGAGTACTCCAGGTTTATGCTTAAATGATAGTGCCTTGATAAGAGGAAAAAAAAATTGTGCTGCATTTTTCTTCCCATTGTGCCTGAAAACATAATGGGTGTACATATATTAAATATATTCTTACAAATGTCCAGGTCATGTATACCAGCTGGAATTCTTTTAATGTGTGGGTTTTGCATTGTGAGATTTAATCAAGACATTAACATGAGTAGAAGGTTGTTGGTTTAGATAAGTTTGAGATTTGTTAAAATTAATTGCTGTATGTTTGTCCTTCTGGAGGTTGTGGAAGCTTCATGTTTTCTTTGGACATCATTAGACGCCTTAGCTCTTGAAGTACAACTTTAATGCTATAACAATTTTGCCATTTTGCTAACACTGGTATGCACCGTGCATCCACCTACAAGAAAAAAGAAAGAACACAAATAAGTGATATACATAAAATACTACAGCTGTAAAGATGAAAAAACCATTGCAGACATAACTTTCTAAGTCTAAAATTTCACTTTCAATCCTCCCTGGACCAAGAATCAGAAGACCCTGGGTAGCTTGCACCAGCTGTAAGCTATATGATTCTGGGCAAGCTTATTAGCCTCTCTGGGCCTCAGTTTTCTCATCTGTAAAGAGAAAGGTAGCATGACATATTAAACTCAAACCCAAGTCCTGGCTTTTACTTACTATGTTTAACTATGTTGCCTTGGAGGGAAAAATCATAATCTCAAAATTTTAATTTCCTTATCTGTAAAATGGGACAAACACATAACCTGGATTACAATAAAGAAAGATGGCACTCTGAAAACTTTTAAGAATTCTATAATTATGAGCTAGCATTACCTGTAAAATGAGGGCAGGATAAGATCCAAAACTAACATCAATTCTTTTTTATAAAAAAAGTTAATAAAATGAAATGCTGTAGATAAGTACTTAGATTTAATCAGAGCATTTCATGAAGTCTCTTAAGACTGATAATCTTGTAGAGATGGAGAGATATGGACCAGTTGAGAAAACAGATTCAGTTTTGGACATGTTGGAAACATGGAAGACATATGACCGAAGCTCTGCAGGGAAGTCAGGATTAGAGATAAAGATTCCGAAGACACGTCATGGAGGTGATAATTAAAGCTGCGGAAATCAATGAGACTGTATAGGAAGAGAATGTATAAACAGAAGATAGTCAAGGACAGCGCAAATTCTCACACACACACACAAGAATTCCCAAAAAATAAATAAATAAATAAAGGTAGTTCGATGAGGAGTTGAATGACCTAAGTTGAGTATGTATACTATTCTTTCAAGAATTTCGGTACTGAAAGGGAAGAGGTAGAGAATGGTAAGAGGTACAAGACTGCTAGGGGAGGTTTTTTAGAATGGAGGACAATTCATATATTTTAAACAGGAAGGAGCCAATAGAGGTAGTTGAATACTGAAAAGAGAGATGCAGTGACTGATGGAGTAAAGTCACAGAGAATAATGTAGGAGGGGCTGATTTTAGCAAGGAATAAAGCGACCTCATCCCTTGAAGCATAAGGGAAGGAGGAAGGGGACATGAAAACATAAAAGGGCTTAGAAGAGTAGAGTTGTAAGAATTCATGGCAGATGGCCTTGATTTTCTCATTAAGTATGAGGTGAGATCATCTGCTTTGAACGAAAGTAGAATTGGGGAACTGGAGAAGAAAGAAGTTTGGAATGGCCACTTCAAGGAAAATGAATCAGTAAGGGATTAATAAAAGGAAGCCTTTAAAGCAATGAGCCCAATTAGGGTTAGTTAACACAAATTTGTAGTAGAGCAATGGAATATCCTCTAGTCTAAGCACCATTTGGCCACTTAGATAAACCAAGGAAGAGAGGAGATATTGAGTTTCCCAAAGTTGGAGATATCAGATGATGCAATGGGCAAGGGATTCAAAGCCAGAAGAGACAGCACATCACTGAAATGGGGAGAGTACTGGTTCAAGGCCTGGTAGAAAAGAAAATGACACCAGGAGAGAACTGATTTATCAGACAGGAAAAACAAGGAAGATTCACTATGAGCTTATCAAGACACTAAATATAAACACATACACTGTTAGCAAGGTACAGGTTATTTCATTTTATAATAGAAAACAATGAGATAAAATTAATCACTTTGGGCAAGTCTCTTCACTTTGTTGGACCTAACCTTCCCTATCTATAACATGAGAGTGTTGGGACTAGAAGATCGCTAATCCTCTCATTTCTACTGTACAGTGAATTCTGTTTTAAAGACAATCTCTTTTACATATTGGAAGATATTCTACCATAATTTCCATTGTCCATAATTAAGGAAATATATTCTGCATAACAAAGGCAGTAACTGGGAATTATCTAAGAATAGAGATTCTCTGTGGAATTTTCCTTGAGTTACTAAAAATTAGGGGAATGCTATATAATACAGTGTGTTTATAATGTAATCTTCTTAGACTATTGTAAACAGTCTCCATAACTGGATGGAGTTTATAAAATTAATGGAGAGAAACCCACGGTATTTCCAGAACAGAAACAAATACTTGCAGCTGTATAATGGTAGTTAAATAAATATAAGTGATTGCAAATCCCGTGAAATACCAAACAGACTCCACAAGAATATTCATAAACTCTCAATAAAGATCTTGGTGGGGGCGAAGGATGGGGAGGACAACTATGGGAAAATAAATATCATGTCAGAATAAAACCTGCAGTTCATCAGTTGATAATACACAATAATCCTCCAAACTTAAGATCCTACAGAATTTAAATTCTGTAATTCATGTTTCACAATGTTAACATCCTCATAAGAAATATTTTTGCCTGGTTTCACTTCATAAACACAGAACCATATTATTTTAAAGACACGCTACAAATCTACTGGTGCAAAATGCATCATCAGAAGCAAATAATTAGATGCCTAGGTGTATTTAATATACAATTAAAAAATGAAGCAGCCCCAACAGAAAATCTAAAAATAATAGTTTGATTACTATCAAGAAAAAAAACTCAACCTTCGATATACACAATCCTAAGTGCCAATAATTTTATGTTTCATTTTCAAAGAACCATAGTAGAAGACAATAAAGTTAAGTTCAAACATTCAGTCAAACACCTGCTATTAGGCACATTTTAAGTATAAGGGATATAAAGATTTAAAACAAAAGTCCCTGTATGGTTAACGATTTGTACTACAGGTAAAGTTATTAATTCAACTCAACAAATATTTCTCATTTGCTTACTGCGAGGTCTCACAGTGCAGTGTAGTATGTAAATAACAGAGGACATAAAGGTGAAAAAAACTAGGTTCAAATCCTGGCTGTTATTTACTAGCTATGTGATCTTAAGAATGTCACTTCACCTACCAGTAAAAAAAGGAGATAATAAATCCTAAGAATGACCTCCTTGAGCCTTAGTTTCCTCATGTGTAAAAAGAGAAGGTTGGTTTTGATGGTCCCTGGGATCCTCTCCACCTCTAGATCGATGATCCTATGAAATACCCTGTATGATCAGCAAGAAGACTAAGACTCCTTGAGGACAGGTCTTATTTAAACCTTGTATAGTCTCCTCACCTCCCTATTTACAATGCTCCCTTCATGATGATAACTTAGATTTATATAAAAATTTATACTTTTACAAAATACTTGATTCATTCTCATTTGATCCTCAAGGATCTAAAGCTGGAGAGGACCCCAGAGACCACCAAAACCAAGCCTCTCTTTGTACAGAGGAGGAAACTAAGGTCCAGGGAAGTAGTTTCTCCTTAGACTTCAGGATCACTCCTCAGTCTAGAACTTCTCAAAACTTTATTGAAGCAGGTGCAAAGAGGCTGGACTGCACTGCTTCTTCCTACACTCCTCGATCTATGCTGTTCTCCTCCATGGTTATAATGTTTTAACTAGGTCATTCTTATGATATGAAAACTTTATTGAGTTATGTCTACAGTTAAAATATCTATGCTCATTTAATTTCAATTAAAATAACACTCACTGAGAGGTTAACTGATTTAGAATTAGAAATGATTGATACTCCTGATTTTTAAAAGTTACTTGAGGCCCCTAATTATAGAATGAAATTATTTGAGGAGGCAGGGCACAATCTATTTGGGCGATAAATCTCAAGTCCTAATCCTCAATTCTTAGTCATGACTTCAAAGGAAAGCCCCGATCAAATTTCTCAAAACCTCAAATTTCTCCAAAACATCAAAAAAGAGGCTTGGGGTAAATTATTTTGATTTGGGGGACAAATGCGCAACTGCTCTTTCAAAGCCACTCTCCATGGATACTAGAGAAGTACTTACGTTTCCAGAAAGTGACCTCTAAAATACATACACACACACATAAATTTATATACATAATAGGTCTGAACAAATATGTCTATATATCTATAGTTAGATGCTATTCCTATATGGAAGCTTATTCCATCAGTGTAGATCTGCAGCTTATCTCTAACTTAGGCCTGCACAACTTGTGGCTGCTGGACCACTTACAGTCCAAGGGCCCCTTGCAGCACACCAGAGGATTTCCTCTACATTTTTTGCAGGCTGCAGGCCTTCTCTAAAAGACTCTTTAAGAGTTGCCCGAGTCAATGGAAGTTAAGAGACTTGCCCTTGGTCATCAGTATGGACATGAACCTAGGTCTTCCTGGGCTCCAAGGCTTATCAATTCACTATGGCACCCTGTTTCTTACCCTGTAAATATAGACACAAAAATAATAATAAGACTTATCCATAATACCATTATGTAAGCACACATGGAAAATAAAGTAGAGGAAAAAAACCTATTTCCAATGCCTTTTCTAAGGATATTTCACTCAATTTTAAGAACCTTCTTTCATAGAAGGAGGAAGGAGATAAAAGAGGAAGGACGATAGAAGAGAGGGCAGATAGGGGGAGGAGGTAATCAAAAGCAAACACTTTCAAAAAGGGACAGGGTCAAGGGAGAAAACTGAATAAGGTGAGATAGGATAGGAAGGAGCAAAATATAGTTAGTCTTTTACAACATGAGTATTGTGGAAGGGTTTTGCATAATGATACACATGTGGCCTATGTTGAATTGCTTGACTTCTCAGGGAGAGAAGGGGGAGAGAATTTGGAACTCAAAGTTTTAAAAGCAGATGTTCAAAAAAAATGTTTTGCACGCAACTTGGAAATAAGATATACAGGCAGCGGGGCATAGAAATCTATCTTGCCTTATAAGAAAGTAAGGGAAAAGGGGATGGCAGGGAGTGGGGTGACAGAAGGGAGGGTTGACTAGGGAATGGAGCAATCAGAATACATGCTATCTTGGAGTGAGGGGAAGGTAGAAATGGGGAGAAAATTTGTCACTCAAAATCTTGTGAAAATCAATGCTGAAAACTAAAAATATTAAAGAAATAAATAATAATTAAAGAACCTTCTTTCACACAAATATAATGCAAAAATAATTTATTTCATATGGTTTCAGTAAAAAGAGAGGTGAAGAATAACTGTAGTAGATGCATCTCTTGTTCCCTTCTACCAATCAGAGCAAGGTTCTTTTACAAGATTATTTTTTAAAATATCAGATGTATGAGCTCCCCACCAAGTTCCTCCAAAAACCTGTAAAAAATGGCTCTGAACAAATTCTAGAACTGCAAAACCCACAAAGTGGCAGAGGGCAGCAGGGCTCTAGCCCAGGACAGCCTGGATAGGTCTCTGGGTAAGGTCTATCCCACACGGAGCTGGGAGCTGAGGAGAGCGGTGCAGAGCCCAGCATGGGCGGCACGGACCAATGAGACCAGGAACTGGGCGGAGCGTGCCCTAGCGCCCTGAATCACTGAGCTATGGCAATTACCAGACCTCTCAACCCACAAACAGCAAAGACAACAGAGTAGGTTAGTGGGAAAAGCTGCGGGGACAGGAAGTTTGGGGACAGGGAGTTTGCGGTTTGGCCACCGCCCCAGGGGCAGTGGAGGTAGGGCAGCTACAGAACTACAGCTGCAGTTGCTTCTGGCCCCAGGCCCACCTGGTGGGAGGAATTAAGTGGCTGATCAGAGCAGGAGTGAAGAGCCTGCTGAAGATCTAAGCCCAGTCTGGGCTGGGGGTTCTTGGGGAAGGAGGAGTGCTGGTGTGGCAGCACATCCGCCCAAACGTGGAACATAGAACTGTACAAGCAGTCATAGCCCGCTGAAAAACTCAAGGGTCAAGTAAATTGGCTGGGAACATGGCCAGGTGGCAAAAACACACTGAGATTCAGTCTCAGACTCTGGAATCCTTCTTTGGTGACAAAGAAGACCAAAACATACAGTCAGAAGAAGTCAACAAAGTCATAGAGCCTACAACAAAAACCTCCAAGAAAAACAAGAACTCATGGTCTCAGGCCATGGAATAGCTCAAAAAGGATTTGGAAAAGCAAGTTAGAGAAGTAGAGGAAAAGTTGGTAAGAGAAATGAAAAGGATATGAGAAAACCAGGAAAAACAAGTCAATGACTTGCTAAAGGAGACCCAAAAAAATACTGAAAAATATACTGAAGAAAACAGCACCATAAAAAATAGACTAACTCAAATGGCAAAAGAGCTCCAAAAAGCCAATGAGGAGAAGAATGCCTTGAAAGGCAGAATTAGCCAAATGGAAAAGGAGGTTCAAAAGACCAATGAAGAAAATACTAGCTTAAAAATTAGATTGGAGCAAGT
>CM053622.1:220950280-220968004 GCA_028646595.1 Phalanger gymnotis | reverse complement strand
GAGCTACATCCAGAGAAAGAACTGTGGAGTCTGAATGCAGATTGAGGCAAACTATTTGCTCTTTTAATTCCTCTTTTTTTTTTTGGTTTTATTTCTTCTCTCTCATGATTCATTCCATTGGTCATAATTCTTCTTTGCAACTTGACTATTGTGTAAGTAAGTTTAATGCGAAGGTCTATGAAGAATCTATATCGGACTGTATGCTGTCTTGGGGGGCAGGGGGGGAGGGGAGGGAAGGGAAGAAAATCTGAAACTCAAGAACATATAAAACTAAGTGCTGTAAACTACAAAGAAAAAATCTAATTAAAAAAAAAAAGAATATAGGCTCTTTGCAAGCTGGGACTGTTTCATCCTTTGCACAAGTATCCCCAGCTCCTAGCACAGGGGTGGGGAACCTGCAGCCCTTTGATTGAATCCAAACTTCACAGAACATTTGTTCACCCACATGACCTAGCACAATGCCCTGCAATTAGCAGGCATTAAATAAATATCTGTTGAATGAGTGAACACCCAACACCAGTAACATTAAAGCTATAAATGCCTTCATTTAGTCAAATACAGAGGGTTGTCACAAACAGGGAAGGCTAAATTTATTATTCAATAATTAATATATTGTTTTTATTCTGATGAGGTGAAAATTTGAGAAAAAGTTTGAAAAAGGCTAAGGTCCCTCATCTACATGGAGATTCTAATGGAATCTATACAAATTGATGAGATCACCAATGATCAAAGTACAGTAAGATATGAATACAGTGATATTAATTCATTACATAAAATCAGTTATACTAAGCAAGATCTGCACAAAATGAATAGTACACATTATCTATATTAGCATGTGATTCAATATTTCATTATAATTTGAATCTTTTTAGCTGCAATTCAAAATATTACGAATAAGCACAATTCAGACCAGCTATACAAAAGAGTAAAATATTCAAAATAACAGATATAAAAAGCTTCTTTAAAAAGGAAAAAAAGAGTCTATAGGAATACAAAACTAGTTTGGGCTTTCAGCCAATCATGATTTTGCCAAATAAAGTCTAACCAACTATGTGCAGAATATTAATGTAAAAGCTAAGCTAATCCCACATAGCACATACCCTCTAGTAAGAACAAAGGAGGTGTACAAATAACTAGAATAAAAATTATACATAAATGAACCAAAGAGATATCCAGAATTGTTTTTTTCTCCATGCTCAGTGCTAGATTGACAAAATTAAAGAAGACTTTCAGGTTTACTGGGAAGTTAACAAGTTAAACAAGGATATGACTATGGTATTTAATTATCAAAACATCCTTTCCCCACCAGTTGCTAGATTGAGAAAATTGAAGAAGAATTTCAGGTTTATAGGGAAGTTAACAGTTTCAGGTTTACTGGAAAGTTAACAAGTTAAATGAGGATATAGCTATGGTATTTAATTATCAAAACATCCTTACCCCACCATGTTCCCTGTTACTGTATAAAACAACACCCTCCTCCCAGTTCCTTAGGCCTCATCCTGCATTCCTTAAAAATCTCTCAATCCTTGTAGGCCAAATCCCGTAATTTCACCCGTGAAAGGTCTTTTGAATGTGCTCACTTCTCTCCTCTGACACTGCCACCCCCACGCTAGTAAAGGCCTTATCACCTCATATCTTGATTATTCCAATAGCCTGCTGGTGAGTCTGCCTGCCTCAAGTCTCTCTGCACTCCAAACCACCCTCCATTCAACAGCTCAAGTGATTTTCCTAAAATGGCAGGTCCAGTCGTATCACCTCTTTCCTACTCAAACTCTAGTGGCTTCCTATTACCACCAGGAACACGTACAAAATGATCAGTTCTGCTTTCAAAGCCCTTTATGACCTAGCTCCCTCCTAACTTTCCAGTCTTCTTACACCTTACTCCCCTCCAAACACATAGTCCTCAATCCAGTGACATTGCCTTCCTGGCTGGTCCAAGAACAAGACACTCCATTTCTCAGCTGTGAGCATTTTCTTTGGATGTCCCCCCATGCCTGGAACACTCTCCCTCCTCCACTCTGCTACTGACTTCCCTGACTTCCTTTAAGTCCACCTAAAATCCCTACAAGAAGCCTTCTCCAACCCCTCTTAAGTCCATTTCCTTCCTTCTGTTGATGGTTTCTTATTTATCATATGTGTATGTACTGAAAGCGATTTTTACTAATGCGAATTTGCCCCTACCGACCCACTTAACCTACGTAAAAATAATACCTTTACACAAATCATATATTGTACTAAAATGCAGACATATTAAATACTGTACCACAATAATAAACAGAATTATGAAAGGTAAAGTTAATGACAGAAAGTATGCATAGTATCACAGTAAAATTAACATAGGTGGGCAGTATGTTGTCTTTTCCCCATCCACAGAACCTAAACTCTTTTCATAAAGTTATTGAGAGATGTTTGGACAGTGGCTCTCTTTTTTTCCTCACATATCTGAGGAGAGCAAGCAATGTTATTCTCAATCACTCTTTGAACTTTTAAAAATCTTGAAGTATTTGGATCCATCTTTTCAATACGAGAAAAAATTTCACTCAAATGATGAAATGCTTCTGCCAATCTCAGTTTCAAAGCTTCCCTTTCTTCTGCAATTTGCAGCTTAACAGTTCAATCAGATCCTCAATCAACAGTTCTTCTCCGAGAGACTCAATCAACTCCTTCACATCATTCTCATCTACTACTAGCTCCAATTCTTGTGCTAATTTCACAATTTTGTTATTCACTTCTTGTAATTCACTTCACTGCTCTGTTAAATCCACAAAAACTGGAATAAGCTACAGGCACACTTTTTTCCAAACTCTCTTCACACGTTTCTATTACATCTTCCCATACCCTAGCAATATTCCGGATTGCACGGTAAATATATAGGACTTCTAGAAATTTCTCAATGTCAAGTCCTTATCTGCATTCAAAGCTGCATAGGCTGTAATGATGAGGTAGTGTTAGGGGGAAGGTGGACCACTTTTACATTTTCATTAAAATTATCCAGATAGGGAGGGTGACCTGGAGCATTACCCAAAACAAGAAGAATCTTAAAAGGAATGTTATTGTCATTACAAAACTTCTCAACTTTGGAAATGAAGCAGTATGTATTTTTCAAAGAAGATAAGGGTTATCCATGCCTTATATGTAGCAAAATAATGCACAGGTAGATTGTTGCCTTTGCTGAATCCTTTCAATGCTCTGGGATTTTCTGAGTGTTACATAAGAACAAGTCCTAGATGCATTCCTTCCAAGCAGAAGAGTAACTCTATTCTAAAAGATTTATGATGCCATAGTTTTTTTTTTCCTTCAATAAGATATCGGTTTGTGATGGCTTCTTTGATAAAATAATCCGGTTTAATCAACACTAAAGATTTGCTTCTTTGCTGCTTCAGTATCTTGCACTAGAAGCCTCCCCTGACACTTGGACATTATGAAATCCATGTGATTTAACAATCAAGCAAGCCAACCACTACTTGCTGTAAATACCTGTGTCCTTCAGGGTATTTTACCTTTAAATCTTCAAAGAGGCTTTGAGTCTGGGCTTGAATTGTCATCAAGCTTAAAGGTATATTCTTCTGAGTCTGGTCTTCTATCTAAATAATAGTTAATAGTTTCTCCTTCTTTAGAACAGCACCTTCTCTTCATTTCTATAGAGAAGCAGACATCATACAAGCATTGCCTTTTACTGCTCCTTTATCTGGCAGCATCTTTTACTACAGTGTTCACAGTCAACACTGCAAGACTAAGTGTTCACATGCTAATGGACAATTTTTGTCCTTCATATTTTCTATTTTTATTTTCATTTCCAAGTCTATTGGCTTAAACTTATGAGATGGTTCACTTTACCCTTCAAGGGCATGTTTGCCACCAGCCATGGTGAAAATAGAAGAATCACTATTGAACACAAGAAGAACTCCATGTCTGCAGACACCAGGTACTGACTTAGAGATGCCTCTCAGCTTCTCACCACCATTTACGCTGTCCACATCATACAAAATTTTACATCATTTTATCATACGATGTGTGCTTTGTGTAAGGAATTTTTATAATTTTTTGAAATGCAGATTTCTTTCAGAATTCTTTATGTAATAAGTCAAATTTGTGTAATGCATAGGTATATAAAGTCAGAACTGTCTGTATACAAAGATGGTAATTAATAGGAGGGTGATTTCACTAAAATGTATTTGTACCAGAATTATATGTAATAGCAAAAAAAAAAAAATTGACAAGCTAGGTCTGCACCGATAGAGAATGAACAAAATAGTATACTCATGGTAATTTTTGCACCAAATAAATAAATATGAAGAAATTAAAGAAATACTGGGAGATAATATAAAATCTTTAGTTTCCACTGACAAAATCGGATCTTCAACAGAAAGAGGAAATGCATGCAAGATAATATATTTCTTCTGTTCTTTATCAATTAACCCCTATCTGAAAGATGTATATATAGGGTCAACAACTAATAACAAAAGAAATGTAATTACACTTTTGTTTATATATGTGAATACCTGTAATTGTCGATGAAAACTAAAATAATTTTACATCAAAAACAATGTATTGCGAAGGACTAAACACAATTCACAAAAATGTAGTCTGACCAGGCCAGAACAGAATTGACTACTAATTACCTCCCTCAATCAATCTGGACACTAGATCTGTTTTAACCTAATATCACATTACTTTTTGCAGATACCATTTCACACTGATGATTCATCAAGGATATGAGTGAGACCACTGAAAATCCCGGAGTCCTTTACTCACAAACTATCAATCATCTAGGTACAAATAAAATTAACGCAACAAGGATAAGAAGGGAAGCAAATGGCTGGAGGAAAAAAATCGTTGTACCAAACATCTCTGATAGAAATCCAAGATAAATAGGCAACTATAGGAATATATGACCATAAGTCATTCCCTAATAGATATAAGTAATCAAAGATGATAAAAGTTCCACCAAGAACTGTAAATTCCTAACAGTCATGAGAACATGCTAAGTCAATAGTAATAAAAGAAACACAAATTAAAACATATGAGGGGAAACTCTGGTTTCACTTGACATCTAGCCAATTGACAAAGATGACAAAAAAGAGGAATGACCAATATCTGAGGGATTGTAGAACAATAGACATGCTAACATCTGCAGGAGGTGCTTTAAATTGATCCAATCATTTAAGGATACCAATGTGGAATTATGTAAAAACATAGCGATAAAATTATCCATACCCTTTTAACCTAACAATTCCACTACTAGCTACATACCCCAAGAAGACCAATGACAAAAAGAAAAGACCTAAAAATATCACAATACTTATAAGCAGCTCTTTATATGGTAACAAAGAATTGCAAACAAAGTTTGCAGAATAGCTGGAGAACAGCTAAACAAGTTATGGTTTGTGAGTGTAATGGAATATTACTGTTATAAGAAATAATGACTATAATGACTGAGTGCTGGAAAATATGAAATTTTGCTAAGCATTTTAAGTAAAACGATATACACAATGACTGCTGAGGAACAGAAATTTTGTAGTCTGTGTTCTCAGTACCAGCCTGCCAGAGGCTGGTGTAGTAATTATGTATAATAATTACCAATTAATCAGAATACTGAAATAAGAACACTTCATTTCTTTCTTTCTTCTTTTTAATATTTTATTTCCTCCCGCCCAATTAAATGTTAAAACAATTTTTAAACTTTTTTCAAAATTTTGAGTTCCAAATTCTCTCTCACTCCTTCCCCTCTCCCTCACTGAGACACCAAGCAGATAGAGGTCATACATGTACAGTCATATAAAAGATTTCCATTAGTCATTTTGTACAAGATGACTCAAATTAACAGAAAATAAATAAAAGTGAAAAATAGCATGCTTCCAATCTGTATCCAAACAATATCAGTTCTATCTCTGGAGGCAGATAGTATGCTTCATCATTAGTCCTTTGGGATTTTCTTGGATCATAGTATTGCTAAGAATAGCTAAGTCATTCACAGTTCATCATACAATATGCTCTTACTATGTACAATGTTCTGCAGGTTCTGCTCACTTCACTTTGTATCAATTCATGTTAAGTCTTGCCAAGTTTTTCTGAAATCATCCTGCTTGTCATTTCTCATAGCACAGTAATATTCCTTCATAATCAGATACCACAGCTTGTTTAGCCATTCCCCAATTGATGATCCTCCCTTCAATTTCCAATTCTTAGCCACCACAGAGAGAGCAGCGATAAATGTTTTTGTACAGATAAGTCCTTTTCCCTTTTGATATCTTTGGGACATAGACCACCTAGCAGTGGTATTGCTGGATCAAAGGGGGTGTACAGTTTTACAGTCCTTTGGGCATAGTTCCAAACTGCTCTCCAAAATGGTTGGATCAGTTCACAGCTCCAGCAACTATGCATTAGGGCACACTTCATTTCTTAACCATTAGAGTAAAAGGGGTTTAACTTTAAATATGTCACAACAGGGCACGAACTATTTGCAGTTCAGTTGGCAGCTGAACCAATCTTTCTAGCTAGTTGGTAGTAGAACCAATCAATCCCTAATTGCTAAAGAGCTAAGTATGACAGAGAGTGTCTAGACGTGAAGTCAAGAAGACCTGGATTCAAATCTCATTTCAGACCTTACTGTGTAACCCTGGCCAAGTCACTTAACCTCCCTTCTGTGGCTGCTTTCCTCATAAGAAGGTAACTATACTTGATCTCTAAGGTTCCTTCTAGCTTTAAATGTGTGATCCTATAACCTCTGATCCTTAAGCAACTGTTAGATATAATAATACTAATTATAACAAACTGCAACTTTAAAATGAAAAAGACAGAGGAAAACTACCTAAGTATAATCACCAAGCCAGATGCCATAGAAAATACATACAATGTAGGAGGATGCTATACTTTCAAAAAACAAAATCTAAGGGACCAGTCATAAAACTCTACATATCAGATATCTACACAAATGCACAAAATATGGATGCATGAATTGAGAGCCTAAGGCAAAGAAACAAATTTGATCATACAGTATCAAACGGATTAGGTGGGATGAAACCTATTATTGGAATACAATTCTGGCCAGATATGCCTTATACCAAGGGGGGAAAAAAAAGATATATGATGTTTCTTTTTTGAAGGGGAGAAGAGTTAGGGTAGTACTACATATTAAGAAAATACTCTAATGTAAGGAAATTCAGGAAATCAGAGTGGTAAAGTATGGTGAAGAATATCTGGATAAACGTAACAAAGGCAGAAGCAATATTGTCATGAGAGTATATGACAGACAAAGGAAACAGATGAGTTCAGGAAATAGTTAACAAGCCTGGCAGAGGAGCACGATTACTAGTGATGAGACTCTTCAATTATCTAGACATTTCCTAGGGCTCTGTCAAGAGTGGTAATAAATTTCATGACTTGTTTTAATGATGGTTTCATCCTTAAGAAAAGCAATCTGTCTGAACATACTAGAGATACATTTTCATGTGCAGTTCTCTTTTTCTGTTCTGCTAGGTGTGAAGAAATGTCCATTATGATTGATGTTTGTTAAGTTCAAAATAGAAATAAATTTTTAAACCTAAGAAGTAAATGTTTAGAATGATTTCATTCTTCAAAAGGTAGAATAATGCTTGAAGGGCTAAAGTTCAGAATAAACTGAGTTTATAAGGAACATAGCTGTGGGGTGGGGTGGAGGGGATGGAGAGAAGAAGGGGTACCATATAGAAGAAATTCAATTCTATACAATAAGCACTTATTATTTAAGTGCCTACAAAGACAAAAATGGAAACAGATCCTATCCTAAAGAGTCTATTACATTCATTCTACTGAAGAACTTGTGCACAGAGAAGTATATATTAAGTAAACATGAAAAAAATTGGGGATGAAAGAATGCTAACTAGGGAACCAGGAAAGAACTCTTCAAATTGTCTTCTCTTAAACTGAGACTTAAAGTATCCTAAGAATTGAAAGAAGAGGAGGCAATAACAGAGAATGTTCTAGGCATGGGGAGAAACATGTACAAGAGGTGGGCAGAGGCAAGATAGTGGAATAGCAGAAGTTCAGCCAAGGTCTCCCCAACAACTCCTCCACAAAGCTCTAGAAAATGCACCAGATTCCTGAATGGGAAATCCAAGAGAAAAATTACTGTTGAGTAATTTTTCCCAGCCTAGGTCAAGACAGGGACAGAGGTTTGTGGTCATTGAAGGCAGGGGGCAGAATCTAGCCAGGAATAGCTGTGTCATAGCACAGGAACTGAAAGAAGACCGAAGCTGAGTACCAAGGAAAGAAGAGCCACAAAGAGGGAAGTGACCTTACGCAAGGTATAAAAACAGGTGTCAACTGGCAACTTTGTCACCACGATCCAATTTCAGGTCACAGATCCATGGTAGAGACTATGGAGAGGACATTACTCTATAAGTGGCACTCCACAATGAAAAGAGGTCATAGACCCTAGGCTGTGAACTGAGCAAGGAAAAAATTCAGAAGCTGTGTGGCTCCAAACCCAGAAGTAGGGTATGGTCTCAGCTCTAACCTTCAGCCTAGTCGGAAACCTGTAGATGAAAAACCAGGTCAGACCAAAAGGAAACAAGCAGCTCTGTCACTCTGAACCAACAGAGTATTCCAGCTAGATAATAGTGACAAAGTCCAGCAATGGCAGACTAGAGTCATTCAAAGGCAAACCCACAGATGGGTTTTTCAGACCCAAACCCAGGCCAGGAATTGAAGAACTGAAACAAGAAGGGCCCTGATAAGACTTTACCCTGAATCAGACCAGTTAAAGAACACTGAACCCTTGCAGGTGCCCAACTCAAGCTGTCCCTGAGATCCTGGAAAAATACAACCAAAGGGCACACAAGCTCAACTTAGACAATCCTCTAATACAAACTCAACCCAGATAATCCCAGCCCTAACATAAAGTCCAAAGTCAAAAAGGAGGCTGGAAGAATGAGCAAACAAAAGGAATCCCGCTATACAGAGCTATTAGGAAAAGGATGTCCAAAACACAAACTCGGAAGAAAATGACTTCAAAATATCTACATGTGAAATCAGAGAAAAACACATTTTGGGCAAAATGACTAAAATTCCTAGAAGAGATAAAGCAAGAGTTAAAAGTAGAATTTAAATTTTTTTATTAAATGAAAGTAGTAGAGGAAAAACTAAAAAAGAAATGAGAGCTATAAAAAAAAAACTGGAATGAGAGGTACATGCATGCAAGAAACTCTGAAAATTAGAATGCACCAAAGAGAAGCCAAGAAATATATTAAAATAAAGTCAAAAGACTGAAAAAGAAATGTAACATAACATAAATAACATAACAAAAATAACTGATATATAAAAGAAATCAAGGACAGAATTTGACAAATATAAAAGAAATCAAGGACAGAATTTGACAATCATTAGACCACCTGAAAATCATGACCAAAGAGAGCCTAGAAATCAATAAAGAAATCATAAAAGAAAACTGGCTATATCTCTTAGAACTAAAAGGCAAAGCAGATATAGAAGAAATCCACCTGTCACCTGCTGAAACCCCAAAATGAAAATCCCCAGGAATATTATACCCAAAATCTAAAGCTTACAGGTCAAAGAAAAAATTCTGCACATTCCATGCAGCCAGGAAGAAAGAAGCAAGGAGCCAGTCAGGATCACACACAGAGAACTCAGAACGTGATATTCCAAAAAGCAAAAAATATAGGCTTACAACCAAGAATAATTTGCCAAAAACAAACAAACCCTGAGTAAAATGCTATAAGGGAACAAATGGACCTTAGATGAAATAGAGGACTTCCAGGCATTCCTCATGAAAAGATCGGAGTTGTATAGAAACTGTGAAATACAAATACAGGAGTCAAGAGCAACATGAAAAAAGTAAACATCAGGGAACAATTATCAAAGACAAGAATAAAATGCATATAATTCTAATATGGAGAATGGGTCACTTCAGAATTCTATTGTTATCAAGGGTCAAAAAAGAAAGTCTAATGAGACAGAGGGCCTGGAAGTGGTTCTGTTATATCTAGATGATCCTGAGAGAATGAAAAATTTGAAGATAAACGGGGGAAGAGGGAAGGAAAAGAAAGATGGGGAAAATCATCTCACATAATCAGTGTGTAAGTAGAAGACTCTACAAACAAGGGGACGCCCAGCAAGCACATGAATCTCACTCTCCTTTAAAATGTTTTTAAAAAAATTTTTTAAAGGGAAGACTATGCAATGACTAACTTTAATAGACTTGGTTCTTTTCAGCAGTGCAATGATCTAAGACAGTTCCAAAAGACTCAGGATGGAAATCCACATACAGAGAAAGAACTATGGAGTCTGAATGCAGATTGAAGCATACTATTTTCTCTTTTTTTCCCCCTTTCTCATGGTTTTTCCCTTTTGTTCTGGATTATTCTTTCAGAATAGAAACACAGACTCATAAAATAATATGTATAAATAAATTGTACATAAATACGATTTATTCAACAGGAGAACACAGAGAAAAAAGGATAAAAGGGGAAATGGGAGAGGGAAGATTAAGAAAGGGTTTAGTTCTAAACAAAACAAATTAAAGAGGGTGGATCTCAAAGAGAGGTTTAAAAGAAATAAAAAGAAAGGATAAGAACCTATGATCTGGATCTAAGTGACAAAGAGAAGAGGGGCAAGGAAACAAAAGCAGATTTCACTAAATGATTCTAAACTCATCCTTTGTCATTCACCACCCTATTCTTTATAAAGAGGGGAGCAGGAAACAAAGATAAGAAAAACTGTGAGAATAGGGTGGAGGGAAATACACAATTAATGGTCCTGACTGTAAATGCACAAATAAAACCAAAGTAACTAAAATCAGAAGAGAAGCACATAAACAGGAGGAGGGGGGAATATTTGCAGCACTTCTCAGATATCATTTCTAAGTTACATATGTAGAACTCATTCAAGCTTTTAAGAATAAGAGGCATTCCTCAATTAATAAATGGTCAGAGGATAGGAAATAGGCAGTTTTCAGAGGAAGAAATTCAGGCTAACCATAAGCCATATGAAAAAAACACTCTGAATTACTAATAATTACAGAAACAAATTAAAACAATTCTAAGGTTCAACGTGAAAACCATCAGATTGGCAAAGCTCATAAAAAAATGGCAAATGTTAGAGCAAGTACAGGAAAACAGGTAAATTAATGTAATCTTAGTGGAGAAGTGACGTAGCCTAGACCTTCTGGAAAGCAATTTGGAACTATGCCCAAAAAGTTATTTAAATCATGCACACCCTTTGATCTAGCAATACCAACAAGAGATCTATACCCAAAAGGTCAAAGTAAGAGTAAAAGAAAACATACGTACAAAAATATTTATAGTTCTTTTTGCCATGGCAAAGAATTGGAAACTAATAGGGTGCCCATCTATTGGGGAATGGCCAAACAAGATGGGGTATATGAATGTGAGGGAATACTGGCATGCCGCAAGAAATGATAAAGGGAATGGTTTAAGGGAATGGTTTCAAAGAAAACTAGGAAGATTTGTACAAACTGATGTAGAGTGAAGTGAGCACAACTAGGGGTACAATTTATATAGTAATGACAAAACTGTGAAGTTAAACAACTTTGAAAGAGTTGGGAACTCTGATCAATGCAGGATACCCACCTCTTCCTAATGGCTGGCTGTTGTCCTTCATTCTCGAAGAGGGCCAAAATGACATCACTATGCTAAAGTCAAGATTCGACACGTCAGACTGTGGCTAAATAGGCCAATATGAGCTTGAAATGCTCTACCACAGGTTGGGCAAAAATAGGTGGGAACATTTGGGGTGGACACTTCAAACTTGCGCACCCTGCGTTTCCTCTGAGCTGTTTCAATTCTGCTTTGCCCATAGAGCACAGCACCTTCTCTGATGTGGGCATGTCATGTTAAGTGGTCCTGTGCTAGTGTCTCCTGTGTCACATAATCAATTCAAGTTCTTGAGAGAGACCTTGAGAGTGTCTTTGTATCGCTTCTTCTGACCACCATATGAATGCTTACCCTGTGTGAGTTCTCCATAAAATAGTCTCTTTTGGCAAGCAGACATTTTACATTCAAACAACATGGCCAGCCCATCTGAGTTGTGCTCTCTGAAGCAGAGTTTAAATGCTTAGCAGTTTAGTTGGAGTAAGAACCTGATTGTCTGGTACCTTGTCGTGCCAGGTGATCTTCAGAATCTTCCTAAGACAATTCAAATGGAAGCAATTCAGTTTCCTGGCATGGCGCTGGTAGACTGTCCAGGTTTCACAGGAATACAACAATGAGGTCAGCACAATGGCTCTGTAGACCTTCAGTTTGGTAATCAGTCTAATACCTCTTTTCTCCCATACTTTCCTTCAGCAGCAACCTCATTATCAACATGTACATCCCTGGAAAGTACACTACACACTACCAAGGTAAGTGAACTTATCCACAGCATTTGAAACTTCTCCATTTGCTGTAAACCAATGGATCCACATATGGATAATGGTGGTAGTTGATGGAGCCCCTTTGCTTTCTTGGTGTTGTTAGGCCAAAATTAACACAAGCAGCCGAGAACGGATCCATATTTTGTTGCACCTCAGGTTCAAAGGCTGCAATGAGTGCACAGGCTGATGATCCTTCACCTGGAAGATGGCCATCTAGCTGAGAGTCAGTGTGGCTTCAGAAAGGGCCAAGGACTCCAAGAGAAACACCAGGACCATAACAAAGGTCTGTATACATTTGTAGATCTGACCAAGGCCTTTGATATTGTTAGTCATGAGGGCTTATGGAAAATTATGTCAGAATTTGGTTGCCAGGGGAGGTTCATCAGCATTGTACATCAATTTCATGACAGCATGCTTGCCCAGGTTTTTGATAATGGACAATGCTCTCATGCCTTCCCAGTCACCAATGGAGTGAAACAAGGCTCTGTGCTTGCTTCCATGCTTTTTAGCATGATGTTTTTAGCCATGTTGCCAAATGCTTTCAATGAGGATGAACATGGCCTCAAGGTCTGCTACTGCACTGATGGTAAATTCTACAACTTGAAAGCCAAGACCGAAGTGGAAGGAATGTTGGTGTATGATTTTCTGTTTGCAGATGATTGTGCACTCAATGCAACCTCTGAAGGTGAGACCTACCTCCTAATAGAGGTGATGGGCTTAGAGGGCAAATTGAAACTTTTTTTGGACATGGCTAATATGAGAATTTATTCTGACTATACACATTTGAAACAAGGGTTTTCATTTTTGTAAAAAATTTTAAAGACACTGAGGTGGAAGACTGTGTTCCCTGTAAAGCAAAGAGCAAGCAGATAGTATGTGAAAAGAACTCTGGCAAAACAGGGCAGAGCCAGATTGTGACTTTAGATGCCAAAGGAATTCATATTTTATCCTGGAGAAAATAATCACTGAAGCTTTCTGGGTGGTGAAACGCTTTAAAGACAATTATTTTGGTCGCTCAGTGGAAGATAGATTACACAAGGAAGCGAAGGCAGAGGGACTAATTAAGACTGCAGTAGTCAGTCCAAGAAAGAATTGATGAGGGTAGTAGCAGTGTGAGTGGAGAGTAAGGAATGGATGAGACAAGCAATTGTGGAGAAAGAATAGAGAAGACTAAGCAAGTAGGAGGCAGAAGAATTCTGCATGATTGGGGTCGCACATCTAAGTGGTTAGAAGGATAATTATGATCTGGACAAAAACGTTACAAAATTAGTTTAGGAAAAAAAGATGACGAATTTCCTTTTGAACATGTTATCATTTAGCCTTGAAAGGATAACAGAATAATGTTCCCTTCCTCTTCCATAGGGCAGGTAATGGGGTCCATGGTTTCCTCTTGTAGCCAACACATTGCTGGATACGGGTTTTCACTAAGGCAGACAGCTCCAGCACAATCTAAAGCCTTTGCAAAGTCTCTGAAGGAGTACTCCAAGGATAATTTGGCTAAGTATATATGTAGCATGATTATCAAATTTACAGACAACACAAAGCTGGAATTTAACACAGTGGGTGACAATCAGGACTCAAAAAAAAAATTTCTACATGCTAGAACATGGGTCAAACTTTTTTTTTTTGGAGGGGGGAAGGCAGGGCAATTGGGATTAAGTGACTTGCCCAAGGTCAAACAACTAATAAGTGTGTCAAGTGTCTGAGGACAGATTTGAACTCAGGTCCTCCTGACTCCAGGGCCTGTGCTCTACTCACTGCACCACCTAGCTGCCACAACAAACTTTTTCTGTAAAAAGCTAGATGGCAAATATTTTAGGTCTTATGGGCCAAGAGAAAAAAAAATCAAGAATATTATATACTTTTAAAGCAAGAAAGAAAACAAATATCCATATATTTTATCGACAAAATTCAAAATATAAAAATGGAATAGTTAAGTAGTACAACTTTTTATAATAAAGATGTAATGAGAAAAATAGAACTTTTGTGGAGATAATATCTTGCTTAATTGAAGTTAAAAACGAGTGTTTTTAATCATCAAAATCAATTGTAAATGTTGAAATGTTAATGCTGTTCTGTAATGTGATTTTACACATATCATCTTTGAAAATGAAAAGTACAGCCTAATATCAACATCAATGCATAAGCACATGATTTTAATGGAGCATTTCATTGTTCAGAAGACATGCATAGAATTCTATTCAATTCTTCTCTTCACATTTGCTTCTTGGCATCTCATTACATTGCAGATTAATCATTTTCAATGGGAGTTTAGGTGGAAGCTCCTAAATTGCACAGTTAAATGGATTTTAAAATGTGGAATTTTTTTCTGTACTTGCATACAGGTCCAAAAAACACTGCTGTAACTACAGTTTAAGCTTAGAAAATGTATCTGCTGTAAATTTGTGTGGAAATGCTTGTTTTAACTTTTGACAGCATGGGAAACATATAAAACAGTTCAACATCACTTAGGATGTAATTGCCAAATTACTGCAGTCTAAATTTCACATATAAGCATGTTTTGCCTTATGATTTTTTAGGATTAATTCATTAACAAACATTATTATTCAATAACAGCTAATTTCCATTCAGAAAAAGTCAATCAGCTCTGAACTCAAAAAAAACATAAAACTTTTTTTCCTCTTTTCATAAAAAAAAAAAAATCCTCGTACAGTGATATGCAAGGCACCTGAAATGCTACCAAGTTATAAATGCATCATGGCAAACAGCAGGAGTGCAAAAGTGATGAAAGTACCACATAATTTCTCTGTCTCAATTGTTCTAATAAAATTTTATTTTAAAATATAAAACTATGTGCAATGTTTTCCTGGTTCTGCTCATTTCAGTTAGCATCAGTTCGAACAAGTCTTTCCAGGTTTTTCTGAAAACTGCCTGTTCATCACTTCTTACTGAACACTAGTATTCAATTACAGTCATACACCACAAAGCGTTCAGCCACTCCCCAACTGACAGGCATCCCCTCAATTTCACTTAGTATTTTGCCACCATGAAAAGGGCTGCTATAAATATTTTTGCACATGTAGTTCCTTTTCCCTTTTTTATGATCTCTTTGGGATGGAGATTTAGTAGTGGTATTGCCGGATCAAAGGGTATGCACAGTTTGGCTGCCCTTCAGGTATAGGTCCAAATTGCTCTCCAAATGGTTGGACCAGTTCACAACTTTACCAACAATGCATTAATACTCCAATTTTCCCACATCTTCTCCATCATTTTCCTTTTTTATGATATTACCCAATCTGATAAGGTGTGAGGTGGTACTTTACTTGTTTTAATTGGCATTTCTCTAACCACAAGCAAGTTAGAGCAGGGCTTCTTAAACTTTTTCCACTCCAGAACCCTTTTCCTATTGGGGGGAAAAGGGGTTTGGCATTGCATGACCTGAGGGCATGAACTGTAAGAAGTACACATGCTTCATGTTCAGAACACTGGCAGCAGTGAAGTTGTTCAATGTGCAAGAGCTGCATTCATTCCTCATTTGACTTTTAATTTTTGGTCATTGTGTATTTGCACTAATTTAGAGTGGTTCTTCATGTGCCTATAGACAGCTTTGATTTCTTCATCTGAAAACTGCTTGTTCATATCTTTTGAACATTTATCAATAGGGGAATGGCTTGTATTCTTATAAATTTGACTCAGTTCCCTATATATTTGAGAAACAAGACCTTTATCAGAGATACTGTAAAAATTGTTTCCCAGCTTTCTGCTTTCTTTCTAATCTTGGTTGATTGTATTAAAATAAAAAGCTTTTGTACAAACAATCAAAATTATCTATTTTATATTTCATAATGCTCTTTCTCGTTTGGTCATGAATTCTTCCCATCCCCAGAGATGTGACAGGTAGTCTATTGCTTGCTCTGCTGATATGCTTATGGTATCACCCTTCATGTCTAAATCATGCACCCATTTTGACCTTACCTTGGTATGTGGTGAGAGATACTGGTCTATACCTAGTTTTTATCCTATTGTTTTCCAGTTTTCCCAGCAGTTTTTGTCAAATAATGAGTTCTTATCCCAAAGGCAGGGGTCTCTGGTTTTATCAAACACTAGGTTACTACAGTCATTGACTACTATGTGTTGTGTACCTAATCTATTCCACAGATCCACCACTCTTATTTCTTGGACAATACTAGATAGTTTTGATGATTACTGTTTAAAATATAGTCTGTGATCTGGTATTGTGAGGCCACCTTCCTTGCATTTTTTTTCACTAATTCCCTTGATATTCTTGACCTTTTGCTCTTCCAGGTGAATTTTGTTATTTTTTTCTAGCTCTAACAATTTTTTTGGTAGTCTGATCGGTATGGCACTGAATGAGTAAATTCGTTTAGGCAGAATTGTTGTTTTTATCATATTGGCTTGGCCTGCCCATGAGCAATAGATATTTTTCCAATTGTTTAGATATGAATTTATTTGAATGAAAAATGGTTTCCAATTGTATTCATATAGTTCCTGGGTTCATCTTGGCGGGTAGGCTCCTAAGTATTTTATATTGTTTACAGTTATTTTACATGGAATTTTTCTATCTGCTGGGTTTTGTTGGTCATATAAAGAAGTTCTGGTGATTTATGTGGTTTATCTTATATGCTGCAAGTGTGCTAAAGTTGTTAATTATTCCAAGTAGTTTTTTGGTTGATTCTCTAAGTATACTATCATATCATCTGCAAAGACTGATAGTTTTGTTTCCTCATTGCCTATTCGAATTACTTCGATTTCTTTCTCTTAGTATTGCTAACGCTAACATTTCTAGTACTATGTTGAATAACAGTGGTGATAATGGGCATCCCTTGCTTCACCCCAACCTTACTGGGAAGGATTCTAGAGTATCCCCATCACAGATAATGCTTTCTGATGGCTTTAGATAGACATCGTTTATCTTTTAAAGAATGATATTCTTTTTTTTTGGGGGGGGGGGAACAAAAAATACAGAATTTTAATCACTTAAGTTCATAAAAAGAAATCAAACAATCCATAAATTAACTTGCAAAGAAAAACAAAACCCTAGCATCAGATGGATTTACAAATAACTTCTATCAAGTATTCAGAGAAAAAAATGATTACAAAACTGTTTTTGTATTACAATATTACAAAATATTACAAAAACTGTTTAAAACATAGTCAAGGAAAAGATCCTATTAAATTCATTCTTTGCAACAAATACTTTAACCAGAGAGATAAAAAGCAGATTTAAAAATTACTTACCAATACCTCAAATCAGTATTAACATAATAGGTAGAATATGTTATCAAAGAGATTATAATAACATATGGCCAGTTTGCATTTATATTAAGAATATATTATTTGTTCAGTTGAA
This sequence comes from Phalanger gymnotis, assembly GCA_028646595.1. Taxonomy (NCBI): domain Eukaryota; kingdom Metazoa; phylum Chordata; class Mammalia; order Diprotodontia; family Phalangeridae; genus Phalanger; species Phalanger gymnotis. The sequence goes on along the minus strand of CM053622.1, from coordinate 220,950,302 downwards.
AAACTTAAAACCTAATAAAACA
>CM053622.1:220916191-220949780 GCA_028646595.1 Phalanger gymnotis | reverse complement strand
GGAAATGGGGAGAAAATTTGTAATTCAAACGCCTGTGAAAATCAATGCTGAAAACCAAACATATTAAAAATAAATTTTTTTTTAAAAAAAGTGTGTGAACACAATATCAGCAACACTGTGTGAAGATCACCTATGAATGACCCAGCTCTTCTCAGCTACACAGTGATCCAAGACAAGTACAAAGGACTCATGAAGGAAAATGCTATCCACATCGAGATAATCTGATGGACTCTGAAAGCAGATAGAAGCATTTATTTTTCCTTTATTCTTTGTGTTTCCTTTCCTTTTGATTTGTTTCTTCTTTCATAACTGTAACGTGGAAATATGTTTTACATCTTAGCACATCTATAAACTATGTCAAATTGCCTACCATTTTTGGAAGAGAGGAGAGGTGGGGGGGAGGGAGAAAAATTTAGAACTCAAAATTTTGTAAAACTGAGTGCTAAAAATTATCTTGACATGTAATTGGGGGGGATAAAATACTATTTTTTTAAAAGATTTTAAAAAATAAAACATAAGACTATTCTTAGCTCATGGGCAGTCCGAAGACAAGAAGCCATAAGTGGCCTGTGAACTATCATTTGTCAACCCCTGAGCTAGAACACTGAGACAAATCAAGAAAGTTGATACTTAATAAGGATAAACTTGAAGTTTTCAAAAATCAAAGCTGAGAAATTTCCTAATTTCAAAAAGCTTGATTTTTAAAAACAAGCTTGAGAAATACAAGATGGGGAAGGTATGGCTAGATGACACAAAAAGATCTAGGGGCTTAGCAGACTACAACTTCAAAACAAGTAAATCGACAGTATGATATGGCAGCCAAAAAATTAAAGAGTTAATGCAATCCCAGACTGAATTAAAAGAATCAGAGTGTAGGAAGAAAGGTCTAGAGTACCTCTGATCTCTGCTTGGTCAAACAACACTCAATTCTGTGCGCTTTATTTTATAAAATGCATTTATAAACTGCAGAGTATCTAAAGTAGGGCAATTAGGACAGACCTCAAGTTCATTCTGGGAATATCTATCTGAAAGAAGAGCAACTTAGGGAGATAAGCCTTTAAAATATCTAGTGTCATCATGAAGAAGGATTCAATATGCTCTGTTTAGCTTAAGAGGAGATTATTAGACACAAGGTATAGAAGCTGTAAAGAGGCAAATTGAGGTTTGATATAAGGAAAAATGTCCTAACATAGCTATCTAAAGGTGAAATGGGATGCCTTAAAACTAAGAACTTAAAAGTTCTTAATCTTTTTGGTGTCATGGATCATGTTAGCAGTCTGGCGAAGCCTATGGTCTCCTCAGAATGTTTGTTGCCTATATTTGTAACTGAAGGGAAAGCTACAGAGGTTAGTGAAAATAATCACATGATTTTTTTTCCCATTCAAGTTCATAGACCACTCCCCCCAGCCAAAATCTGTCCCTGGACCCCAGATTAAGAACCTCTTGCTATAGGAAGTAGTAGGTTCTCAATGGAGATCATCAAGAAAAACATCAATGACCTTTTGTCAGGTAGGCAGTAAAAGAGATTCATGCTCGGGTACAAGTTGGATTAAATAGTCTGTGATATATCTTCCAGTGCTGAGATTCTGTAATTCTATTTTTAGGGCTAGGGACTGAATAATTCAAGACATGTTGATGAGTCTGGAACATACTAGGAACTTACACATTTGCTGACTGAATTTTTAAATAAAGTCACCCTAGTGGAAGTTACTTAAACATCTAGATTCTTCAGTGTGCTGAAGTAACACTCAATTTTTAATAGCAGTAGCTTTTTTTTTTAAATGCAAGTACATGTTCTTTCATTTTGGAATAATTCACTATAAACTGAAATATCAGTTGAAATTTTTTCTTTTTTGAGGGGGGAAAGCAGCGTAATTGGGATTAAGCGACTTGCCCAAGGTCACACAGCTAGTAAGTGTGTCAAGTTTCTGAGGTCGCATTTGAACTCAGGTCCTCTTGACTCCAGGGCCTGTGCTCTACTCACTGTGCCACCTAGCTGTCCCTTGAAATTTTTTTAAAACCCCTAAATTTATCTTTCTTTTCCTCTTCTGTAAATGGAAGAAAAAAATAGAGATAAACTAGATGCATTACCCAGTTTACAATTCTCATGCTAAACCTAACTGAAATTATGTTTCACAAAAATAAAACTTCTGGAGATGTTTGATTAAAGCACTTTTGAATACTTGTTATTGAAGAAAAAATATTTCTGACATACAAAGCTGCTATTTAATTCAATACAATATCAACATCTACTGTTCCAGTTGATAGTGGCCCTAACACAATGTAAGAAAAATTCTTTAAATAGTTGTAATACAGTAAAATACCAGGTTATTAACTTTGCAGATATTTTAATAAAAGTATCTACTTCAATAAACTTATAATCAATTTTCTGAACACTATAAATCTAATCTATACAAATATAAATACAAATTACGGCTTTAAAATGTGTAGTTTCTTAAGATGAAAGTGATACTTTCTGAACGTGTAATAATGAAGTAAAAATACACTTCTGCTGAAAAAAAATAAGCCTTGCTGACTAGTTAAATCACTCACTCAATGAAATGCACTGAGTAACTATGATATAAACCAATCTTAGTTCACAGTACTAGGGAATGGATAATGTTAACCTCTGCAAATATAAATACAGAACACTGAGACACATAAAAGAAACCATTTTTGTCATAATATGTAATGTGATTATTTAATACCTGATAATAATTACATATAATTACAAAAAGGTATCTTGGCAGAATTATCATGTTAAAAAAAATGTAAATAGCAGATACTGCACGAACCCATAATGTAACTTACGCTTGTTAATGACATACCAAAAGGTTACCTAAAATAGGATAGCCTCCATACTAAAAGTAATCCCTTCCACCACTGAATAAAGACACTAATTATAGCAAACATTGTTTGTTCTCAAAAAACATCTATAAAGGATCACAGACGTTTACCACCCCACCTTCCCCCAAATCTTGACTCTCACAATGTGGTTCTATTCTCAACTCTTCTGTGGCCCTTCTCATTTCTTCCACTGAGCTATTTCCATAAGCTGCCTATCTTAAAGAACTCAAAGGAAAAACTTTCTGTTTTCAGTTTGAAAAAACTGCAGAAGCTTTTTTTTGTGGTGGCTAAGAAGTGGAAATTGAGGGGATGTCCATCAATTGGGGAATAGCTGAACAAGTTTTGGTACATGAATATAATGGAACACAATACATTGTTCCATAAGAAATGGTGAGCAGGAAGATTTCAGGAAAAACCTATAAAGACTTCCATGAACTGATGCTGAGTGAAGTGAGCAGAACCAGAAGAACATTGTACAAAGTAAGAGCAACATTGTGCAATGACCAACTTTGTTAGACTTAGCTCTTCTCAGCAATACAATGATCTAAGTCAATTCCAAAAGATTCGTGATAGAAAATGCTAACCACATCCAGAGACAGAACAATGGAATCCAAAAGCAGATTGAAGCATACAATTTTCACTCTTTTTTGTTTTTTCTTTCTCGTGGTTTTTCCCTTTTATTCTGATTCTTCTTTCACAACATGACTAATATGGAACTATGTTTAACATGACTGTACATGTATAAACTATATCAGATTGCTTGCTGTCTTAGGAAGGGGATAGGGAGGGAGGGAGAAAAATTTAGAACTCAAAATTTTAGAAAAATTAATGTTGAAAACTATCATTACATGTAATTGGAAAAAAAGCAAAAACTGCAGAGGAGTTATCTTCAATTCTCTACAAAAAGGCCTTCTGAACCAAAAATTGCCTTTATTTCAAAAGGACAGCTTACCCAAAGTTGGGATATTCACAGGTTATCTTTATTATGTCATTTTAAGTACTGTAAAGCAAAATTTCAGACCATTATATTCAAATAAACCTGAATTGGAAAGACTTTTTTTTTTCTTGTTTAATTTTGTGAACCTCTATTTTGGATTACCTACAGAAGTTGTGTCAAACTTAAATAGGAAGCGGGGAGAGGGGAAACAAAGGACCAAAAATTCAAACATAAATGTAACAAAATTACAAAGATCAAGCAGGATTTGAATGAAGAGGTGTGAAGAGACACCTACAACCCACCCCTTTGTGGACATGGGAGGTCCATAGGCATTACAAACTACACAGGTTTTCAAACTTTTTCAATGCATTGATCAGTCATGCTGATTTTTTTTTTCCACTAAAAAAAATTGTTATACAGGATGGCTCTCTGAAAGGGTTGGGAAAAGAATAGTTGAGATAACTATGATGATGTAAGAAACCGAAGTGTTCACTGAAAACTGAAAAAAAGAAAAAGATATGACTTCGAAAACCACAAATTGAAATTTTCTATATTGTATTTTTTTTTATTTTGCTAAACATTTCTCAATCACATTTTATTCTGTTTTGGCAAGTTCAAGCTGGATTATTTGCCTTTTCTGATCTATACTATTATTTTCATTCTTGGATAGCTAAGAATTAGAATTGTTGATTATATCGGTCAATTATATCATCATAAGATGATTAATAAGGTCATTTATTAGATATCTGAATACGAGGAAAAACCCACAACCATTAGGTTTTTGTATTCATCCTTAACACCAACTTTATTAAATGTAGATCACAATTACAATACTAGAAAAATAACTCATTGAACAAAAACAGACAGTAGGTCAGTAGCTTTGTATAAATACAATTTTTTAAAAATACTGTTACAAATATCACCATAATCACATTATGAAACGGCTAAAATGTCAGCTGATACCACTGACTTAATACTGTTGGTCACACTGTATTTTAACCCTAGATAATGTAGGAAAGGATAAGAGAAATCACAGAGTAATACTCTTGTTGCATAAAAGAAGCAAGTGTACAAAACTAAAAAATTTACAAGTTGTCTCAATAAATGGAAAGGAGTTTCTTAAGAATATTGTCATAAATCCCGCTGAGAATATTCTTTAAGATGCAGTCAAGATAATAAAATTATAATCATAAAGACAAAGTGATAGCATTCCCAAACAGATTAAAGGAGAAATAAACATAATTTACTTCCATTTAATTGTTTTTAAATAAACTAAGAAGTAAATTTGTATGAACATAATTTACTCCTTTTTCTGCTATTTCACAGAAGAAAACAAGCTTATTAGTGAAATACTGCAATGTAGAGAAACAAACTGAACACGGAAACATTACAAAGGAGAGAAAAGAATACATTTTTCTGGTGCTAATTATTTCCAATAATCTTAATGTAGTCTTAATAACAAATATATCACCATCATGTAGAAACCATAGTACCACAAGAAATGACAAATGCTTACTTGTTTATGACTAGGTGCTCTAGATAAGCTACATGGCAGCTGCTTATATTTAAAATTTTTTATATCAAATAAACGGTAAGAACTAAAGACAAGTAAATTCTGTGAAATGTTCTACAGAAAGGATCCCTGTAGGATACTGAGTGGTTACTATCCCATAGGAATTAAAAAAAATGAAAACAAACAAAATTATCTCAAGGCTGTTCTAGTGAGAAAAAAAAATTTACAACAAAATAAAATTTTCACCTAATAGTTGCTATAAATTTACCAAAGATTTTCCAAAAGCTTTGCTTCTGGTGAAATGTAAGTATTATTTAGTATAACTACTTAACTGTTTGACATCTGGCAAACTGTTTTTGCCCTTCTGGGCCTCAGTTTCCTCATTAGTAAAATAAAATATTGGCCTCCAAGGTCCCAGTTAAACTTCAAATTCCTTTCCAGATCTAAATCCTATGATTACATGGAATAAGTAAATGAAAGATTTTAATCAACTGGGGGGAGGGGGTGTGAATAAATTGATTAAGTAGGTTGGTTTTCAGCTCTGGAATCAAGAGATTCCAAGAGAAACATATTTCAGTGGATAGAGCATTGTCTCTGGAGTCAGAGAAAAACTAAATTATTATCATCAATAATAATAACAACACACAGCTCTTTTAAGTTTTGCAAAACACTTAAAACATTACCTCATTTAATCCTCACAACAATCCTAGGTGCTGTTATGCCCATTTTACAGGTGAACTAGGGCTCAAATCCCATATGTGTGAGCTGGCACAAGTCACTTAACCTCCCTACACTTCAGCTATCTCATCTGTAAAATGAGAGGGCTGGACAAGATGACGAATTAAGCCACTCCCAATTTTTTCCACTGATGACCATATGATTCTATAAATGAAGTATCAAATGACAAGCACACCTGTGAATAGTGTCTGGTACTATATAATAGGTTTATGCTTTTGTTTTCACTGGTATAGGGAAGCAGTAGTATGGAAACTCCTCTACCAATGCAGATCAGCAACTCAACTATAATTTATAGATTATCTTGGAACACAGAGTTTAAATTAGCATTTGTCCATGGTCGCACAACAAGTGAGCGTTGAATTCAAAACCCTGAATCCAACTTTCTGACTCCAAGGCCAGCTTCCATCCCCTATGTCAGTGGTGTCAAAATCAAATAGAAACACATCTGTACTAACTCAGAAAACCACATTTTCTATGTGGTACTATTTTTTTTAATTTTGTTAAAACAATTCCCAATCACATTTTAATCTGATTTGGCCCATTCTGACACCTCTGCACTATCTATCATGCTGCTTTCCTTTATGAAAGTTATGGATTTTATTGGCATCACACAAAAACACTCCAGTTGTTGGGAGTTAAAATATAAAGTACATTCAAAATAATGAATATTCTTCTATTGCTTAAAGGAGTATATATGAGAGAGGATCAAAACTGCTTTCTCCAAGTATCCATTAAGTTAGAAATTTAGAATCTGGCAGTTCTTGCTTTCTTGATAAAGTGTTTACAAGATATCACAAATAATCACTTTAAAAATCTTCTTAATATTGCCGGTATTAATAGTCTTTTTGCTGAGTCACAAGATGAGAAACACTTATAATAAATACCAGAGATGAAAAACAAGATAATCTCAAATAAGACTGCCTCATGATTTCATCAATGTGGTGCTCCCTACAATGAACAGATTCATCACATCTCATCCCTATATTCTTTCCCAAGTCCTCAATTTAGGAATTCCCAATTGTCTGTTCAATAGCAAAATATCCAGTAAATCATCCACAGGCAGGCCAAACAACCAACTAAGGACTTTCCTCTAAATTCTACAGCATAGAGCTCTTGCATTTCATGGATACCAATACAGTAGTATAAAGGCTGCCCAATATTAATTCCTCATTCCCCTTGCTTCTTTTCTGGTCATACATTTCTCTAATGATATCCTTGGCACTTGTGCAATTTTTTTGTAGGTAATGTTTCAGCCTACTCACACTTGACAACACGCCCTTCCACTGTCCTTTGGGTAACCCATATATTTAATTCTTCAGAAACTGAAGCATATGATGCAGAATTTTGTAGCGTCATTGGAGAAATGTTAACGTAAAAGACATTTGCCTTTTTAAAAAAACTGAGATCATTAAAAGCACTATACAACTATCCAAAGGCAGTTCTGCCCATTTTACCGTTACTCAATGTTGAACCTAATTTAACTGTTAATCTTTAGTACCTGTCCAAAATATAAATAATGAGGCAATATGGCACATACATAAAGCAATGGACTTACATCCAAGAAGACTTAAGTTTAAATAATTGTTCTGTCACTTGCTAGTTTATGTGACCAGTGACATTGGCCTCCTTGCTATTCCTTAACAAGACACTCCATTTCCTAACTTCCAAGCATTTGTACTGATTGTCCATTATGCCTGGAATTCCCTCCCTCATCTCTGCCTCCCAGTTTCCCTGACTTCCTTCGAATCTCAACTAAAATGCTACCTTTTGCAAGCCTTTCCAGATGCATCCCTTAATGGTAGTGCCCTCCCCCAAAGATTAACTCCAATTTATCCCATATATATCCTGTTTGTATATAATTGTTTACATGTTGTCTCCCATTAGATTTCAAGCTCCTTGACACCTAGAGACTGTTTCTACATTTCTTTTTTTATAACAGTGCCTGATACATAGTAGATGCTTAATAAATGCACTGACTTTGGGCAAGTCGCTTAACCTCTCAGCCTCAGCTGCTTTATCTGTAAATTGAGGGGCTGAACTTAATGAACTCTAAGGTCTCTTTCAGTTCTAAACTTATGACTCTATGAAGGACCAGCTCCATAAGCTGTCCATCCAGAACAGTACAGCAGAAAAGAGCACTGATTTAGAAATAAAAGGACCTGATTTCAAATGCTGCTTCTGACTCCTTAAGCAAGTCACTTAAGCTTTCAGGGCCTCAGTTTCCTCATGTAGAAAAGGAGGGGCTGGACTAGATGGTTTCTAAAGTCTCATCTAATTCTAATTCCACAAAGCTTCAAATCCTCTAATAGGCATTCTTCAACCATTGGTTTTTCCACTAAGGCACTAGGATAAATTCTTCTGAGAGATTATAGATCTCATTCAAGAGACTGCAGTTTTGGGGGGCTTGATGCAATGAGCACACTGTCATCCAAAAACAGGGGCATCCTGTTAGAACGTATTACCCTCTTAGGGATCACCTCTTCCATTTCTGACTCTGCTAAACATGATAGGGCAAATACCTTTGTCAAGCATAAGTCTCCAATTAATGGCCTCACTTGATTATTAAAGGATGAAATAAACTTTCTCATTACACCTTTCAAGGAATTTTGTATGTTAACAGGCATGGGAAAACAATATGTAGTAGCACTTTAAGGCTTCAAAAAAATTTTAGCACTCTATACATTGCACCCTCATGCAACACACTGGGGACTATGATGCTAGAGTCCAAATGACTATTCCTTCTACTATTAATGATGGAAAAAAGATTGTTATAGAACTCTCGATAGACTTTTTTTCCTAGTGTTATCCTTCCAATTTCAATTTTAAATACTCTCAACATAACCTGGTTTAACGGTTTTCTGTAAACTTGATTTTCATTCCACTACTTCTCACTATTTCTTGAGGTTGATATTATTCATAATTTAACATTAAGACTTTATATACAAGTTTCTATTCAACACTAGCATTTCCCTTACCTGTCATCTTTCTCCACTTGGAAAGGAAATAAAGCTTTGACTGAATGAGATTTACTAAGCTCTTTTAGTCTCTACATTGTGGGAAGCGATTTACACATTGATGTTAATCTTTGCTCAAACTGATGATCTGACTGTACAATGACAGCTAATTCAGAAATGACTACCACATGGGTAATACCAGTAGTTTCCTATCCTGTCTCTCCTATGTGACAGACAGCCTTTCAAATACTTGAAGATAACTATCAGGTCATTCCCCCTTAAATCTTCATTATCATGGCTAAATATCCCCACTTCCTTCAAGCAATCTTCAGATGGCATGAATTCAGAACTCTACCAAACTGCTTGCCCTCTTTTGGACATTCTCCAGCATGTCCATGTTCTTCCTAAAATGTGGCACCTAGAACAGAACACGTACTTCAGATATGGTCGGACCAGAGCAAAATACAACAGAACTACCACATTACTTTAATCTTTGAAGCTACAACTTTCTCAAGGTTGAACAAAAAAAGGAAAATGACAAATTCTGGAGTTGTGGGAAAACAGGTACATAAACACACTTAGTAGAGAAGTAAACTGGTCCAGACATTCTAGAAAACAATTTGGAACTATGCTCAAAATGTTAATAAACTATGCATACTCTTTGATGCAGGACTACCACTAGTAGGCCTACACCCAAAAGAGATGGAATAGGGAGGAAAATGGCCCGTATGTACAATATTTTAGCAGCTCTTTTTGTGGTGGCAAAGAACCGAAAACTAAGGAGGCACTCATCAACTAGGAAACGGCTGAATTACAGTAAATGAATGTAAAACTATTGTGTTATAAGAAATGGTGATGCAAGTGGTTTTAGAGAAACCTAGGAACTTGTATGAAATAACACAGAGTAACGTGAGCAGAAAGAACCATGTATACGATAACACTGTGAAGACAGGCAATTTCAAAAGGCTTAAGAACTCTGATCAATTTAATGACCAACCATAATTCCAAACATGCTATCCATCTCCTGATAGAGAGGTGATAAACTTGGCTTGAGATATACATTTTTTGGACACTAATGGAACGTTTTTTCTTGACATGCATATTTGTTACATATGTTTGCTTTGCTTTTCTTTCTTTTTCAAGAGGATTGGAAGATGAAATAATTTGTTAATTGAGAAGAATTTTTTACAAATTTTGAAGCTATACCTTTCATAATAGAGCCTACGACAGTTTTAGATAGCTTGATTGTCACATTACACTTGTTGATTCAAATTAAGCCTGTTTGCCACCAAAATTTCTAGATCTATTTTCCAAACAAACTGCTTCTAGCCATGTTCCCCAACTATGTTTTTGCAAAATTGATTTTTTTAACCCAAGTATAAGCATTTAATTTGACCTTTATTCTATTTAATCCAATGTTCTCTTTGAATCCTACCATATACTATATTATCACTCCCAGATTTCTATCACCAACATTTGACATGATTAAATGCCCCATGCTGTTTCTTATTACTTTTCTACATATTCTAAAACCAACTCCTCTCCAAGGAGTACCTGTGAGCCATACTTCCCTCCATTCTACAACTTCTTTCTGTCTCTTGGTTTCATTTACAACAAAAATATCAAAATTGTTATGACTCAGTTTCCCAGTAGACCATCTACTTGGCCACTGAATAAGGATCTAATATTTAGAATACCCATGGCTAAATTGATACCCCTTTTCCATCACTGCCACAATCAGGCAAATGGGGCATGGCACAAGGATGAGGGACGCTTTGTGTTTTTTCCTGTTTCGTGGACTGCTTTGCCAAACTGGTGATGACCCTTTTCATACTTAGTCAAGCTGGTTCTCAGGAAGCAGATTTGGTTTGGTCTCTTGCCAAAACTGAAAGCTATGTCAGCAGAGTACAAACTCTGGCTAAGACGGATAAGCCATAAGGATAAGGTAACATTGCCTTCAAAAACTCAGACTCAACTCCATGTGTTTATGAGCCATCCTGAAACAAGCTCAGGACTTGGTTAGGACTATGTGGAAGAAAACAAGGCCAATGAAAAATAACTTCATTCCACGAAACAAAAACTCAATATCCAATTTACAGTGGACATCTACTTGAAATTTGTGCCTACGTGGAAAAACTCCATCAGTTTGATAAGGGGGTCACCAATGATTCCGTCAGAATTTATTATGTGCTACCTACATAGTAGGCACTGGAGATACAGATTACTAAAATAAGTCACTTAACTTGAGTAGCTTATAATTTTGTAGAAAGATGAGATACATACACAAATATTTAGAATCAAAAAATTATAACTGAAAATTACATTAGAGATCATCTAAGTCCAAACCATTCATTTTCAAAACTGGAAATTAAGATTCAGAGAGTTTAAGTCATTTGCCTAAGATCACACAGCTAAGTGTGGCAGAGGCATAACTCAAACAATGGTCCTCTACCTCCTAGCTCCAATAGTCATTTCACTACACAACGCTACTTTTCAATATGGTACAAGATAGAATTTTTCAAGGAAAGAAAAAATATCAGACAAATACATGGTATCTAGGAGGGAAGGATTTCCTCTAGGGATAAAAATCATACAAGGGCAAATGATTATCAGAATCAAAGCCCTGAAGGAATAAAACGTTGCAACTTCAGATAAAGCTTAGGTTAGTCAGCTCTAGACTTTCAGGAAATCCACTATCACTTTCTATTAGCGTTAGCTAGCTTATTATATTGTTATCCAACAAGCACAAAGAGACAAGTCATTGAATTTTTCTTTATAACCTATATAGCCATGACGAACGTGGCAAACCCAATGATTCTACAAAGGGCTACCGAAAAAAGCAACTGAGAAGCTGGAGGGCAAGGGTAGAGTAAGAAGCTAATCTGCCCAACCCCATATCACCCCCACTCAGGTTATAGGTACAAGCAAAAATTAAAGGAAAAGAAGGATATAAATAGGACTGAAATGAAAACTTAAAAGTAACACCATGAACTTACTTCTAATATATATGTCAGCCTCTATAACCCTTTTGCATACCCCAAATTTCCCAAGGATCATACCCACTCACCTAGTATGAGTGCCAATACTTTATAATAATTGCTAACTAGAATTAAGACACATTAAATACAAGCAACAGAATACTTTACCATACTACGTGTGGATTTACAATACCAAAGTGATGTATTAACACAGATCCATACAGGCCTTCTTTTAACTAGTATGCTCATAATCTTACTAAGTTTCTGCATAATCCTTCTAAGTAAACCAAGGAACTTAAAAGCAAGAACTTAAGAGCAGATAATATATTGAATAATAATGTCATGTAAAAAATTTAGAGACTCTCTGAAGTCAATAAGCATTTATTAAGTGCCTACTATGTGCCAAGCACTGTGATAAAAACTGGGGCTACAAAGAATGATTGCCAGATCTAAGTTGAAATTTAATAGAAATATATATGTGTATGTATATATAAAAGTCTATTATTAGTTCAGGTTTCAAAAAAATCAATGGCATAAATATTGAAAGGGGAAGGCATTAGGTAATATGGCAAAATTATTTATAATTTCAGCAAGGAAAATCAACGTCCTTAACTCTAATTTTATACACACATGGTAGAATTCTATTTCCTTAGATTTTCTTTTAGTCTACCTACCTCTTATCCACTTTAGTAGAATTACATATATTCCATTGTATATGTGGATTTCTTAAAAACACTGAAATCATACAAAAACATGCTTTTCACGATCATAAGGCCATAATGGTTTAAATAGGTCACACTTTTCCCATTAATTTTGGCTTGTATAAAACCTGAGTGAGGTTAATAAGCAGTGTTATTTTTCAATGTTTTCATATGTATGTTTCCCCCTTTTAAATACATCTCATTTTAGGCTTCTATGCAGATCAGTTTGGAGTATGATGAAATGGTAACTATCAAGTTAATGTAGCCATATACTTTGATGATTATAATTTCATCATATTAAGATTCATGATTTGCTCCAAGTTGCTAGCAAAGACCTGCTCTGGAAAATCTAAGCTGGTTCTGATAGTCTCGAGGAAAGATACATTGGACAACTATGGAGCAAGTTTTCCCTCCGTTTTTGAGCTCCATTTGCAGGGAATATGGAGTGAAGTCATATTATCACTTGCACATTCAACTTAGATCCAACACTAACAGCATCCCTCCCCCATTTTTGAGGATAATTTCCACAGAGTAGACAAAATTTCAGAAACTCTGAAAAGATGTTCCAGAGCTCAAAAGAAAAAAAAAATCCAACATTTTTCCTGAGCCCCTACACTCTTAAAGCATTTTAATAACCTCTTCATTTTAGCATACAAGTACGATAGAACCCTACTGTAACACTGTAACTGATATCAGAAGATGAGAATAAAAGCATGTTAACAATGATAGATATACTAATATACATCACTATGTACTTGGAGGGATATGATTTAATATCTAGTTTTGTATAAAACGGTAACATAACAAAATACTTTATCAGCTATTGCTATATTATTACAAGTATTATTTACAGTCTTCCAATGTCTTTGCTAATAATGCCGAAATGACTAAGAAACTGCTAGGTGCTCCTAAAATAAGGCCACCTCCACTAGAATAAAAGCATCCTTGAGGGCAAAGACTGTTTACACTTTTTTTGTTTCGGGTGCTTAGCACAGTGTCCAGCACCCAAAAGACTCTAAATAAATGCTTCTTAAATAACTGAAATATATTAAAATACTGGATCAATCACCCCTCAAAAATCAAAAAATGTTTTCTCTAAAGCAAAGACCTGGGGTTCTCCTAGAAAAATCATGAAACTACTTCACTTTTATGAAAGCATTCATGCTTTAATTCAAGATGCTCTTCTAACCTCATATTCATTATAATTAGAGATGTTCGTTGAAATTGCCTCCTGGAAACATGAAAATGGAATTACATATTTAAGTTTCAAAGACCATAATTTTGTGTCTAAATACTTGCATAAAACCAAAAATTACCATTTATATATACATTATAAATTATATCACTTCACATTATATACTTGTCCAATTTTTAATTTTTTGAAAGAATAACTGATATTCATTTTAAGATTAAAGTATTAAAGTAAACTTTCAAGTTTCTACACACTAGATGGGAGACATCAAAGATACAACTATTGTGAAAAAATAACTTATGTTTACCTTTGCAGGGCCATTAAAAAAAGACAACCTACTTCTATGTTCACTTCTGGTCCAACCCTGTCAATGCCCTAGTCACAGATTTTCTGGAACTTACCCATGCTAGATTCAGTCAGTCAATAAGCATTTATTAAGTGCCTACTATGTGCCAAGCACTGTGATAAAAACTGGGGCTACAAAGAATGGGAAAAGACAGATCCTGCCACTGAGAAGCTCAAAAGCTCACATGGGAGATCACAAGCAAACATATGTACAAAAAAGCTGTATACAGAAGGAATAGGAAAAAATTAACAGAAGAAACTAGAAGAATTTAAAAGGGATTGTTAAAGGCTTCCTGTGGTGGGATTTTAGCTGCAACTTAAACCGGGAGTTGGAGATGAGGAGGGAAAGCATTGAAAAAAAAATTCAAAACGTGCTTCATGATTTTTAAGAAAGTTCAATTATTTTCGCAAAACATAATAATAACCCTTGCCAAGTCACACAAAGGTTTTAAATCACTTCAAATTCCATAAATACAGGAACATAGGTCTTCAACCCGCCAGTAAGAACAAATGTGAGAGCATTTTTTTCCTTTTTAAATAATACATTTAGAATAGAGCTGGACAACATAAGCTTCAAAAACACTAAAAAATAATGATATATAACAACAGTTAATAACTGCATGATAAGATGCTGGATTTGGAGCCAGGAAAACCTTTCAAATCAGGCCTCAGGCACTTTCTACGAGACACTAAAAAAAGTCACTTCACTTCTGTGCCTCAGTTTCCTTATATGTAAAATGGTGATAGTAATAGCATTACCTCTCAGAGTCAACGTGAGGGTCAAATGAGATGGCATATGTAAAGTACTTTGCAAAACTTAAGGCACTTAAATAAGTGCACTATACAGCCACTATAGACACTAAATAAATGCTAGTTATTTATTAGCTATGATTTCATAATCTTTGCTATTTTAATAGGAAAATTTATAATAGTCTCTCATATATATGGTAACCTAAGAAAGGGCTACTGCCCCAATTAAAGCCCCAAAAAGTGTAAACTCTAAAATCCAATTAAATATATACTTTTGTTATTAATTTCTATAAAACTTTAAGATGGTCCCCCTCCTCTTGCCGGTAGTTATACTCAACTTGTTAAAAAGGGAAAGGTGCCACTCACAAAGTTATATTGAAAAAAAAAGTATGGTTCAGAATTAAAAATGGCCATAAAACCGGAACAAATTATTAAAGGCTTTTAACATTTCTAACACTACACCTGACTGTTGTTTAGAAGACATAGAATATAAATGACAAATAATAAATCAACTGTGACACTTGCATGGGAAATGAAATAAAAATGAGATTTGAAAGATTATTCAAAGGTTATTTCAAATGTATCGCTAATTTACAGATTTAGAGTTGAAGAGATCTTAGAAGTCATCTAGTCCATTTTACAGATTAGGAAGCCCACAGATGTTCAGCAGTTTGAACAGTATCCTGACATATCACCTTAAAATAAAACATATCATATAGCCCTACGTGTGCTCAAATTAGTTCAGTATTCATAACTATTTAAAATGAATGATAGAGACGTTCTATTCAACGAGTTTTGTAATCTTGTGTGTACATGGTTATTAACCAAGTCTCGCTGGACAAAGCAATTTTTAAAAACATTACACTAAGTATTTTTTTAAAACCTCACCCCCCTGTTAATACTAACAAATTCATTAATTTCGATATCTGTATGTTTAAAGAAAGCTGAAATGTATACAAAGCAGGCAGGAAGTTTAACAGGTCATCAAAGAAATAACTGGTTTTAGCCTTCTTAAAACAAATTTATCTTGCTCAGCTAATATTTCACTGGCATTGCACAGCCATTTGCTACAAAACAAAAGAAATATAACACTAATATGCTTTCGGCAAAATGGGTAAGTTCCTGTTTCGGAAAGTGTCAACCTCTCTATAAACTAAAGTACAAAAGAAAAAAAACCCAAAACACAACCCACCTCTGCCAAATGCCAGGTGCCCACTTAATTGTATAGTCTCCACTTGACACCAGCACCGGCCCTTCCACCCACGAGTCAGACCCCGATGGTTTCCTCCCTGTTGCTCGCCCCCAAGTTTTGCCGTTAAGAGGACGAAAGGACAAGCAGCCACCCAGTCCCCCTGCTCCATCCCCGTTAGTGTGCGTGGGTCTCGAGGGCCCATCCCTACCCAACCCCCAATCGCAACCAGGGTCAAGCCCGCCGAGATTCCAAGCCACGGGGCGGCGCAGGAGCGGCAGCGGCGGCCCCGACTACGGTCTCCATGAGCCCAGCGCCCCTGGCCCCCAGGCCCTCCTCAGTCCCTCGCCCCGGCCCGGAGATCAGCCGCCGGCCGCCTTTCACGGCTCCGGAGCCGACCGGGAAACCCCACGTCTTAAAAAGAAGGAAACGTTTCGCCCTCGCTCGCATTTCCAAACCAGCAACAGTATGAGAGTTGGGAGAAGGACTGGGCCGGGGAGAAAAAAGTGAAGAAAACCGGCACGAAAACAGACCTGTGGAGACCGCCATCTTCTCCTGCAACCCGGGACTTCTGCCGCCCTGCACGCGCCCCTCCGTCATGCGGCGTCACTTCCGGGCGCGCGCGCGCGCCGCTACCGGCGCCGGCGCCGGCGCCGGCGCCGGCGACCCCCTCCCCCATCCCCATCCCCCAGCCACGCCAGAGGTTTCCAACTGACTGGAAAGAGACGAATCCGACGGCTTCCCTCTTCTTGGCCCTAGGCTCCCCTGCGACTCCCTGCAGTATTTACCCGTCGCCTTCCCGGCTGCGGGTGAGAAGACCATCATGGGTTTTGGGACTGGTCCTTATCAATCCGTATCTTTGCCCCGGGGAAGCTCAGCCACCGTACCACTTCCGATACCCCACAATCAAGATTCGTAGACGTCCCCAGGCGGTGGGGGTTGGGGGTAACGGAGAGAAGATGCAGAGCCCGAGGGCGACCCCCCACCCTCACCCCGTGCCAAGCTTCGCTGCTGCCCCGAGACTTGGGAAGACGGGGGAGAATACAAAGGAACCTTAGGGAACTCCGACCCCACCTCCCCCAAAGCGGAGCTCGGAGGGTGCCCCGAGGGGGAGGGGCTAGGAGACACAATGGAACCCGCGGGAACGGCGGCCCCGGAGACTCGACCAGTAAAGTGAAGGGGAGAAAGGTTTGCGCCCCTAGTAGGGGAGCCCTTAACTTTTGTGTAAGCGATAAGGAAGAGTAGCTTTTTCCACCCGCGATGTATGGCGTCGATGAGGGGGGGAAAGGGCCCCCAGCCAGCCACTGGAGCACAACCACAAAGGCAGAGCCACCAGTGATGCTGCTTTTAAGAGTTAAGGTCCCAAGAAACGCAGATTGCTTTGGAAAGTGATGTGTTGCTATCAAATGCTACATACACGTTAGAGGCACGTGCCTGACCCTTCAATACTCCAAGCAAAAGTCCTAAATTAATCTGATCCTGTCGGTAGTACTTGTCTCTGCCCTTAACCTGAAAGTTAAGATGCTAGATTATTAAATGTAGCTATGGCTTTAAAAAAAAAAAAAGTTCTTACCATCTTGCAGTATCTGATGCTTTTTAAACAACTACAGCTTCTACCTAAAGGTCAGAATTCTTGTTTAAAGTCCCATTTTCAGCATGTTGCATTACAGACCTCTCAGATTTTCCACCCAAATATGTCGTAATGATGTTTCCTCCAAAAGTCTCGCGCTTTTGTAATCACTTATGTATGTTCTATTACAGTTGGTGCTTTATCCCCCTACCAGTATTCTTGTTTGTTGTGATGATACTCTGTTATGCTAATATATGCCACAGTTTGTTCCACTATTTCTCAGTCATTGAATCTTTATGCCCAGTTTTCATTACTAGAAAAATAAAGCTGCTATGGATAGCTTAAAAAAAAAGAATTGTATTGTCTTTTAACATAGGCTACTTACTATTAAGCTTTCCATCTCACAGAACCTTAAATAACCAAATGCTGGTTGCAAAATTTTTCTATCATTATTATTTGCTTATTCATCAACACTAAAATTCTTTTGTCTGATAATCTCTCTTCATTCTACTTTTCCCTCAGAATTATAATCTCAACTCAGTTCTTCATAGTCACCTGACCTACAATCATTCCACTTCTCACTTCTTCCCCTTACCTTCATCCCTGTATTGGCTACTTTCACCTCTGCTCTCCATCTTGATCCTTTAGCATACCATTTCAACTCTACACTGTTCTTTTCTCTCCAGTCCTTTTATAATCTACTTTCTTGCTGTGGTGCTAATCATGATTAAAGATATTCATCCCTTTAATAGGCCTCAGGTAGAGCTAGTTAAGGGAAGCTTGATTAGGGGAGACTTGTTTGTAGGAAGGCCCATACCCTTTTTCTAAGTACGTGCTAAGCCCCAGGCCCACATCTTTTTGCTGATTAAGTGTGAAGCCCTCAAGGTCTAAAAACTGCAAGGACTTTCAGAACTGTGGGAGGAGAGTCGAGCAGACAGGATTCATGAGTGAGTGTTTATGGGAAGGCCCTAGAAGAGGAGAAGCTTACAGGATGGCTTGGCTCCTTGCTGTGATATTGTGTTTTAATTTCCTTGCTGTTTCATTGAAGGGGACTTACTGGTTTGGGATACAATTGTGGCTATGTCAAATTGGAATTATTAGTTTGGGGATTTGATCCTTTGTTGTCTGAGTAAATGCACTTTACTTCTTCTGCCTTCTACATAGAGAGTGTCTTATGTTTTGTGATTCCGAACTATTCAGGCATATTCATGGTCACCATCGATATCGTGAATCTTGCCTTACTGATATACTTGCCGTACTGATACACCTGCAAGGTCCTAGCCTTGAAATATTCCTGCCTTCACTCCTATTTATGTGCTGCTGAGCAAAGCTGGACACCAACCACCTTGCCTGTCATCAAACAAGACACTCCATCTCTTGAGTCTAGGCATTTTCAATGGATAGTTCCTGTACCTGGAATTCTCCCCTTCCTCCTCTCTGCCTCCTGGCTTCCATTGATTTCTTCAAGTCCCAGATAAAATCTTACCTTCTACAGTAAGCCTTTCCAGATCCCCTTAATGCTACTGCCTTCTCTCCAGTGATTATCTCCAAATTATCCAGCATATATCTTGGTGGTAGATAATGGTTTGCCTGTTGTCTCCCCCTATTAGTCTCTGAGCTCCTTCAGAGCCACAGCTGTTTTTTGCCCCTTTTTTGTATGACAAGCACTTAACATATTGCCTGGCATTTAATAGGTTTTAATAAATACTTCTCAACTTGACTAATATCCTTCACAGGCTATGTATGTAGTGACCAGGTTGGCCCTCTATTCTCAAATCCCCTAGTTAGGGCCACTTAACACTCACTTAAAGACTTACCTCTACACTACCCTTAGGAACCTATCTAGCAAGATACACTCCATACAGAAGGGAAAAAAGGCCCTCCAAATCTATAATTCAAATGGTTTGATCTCAAATAGCTTACTTGATATGATTCTAAGTTTATAAAACATTTTCCTCACAACAAATATTACTTTCCTCATTTTACAGAAGAAAATGACTTGCCTTTAGATAGTAAATGGTATAACTTGTTACAAATGAAAAGTCTGGAGAAACATAATTTCTGGGTAATTAGTAATCAATATATTAATTATGGCTAGCAAATAGTTAATAGGTTGAGGTCAGTGGCTTTCTCTTATAAACCAAAGACTACCCCCCAGAACATTGAATGTTTAAAAGGCCTTTGGAAAAGGGTGTGTACGTGAGGGTGGAAATCAACTCTGATTAACAGTCAGTGAGGGGGTGGACATATTAATGAGAAGGTGGACAAAAAGTCTTCAGCTCCTCCTGCTAAGAATGTGACCCGATCATGAGACTTGGTTGCCTCCAGCAATCTGGACAAAAGAATCTGTCTCTAGCCGGTTTCCCTCTTCACAAGCTGGGTCACCCTAAATTTTAATATAAGGGTCCAAGGACAGGGGCTTATTTCCTAAGGGCAAGAACTCACCTAAACGGGGTTCTTTTTTGTAATGTCTTCTAAGATCAAGAAGCATATACCTGGATGATTTGGGCAATCTCATCTATTAGCAGTATCCTTCAGAGACTGATTAAATAACCTACGGGGGCTGATTTCTGAGTGAGTAAATAGGAAGGGAAAACCTTAATTCTAATTCAATAATTGGTAATTGATACAAAAGAAATAATCACTTATCTCATCTGGTACTCAAACCTAAGTTTCTTCACTCTCAAGTCCAATGCTTTTTCCATTATACCACACTGTATCTCTTCAGCTTTGTTACTACTTCTGTGCTAAACTTGTAGTTCAGTTGTAGTACTTGGACCTTCTTCATTTCCAGCAAACTCCTTATCTCATGCCTCAGCTCCAGTAAATATGTAGCCCATATACCTCCCCGATGCCTGGGTTTTTGTTTAGAGCTCCTGTTTTTTTTGTAGTAATTCCTCCACCAGTGGGACCAGGTAAAATACAGAGGCACACAGAAACCATTGTTAGCTGACATATTTAAGGTGTTTGAAGTTCTGTTCTTAGATAGACACATGTGCTTTTGGTACCTCTAGATAGGTTGAGTATTGCAGAGTGAAGGTTAGACCCAGGTAAGCCTCTAGGGCTTGGTGAGAAGAGTAAGGCTAGAGTATAGCTCTACCTTTCTAGAGGTTTCTCTAACGAGTGTTTCTATGCTTCTCCAGAGACAGCTAGCATGGAAACAGCTTGGAATTGTGTTTTAGAGATACCTTTTGAGATTTTTCACGGCAGCATTGGGTATCACTCCTGGTGGTATGCCAGTTGTCCGGTAGGGTTTGAGGCTGTGACAAAGCCATTTAGATACAGCCCAGGCTGAACTTTTGATCTGGCAATTGTTTTGACACTGCCCCATCATTGTAAAGTTGAGTTTGAGAGCCCCAGATATAGAACAGGATAGAGGAATATACTCAGTGGCCATATACATCTTTTTTGAAAGAAAAAGATATATTGTTAGTAGCCACTTTAAAAGTTCATATCAGCAAAAATGTATCAAGCACCTACTTTGTCCAAGAAGCTACTGGGTGCCCAGGATAGCGAGATAAAGAGTTCGAATTTTATAATAATCAAAAATTAGCAAATAAAAACTTCAAGGCAAAGATAGTATTGGCAGGGCTTCAGGAAAGACAGGTACTCTATTATATTGTTGGCAAGCTTTTTAGAGAATACTCTGGCAATATAAAATAGTCACAAAGTTCATTGTGACCTTTGGCCCAGTAATCCTGTTACTAGGTCTACATAGGATCAGTTTTAGGGACATTAGTGACCTGAGAGATCATGTAGTAAAGTCCAACACTATCATTTTATAGATAGGAAACCGAGGCCTTTAAAGGCTAAGTAATTTGTACAAGATAGTAAGTAGCAAAAACAAGATTTGAACCAAAGTCTGGTACTAAATCAAGTGCCAGTTATTTTTTTCCTTGCGAACAACAAAATTAGGTGATTTCTAGGATTACGGTGATTTCTAGGATTACTCCTATCTAAAAGTCTATGATAAGGAACCAAAATAGCAGAGTAGGGACCCAGCTGAATTGTCACAACATTCCCCTCCAAATAACTTTAAACTAACACCTCAAATCAAATTTTGGAATGGCAGAGCCAACAAAAGGTCGGAGAAGACATTTTTCCAGCCTAAGACAACTTAGGAGGTCCACAGGAGAGGTCTGTAACACTACAATGGGCAAAAGCCAAAGCAGGGAGGAGCACCTTTGAGGCAGCTGCAATTACAACAGCAGCTTTGGGAGTTTTCAATGAAGAAAAGAGATTATGGGGGACCCTTTGTTGGCATTGGGTGCAGCTGGTGCTGATTAGCAACTCTATTGCCCTTACACAGTTCTAGGTTGCAGTGGAGAGAGAGGAGTACTTATGGTCAGTTACAAGGAAACAGGGAACCTGGTCACAGTTTCAGGGTCAAGAAAGGCACTGATACCTGCAGCTGCAGAAAAGCAGAGGCCCTTTCTAGTTAAATACCAGAGCACAGACCTAGAGAGGAGTGGCAAGGCCTCTCCCAGGGTAACATCAACTTAGAAACACAAAAAACTTGCAGACCTCTGGAAATAGCTCTGAAAACAACAGCACAGAAAAGCCTGAAGCTTGGAACAATGTCACACCACCCCAAGGTGAGCAGAGCCCAACTTTAACATAAAATTCAAAGTGAAGAAATAGACTGAGAAAATGGACAAACAACAAAAAAGAACTACTATGATGGCAGGGAAGAACAAGACAACATTGTGAAAACAATTACAAGCAAAGCCTCAAAGAAAAAAAGCTAATTGCATCTAAGGCCAACAAGAATTTCTGGAAGTGTTAAAGAGATAAGAATGGTAGAGGAAAAATTGGGAAAAGAAATGAGAGTGATGCAAGAAAAGTATGAAAAGAGAACAGCTTGCTAAAAATAGGCACAAAAAAATACTGAAAACAATTTATATTAAAAAACAGAATTGGCTTAATGGTTAAAAGAGGCACAAAAATTCACTGAAGAAAAGAATTCTGTTAAAAGCAGAATAAACCAAATGGAAAAAGAGGTACAAATACTCAGAGGAAAAGAACTCCTTAGAAAGCAGAATTTGTCAAATGGAAAAAGAGGAAAATAAATCCTTAAAAATTAGAATGGTTTAAGTGAAAGCTAATGATTCCATGAGACTTCAAGACACAGTAAAACAAAGTCAAAAGAATGAAAAAAAAACAGAAGAAAATGTGAAATACCTTATCAGAAAAACAACTGACCTGGAAAATAGATAAAGAACAGAGAATTTAAAAATTACTGGACCACCTGAAAGCCTTGATGAAAAAAAAAAAAGCCTAGGCACCATTTAAAAAAAAAATTATCCAGGAAAACTGCCTTGATATTCTAGAACCAGAGGACAAAACAGAAATTAAAAGAATCCACCAATCACCTCCTAAAGACATCTCAAAATGAAAACTTCCAGGAATATTACAGCTAAATTCCAGAGCTCCCAGGTCAAAGAGAAAATGTTACAAGAAGTCAGAAAGAAACAATTCAAATATCATGGACCCACAGTCAGTATTACACAAGGTTTAGTGGCTTGCAAGTTAAAGGAGAGGAGGGTAAGTAGTAGAGACAACAAAAAGAGGCAAAAGACAGTCCATGCCCTCAAAGAATTTACAGTCTAATAGAGAATGTATTCAATGCAGGCCTTTCTCTGGTTCTTTTAATATTTAGTAGATACTATTGTGATAGTTAAGCTGTTCATCTATTATCCTTCACATGACAGACATGCCTTCTCTAGTCAAATGAGTCTTTTATGACATCTTTTACCCCACTTTTCACATCTAAGCAATTGCTGGTTAAATACTGCAGCTTACTATGAGAAGCAACAAGGTGTTATGCAGAGTGCAGGACTTGGAGTCTGAAATCCTTGAACTCAAACACTTCCACTGATACTTATTGTGTGACCATTAAACAAGTCACTGAACCAAAATGGATGTTTCCTCACCTACAAAATGGGGATGATAATTCCTGTAATATTGACCTCCTGTAATATTGATAGTGAAGTCAAATGAAAATGTATATAAAGCACTTTGCAAACATTAAAGAACTGCGTAAATGTCAGTTGTTACTATACCTACTTTGATCTTTTCTTTTCCCCTTCAGTAACCAACAATTTTCATTCTTCTGCCATCATACTGTTCCATAATTTCTAGCTATATGATACCCCGAAGATAATATTGGTGTTTAAAAGATGGGTTTTTTTTACAGTACCTTTAGGTTGTTTTCCCCAAATTCAATCCAACCCACTATTCTATTCAATTTTGATCCAGTTTTTATTTTCCTTTCATGGGCATTTCTATTTCATGGGTAACCATGTCCTAAGAATTCATTACCTAATGACAAGCTTTCTGATAAGATTTGCTTTTGAACAGCAGACCAAACTCAAAGCCTTTTATGCTTGGCTATCATAGTTTTCAAGAAACCAGGACCACCCTAAAACCATTATGAGCCATCCAAGTAGGGCTGCTTTGAGGTATGATGTGTTTATGTAAATAAATATTATTGTGCCATTTAAGGAGACCAATAGGAAGAAACTCGGAAAGACTCTGAGGACATGCAAAATGATATCAACAGAAGAATGTACTTGTTGACTACAACCATATGGGGTGGGGGAAGCTGCATTTGAAAAATGATACATTTATTATTATTATTATTATATATTAAAATTTTATTTTTTACTATTATTAAGATATGTATTGTTATTTCAGCAAAAATGTATGTAGTTAAAATATTAATAGAAAATTGGCTCATTGAGGGCAAAGACCCTCAGCAACCCTAGCACCTAAATACAAAATATAAATTTAATGTTTATTAAATCGAATTGTGTTAAATTTTAAGGCTATATTTAGTATTTTACTCAATATTTTATGTGTATTAAAAATGAAACTAGGTTCATAGTTTTTTTTGGTGATAGTTGTTGATGATGCTGTTTTACATTAATAAATATGTATGTATGTATGTATGTTTTAAAGGGTAATAATCAACAAATTAGGGGAGCTTGGAAAAATGTAGCAGTCAGATCAGTGGATAAGGGAAGAGTTTATGACCAAACAAAAGATAGAGAGGATGTCAGGAAGTAAAATGAATAGTTTTTATTACATAAAATTAAAATTTTCTCACAAACAAAACATGCAGCCAAAATTAGAAGAAAAATGGAAATGGAAGGGGAGATTTTACAGTAAATTTCTCTGATAAAAGCCTTTTTTCTGAAAGATATAAAGAACTTAGCCAAATTTATAAAAATACAAGCCATTTCCCAATTGATAAATGGTCAAAGGATATGAATAGGCAGTTTCCAGAAGAAGAAATCAAAGCTATCAATAGTCACATTAAAAATGCTCTAATCACTACTGTTTAGAGAAGTTCAAATTAAAACAACAATGAGATACTACCTTGTACCTACCATTTTGGCTAACATGACAGAAAAGGAAAATGACAGATGCTGAAGAGGATGTGGTGAGGCACTGTTGATGAAGTTGTAAACTGGTCCACATATTCTGGAAAACTATTTGGAACTATGCCCAAAGGGCTATAAAACTGTTCCTACCCGTCGATCCAGCAATGCAACTACTAGGTCTGTATCCCAAGTAGATCAAAGGAAAAGGACGTATTTGTACAAAAAATATATATAGTAGCTCTTTTGTGATGTTAGAGAACCGGAAATTGAGGGGATGCTCATCAATTGAGGAATGGCTGAACAAGTTATGGTGGCATGCTATTGTGCAACAAGAAATGACAAATAGGATGGTTTCAGGAAAAACTTGGGAAGACTTATATGACCTGATGCACACTGAAGTGGGAGAACCAGAAAATCATTGTGCATAGTAACAGCAATATTGTAGTGATGATTAACTGTGAAAGACTTAACTACTCTGATCAAGACAGTGATCCAAGGCAATTCCAAAGAATACATGATGAAAAATGCTATCCACTTCCAGATAAGAGAACTGATGAACTCTGAGTACAGGTTTATATCATTAAGGCAGAATTCACGACTTCAAAGATAACCATGAATTTGCCTGAATGGTCCAGAATCGCAGGATATAAGGAATTCTTTAAGTAGAAGGCAGAGGAATTAAAGCATTTATTGAAACTCAAAAGTAGCAAACCCACGGACCAGTGTCCCCAGTTCAACATCCTGGCAAGAACTTTCCAAGACTAGTATGCCCATCTCACAATGGTGACCAGGAGGCCACAGAAAAACATTATGGCATTAGGCCAAGCCATTCTGGTCCTTCCCCCATCAATGCCAGTGCCCTCCAGCAAGAAAACCACCCACTGGCCTCAAGCCCCTACTCAGCACTCTCGGGTAGCGCCTGCCGCTGTTGCCGCTGCTTCCACTGCAATTTGCAAACTGTGTTCCAGGTAGCTGACTGCTTCCTCTCTCCTTCAGCTCTTAACAGCTCTCACCAACTGCCTCACCAACTACTTCTTAGCTCTGCTCCAACCATTCAGCAAACTCCTCACACTGCAGGCTTCATGTCATCACGTGGACCAGAACTCAGGCGCCTACCTCCAGTCCTAGCCACTCCCCCCAGGACCCTGAGAGCCCCACCCCCAAAGCCCAATCAAATGGGTGGGGAAGATCTTCCTTTTCACTGATTGCCTTTATAAGGTTGAAGCATACTTTTTTAACTTTATTTTTCTTGGGTTTGTGTATGTGCTTTCTTTTGTAACGTGGCTTACATGGAAATATGTTTTTCATGATTTCACATGTATAATCAATATCATATTTCTTGCTTTCTCAATGAGTGGGAAGAAGCAGAAGGGAGGGAGAGAATTTGGAACTCAAATTTTTAAAAAATTAACATTAAAAATTTTTTACATCTAATTGGGAAGTATTTAATGAAACAGAATATATTTTAAAACTCTTCCTGTTTAATATATGTGTGTATATGCCTGCTGAGTCACCCCTTTGCTTTTCACCAGTGGATATCTTCAATTCCTACTACCTACCTATCTGGACTTCTGGCAACTTTGTATATTGTTAAACTACCCGGAGACTTCATTCATTTATCTAGACTACCTTTTATCATCTATAACTAGGACATTCCAGAGGTCTTCATAAGTTGCCACTGTTTTCTTATATCCCACTCATTTCTCAACTATTTGTAATCTGGTTTCTGTCCTCAACAGTGGCTTAAAATTCTTTCCAAAATGAGCAACAATCATTTCATTGCTAAATCTCATCATCCCCACCCCCTCACCCTTCTTCGAGAGTCTCTAGGCCATAATTTGAAAGCCATTTTTTTCTCAGTGCGAATACTTCCAAGCCAGACAAACTTTACATGTCAAAATGCCCTTGTTTTATTTTGGCTTATTACTGAAGTGACATTATATTCTGTGCTGAAATAATTTTGATGAAATGAAATATAATTGCATTGAAATGTACTATATGATTGTAAGTGTTGAAGTCCATTTGTTGAACCCTTGTACATTGCATATTTGTGCACTGGATGAACAGTTGCCATAGTAGTTCAGTTACGGGAGAACTGGAACAGGTAGGCTTTGACCCTTAATGAGGATCTTTGGTAGGGGACATCTATTGATTGGGATTGGGATAATGACAATTAGGAGTTTGAAAAGACCATACCATGCTGTGGATACTTTGGGGGAGTGTCACATACTGAATTAGTCATTCTATAAAGAAGATAGAATGATAGTTGTACTGTGTGAGTAGTCTTAAAATTTCAATATTCCTACACAGATAATTGTTGAGAGGGCTTCTTAGAAGCTAGTTATTAAACCCTGGACTGTCAACAAGGAAGTAAGGAACAAGTCCAAAGTTTTCATGATGAAAATACGATGGATGGAGGACGATGTAAGGGATCTGCTGAGAAAAGCAATGCCATCCTCAACATGTTATGATATGGCCACAACTTTTTCTGCAACTGGTAACACAATGGCAAGTAGCAGCAACCAGGTGTTACCTGGAACACCGTTAGTAATTGGTGTCTCAGTGGCAGACCCTTAGCCTACCAGTACTTTTACAAGGGACTCTGAGAATCTGTGAAAATCTATTGTATTTTTCAGGGGGGTATCCATGAGTTGTATCCATAAATGAACAATAAGGACAGTATTCCAAAATGGTGGTCAAAGAGAGAGGGTGAAAGAACTTATATGACCCCAAGACATCTATTGTACAAGAGTGTGGAAGACAAACCAGCAAGTAGAACCATCTTTCCTGAAGGGGAAAAGACTTTGAGACAAGAGGTCAAGGCAGCCTATTTTGAAAGCAGCACCAATTTTGTGTAGCCAAAGAAGCCAAGGTGTCATGTGTAACAAACTGTGGAGTAGATGAGTACAAGCATGTTGTATGCACTCCAGAGAAGAATACAAAATAAGTTTGTCAGAAACTTAATGTTTAATAAATGTTCGTTGATTCAGTGTACTACCTCACACCCATCAGATTAGCTAACACGACAGAAAAGGAAAATAACATGCTGTAGGGCAAGTGGGAAAAGAGGTACACTAATGTAATGTCAGTGGAGCTATAAACATTCTGAGAATAATTTGGAACTATCTAAAGGGCTATAAAACTGTTTGTATCCTTTGGCCCAGAAATGCCACTACTAGGTCTGTGCCCTAAAGAGATCAAAGCAAAAGGAAAAGGAGTCATATGTACAAAAATATTTATAGTGGCTCTTTTTCTGGTGGCAAAAAATTGGAAATTAAGGACATGCCCATCAATTGGGGAATGGCTGAACAAGCTGTGGTATATGATTGTGTTGGAATACTGTTGTACTGTAAGAAATAACAAAGGGATGGTTTCAGGAAAATCTGGGAAGACTTGCATGAACTGATGTAAAGTGAGCATAATCAGGAAAAGATTGTACAAAGAGTGAGTGCAAAGGACTGTTATGCCAAGCTCAGGGTGCAGCTTGCTTGCTGGGTCTTAGCTCTGCAAAACACAGTGTCTCCTAAGAGTAAAAAGAAAAAGATATTCTTGGATCCTGGCATTTCCCCCTTTTGGTCAAAGAGAGGGGGTCTGAAAGAACCCCTTCTCTTCTGACCAATAAAGGAGAGGCAGGTATAAGCCAAGATGCCACAAGAGACCCGTTGGGCCAGGACAAGATGTTAAGTTATGAGGCAGCTGTGAAAGCTTAGAGGTTAAGGTGGCAAATCTAACAATTTGTTAACCCCTCTCCTTTAGCAATGATGGAATGACTTTTTTATCCCAGGAGGTCAGTTCCTTAAGGGGACCTGTTGCAGAAGCGTGTCTCTGGTATCATTGAGAAACTCCCAATAGGGAATCAGGGTCTTGGTGGTTGGGCACATAACAAAAGGGAAGAGGAAAAAAAATGGACAGTATGCTGAGCCCTTGTCTGGAATCTTGGGTGTTGGCTGCTCCTGGGTCTGTACTAGATAAACCTTGAAGTCCTGGAGGGTTCTGCCATTCACTCAGGAGCAGGGGCTTTCTTCAGATGATCCAGGAGTCTACACCCACAAGTTTGGCAGCTGTGGGAGTAATCAGAAGGACCTGCTGGGGGGCCTTAGAAACAATAATTGATTGATCAGTACAGGGCCAGTTTTCAGATAAGAGAGAAATCTACTTGCATCAATCTTTGGATCTGAGTTTCTAGTCAGCATAACACAAGTCCTTGGTTAGGAATCTCCAAACAGCACATGGAGATGGTCCAGTTTCCCAGCCATACAGGGCCAGGTTCAAACAATGCAATAAGGTTTTTCAAAAATTCATAATCACAGTTACATTAATGTCAGATTACAGATCAGACTACTTAGAGTGCTCACAGTGGACTAGTTCTGAGAAGGAAAATTTGCATGTCACTAAGGTAACCAAGAATTCTTAAACATAAAACATCTTGATTATAGAAATTTGCTACAAAAGGAAAAGGAGGGACATAGTTATAACAGTGTCTTATATCATAATAAGGGGAAAACTCCCTTAGCTCTGTTTGATTCCAGGCATGAATCATATCTAACAGTCAATCATATAGTCCCAGGATGTTAAAAGCAAGACTCAAGATTAGCCAGGTGGGGAGTTTTCCTTTCAGAAGGAAATAACACTCTGAGAAATAGTCAGGAGGATCCAACCTAGCCCATACCAAGGTCGTACCTCAAACTTTTACCATGTACATTCACATTTAGCAGTTCCCAGACTGCAGCACATGACCTTTTCTACTGTTGGCTATATGGCAATTCAGACAACCATTCCTGTAATCAAAACTCAAAATAATAGTAGTTACAGTTCCATGAATCTTTACCTTAAATAGCAAAATTTCACTAGCCACAACTTGGGGCTTGAATATCTTTCCTGATGTTTCCCTAACAGTGAATATTTCATTTATCCTTTACTTATAAAATAAAATTAACCATATTCTGGGGCTTCAGACATACGACAAACACCTGATGATAGTTGACTCATCATTAATATATTGAAGCTACATTTTTAAACCACCATTACATTTTCATAATACCAACTACTTTCAAATGAAAATTTAATATTTTAATAAACTTAGTGTTATTATTAATATCATCATTATCTGTTTCATAACAAAATCTACTTCATTAAATATTTAACATTTTAAAGTATTTTTTTAATCATATCCTTTTAAAAGCCCAATTCATAATCTAACAGAATCCAGATTAAAAGAGAAGTTTTGTCTAGCAGTATTTCTGTTAACATGGTCACTCAAATTTCACAATATAAGAGAATTTAGAATGACTATAATAACATAAACAATATCATGTACTTAAAACACGAAACAATACTTCAGATGACATTCATTCAGCAAATTGCATTTCCAAATTGTCCCATATAAAAAATCATTACTCTTACTATCTTTGGCATTTTTAAATACACTTTAGATTTATAACAATTATATTCAATTAAAGAAATAACAATATAGTGCTTATCATATGCCAGTCACTGTTTTAAGTATGTTACAATTATTTTATCATTTTGATCCTCACAACAATCCTGGGAAGAGGGTACCATTATCATTTTTCTCTTTATGGATCAGGAAACTGGGACAAACAGCAATATGATAACTTGCATGAGATTACACAGCTAATAAATTTCTGCAACCAGAATGTCATTCAGGTTTCCCTACATTTTTCCAGAATTTTCTTTTAATACCTGTATTTGGGAACCTGATCTGAGTTGAAAGGGGTTAACAGGATAAGAGAGGAAAGTCTCTGAATTGGGGGTGGGGTAGGCAGGGCATCACAGAAGATCTTTGGTTTAAACAATCTTCTTTTTTCATGGTCAAGAAAGGATTAACAAGAAGTGGATATAAAGTGCCAGTCTTATACCTATTTTATTATTCCTCACTCTGGGATTGCTTCTAAACTAGCTGCCTTCATTGTCCTAAAACAATGAAGCTATCAGTCTTCAAGGGAAGTTCAAATACCATTTTAACTTTTATAGGATTTCATTCTTATTTGTCCTTTAAAACAAATTCTGCAGAGTGGTACCCCAAAACTTACTAAGATATATCAGAAAGCAGTGAGTTCCTAGAATTACCCAAAATCACAGGAGTTCCCCACTGCAATCTTAAAAATGATAAACTTCAAACTCCTTAATGATTAATCTTCTTAACCTCCAAAATCTACCAACATGTTTTTAATAGTTCTATAAACTTTGATTATCTTACTTTATTTCTGTCACTTATATGTGGCCAAACCTGAAATGACAAATATAGTGTTTTGCAGGGTTTTTTTTCTTTTTCTCTAGCCTAATTGCCCTCTGAATGCCTAAAGTGGGAGTTAGTCCTGCTTACTTGGACACAAACACAGACAAAGTGATGACAGACACATAGGGTAATTCTATCTTTTTCTTGAAGGAATTTAAGTTACAAAAGGCTTCTCACTTGATGGTTTTGAGTAGCCATTTATTTAAAACATCCTATTAAGGGTATTTAATTTTCCAGCTTCATCAAGACATTTTTAAGGTAATTTATTTTACCCCAATCAAAGGAACCCCAAATTGGCTAAAAGTGATGGGAGTTGTCTTGGGTCAATTTTTGCCAATTAGTTATATACCTACTGGTTCGGGGCCCATGATATAGACCCTATAGACTGCTGTTTTCTAAGGCATATTATCATCCACAGCTTGTTTACATGGCTGAGAGAAGGTGATACCAATTTCTAAAAGTCTTAAGATGCATGTTGAAACAAAGTGCGTATAAGGTACAGAAACCCAAGCCCTCTCCTAGGGAGGGGCCAAACAAAACCTCTCCTGAGGGAGGGCCAAATGAAACCTATCTTCAGTTGAAGACAACCAAAATTTCAGTCCTCCAAGAGAACCAACCACAGATGGAAGCTTGAGAATAAGAGAAGAAAAATCACCCACTGCTGCTCTCCAAGTGCAGATTGAGTAGAGCTCAAAGGGCTCCTGTAGGTACCATACTTTGGGTCACACCCCTGCCACCAAACTGTCAACTCTGGTAACAAATGACCAGTGTCACAGAGACCTTGCAACCACTGTTAAGTCCAAAAATACTAAAGAGCTCACACTGGTTAAAAGCAAAAAGCTGGGTTGGGGAGATGGGGCAAGATGAAAGAGTAAAGGCAGGGACTCACCTTAAATACCTTTAAAAATTACTCTAATTCTAGAGCAGTAGAACCCACAAAAAGACAAAGTGAAACAAATTTCCAGCCCAAGACAACTTGAAAGGTTGGCAGGAAAGGTCTTTGAACCAGGATGAAAGTGGAGCACAGTCTAGCACAGGCCATGCCAGCACAGCCCTGGCCCCAGCCAACCAGGAGCAGATCCTGGGAGCCACTGAATCAGCAGAGACAGCAGCAGCAGCAGCTGCTTCCAGAACTCTCAGCCCACAGATGGTAAGGGGATCAAACTACTGGTTAGAAGGGGTCTTTTTGCTAATACTGAGGCAGGACTCAGTTGCTTTGCCCAAAGTCAGATTCAGGTCACAGTCCTGGGTGGTGATCCTAGGGTGAGTAGGAGCACTAGCACACCAGAGCTTGTGGCCTGCTGTGGAGGGGGGGGATCCTCCTCACAGTTCCAAGGCAGAAAAGAGTGCTTTTTGTCACTCACAGGCCAGGAAAGTAGTTAACACCTCTCTTTAGATCATACCAGCTTGGAAGAACTGAAAGTTTACAGGTCCCTAGAAGTATCTCCAAAAACAGCTGCACAAAACCCCTAAAGCTTGAGACAGTGTACCCTTCACCCTAGAAACAGAGCCTACTTTAACAAAGAGTTTAAAAGTCAAGAAACAGGCTGGTAAATGAGCAAACGACAGGGAAAAAGTCTGACCATAGCAAGTTATTATGGTGACAAGGAAGATCAAAACACAGACAACAAATTCAAAGCTCCTGCATCCAAAGCCTCGAAGAAAAATATGAATTGGTCTCAGGCCATGGAAGAGCTCAAAAAGGATTTTGAAATTCAAGTAAGAGAGGCAGAGGAAAAATTGGAAAGAGAAATGAGAGTGATGCAAGAAAATCATGGAAAAATGAGTCAACAGCTTGGTAAAGAAGACACAAAAAATACTGAAGAAAATAAGACCTTAAAAAATAGACTAGATAAATAGTAAAAGAGGTCCAAAAAGTCAATGAGGAGAAGAATGCCTTAAAAAGAAGAATTGGCCAGATAAAAAAGGAGGTCCAAAAGCTCACTGAAGAAAATAATTCCTTAAAAATTAGAAAGGAAATGGAAGCTAATGGAGCTAATGGAAGCTAATGACTCTATGATACCAAGAAACAATAAAACAAAATCAAAAGAATGAAAAAATAGAAGACAGTGTAATATATCTCATTGGAAAAACAACTCTCCTGGAAAATAGATCCAGGAAAGATAATTTTAAAATTATTGAATTACCTGAAAGCCATGATCAAAAAAAGAGCCTAGACATCATCTTTCAAGACATTATCAAAGAAAACTGCCTTGATATTCTTTTTTTTT
>CM053622.1:220866005-220915691 GCA_028646595.1 Phalanger gymnotis | reverse complement strand
CTCATTGGCTTTTTGGAGCTCTTTTGCCATTTGGGTTAGTCTATTTTTTAAGGTGGTGTTTTCTTCAGTATACTTTTCAGTATTTTTTTGAGTCTCTTTTAGCAAGTCATTGACTTGTTTTTCATGGTTTTCTCTCATCCTTCTCATTTCTCTTCCCAATTTTTCCTCTACTTCTCTAATTTGCTTTTCTAAATCCTTTTTGAGTTCTTCCATGGCCTGAGACCAGTTCCTGTTTTTCTTGGAGGTTTTTGTTGTAGGCTCTATGACTTCGTTAACTTCATCTGACTGTATGTTTTGGTCTTCTTTGTCACCAAAGAAGGATTCCAGAGTCTGAGACTGAATCTGGGTGTGCTGCCTTGATATTCTACAACCAGAGGGTACAATAGAAATTTTAAAAATCCACTGATCACCTTCTGAAAGAGATCCCAAAATGAAAACTCCCAGGAACATTATAGCCAAATTCCAGAGTTCCCAGGTCAAGGAGAAAATCTTGGAAGTAGCCAAAAAGAAACAATTCAAGTATGGTAGAGCCATGGTCAGGATAACACAAGATTTAGCAACTTCTACAGTAAAAGATCAGAGGAGTTGGAATTTGATATTCCAGAGGGCAAAAGAGCTAGGATTACAACCAATTATCACCTACCCAGCAAAACTAAGTATAATCCTTCAGGGGGGGAAAGTGGACATTCAATGAGATAGAAGACTTTGAAACATTCTTGATGAAAAGATCAGAGCTGAATAGAAAATTTGACTTCCAAACATAAAACTCAAGAGAAGTATAAAAAGGTAAACAGGAAAGAGAAATCATAAGGGACTTAGTAATTTTAAACTGTTTGCATTCCTATATGGGGAGGTGATATTTGTAACTCATAAGACTTTTCTCATTATTAGAGTAGTTAGAAGGACTACATATAGACAGAGAGCACACGTATGAGTTGAATAGGAAGGGATGATATTGAAAAAATAAAATTAAGGGGTGAGAGAGGAATGTACTGAGAGAAAAAGAAAGGGAGAGGTAGAATGGGGTAAATTATCTCACAAAAGAGTTAAAAAAAAGCTTTTGCAGTGGAAGGGATGAAGGGGAAAGTAGTGGGCGAGTAAGTGAACCTTTCATCAGAATTGGCTCAAAGAGGGAATAACATACACACTGAATTGGGTATAAAGATCTGTCTTACCCTACAGGAAAGTAAGAGGGAAGAGGATAAGAGAAGTGGGGAGGGGAGATGTCATAGAAGGGAAGGTAGATTGGGGGAGGGGGTAGTTAGAAGCAAAACATTTTTGGGAAGGAACAGAGTGAAAGGAGAGAAAGAATAGAGTAAATGAGGGGGCTAGGATGGAGGGAAATGCAATTAACAATAGTAACTATGAAAAAAAAACTTTGAAGCAAGGCCTCATTTCTCAATATAGAAAAAAGAGTCAAATTTATGAAAATAAGAGCCATTCCCCAATTGATAAATGATCAAAAGATATGAATAGTTTTCAAATGAAGTAATTAAAGCTATCTATAGCCATATGAAAAAATACTCTAACTCACTATTGATTGGAGAAATGCAAATTAAAACAATTCTGAAGTACTACTTCATACCCATTAGATTAGCTAATAGGACAGAAAAGGAAAGTGACAAAAATTGGAGGGATGTTGGAAAAAGTGAGACACAAGTACACTGTTGGTAGAGTTGTGAATTGATTCAACCATTCTGTAGAGCAATTTGGAACTATGCCCAAAGGGCTATAAAACCATGCATATCCTTTGATTTAGCAATAGCACTACTAGGTCTTTATCCCAAAAGAAATAAAAAAACAAAAAGGGAAAGGACCTATATTACAAAAATATTTATAGCAGCTCTTTTCTAGGGGCAAAGAATTAGAAATTGGGGGATGTCCATCAATTAGGGAATGGCTAAACAAGTAGTGGTATGTGATTATGATGGAATATTATTGTACTATAAGAAATGATGAGCAGGATGCTCTCAGAAAAATCTGGAAAGACTTGAATGGACTGCTGCAAAGTGAAATGTGCTATGTACATAGTAACAGCAATATTGTAAGATGTGAATGACTTAGTTATTCTCAGCAATACTCTGAAGGAATTATGAAGAATAATGCTATCCATCCCCAAAGGACTGATGGTGTCTGAATACAGATTGAAGCATACTTTTTTTAAACTTTGTTTTTTCTTGAGAGGGTTTTTTGTTTTGTCTGTTTTCTTTCACAACATAACTGTTATGGATATGTTTTGCATGACTGCACATGTGTAATCTATATTGAATTGCTTGCCTTCTCAATGAGAGGGGTGGGGAAGCAGTAATGGAGAGAATTTGGAACACAAGGTTTTAAAAAGAATGTTAAAAATTGTTTTTACATGTAACTGGGGAAAAAATAAGATACTAAATAGAAATGTTTTAAAATCCTTAAAAATCAAAAAGCTTTCGTTATTCCATTGGGTGGGAGAAATTAGACATGTATGTCAAGGCCTCCTCTAATAGGAGACCCAAGGCAAAAGGGCCAAACCTTGATTTATATATTTGTGGCTAGACAAAGAATCAAATAGTGTAGTGTAGCAACAGTAACGAGGCATAACGGAAACAGTGAGGCAAGATTGTCTAGTGACAAAAAGTCCATTCATAGCAGGGCTTCATGTCTGGGCCTGTTGGTGCTTGCCCAAGCTCAGGGACAATCAGTTCTGTGATTTAGTTCCAACAGTGTTCATCTAGAGGGTGGCCACAAAAGACCTAGACTATTGCAATAGCCTGCTGGTTGGTCTCTCTGCAACAAGTCTTTCCCCACTCCAGGCCATCTTCCATTCAATCACCAAAGTGATTTTTCTAAAATACAGCCATGTTAACCCCTGAATCAATAAACTCCAGTGGCTCCCTGTCACCTTAAGGTTTAAATGTAAAAATCCTCTGTTTAGCTTTTAATGATCTTCATAATCTGACCCTTTCTAGTCGTCTTACACCTTACACTCCCCCAAGAATCGCTCCAAGTAGTCTGATCCAGTGACACTGGCCTCCTTGCTTTTCCTCTCACAGCATACTCCCTTTCTGACTCCAGGCATTTTCACTGGTTTTTCTTCATGCCTATAATGTTCTCCCTCCTCATCTCCACCTCCTGACTTCCCTGGCTTCCTTCAAGTCCCACCTAAAATCCTACCTCCTACAGGAAGCCTTTCCGGATCACCCTTTAATTATTGTGCCTTCCTTCTATTGATTATTTCCTATTTATCCTGCATATAACTTGTTTGTACATATTTGTTTGCATGTTGTCTCCCCAATTAGATTGTAGGACTCTCCTTTGCCTTTCTTTGTATCCTCTTCCTTCCGTTAGGCCTTTGGTACTGAATATGAAGATGAGTCTGAAAAAGGGGAAACCTACCAAGACATGGGTGCTGATGCATCTGAGGAATCTCATAATGAAATAACAATCAATCAGTCACCTATTGCCTTCTGTTATGAACAGTCCATTTTGAGGGGTATCCTGGCTCAATTCAGTTTTGAGTGAGATATAATTTTATTTCACACTACAACTTTGGTGGGGTGTGTATGTTGGTGCATGCATGTGTACCTCATTTCTGATAAGTTTGTCTAAAAAGGATGTGATATACATCAAGAGAAGTACTTGACAGACTGTGATTGAAAAAAGAACTGGGGGTCAGCTAGGTGGCGCAGTAAGTAGAGCACTGGCCTTGGAGTCAGGAGGACCTGAGTTCAAACTCGACCTTAGACATTTGACACACAGCTGACTAGCAAGTCACTTAACCCCAATTGCCCTGCCTTCTCCCCTCCAAAAAAATAAAAAAAGAAAAAAGAACTGGACTTGTCCTGTTCGACACCAGAAGGCAGATTTAAAACCTACACTACCCATAGCATAAATTTTAACAACGAACCTAATGGTGGTATGGGTGTATAGATTGCAGGATTTAAGTGTTTCCATACTGACAAATGATCAGATCATCTAACTGTTAAGAGAAATAGCTACGATGCCAATACCATATCTTTTTATGTAATTGATACCAGGTAATTGGTGGTACAGTGGATAGAGCACTGGGCCTGAAGTCTGGAAGACCTGAGTTCAAATTCAGCCTCAGACACTTACTAGCCTTGTGAACCTGGGCAAGTCACTTAATCTCTGTTTGCATCAGTTTACTCAATTGCAAAATGAAAATAATAATAATGCCTGCCTTGCAAGGGTTGTGAGGAAAAAAATGAGATAATATTTGTAAAGCACTGAGCACAGTGCTTGACATATAGTAGGTACAATATAAATGCTTACTCCCTTCCCTTAATTCAGTATACACTGTCAGCCCAGAAACTCTGATATCTAGACTTTTGTTCAGGGCCAGGAGCATTACGGATTGCTAAAGAATAATTACTTGGAGAAAGTTTAAAATGGTCTCTATTCTGATTCTTTTAAGATTGATGAATCAGAGAAATGCGTTATTGTAGAAATGGATGAAAACAAGAATAATTCCTAGTGCCAATTAAAATATTTTATTTTTGAAAAAAAAAAGAAAGCTCTTGCCACCTTGCCCCCCGAAAGAGATCTTTTCCCTTGGGCCTAGCTTTCCTGATAAATGACTCTCATTTTAGGAAGGATCCCAGCCATGCTTCACCTTACCCATGACTGAACTCATTCTTTGATCTTCTATTTCTCCTCTCCTCATGTCTAGGACTTTATAAGATGTTATCCAAATGTAAGTTATAACTGGTGGTTTTATTAATATTCACAGAAGTATAGAAGGCAGGAGGTGAAACTGTTGTGGATGTGTGATGATGAGTTTTCAACATGTTGAATATGAGATCCTGGCAGGATTTCCATGTGGAAAGCTTGTCTGCTGGCTGCTTGGGAAACTAAGTCTGAAGTGGTGGGGAGTGTGGTGGGTGGAGCAATGTAGGCATACAGATTCAGAAGACATTTGCATAGAGATGATAATTGAACCAATGAAAATTAACGAGATCACTAAGGGAGAGAATATGGAAAAGGCCAAAGATAGAACACCAGATGATGTCTATGTTTAAGGGAGTAGGAGGAAAAAAAGATACCAGTGAAAGACACGAAGAAGGTAAAGGTGGAAGTAGAACCATAGAAATATATTTTCACAGAAGCCAAGAGAGGAAAGAGCCTCAAGATGGAAGTAGTGGTCATTTTATTTCATATATTATAAAAGAGTCACAAAGGATAGGGACTGAAGCCATTAGATATGGTGAGTAGGTCTCAGAAACTCTAAGAAAATAGTTTTAATAGAGTGGTGGGGGGGGGGGTTGGGAGGGCAATGGAAAAGTAAAAGTATCAGATATCGCTAGATTTTTTTTTAATTACTAAGTTTGGCAACGAAAGGAAGGAGGGAAAGACAATAGTTTGAGAGAATACCTTAGCTGAAATGAAGAAGTTTTAGGATGGGGGAGACCCAAGAATATTTATAGGCAGGAAGAAAGGAAGAAATCTCATTCTATTTAAGCATTGTAGACATTGGCAACTAAACACTTTCAAGGCATAGCATAAGGTATAGCTGTAATAGTAGGTAATTGAAGTTAAGTGGAGATAAATTTAGGTCATTAGAATTAAGGAGAGTCCGGGGATCAGGATTATTAGGAGAGCCAGCAGTATGAACATCGCACTCATCTAAGATGATGACAAGGGATAGAATAGAGAAGACTGTGAACCAGGCACTGAAATAATTAAGAAAGAGTGTCTTGGGACTCTTGGAGATCAGTAGAAGACAGTGACAAAGATAGCAAGAGAGTATCGTTAAATTGTTTATTGTAAACTTTGGGAGTGGTGTGACTATTGGATTAAATTAGCTATTTTTATCCCTTCCCTTCTTTGAGCAGAAGAAGGTAAGATCACCAATGGTCCAAGTGATCAGGTAAGAATATGAGTAGAACATCAAAGACTCACCTGTGATCAATAGCTTCTTGATTGTTTAACAATCATAGAAGGAGTGAATTAATTCAAGAGTACTCACGTAGATGAATTCCAAATCAGTATAGTACATGTTCTGGGACAGAAGATGCCGGTGCCTTTTGAGGAAGGAAGTAGTATGCAGTGTGGAGCCTCAACCTAGGGCTTTATAAGATGTTATCCATCTTATAAAGGCACCAATATCCAAGAGGCACACTTCCTCCCTGTGGTACTTTTTTGGCCCACTTTACAATCCTCTTTGGGCCCTGTACAATATAGCACTACCTCTGAGGTCTTTCTCATCTCTTATGACCTTTTTCCCACCACCATGCTCTCATACGGATTGAGGAATCATCAACTGTAATGGAATCCAAGGCTAGACTCACTGGGGGTTGGGCCCTCTGGTACAGAGCAATTTCAATTAACCAAATTGAGTTTGCTTGGGGTGCCAAAATTCCTACAGCTCTGATCATGGGAACCAATTTGAACCCAGAGAACTTTAGCTAGAGAAGAGCTCAGGAAGTCTAGGTGCTTTGTACTCCCATAGTAATATGCCAAGTAGTTTCTTTTATATATACTCCGAATTACCTGCAGCCCTATTCTTTATATTTCTGCACTCTGCTCTTCTTTGTGAGTAAGCACTAGAAAGTATTCTCATGTAATGAATTGTGTTTGGCAGCAGGGATAAGAAAGAAAGAGGGAAAAGGAAACTGAGCGCCAACATACATAACATAACAGGAGAAGAAGGAGAAAAGGTAATTATGGCAAATTTTCTGGAGCCAGAGAGTCAAGACATTTAAGGATCAACAATGTCAGACTCCATAACTCCTGCTGAAGTTTAGACTAGAGGAAAAGAAGGACACCTCCTAGGCTAAGGCCTGACTCTAGTCCCTGAATCAGTTTCTGAGAAGGACCTGAGAAACTGCCATGGTCAGAAAGGCCGATGGCATGAATTAGTCATTATAGGGTATCAATTGTTGGAAGTCAAAGTAGAGAGTAAAGTGTATATTGCCCCCTTTTCTCTTACTCTGTGAATTGAAAAATAGAATCCATTGAGAGAGAAGTCACATTATCACGGAAAGATAGAATTCAATTGGATTAGGAAGCCCAATGAGCACCATGCGCGAAAATAGAAGTTTGCTCATGATAGAAAAAGCATTGCGCAAATCCCAGTGCTAAGGAGTAAAGGATTAATAGAAAGTTGGAGATATGGGCCTGGAAGCTAAATTGGATAGGGACGAAAAGATGGGAGGAAATAGCAGCAAGAGAGATTTCCAACTAGAAGATACACACACATATCCAGATATATGTATGTATGTATATATATACAGGCATGTATACATATATATGCGCATATACATATATATATACATGTATGTGTGCATATATGTATATATAGGAGTATGTCTTTGGACAGACTTAATATTCCTGAAAATCTTTAAGATAAAGAGCCTTGTAATTAGGGACAATTCTTTGGACTCTGGAACAGCTCAGAGCCTTTACCCTCTAGGCTTATATAGCCTAGGCTTGATTCTGGAGGCTACCCCTTACATATATCTTTGGCTATGATTTTCCTGACCAAGAGTTTATTCTGGGAAGTTTCAGAACATGGCTTTTATCTAGGTTTCCAAAAATGTGGGTAGTAGAATCTCTAGTTCCTTTATGAGTACTTAATGTAACAGTGCAGTAATCAAGTATGGAACGGCCTTTATCTCACCACCATATAAAATGGAAAGGATTCATGGAATCCATAAACAAATGCAGAAAATACATTAAGTACTCACGATGATCCATAAACAATTGATACAACTCTCCTTCCTCTACGGTGGGTTACATTTTTCTATGAGGTCCTAAAGTCCACCAGTCTTAGTGACACCCTGTGATTTAGATTACCTTCAGACACTCAAACTTGAGGTCACTAAATAGGCAACCCACATATTCTAGTGAGTTATACTTTACCACAGGTTTCTACCTCATCAAGATTTGCTTTGGCCACTTTATACTTTGAATACCCTCAGAGAGGAACTACCCAACTTGGAGTTGCTCTGCAGGCAACCCCCAACATTCTGGTAAGTTCTGTCTGTCGAAAGATTTCAACAGAGTTACCCCGCCTACCTACACCCACCCTGGTTTGGACTTCTCTCTGGACGGTGCTGAACTTTGTGCTTCTAGTCAGAAAATACCCTAGCATTCTGCTGAATTCCTACATGGATCCACCTGGCAGGGAAACACACTTAGGACTGTAAAACAGAAAGCCTTTTTCCCATTAGACCTGTATTTTTAGAATATATCGACACAATGGAATGCAAATTCCAA
The DNA here is from genome assembly GCA_028646595.1 of Phalanger gymnotis. Classification (NCBI taxonomy): domain Eukaryota; kingdom Metazoa; phylum Chordata; class Mammalia; order Diprotodontia; family Phalangeridae; genus Phalanger; species Phalanger gymnotis. Next base: position 220,907,474 of record CM053622.1, on the reverse strand, counting down.
ATCCGTTGCACTTTCATAACATGACTTTAAGCTTTTTCTGCTTCTTCATGTACATTATTATCTTTTGAGAGAAAAGATTATTTCTCTCCAATACTAATAGCCAAGACTGAGTCATCAGAGTCACATCCCCCAGACCCTCATTAAAATAAGCCCACCTCTCACAATATTCATTCTCTCATTACTTGTTCACCAATCAGAGTTGATTGCCACCTTCAGGAATACCCATCTTTCAATGGTATATAAGCACTGAGTAGGTTTGATGAGGGATCTTTGGCAATAGAGAATGCCACTGACCTTTTCATTAATTATCATTAACATGATTAATAAAATAATTAATTACTCAGAAACTATGTCTTTCGAACTTTTTATATGTCACATCTGCTTTTACCAAAAGACATACTGCTCAGAAAATTCCCCTGAATCCCTGAACTCTCAAACTTGAGCTTACTCAGGAGACAAACCCCAAGGCCAAACTTGTTAAGGAAATCCCCCTTCTCTGACTAGAAGGCTACATTCTGGGCACTTATCATCTAGGCTTGGAAACCACCTTCTTCCTCTAACTAGAAGGACTAAGCTCAAGAATGACCTTATCCACAAATTTACCACATGTGGGTAAAACATGTCTGCCTCTACCACAAGGAAGCCATTAATGACTCTTGTCAAGGGGTTAGGGAGGAAACAATTATAATCGAGGTGTCTGAATAAAAGATAGAAAAGGAAAAAAAAATGCCACTGAGTCTTTGATGATTTCTTTTTATAGGCAGCACAACTAATGGACCCTCCCCAGAGATTCCATCCATCTAAGAGCCTGAGCCAACAAATTAGTCTCGTAGGCAGCCTACAATAGTGAAATTCAGGGACTTTAGTTAGAGAATAACTCTAGTATTAAATAGTTATTTTAGTTAGAAAATAGCATAGAAGTTTGAGTACTACTACACTATAAGCTAGAATTATTTCCTTTACATGTACTCTTATTTACTTAGAGCCTTCTTTTTGATATTTCTGTGTGCTGTTCTCCTTTGTGACTAAACACTAGCAAATGTACTCATGTGGTGTGGAATAAGAAGAGAAAGATGAAGGCATCAATATGCAGTGGCAGTAGTAAAAGGGGGAAAGGTCCTTTGGGAAACACCAATGGAAGCTCCCAACCAGTCAATTCACTTTGGGGGCAACCCTAGTCACTATCACTTACTCAGCTATTGTTAGCTCTCTCAGTAAGGTGCTAGTGGGCATGACTAGGAAGGATCCAGTTCCAGGATCACAGGGAGATGTTTCTCAAAAGTCCCAAAAGCTCACTGCTCTGTAAATTTAATAAGTAGAGCAGGGAACTCACTTGATGTCTGTAACTACATTTCCCAGAAGGCTGTGTGCAAGTCTGCCATATTTTAATATCATGCAGGACAGAGTCTAGGTAAGAATACAACCAGCAGACAGTTGAAAGGAGGCTACCATAGGCACTTGGGAGAGGTAAGATATGGATGGTGCTATGTGGTTGTTGGCATGTGGGACAAGAGAGGTGAAACAAAAGGACAGCCAAGCTCAAATCATGCTGAGTATGTAGAATACGAGCTGTGAGAATCAGGTTGGTACAGCAGAGATGGTGGAGACAGGAGATACAAATAGAATCTGGAGTGGCATGAACCTCACCTGGATGTCCTTGGGTTCTAGTTTCTGAGCGATCAATGCCCCCTGATGTACTAAAATTAAGAGAGAAATGACTAAGTAAAGAAAGATACAGACACCCCACCATGCATGAAAAATCTGACTCTACCCTTCTTCCAGTATGCTGGGAAGACAAAGAACTAGATCCCTTTTTGTTGTACTAGGGAGATGATTTATGTGCTGATGAACCAGGTCTATGGATTGTCCATCCAGCTACCTGTTATAGATATTAGCTGTTTGTATCCATTTTTTCTGTGTATGTAGTTAAGCCAAATTCTTTTGATTTATTATAGACCCCATTTGAGAGGTTTATGTCTTGCTTGATATTAATAATCAGAAAGTTGTCAAACAAAGAGCTCTGTTGTCATGTCTTTGTATGGTTTAAAAGTATGCATAAGAACCAAGCCTTAGAGGCATAATTTTTACCCTTCTGAATCAAATGCTTTTTTTGTAATTAAAACAAACAAAAAAAACACAGTAGGACCTTTCATTCCCTGTACCTTTCAGTCAGTTATGAAACTGTAAAGACATGGTGCATAATAGATAGTCTTGTAAAAGCCTATCTCCTTCTCAAACCTCAACAAAAGGTATGTGTAAATTATTCTCATGAATATGTGCGGAGATAGAAATTTAGTCATGAGTCAATAGATTATTCATTTTTCCAACTTTTTTGGTAATAAAATATGAAATGTTTTTTCTAAGCATTTAGTATCCTCTCCCTCTCATAAATTTCGAGAAAGGATCTCTCAATGTCATCAAAATTGTGTCACCTCCATCAGAGACATTCACAGCATACTCAGTCTAGAGTCTAGGTGTGGGGAATTTGCAGCCTCAAGGCACTCAGAACCACAAGTTCCCCACCCCTGATCTAGACTATACTCTTTCCATCTTTTCTTCCTTTAGCACCCTTATTATTTCCTCATGTAGTATGCAGAATGTGACAATAGAATCCAAATGTGGTGACTCCACTATTATTTTTGGAGAAAAGTATTTGTTGTATACATCTTTATAGATCTTTCTATCATCAATATTTTCCTCCTATGCTTAATGATATCTCTTATTTTATATATTGTAGGTCTTTTATTTTTGTCAAATGGACTGATGGAAGCAGAGACCTAGAAGAATGTAGAAGCCATATATATATATATATATATATATATATATCTCACCTGTGGTGGGAAAGGAGGAAAGCAGAACATTCAATGTATAGCTTCCTCTTGAAGAATGCATTAACCAAATTAAAACAACTTTGAGCTTCCACTTCATATGTATGAGATTGGCAAAGATAAGAAAAGAACAAATGTTGGAGGAGATGTAAGAACACAGATGCTTTAGTATGCCATCAGTGGAACTGTGAATTGATCCAGCCATTCTGGAAAGCAATTTGGAATGTTACCAAACTGTACATGCCTTTTGATCTAGCTATACCACTACTAGGCCTATACTTCAAAGAAAAAGGAAAAAGATTGTATTTTCCTTTTTCTTTGAAGTATGCCTATGTGTACACAAATATTCACATGTGTGTATATGTATACATGTATGTGTACGTGTATGTATACATACATACATACATGTAAAATATTTATAGCTCTCTTTTTGGTGGTCAAAAATTGGAAACTAAGAGGGTGTCCTCCTATTGGGGTATTGTGGTATATGAATGCAATGGAATGCTATTGTGACATAAGAAATGATGAAATGGATAATTTCAGAAATAACTGGAATATATGAATTGATACAGAGTGAAATGAGCATAACCAGAACAGAATATAATAACAATATTATATAGAGAACTTTGAAAGACATTAGAACTCTGATCAATGTCAATCTCCTAACTTAAAATGTAGAAAAAGACATACATTTTTGGATATAGCTAATGTCAGAATTTGTTTTATCAAACTGTGGATGTGTATTGAGGGATTTATTTTTTAGGTTTATCTGTTGTTTTTTACATTGGCTTACTGGGGAAGGGAAAGGTAGTAGGAAGGATAGATTGATTTTTAAAAATACTCTTTACTTGAAAAAAAGCTCAAGTAACTTTTACATAGAGAGACTATATCATCTCCTCCCAAAGAGATTGAAGCAACCGACTCTGAGTATTTTGATATTAAACAAATTTAGTTCAACAAACAAACATCTACTAAATAGCCACCCTTGGTTGGTACTTAGAGATACAATAATTTGTGTTGACCCTATGCTTTTTAACATTTTTTATCAATGACTTATTGGAGGACTACATCTCAATTTCTTTTCCCTTCTGGGAAAAGGTGGCTCTATGACTCTAGAAAAATTCTGGATCCTATGGATAGTAGGATTCACTTGAAGAATTGCCTTGATCAGTTCTATATGTGTTTTTCTGTATTGTTTATGGACAACTGTAAATCTTTTCACGTGAAGGGGCACGTATGGGTGGTGCACTGTTTTGACCATGTAGGTTACATGTGTCCACACGAGACTGTCTAGATGTGGCTTAAAGGGAGTCAGAATAGATATCTAGAGTCTCCTCCCTTTACCCTTTTCCAAGGAAATTATGATTCTTGTCATGAAGAGAATCAGGAGGCTGGAGCCAGAGGCTGGCCGCTTTGTTCTTCTCAGAGAGAAAGTTTACTGGGCTAAAACTGGATCTATCTACTCCCTTAAATATTAGTCATGGAGAAATAATTTTTATGATCAGGCTGTGATCCTAATTGCTATTGATTAATAAGAAGGGAGTGTCTTAAGCTACATATCCAAAGCTTGACTCTCTTCTCACCAAATACTAGTTCCGCAATAGCAAATAGCAAATAGACTTATTTATCCAAGTCAATAGCAAAACAGAAATCAGAGAAAGTATACATTGGGTAATATATGCCAGACAGTACACAAAGCAAATGAGCTTCCCCCATAAGGAGCAAGGGAACTCAGTTCAACTGAGAGTCTCAGATCTCACCAAGAGAAAATACTCCCCAAGGCTCTAGTATAGTAAGCTGGTTATAGGGACATAATTGAGGTTACTGACTGCTTCCCAGGGTCTTTCTCCCTTCATGGAGATGTAGAGATTGTTTTCTCTCTTGAAGCTGGAAGCCAGAAGACCAGGATATTTCCTCTCCAAAACTCTCACCAATCAAACCCATCATAGGTGTAGAACACAGAGTAATCAGTCTCCACCAATGAGGAAAATCTCATGCAAATGACCCTTTGAGCCGCAGGTTTTGCACATGTGTTTTGCATAATATGCAGAGTGGAACAAAGACTGTCTTGTACCTAATATATGTATTGATACCTCGAGTATTTGTATGAAATCTAAGGATCCCTTTTACCCACATTTTGGAGACCTATACGTAAACAACAAAATTTAAAATTTTTCCTAGATTAAATTCTTAGTAGGCTCATAACAAGCAAAGCAATTGTTAGTTTTAAGGTCAGACCCCTAATTTGTATCTAATCCTTCTAAGCCTAGAGCTTGGAGCCCTGGATGAGGGGTTAAAGATAAAATATTAAAAACTTCCATCGAATATTTAAGGCCCTTCACAGTCTGGCTCCTAGATGCCTTTCTAGTAGCAATTCATATGTACAGGGATATATGGATTATTCCCCTACATGTATTCTTTGTTCCAGTCAAACTTTCATTCCAGGTGTTTTCCATACATGGCATTCCATCTCTCACTTCCCTGTACTCTGTCCTGGCCTGGTTTCAGTTATGTCTGACTCTTTGTGAGTTTTGGGATTTTCTTGACAAATACTGGGTGGCTTGTCATTTCTTTCTCCAGTCCTGACTTTTACCCCATAGAATTCCCAGTTTCCTTCAAAAAACATCTTTGGTACAATCTCCTACATAGGCCTTTCCTGATTTCTCCAAGTTTGAGTACTATCTGCCTCTTCAAATTAATTTGTATAAAATGCTTACTTGTTACATATTACATCCCTCTAGTAGAATGAAAATTCCATTAAGGCAAAGATTATTTCATTTTTTGTCATTGTATCTACAGCATCTAGCAGAGTACCTTACACGTAGAAGGTGCTTAATAAATGCTTATTGAATGAATGATAAGGAATAGCTAGGTAGCTAACTAGCATTTATCTAGTGCTTTAAGTTTTGCAAAGTACTTTACTAATACCTCATCTTATCCTCACAGTGACTCTGGGAGGTGGGTGCCATTTTTCTATCTATTTTACAGATGAGGAAACAGAGGTTCAGAGGCTACGTATCCAGGACATACTTATCAAATTTGCTAATGACACAAACCTAGGAGTAATAGTTAACACCATGGATGACAGAGTGAAGATTCAAAAAGATCTTGATAGGCCAGAAGTTGAGGCAAATTAAAATGGATAAATGTAAAGTCTTAAACTTAAGTTGAAAGAATCTTTGAATTACCGTATTTCCCCATGTATAAGATGCACCCTTTTTCAAAAAATTTGGGGTCTAAAAACTGGGCGCATCTTATACGATAGTTGCAGCTTTTTTTACTTGCATTTCCTGCTTTTTAGCGCTTGTCATCCTTGCGTTCATTGTTTCACAATTGTTACCAGTATATTAGGTTATGTTTTGCCATGTTCTGCCCAGAAATGACTCAGAAAAGATTTTCATACAGTGCTGAATTCAAGTTAAAAGTGATCCGGTTTGCAAAAGTGAATGAAAATCATGCTGCTGAATGTAAGTTTGGTCCTCCTCCAACTGAGAAAACAATTCAAGACTGGCTACGGGAAGAAGAAACCCTATGGAAAACACCACGGCAGAAGAAGGCCATGAGAGGCAAGTCAGCAAAATGTCATGATTTAGAGAGGCAATTGAAGATATGGATTGAAGAGCGAAGGACAATTGGAATTCCTATGTCCACAAAGATGGTTCAGCATGTGGCAAGAAGAATTGCTGATGAAAAATAAGTTATTTCAAAGGAGGACACAATTGGTGCTTCAGGTTCATGAAACGGAATGGACTAAGCATGAATACATGCACCAGACTTGCCCAAAAGATGCCTGAAAGCTATGAGCAGATGAATAAAACTTAAGTTCAATAACTTTATGTAATACATTTTTTTCAAATTTCAGGCCCCAAAATTAAGGTGTGTCTTATACATGGGAGCATCTTATACATGGGGAAATACGGTAGTCTATCTATTAGAAAAGCAGATGGAAATTAGTGGATCAAGAATTAAACAGCAGAAGGAGTTTGAGCTGCATTGCACTCCAAGAAATGCACAATGCTTTCAATGGTCTCAAACTGCAAAAGCTCATCTCCTTAATAATACTGTGTAACTACCAATCAAGGAAGTACATGATCTCGGGAAAAATTCAAATCACAGAAAATCCAGAGGACACTTGCTGGATATAAGCATTTTATCATTACTGACTCATATGACTGCAACTTAGACCTCAACTATTAACACACTTTTGTGTAAGTCCTCCTTTCATTTTGCCATGAACAATTTGGAGTTCAAATTTAGGGCTCAAACTTAGGATAAATGGCTAAGGGTGATACAAAGCTCATGGGTATTGGAATTCCTTTTGTCTCTTCATGGAATCCTCGTGAAGTCCCCTTTAGGTGTAGCTATCTACCCTTCTCTAAAGGTTACTGACCTAGTAGAGTTCTGAAGATTCCTTACTTTGGCATGTCTCTCAGCAACTAATGCAAACACTATCTTTAGCCACTGCTGCACCAAGGACACCACTACCGATGCATATGGGAAGCCCAAATCTTCTAAACTTTCAAAGTTCATAAGGTCGTCATCTGGCCAGTTGGAGATGTGTAGGGGAAAAGAAAAAATCCTACAAACCCCCCTTCCACTGGAAGTTTCCTGGACTACCAGTCAGGCAATAAACATTTATTAAGCACTACTATGTGCTAAGCACTGGGGGTATAAATAGGAAAAAGAAAGGCAAACCCTGTCTTCAAGGAGTTTGTAACCTAATGGGGGAAAGACAACACATAAAAGAAAGCTGAGAGGGGTAGGAGTAGAAGGTACTCAGCTTAGATGCACATTTAAAGGAGCACAGCCATGTGGCACAGGAAGAGATGGTTGGTCTGGGCTCCACCTTAAATGCAGGCTTTGGGAGGAGTTCTTCACTCCATCCCACCCCTGCTCCAATCAGAGGGTACTGGTAAGACATGAGTACCAAAAGTGATGTACTCCTACAGGATGGTAATATTCTTATTGGTGACATTCCTGGGGGCATGATGGGGAAATACAAAAATGCAGCTAGGTATTAGATTGGCCCATTGTTTGAAAGTTCCTACTGGAAATACCTGGGTCCAGAGGAGTGGCTGATTCTTTCAGATATTCCCAATAAATTTCCTACATGTCATCCAATTTCATTCAGTGAGCAAATCACTTAGATTGATTAAGGATTTGTTCATATCTAATTTCCATTTTTTATTGATTAAATGTCTAAGTCTTCTGTGATTATTGGACTGGGGACATAGGACACTCTTCTCCTTAAGTATTTTTACAAATTCTTCAAAGAAAATTTACCCAACATAATGGAGACCTTCTGCTTTTTCATGAATGCCAGTGTAATACTTGGGCTTTCCTCTTAACAAACATCGATTTCAACAAAATAAATGTCCATTTGCTATTCTCCATTCTCATTACATCATCAGCCCATCTCCTTTCTACTCATATGCACCCTCAATGATATTTCTTATAATAATTCTTATGTGCAAATCACAGAATCATAGAATGAAAATCACAAGAGTATCAGAGTTGGATGGGAACTCAGTGGCCACCTTCTCTAACCTATGTCTGAAAAAAAAATTCCTCAAGAAATGGTCAATCAGTCTTTGCTTGAAAGGTCTCCAAATAAAGGGGAACTCCATGCCTCTAGAAGCAGCCTACTCTATTTTTGGATCGTTCTGACTATTAGGAAATTTTAAGAGTCCTAGAAGTTGCCAAGGAACACCCATGCTCTGCAAGTTGACCTGAAGGCCCATCCCCACGCATGCTCCATGAAGTATACTTCAACTCCTGTGACATGTGTGCATGGTGAGAAGAGGCTAAAATGAACAGAAGTATAGACATTTTGTTTCCTTTCATTTAGCACTAAATTTAGATATGTAATGTTCTATAGCTTTTTTCTAGGCTCTAATATGCAGCTGGATGGATAATCCATAGACCTGGTTTATAAGTGCATATATGTTTTGACAGATACTGCAGGTGGACAATGATCTATTGCCCAGAATTGAGTAAGATGAGAAGAAAGGCCTGGATTGCCTTTGGGAAACTGTGTAGTATCTTAAATGTGAAATATTTTTAACCCACATTTTTGTGGCTCTCCTTTTGCAAGCTCTCCCTTCCCTATGCCACACTGCTTACCTATGTTTCTATATTATGCCCCTCACACACTGCCAATCATGCCTAGGCAACACTGTGAAGGAAGCCAAGTTTTGCTTAAGCATGACTCAGTTTCCCTTTCTGCATTCTCCTTTCTTATTTCATCGCCTAGAAAGCCTTACTACCCTCACCCTCATCATGGTCTTTCCCTGGGGTCAGCGTACATTCCCCCTCACCTTAAGAAATTTCTCTGAACTTCATCAAAACTCTCAAGACTCAACTTTGCCGTGGCTTTTATGATTAACTACTTCATTTCAAGTCTATTTAATAAGCCTTACAATGACCTTTCTGTGGGCAAATCCTTTGAATTAAAATGTCCATGACTAATAGTGAATATTTAACAGTGACTTCCAAAGTTAACCCCAAAGAATGAACAATTTAAGAATCTCATTTACTATGGCAGAACGAGTAGAGAAGAGATTTGAGATAGGGCAGTACTCAGAGGCTGCACATTTTCTTCATCTAAATTTAAGACCAGAATTGATGGGTTATTCATTGCTTCCCAAATGTGCCCTGGACTTTCTCATCTCCTTGCCTTTGCTCATACTGTTCCCTATGTTTGAAGTGCCTTTCATTGTTGTTGTTCCATTGTTTTCAGTTGTATCCAACTCTTCATGACCCCATTTGGGGTTTTCTTGGCAAAGATATTGGGGTGGTTTGCCATTTCCCTCTCCAGCTCATTTTCCAGATGATGAAACTGAGGCAAACAGGGTGAAGTGACTTGCCCAGGGTCATAAAGCTGGCAAGTGTCTGAGACTGGATTTGAACTCAGGTCTTCCTGACTCCAAGTCTGGCACTCCATCCACTGTACCTTCTAGGGCCTTTACCCAATCCCACTCACCCTGTTGACATCCGTTCCATCCTTCAAGTCCCATCTCCACATTTAAATTCCTGATCCTTCTAGCTAGACATGATCTCTCCTCCATCTGATTCCATTCAATTCAGCAATAAACATTTATTATATGCTTATTATGAGGGAGTCGCTATGCTAGACACTGGAGCTACAAACACCAAAGGCCAGTCTCTGCGCTTATTTCATTCATTTCATTCACTTTGTACTCTTCCAGGGCTTCTTCAACTTTTCCACTCCGGACCCTTTTTTCTTGTGCTGTGTGAGTGTGCCAGCATGCACAATGCCAAGTGAGCATGTCATGTGTTCAGAACCAGGGTCGTAGTGAAGTTGCACAATGCAGCAAGGGCAAGCGCTTCCAGAAACACCTCACATTCATTACGGGGTTGATTTTTAATTAATTTTGGTTGTTGTGCATTCAGAAACATTTTACTACTGCCAAATCTCATGACCCACAGTTTAAGAAGCACTGTGTAACTTGTAATATTCCATTTTTAAATTATATTTAACTGTGTACATGTCTTATCATTCCCCCATGTTAAGCTCCTTAAGCAAAAGGACCATAATTACGTCAGGGATGCCAAGCTCTGATAGATGAGCTTTTGCCTCATCTTGCCCAGAACTAGACCTCTGCACTGCATCCCAGGCATCTCCTCACATTGCCAGGTACAAACACCTTCTTCCCTTTATTTGTCACATTCCTGAGTTAGAATTTAAGTTCTCTGAAGGCAGGGACAGTCTTAATTGTTTGTTTTTGTATCCTCAGCTCTTAGCCCAGTGACTGGCACATAATCAGCTCTTAATAAATGCTCTAACAATCATTTATCTATCATCCATAAGTTTATTTCTTGTTATATCTTCCTATTACCTACCTTACTGCATTGTACACAATAGCTCTTTAATCACCAAATGAATGAAAAAAATCTACCTTCAACATTTAGTAACATGTAACATGTGTTACCATGTTCAATTAACAAAGCCTCAAAGAAGGAGACAATCCCTATTGTGTGGGATGAAAGACCCTCACCAATTAAAAGTTAATAAGGAGCCATCTCAGGGTGGGAACAGAAATAAATTTTATTCAATTCTCGAGAATTGGGCGTCCTCTGCTAGCACAGAACAGAATCAGCAAAGGAGGCACTTTACAGGAGGCAAAGCACCAATAATTATACCTAACGCAAGAGAATTCCTGCCCAACTCTGACCCTTCTCACCATTGGCTGGGAGGTGGGCTTACAATCTGAGCACAAAAGCTAAACAAAGAACCGGGAAATCGAGGCACAGAAACTCCAATTCCCATTCCCTTAGTTAATGATTACAACTGAGGTGGCATCCATAAATCTAAAGAAGGAGAATAGGATAAGGGGAGGGGGAGACCCTCTCCATTCTTCTACAGTACTTTTACAGTAAAGGAAAGCAGGTCACAGTGACCCCAGCCTTACTGAGCAAATCTTTAAACCAGAACCAGAAGAAAGAACAAAAAGTTTCAGGGTAAACTTTCCCAGAGGCTGAGCCATCAGACTCTCACGGCCTCAGAATTTTTCCACTTCCCTATTTCTTGATTTTTAAACATTTCTTAGTATATCTACATATGTATATATATATATATATATATATACATATGCATATATATACATATATATTTATACATATCTTCCCTATGAAGTCTTCACATTTTATTTACCTCACACAATGATCAGGTAAATTATATGCTATCTGTGGAAACAACATGTGCATATTAAGAACATGTAACTATATATGTAAAATCGTTAGTTGTGAAGTACTTAGACCAGGACTTCCTCTCCACCACAAGATCCAAGTGGGTTCAGTAAAGTTCAGAAGGAGTCAAGCATACAGAGAGGGCTTGAAAGTGTTCCACAGTGAATAGGGCATTGGATGTGGAACCCAAAAACCCAAGTTCAAATCCCACTCCAGACAATTACAAGTGAGTAATTGTGTGCTGTGAGACCTCAGGCAAGTAGCTTAATATTTTGGTATCTTGACTTCTATAAAATGTAGGTGTTGGACCTTCCAATTCTATGTCTATTACATGCACATATATAGTATGTGTAAGCATAAATATGTTACACACATAAGTTTAACTTTTACATAGAGAAAGAGCTAGGGCTAAGGTGAAACACCCTGTCTATATATAAGTACAAAATAAATACAAGGTAGAGAGAGAAGGAAGGTAATGGTTGGGAGGGTCAGAAAAGGGATCACATTGAGAAGATCAAATTACCCTGTATTATTGTCTTATTGATCCTATTTGCAATCAATTGCTTTTGTCCTTTGATTGCTTGCATCATGTTTCATTGTCTCTGAACTTAGTTCAGAATTCAGCTGGTCTGTAATGGCTTAAGTTTAGAAATCCAGCTCTTCTGCTAATCACTAATCTGTTCTTGCCTCAAGGAATTTAGCTGACCTTGGGGGATGCATGTGACCTCAAGGTAATATATTTACACCATCAAGCCATCCTTCAAGGTTGTCTGGTTTGCTGTCCAAAAATGGATGGTCTGTTATCTTTTGACCTTATACCTGGATTCAAACAATGAGCACTTCTGAGGCACAGAGGGAAAAAAGAAGGTTGTTGCTAGCCCCTATCACCAAACTTTCAACCAATACTGTTATTCCCTGTGCCTCAGCTGTATAACCAATCATGTTGTCCTCAATCCCATGATGTCATCTACCGTGTTCTTTTCTTCTGTTCTCCCCAAAAACTATAAAAAGAAAACTGGTTTTTTGCTTGGGGTCTTCAGCATAAATGGAGGCAAGTCATTGTCCCATTTATTGATAGGAAGCATGCCTCTGTTAATAAATGTTATCTTGGTTGGAGAATTACCTCAGTTTGCCTCTTTGTTAAATTTCACTCAGGACAATCTAAAGTGATTCTGGATGTATCTTGAAGAGAGAGACTGTATAAGTGTAAGAAAGAGAACAGGGCCCCATGTGTAGTGGGACCCTTGTATGAGGAGAAGGGTGTCCTTCTGTGCCTCTTCTCCCCCTCCAAGGAAGTCTTTCATTCCTGCCAGGATGGGAAGCAGGAGGTTGGGGCTAGAAGCTACTTGGCTGTCCTCAGAGAGAGGGGGTACTGGGCTAGGATTATATCTATCTGCATCTTTAAATATTGTCTAAGGGATATGATCAGGTTCAAGCTAACTTCTGATCACTTTGTCATTTTATGGCAGAAGAAAGATCCAAGCTCTGTATCCAAGGCTTTACCCCTTTCCCACCAAATACAAGTTCCACAATGAACTCATATAGCAAATAACAAAGAAATTCATTTATCCAAACCACGGCAAAACAGAGTTCAGAGAAGGTATACGTAGAATGTATGCCAAACAACACAGAATGAAGGAAGTGAGGTAACTCAGCACAACCAAATGAGAGTGTTGGATCTCACCAAGGAAAAACTCTCCAAAATCTATAGTATAGCAAGCTGGGAATAAGGACATGATGGAGACTGCCAGATCCTCTCATGTCTTCCCAGAATCTTTTCCTGCAGCAAGCTGAAGTGGGGTTGGCCTCTTCCATCTTCTCTCTTGAAGCTGGAATCCAGAAGTGACTTGTAGCTTTAAGAGTCCCCAAGGGGACTGGCCCTGAAGAGTACTGTTGAAGGCTGGAGCTCTCTCACCTCTCACCAACTCTGTCTCCTGATACAGGGCAAGACCTTCATCTCCACTAACGAGGAGAGAGCCCCAAACAAATGTGCTTTGGGACAGAAGTTACGTAAATCAGAAATGACAGAGTACCTTCCAGGCAAGAAGACAGCCACTACAAAAATCAAGGAGACAGCACAGAGAGAAGGCCAGTTCAGTCTGTCTGGACTGTAGAATACAGCAAGAAGAGTAATGTTTAATAAGATTAGAAAGATAGGTGGACCAGGTTCTAAGAATTTTAAAAATCAAAAAAAGAAGTTTATATTTTAACCTGGAGGCAATAGAGAACCACTAGAATATGTTGGATGGTGGAATGACAATTAATTGAATATGGAAAGTTACATCTTCACTTAAGGAAAATTACAGTGACTGTGTAGAGAATGGCTTGGGGCAGGGATAGGCCTTGCTGAGTCGAAGCAAGGAAGATTAGCAGGCCTTTGCAGTAGTCTAAGAGAGAGGTGATAACTACTTAAACTAAATGGGGCAATTGTACTTGCATGTACTATGTCACAAATTTGTGAGAAAAATGCCTTCTAAACCATAAAGTACTGTAAAAATAGGAGTCATTATTGCTATCACTTTTAATGAATAAATTCTATGTATTTTATCATTGATAAAAATGTTATCAGATGCCTACTGGTTAAGAATGCAAACATGCATTTTATGTATAATATAATAACAGCTTATGATTTTAAAATCTTATTCTTTTTGTTCATAATTTTTATTTCTTCACTATCTATTTTCATTTCTTTTGACTTACAATAGAAAGAAAACTAGTTCTGTAGTCAAAGGATCTAGGTTCAAATTCCTCCTGTGGCACTCATTACCTTGTGATTTTGGACAAGTCACTCAACCTGTTGAGCCTTGATTTCCCCATATGTAAAACGAAGGGGACAGACTAAATGGCCTTTATTGTCTCCTCCAGTTGTAGATATTTTTGGATACTTTTTCTTGAATGAAATATATCTTGTTGCAATAATAATAAAAGCCACTAGGAGGAGCATTTTGATAACTAAAGATTTTTTTTAGTTGTCCTTCAGGAGTCACATGTTTCATTTCAGACTATGATTCATATGCCATGATGAAAAATTCAACCTAAAAAAATCTTTAATTCATCCAATTAATTACACAAGGATGGTTTATAATTCTCTAAAATGTATTGATTTTCATTAAAAAAAGAGTGTATTTGTCATTTGTGCTGCATATGATGCATTGTATTTTATGAATGGCATATATAAAACCATTGAAAATGTTCTTATTCAGTTAAGTTTTTATTTGGCTCAGTCTACTTAACTTTGAATATACCTATTTTACAAATAGATTCTTAACTTGATTATCGATAATTTTTTTTGCTCATTTTTGTGTCCCCATAGTGATTTGATTCTCTTCATCTGGGTTGTTGTGTTCTCATGATCTTCCTCCTACCTGTCCGGCCATTCCTTCTTAGTCCTCTTGGCTATATCTCCATGCATTTCCTGTAACTAGGGGTATACCTCAGGGCTCTCTCCTGGGCCCTCTTCTGTTTTTTTTCTACTCTATCTCACTTAGTGATCTCATCCCGCATTCCTACGAGTTCAATCACCATCTCTAAATAGAAGACTCCTGCATAGGTATATCCAGCCCTACTCTCTTTCCTGAACTTTAATCTCTCATAATAAACTGCCTATTAAATATCTCAAACCAGATGGCTTGTAAACATCTCAGACTGAGCAGATTCAAATTAGAACTTACTATATTTCCCCCCAAACTCATTCTTTTTCTCAACTTCTACATTAATGTGAAGAACCACCCCACTCAGACCACCATCCCAGTCACCCAGTTTTGCAACCTAAGTGTCGCCTTCGATCTCTCCCTCTCACTCTCTGTATGGAGATATCTAGTTGTCAAATCTTATTGTTTTCCTCTCTCTACATCTATAAGAGGGCAGCTCGGTGGCACAGTGAATAACGCATGGGTCCTGGAGTCAAGAAGACTTGAGTCAAATTTGACCTCAGATAGTAAGTGTGTGATCCTGGGCAAGTCACTTAACACTTTTACCTCAGTTTACTCATCTGCAAAATGAGCTGGAGAAGGAAATAGTAAACCACTCTAGTACCTTTGTCAAGAAAACCCCAAATGAAGTCACAAAAAGTCAGACATTGACTGAACAACACGAACAACAACCCAACATCTCTAAAATACATCCCCTTCTTTCCATTCACACAGCCACTATCCTACTTCAGCTCCTCTTCACCTCTTACCTCCACTCGTGCAATAACCCCTGTTTGATCTCCCTACCTCATGCTACTCCAATCCATTCTTCTACACAAACACCAACACAATTTTCCTAAAGTACAAGTCTGACCATGCCACCCCACTAGTCAATAAATTACTGGCTCCCTTTGGAATAAAATAGAAATTCCTCTGTTTGGCATTTAAAAACTATTCAAAATCTGGCACTAGTCTACCTTTTCCAGTCTTCATATACATTACTCCCCTCCACACACCCTATAATATGACCAAACTGGCCTATTTACCATCCCTCAGACAAAACATTTATCCATGCTTTTGTACTAGCTGTATCCCATGCATGGAATGCTCTCACTCTTCATCTCTGGAAACCCCTAATTTCCTTTCAGATTCAGCTCAAACACTACTTCTGAAGGCCTTTCCTGTTTCCCCACCCCAGATGCTAGTGCCTTTCCTTCAAAGGCTACCAAATACCTATTTTGTATGTATCTTGTATGTATGTATGTATGTATGTATGTATGTGTGTGTGTATTGTAACTGCATTAGAACAGTAAGCACCTTGAGCATCTGTTTGCCTTCAGTCATTATCCATAACACTAGGATGAAATATAAGATGAAGAATCCTGGATTTTAAGTCAGAACACCAGGGTTTAAATTCAAAAACTGAAGCAATCTTTAACACATACTTCAGGCAAATCATTTACTTACCTGAGCCTGAAGAAAGGATTATGTTTCAGATGACTGGTGGCAGTCATTGAAAAGCAAGGCTATTCAGAACAATATGTTTTCCTCATCACTGAGTACCACTTACTGATAGAGAAACAAATCTTCTTCTCTTAAAAAGCCTTGGAGAATGCGGGCATCGATCCCACTACCTCTCACATGCGAAGCGAGCGCTCTACCATTTGAGCTAATTCCCCATATCACAAGCACATATAAGCCCATAGAACTCACAATGTTAGGAATTTACAGCAGTCTGGTTCAGCAGAGGGCTCAGGAAGAACCAAAGAGCAGTCTATACTTCTACACACAATGATTATTTGAGAAACTACTGTGCTACAAAATAGGTAGAAATGACCCAAGTGGTAAAGTACTTCTTTATTATGGGAGAGGTAGGAAAGTGAATGCAATATTCTCCAATTTTTATTTTTACCAATACAACGCTATTAGTTTTAGATTCCATACTACTATAAAATTTATACCATATATACCACGTTATCAAAAGCATTTTAAAAGAATATCTGCAGTTGATGCTGGTCTAAGTGCTAATATGATTTCAATAGACAGTGTTTGCCCACTGAATAGATAATGACATGGTAATTTTCTTTAGGTATTAAGTTGCAAGTAGGCTTTATAGTACAGTGGAAAGTATATCACCCCTGCTATAAAACATCTAGTGATCAAATCTTTGCTGTACTGCTGGGATCCTACGTAACTTCCAAATACCTATTCTGTAAAACTAACACTAATTTTAGTGGTTATTTTGTGAATTTATAGCCCTTAATTAATCAGCAAATATTTATTCATTACTGAGTATCTTGACCTGTGCTTTGGACACAAGAAAAAAATTAATTCATATTTATGGTGTATCTACCATTGAGACAACTAGGTGCCACAGTGAATATAGTGAGGGGCCTGGAATCAGGATGAGTTCAAAATCAGCCTCGGATACTAGCTGTGTCCTTTAGAGGCTTTAGACAAGTACAGTATACTGTAGTATACTCTAAAGATGAATATCTAAAGACAACAGCCAATCCCAAGGTTGTCGTGAGGATAAAATGTGATATAAAGTGCTTAGCACAGTGCCTTGCACATAGTAAACACTGTGTAAATGTTATTGTTATTCATTCATTCATGACCTATATATTACTTATCCCCATGTGACCTTGTGTTAGGTTGTAGAGGTGTGTAATGGAAAGCAAAGTGGAACTTTCTGCTGTTTTTTTTCTTTTGGAGTGCTTCTCAGCACTAAGGCAATCAAGTACCTTTGATTGAGTCTTGCCTTTGTTTCAATCAAGAGTCTTTGATTGAATCAAGAGTCTTTGATGACCTGCTTAAGTCACAAGAAAGCCTAAGTCACATGAGTTTGAGTCACATGATACCCTCTGTGGGCTGACCCTGAAGAAGTGTATATATACTCTGAGGTTAGCATTTTGCTTTGGGGGCTCACTCACTGGAAGAGTGTTCCTGTGACTTGGCCAGATGAGACTCTGGGTAGCCATTGAGGAGCCTCCCCAGCTTTGAAAACTCAGATATTCTTTTCTCTATGGTAATTATATATACATACATACATACATACATATATATATCTTGCTATGGAGAGACAGCAGCCCTGTCTGCTAATTTGTGTCATTTTCTCTGTTTATATAATTTCTGCTTGTAATTTCTATTTGTGTTTTCTCTGAAGTTCAGGGTGCTGACTTTTTCCCCTGAACTGAGTGAATGATATGTGTATATTTAATTAAAGTGAGATTATAAACCCCTTAAAGTTACTTTCCTTAGAAAAGCAGATCAAAGAATTTGTGCTAGCAGCCCTCCTGTGTACTGGTGTTATTGGCCTTACACCTTTGCAGCAGCTGCTAGTAACATTGTTGCTACAAGGTAATACAAAGATAGCTTACGGGGTGCGCTGACATAGAGTTACTCAGGTTCAAGGTATACTGTGGATTTTCATCCACTCAAGATCATGATTTACAAGACCCCAGCAATGTATTTACCTCTATTAGTAAGCCAGAAGACAAGTTCAAAGCAAGGGTGTTTAATGAAAAAGTAGTAAGAAAAGTACCAATAAAACTTTCCCCTATAGACACAGGATACATTCTCACACACACACACCATTAGTAGGAAGACTGTACACACATGGGGAACACAAAGAGACATATGCATAGAGTACACGTGCCTACAGTACACAGATGAAATGGTATACATACCACATGTGTGGCCAAAGCACATGTGTGGAGAGGCACACTGGTAGGAATCACATGTTCCTAAGATGCATGTGAAGAAAGTATTACATGTAGGGAACATTTATGGCCAAGAGACAGTCATGGAAGAGTAGTTTATATCTGTGATGCTACAGGGCCACCAAAGTCTTATGGTGATACTATCATGCTACTTTTGGCATTTTCAAGTGCAGTAACTGTTTGAGGAGGATAAATGAATGGGCTGGGAATATTTCCAAATTTATTTAAAGCTGACTAACAGGGGGAACATAAAGGGTCTTATTTGTGATGCCACGTGCTGTGGAACAATCTGGCCTCAGATGGATTCTTTGTCTATGAGACTATTATGAAAAGAGGTGAGCCATTCTTGACTGATTTTAGGGATGAAAAGAAAAAAACAAGAGACAATTAATACTTATGGGATACACGTCCCTGGGATTTTCTAAGTAAACCATCATATTATTTGCAAAGAAATAAATTTGTCTTCTCTTTCCTGATGTTTATATAATTAACTTTTTTTCCCCTGTACAATTGCTATTGCTAGCATTTCTACTCTCTGGTCCAGAGATTTCTAACATTACATCAAATAATAACGAGAAGGGTCATCCTTGCTTTACTCCTATATTGAAAGCTTCACGTGTTTTGCCTTTGAATATAATGTTAACTTTTGGTTTTAGATATGTGCTTTTTTATAATAAAATTTCCTTCTATGCCTATAACTTTTAGAATTTCTGGTATAAATGAGTACTATGTTGTGTCTATCATTTTTTTTTCAACATCTATTGATATAAACACATGGATTTTGTTGCTTTTGTTTTTAATAAAATTGTTTATGTTGATTTTTTCCTGGTTCAAATCTAAGGTGGCCACAATGTATTTCTTTTATGTATTACTCAGTCTTTTTACTAAGATTTTATTTATAATTTTTGAATTTATATTGATCGTTGATATTAGTCTAAAGTTCTCTTTCTCTGCTTCATCTGTCCCTGATTTTGGTATTAGGTACATAAATGTCTCGTAAAAAACTTAGTAGAATGCTTTCTTTCTCAATCTATTGTAACATAGGCAACAACTATTTTTGTAACACAAATATTAATAGCTTTTCAAACATTTGGCAGAATTTATCTGCAAATATGTCTGGACATGGTTTCTTCTCCACCCCCACATCCGGTCCTTCCACTTGGAAGTTCCTCTTATTTGTTCAATTCTACTTTATTCAAACAAGTAATTTAAGATCTTTATTTTTTTTCATTAATTTCAATGTTTTACATTTTGTAGGGAATAATTTCCTTTAAATTTTTACTTTTGCTAGCATATGCTCATAAATGCTAGGTTATGATTATTCTTTTCTCCCCTCTATTGTGAATTAATTTTGTTAATTTTTAAAATGTCATCACAGCATTTCATTTTTTCCTCCTTTTAATTAATGTGGGACTGAACAATAATCCTGGTCTTTATTGGCCATCTCCAGAAATATATGCTTCATTAAGTACCTCTAATCTATTACCTCTTTATCAAGAGGTGGGAAGTATGTCTCATCCTTGGTCCTCTAGAGTCATAGATGGCCATTACATTATTTTTGTTTACAATGTTATAGTCATGATATAAATTATCTGCTCACTTCACTCTGTATAAGTTCATATAAATACTCTCAGGCATCTCCAAATCTATCTTGTGATTTCTTATTATAATGGAATAATATTCCATTATATTTGTGTGCCATAAATTGTTCAGCTATTCCCCTTTTGTTGAACATCCCATATCCAGTTGTTAGTTATAAGAGTAAAAAAAAAGGCATAATTGCTAAGAATAATTTTTGTGTATATGCATATACTCATATATATATATTATATGTGTGTATATATAACCTTTCACTCTCTTTTTGTGTACACTTTTGTGTATATGTATACACACACACACACACACACACACACATATATATATGTATATGTATATATAATCTTTCACTCTTTCTTTTATCTCTTTTATTCCTAGCACTGGTATCAGGATCAAAGGATATGTGTTATTTAATGACTTTTTTTTAATAGTTTCAAATTGGCTTCAAGAATAGCTGTACCATCTCAAAGTTCCTGTCTTCCCACATCTCCACCAAAAATTATAATTTTCATTTTTTGTCATGTTTGCCAATCTGATGGATACAAGATGGAATCTCACAGTTTTTAAAATTTTGCATTTCTCATTATTAGGGATCTGGTACATTTTTCACAATGACATACCTCTCTTTTCATGACTACTTTGACTTATATTCTTTGACTTATTAGGAAATGACTCTTGCTCTTATATATGTAAATCAGTTCTTGATATATCTCAAGTACTGGGCCATTAGCAAAGCAAAATTGCTGCAAATATTTCCCCCCCAATGAACAGTTTCTCTCTTAATTTTAACTGCATTGATTTTGTCGCATAGAAGGGGTTTTTTTTTAAATTTTATGTAATCAAAATCATACATCCTGTTTCCTATGATCTTCCCTAACTCTTGTTTGGTCAAGAATTCTTCCCCTATCCACAACTGTAAAAGGTAATTCCTTTTTTGCTCCTCTACTTTGTTTATGATGTGACTGTTTATATTTAACTCATGAACCCATTTGGAGTTCATCGTGTTATATGTTGTAAGATATTGGTCTAAACCTAATTTCAGTCAAATTTCTTTCTAGATTTCCAAGTAGTTTTTGTCAAAAATTCAGTCTTTACTCCAGTAATTGGGGGTCTTTGGGTCTCCTGAACAACATGCTACTATATCTGTTTGTTTATGAATCTTGAATTCCTAATCTGTTCAACTGATTAACTTATTTTTTAATGGCTGTCACATTATTTTCATAATTACTGCTTTATAGTATAGGCTATAGTCTGGTGCTTCTAGGTCTTCTTGTTGTTCACTTTTTAAAAATTATTCCCAGTGAGATTCTTGTTCTTTTATACCCCTGGGTAAATTGTGTTATTTCTTCTAGCTCTATAAAGTAACTCTTTTTAATTTGATTGGTATGGCCCAGAATATGTAAATTAATTTCAACAATACTGTCATTTTTGTGATATTCGCATGATACCAACATTCAATTGATATCTCTCCAAATTTTTTAGGACTCTCATTATGTCTGCAAAGATTTTTTGTAGTTGTATTCATATAGCTCTTTTGTGTCTTGGTAGGTGGAGTACCAAATATTTCATATATTCTTGAGTTATTTTGAATACAATTTCTCTTTTTGTCTCTTCCTCCTGATTTTTTTTAGGTAAGATACACAAAGCTGATGACTTCTGCGAGTTTATTTTGTATCCTGAAACTTTGCTGAAGTTAATATTTCAATCAATTTTGGTTGAATCATTAGGGTTTTCTAAGTAGATCATGTGAAAAACATAAATAATTTTGCTTCCTCTTTGCCTAGATTTTTTCTTTCCTTTTTCTTGTCTTATTACCATAGCTAACATTTAAAGAACTATATCAGATAAGAGCAGTGACAAATGACATCCTTGAATTACCCCTGATCTTATTGGAAAAAGTCTCTAGCGTTTCATCATTATGTACTGTTGACTGATTTGCAGATTTTCTAGTTTTGTTGTATTTTTTTAGTTGCATGCCTAATTTATTGAGCTATTCTTTCCTTCTTTTGCTGAATATTTTCCTCTAAGGTCTGCTTTGTCTACCCTTAAAAGTTTTAGTATGTTATCTCATTGTTGTCATCCACTATGTTGAAATTATGGATTGTTTCTATTATTTTTTCTCTTTGACCCATCCACTCTTTAGGGTTAAGTTATTGAGTCTCCATTTGTTTGAATACAATCTTCAAAGAAGGGACAGTTACATGGTGCTGTATATACAGTTCTGGGCCTGGAGTCAAGAAAATTCAGTTTCTTGAGTTCAAATTTGGCCTCAGAAACTTATTAGCTGTGTGACCCTGGGCAAGTCACTTAACCCTGTTGGCCTCAGTTGTCTCATCTGTAAAATGAGGTGGAGGAGATGGCAAACCACTCCAGTATCTCTGCCAAGAAAACCCCAAAGGGCTCACAAAGACCTGGCCACAACTGCAAATGACTGAACTCAATCTTCAAAGATCCTTTATTGATTAGCATTTTTATTGAGTTGTGGTCAATAAAGAATTGTTTAAATATTTCTGGTTTTTTGCATTGGTATATGTGGTTTTCATGTTCTAGCGCAATCAGGCAATATAAAAGTTATAGAATAGCTGAGCAATATATATGCTACTTTCTATTCCCATTCTGTAATTGCCAGAGATCTGTCACAGTTGTGATTTTTCTAAGATTCTATTAAACGTCTCTAATTTTATTTTTTTTTTGTTATAATTATCTGAGAAAGGTAATTGAACTAGCCATATTACTTCTTACTTGTGCATTGTACTACAGCTAAACTGGATTTCTGATTGTTACTCAAACATGTCCCCAGACTTTCCCACTTTTGGGACTTTCATCATGCTTTTCCCTTGCCTGGTATACCGTCTCTCCTTCCAAGATCCCTTGAACTATCTGGGATCCCTCCTGTCCTAGAGAGTACTTTGCAGCTCTCCTATGACCCATATTTCTTGTATTATAGCTGTTGTACTTGTCTTACTTCTCCTACTTGATTGTAAGTTCCTTAAAAAATATCATCTTTGCAACCCTACAGCATTTAGTATACTGTAGTGTGTGTGTATATATATGTATATATATATGCACACATATATATACATATATATATGGCATTCAATAAATATTTGCTAGATGAGGGATAGATAAAACCCATTTGGTGGAGACATTCAATATTTCAATAGCAACACCATATTAAGAAATTTTGTTAGATAACATGTCTTTTTTGAACAATGCTTCACTGCTCAAAAGTGAGAATAGAGAAAGGTGATACAGGTACCAATATTAGAGATTGACAAGGGCAGGTGATAGGTATGGCAGAATGTCAAGAATTTTAGTTTTTTAGCAAGAGCCTTGTGGAAATGGGGCTTAGGATAGCTAGGAAGGGACTACCCTATAAACAATAAAGTTGCTATATATAAATGTGAGTTGCCATTATTATCATTTAGAAGGAACAGGAGTTCTAATATGGATTTGACCACTAATCGGCTGTTTGATTTGTACACAGGTTAACCTCTCTAGGCTCAGGTTTGTTCACTTGTAAAATAAAAGATTTATTTTAGATATTACCAGCTCTGACAGTCTATGATTCTGTGAAACCAAAAGAGGTTGCTAACAGTGGACTGGGAGAAAAGAAGAGAGAGTTGAGAGAGTGGAGATATCTGCTGAGGATAAAGAGCAGGTTCAGTAGGAATGGGGGCAGGGGAAGGGAAGGAGTGGAAAAAAATAGAAGGTAAGGAGGAAATATTCAAAAGAATTTTGCTATTTGGAAAATGGCCCTTCCTGGACCTGTTTGGCTGTACTTATCACAGTGCTTGGTTCATATTAAGCACCTGCTAGTTGACTAACTGATCTAGTCACTCTTGCCAACTGGGAATGGGGACTGGAGAAGGAAATCCTCTCACCAATCCCCACCCCTTACAGAATTTTAACACAATCATTTTCTTGGTTTGTAGGAAAGAAAGTGAGCCTTCCCTGCTCCTGTTTCCTTTCAGTTTTGCACCAAGCTTGTGCTGTTTCTATTGACTCCCCAATTAAAAGAAACAATATTTGTAAAGTGCTTCACCAATTACCTGGCATATATATTAGGCACTTGACAAATACCTGCGCCCAGCCTCCTCGCTTTCTCTTTCCCCAAATCCCCAGGACAGCTCTTGCTCTTTCTGACTGTGTGGAGAACACCTCAACCATCCTGTTAGGAGACAGCAATTGCACAAATTTGGGTAACCCTGGTTTCCCCAAACCAAAAAAAAAAAAAATCTCTTTGCCCTTAATAAGCGTGACGTCATTATTTTGTAAAATGAGCTTAAAAGTACTAAATACCAAAAAAAAAAAAAACCCCAACCAAAAAAAAAAAACTAAACACAAAATCTCAGAGGTACCCAAGGCACTTAACTTCTCAAATGTTAAGCAACAGACAAAGTATTGGCAGTGCCAACCAGAATTAGTAAAGAGAATTTTGTCACCTGTGAGTTCCATATACAAACAAAATCATAGGTCTAGTGCCTGTCCCTTCAGAAAAACACACTTCAGTGCAGAAGTTAAACCTTCTCCTCTTCTTCTTTCAGAGACTTGACTTTTTAAGTTCTAACTGCCATTTGGAAGATAAAGTTTTTAGTCGTCAAATTAATGGGGATGGGGGTTGAGAGAATCGCTAAAATGCCTGAATTCATCTTGTTTCTTGCTTTGGACAATTCAGTCCTGAAAGAAAATGGAAAATTTGCTGGATATGAATGGACTTATGAAAAACACAAAAGATTTTCGGAGAACAACGTCAAAACACTGTCGAAAAGAAGCCAAAGTGTGTGGTGTGAAAATAATTGTGAGCGAGAATGTGTGTGAACGTAATTGTGAACTTCAAGGACCGCCAAAATTAATTTTTTTTAAATCCAACTTCCCACTTCACCATAAAACTCTTGGAGAATGCGGGCATCGATCCCGCTACCTCTCGCATGCTAAGCGAGCGCTCTACCATTTGAGCTAATTCCCCTTTCTGAAAGTCCCCCAAACCGACTCAAACCTCACAGCCTCACCGCCGCCCAGTAGGGGTGGCTTCCTGAGTGGGACACCGGCGGCTTTCAGATGCATTCTTGCCGTCTCATTTCGCTCACGAGCTGACTCACAGCTATCAACTCTGAGCTCTGGGGGAAGCAAATGGAGGAGAGGGAGGAAGGCTTGAGGAAGGCGAAGTGGAAGAGCGGGGCTGGAACTTGTGCCTTTCACATTTACGACCTTCCCCTCCACGTCCTTCCCAAAAGCAGAATACGTGATTCTGATCACTAAAGTATCTAGGTGTAAAATGACCAGGTAGACGCATCTTCTTCTTCTCTGCTTTTTAATCTCCATATCTAAAAGCCTTGATTGCTCTGCTGGCTTGGTGCTGATGTACAAAGTTCCTAGAAATGTCAGACAGTTTCTATTCCGACCCTCTGTTGCTATTCCCCCACTTCGGCTATTCTTCAGCATCTCATAAAATGGGACTTGCCCAACATACATGTTAGAGGCCTGACCAGACTAAACAGTCCTTTGAGGCTCTCCGGGCCTCTCTATCCACTCTGACATTCCGCGACTCGGAAAAAGTAGATCTAAAAGAAAAATCACCACCTAATTTTAATACCAAAGAACTGGACAGCAAAAAGTAAAATTCTGGAGAGCTCGGGCACCGAGCCCTACTTCTTACAATGTAAATGAGCACTATACCATCTCAACTAATAATTCCCCTTCTTGAAAAACTGAAGAAGCAACCGAAAATTCAGTTTTACTGGCTCCCAGCTGGCTTCGTTTACTGCCCTGGAGGGCCTGGCATCTTTTGCACTTTAGCTATTTTTCACTTCGCATAACTAGCTGGTTCTTCTTCAGGCTTGGGACACTTTTTCACTCATTCACTCAAACGATCAAGTATTTGTGAAGCTCATACTATGTGCGAGGCCCTGTGCTAAGCTGTGGGTACAAACACCATGACGGCTCTTTCTTCAAAGACCTTGCATTCTAATTAAGTTAAGCAACATGTGCACATATGAATACAATACTTTGAATATTGAGGCAGCACATGTATAGTTGATACATAGATGGCTTTCAAGTCAAGAAGATCTAGGTTCATGCCTGTGATGTTTGCTGGAAACGGCAAGACACTTAATTTCTCAAATGTTAAGCAACAGACAAAGTAGTGGAAATGCCAACCATCATTAGTAAAGAGAATTTTCTCACATGAGAGTTCCCTATACCAACAAAATCACAGGTCTAGTCTCTATCCCTTATATATAAAATCCATTTTTTTTTTCCTTTAATGGATATAGGTTTTCAATCACATAGGGAATCCCTGGTTAGGACTTTTCCTCACCAGTGCAGATCAGCACATTCTTTGCAGCTGACAGGCTAAGGGAATTTAAGTCATCAAGTAATCAGAGCAACAAGAATATATTAAGCCCACTGCTATGTGCCAGGCACAATCAGGTACAAACAAAATATATATTTACATACAGATGTATATCTTGCTTTCATGTGTATGCATATTATATATATACATATACACATATATACATATACATACATACACATATATGTATATACACACAAACACACATACAGAGAAAGTGAACCAATAGAGGGAAGACATTAGTATCAAGGCATTGGGGAAAGTCTTCTTGTAGAGGGTGAGATTTTAGTTGGGACTTGGAGGAAGCTAGGGAAGTCAGGAGGCAGAGATGAAGAGAGGGAGAATTCCAAGCATGAACATGAAAATGCCGTCAGATGATGAAGTATCTTGTTTGAGGAAGATCAAGAAGTCCGGTGTCACTAAATTGTAGACTTTGGGGTAGGGGACTTTAAACTGTAAGAAGACTGGAAAGTGAGGAGGACCAAGTTGTAAAGGGCTTTGAATGCCAGGGGATTTTATATTTGATGCTGGAAGTGATAGGAGAGGAAATGGCATTTATTGAAGGGTTGTTGGGGTGACGTGGTCAAACCTGTGCTATAGGAAGGTCACTTTGACAGATGAGTAGATAGACTGGAGTGGGGAGAGATTCGAAGTAGGGAGACCAAACAGAAGACTATTACAATATACCAGCTGTGCGTGGATGAGGCCCTCATCATTTACTAAGGTAAAATCGATAGGACTTGGCAGCAGATTGGTTATGGGAGGTAAGAGAGAATAAGGAATCAAGGACTATACTTAGGTTTTGAGGCTGGGAGAATGATGGTGCTCTTGATGGCGATAGGAAAGATAGGAAGATAGTGGCATAAGGGGAAAGATAATGAGTTGTTTTTGACATGTTGAGTTTAATATGTCTGTGACATAATAGGTCCAATTTTCATGTACAGTGTGTAAATTGAATGCTTGATCAACAAGCCTTCATTAAGCAGTTTAATTTCTGTGTTTGTGTCCCAAGCCTCACTAGAACAGGGCCTGGCATAGAGTAGGTGCTTCATAAATACCTGTTGATCAGACCAATGAATGAATGAAAAAGTGTCCCAAGCTGTCCTTTGGAGCAGTAAGCAAATCCTACTGGGAGCCAGTAAAAACCGAGTTTTCAGTTGTCTCTTCACTTTTTCAAGAAAGGGAATTAGTTGAGATGGTAGAGTGTTCATTTATTGTAAGAGGTAGGACCTGTGCCAGAGTTCTCTAGGATTTTTCTTTTTATTCTCCGATTCTTTGGTATAAAAATAGGTAATGGTCATGTATAACCTATATAGAATTGCTTGCCTTCTCAATGAGGTGGGGTGGGGAGGGAGAGAATTTGGAACTCAAAGTTTTAAAAATGAATGTTAAAAATTGTTTTTTACATATAACTAGGGAAAAATAAAATACTAAATAAAAAATTTTAAAAGCAATTAAAAAAATGGGTGGTGGTATTTGTTTTAGATCTACTTTCCTGAGACGAGGAATGTCAGAGGGGATAGACCACCTCTCTGACAGCCAAAAGAAATCTATTCCTGGTCCAGCCTCTGACAAGTACTGGTTTGCGACCACAGGCAAGTCCCTTTGTGTGAGATCCTTTAAAGGGAGTTGAGAGGGGAGTAGACTGTGACTAGCTGGTGATTTTACACCTTGATAATTTAGTGAGCAATATCATATGTTCTGCCTTTGGTTAAGGATGTAGAGGGAAAGGAAGAAAATATGAAAAGTACAAGTCCTAGCCCTGCTCCTCCTCTCTTCCCTTCCCCACCCATTCCCAATTCTCTTCTCTCTCCTCCCCTCTCCCCTTCTCCCCCCTTTCCCCTTCCCCTATCCTACTCCTTTTTCTCCCTTTCCCCCCTCCCTCCCCCTCCTTCCTCTTTTTTTCCCCGGCTCAGAGAGTTGATTAGTCAGCTGTGAGTCAGTTTGTGAGAGATATGGGGTGGTGGAATGAATCAGCAAGAATGAATCTGAAATCCACCGTCCCTGATGGGCTGCAGTGAGGCTGTGAGGTTTGAGTCGGTTTTGGAGCTCTTCAGGAAGGGGAATTAGCTCAAATGGTAGAGCGCTCGCTTAGCATGCGAGAGGTAGCGGGATCGATGCCCGCATTCTCCAAGCGTTTTATTGGTTGCGGCGGGGAAACTTTTCTTAAAAATGGATTTTTAGGAAAGAAGGGACTGTAATTAAGTGGAGTTAGGAAAGCCTTTC
Source organism: Phalanger gymnotis (assembly GCA_028646595.1). NCBI lineage: Eukaryota > Metazoa > Chordata > Mammalia > Diprotodontia > Phalangeridae > Phalanger > Phalanger gymnotis. Next base: position 220,878,628 of record CM053622.1, on the reverse strand, counting down.
TGTGGAAGGTGAGTGTTTAGCTGGGACGTCAAGGAAGGCAGGAGCCAAATTTGAGGAGGGAGAGGTTTCCTGATACGAAAATGAAAATTCACGTAAACGTGGAGATTAAGTGTCTTGTTGGAGGATCTGCAGGGAGGCAAGCGTCACTAGTAAATTGTGAGTAGTCTAGAAAGGTACAAGGGGGCCCAGGTTATGACGAACCAAAAGCCAAATATTGGACTTTACGTTTGATCCTGGAGATAATCCAATAAATAAGGTGACAAAAGGACTCCGAGAAGAGGACTGCGTAGGGTCGCACTGATTCCATCAAGGGGTCTAGATGGGCAACGGAGGCAGGGGAATTTCAGTTAGCGAACATGAAAATGGTGTTATTTGTGAGTAATAGCAGGATCAAATGGCCATCTTTGCGTGTGGCTGAGAACGAGTAGCTCAGGGGAAGTAAGTTAAATTGTGAAGTTAGAGTGTTTGAGGGAATATTAATACGTATGTTGAAGTAGGAGTTGAGTAGGAAAGACTGTGAGCCAACTTAGAGAAAGGAGGAGAGAGTCTTGGATGGAGGTCGGTAGACAACAGCTGATAAGATTTTGATTGAGTGGTAGAGATGGATTGAGTAATAACCTGTCTTATTTTTTAGATAGGTTACTAAGTGATGAGATAGGGAGAACCTGGAAGAGGCAATGGGGAGCACATTTAACTTCGGTTTGTGGAGGTAGAAATGGTAAGCCATAAATTATCGTATATGTGAGGCAAGGGAAAGCTGGGAGTCAAATATAGCAAAGGATGACTGCAAGGATGGCAGCACCCTGAATTGTTAATTGCTAAGTTTGTAATGGAGATGAGTTTAGTGGGCCAAAACAATCAGTTCGTTTTGAATTTGTGGAGTTTGAATTGTATATAGGACATCCTTAGTGAACTAGACCACATAGGAAAGGCTCTAGCAGAGAAATTAGAGCTGAATGTATAAATTTCAGAGTCATATGCATAGAAAAGATAAATCCTTGGGAACTGATGGGGTTGTCTAGTGAGAGAGAGTAAAGAAAGAGTAGAGGGCATAATGCATAGCTTCTGGGTACACTCTGTTTGGGGGTGTAATGTAGAAGATAAGCCCGCAAAGGAGACTAAAGAGTAGTTAGGTAGGAACGTTATAAAAACTCAAACATGAAGAAGTTTCTAGAAGAGGGTAGTTAGTATCAAGTGCTGCAGAGAATTTAGGAATAAGGAATGAGAAATGGCCATCCTATTTGGCATTTACAGAATGAAGAAGACAATTTCAGTTGAGTCAGAGTCAGGAGCCAGATTGCAAAGAGTTGAGAAGTCATAAAGGAGGAAAAAAAATACCAAAATCAACAAAACAAGGAATAAAAAAAAGCCTAAATAGACCGATCTTAGAAGATGTCAGATCATTAAAGAGCTGCCCTACTGATAGACATTGGGTTCCAGAAAAACTCATAAGCAAATTCTTTTGTACTTTAGAAAAAATTTAGTATTTTATTTTCCCCCATTTACATGAAAAAAAATTCTCAACATTCGTTTTTAAAATCTTGTGTTCCAAATTCTCTCCATTTCTCCCTCCCCATCCCACCCCCATCCCCATTGAGAAGGCAAGCAATTTGATATAGGTTATACCTATGAAGTCATGCAAAACACTTCCATAATAGTCATATAGGGAAAGAAAACAGACAAAAAAAAAGCCTCAAGAAAAATAAAGTAAAAAAAAAATGTGCTTCAATCTGTATTCAGATACCATCAGTTCTTTCTCTGGGGATGGATAGGATTTTTCATTATAAGTCCTTCAGAGTTGTCTTGGATCATTGTTTGCTGAGAATAGCTAAGTCATTCACAGCTGATCATTTTACAATATTGCTGTTACTTTGTACCCAATATATTTCACTTTGTACCAGTTCACGTAAGTCTAGGTTTTTCTGAAAGCATCCTGCTTATCATTTCTTATAGCACAATAATTTCTGTCATAATCACATACCACAATTTGTTCAGCTATTCCCCGATTGATGGGCATCCCCTCAATTTCCAATTCTTTGCCACCAGAAAAGAGCTGCTGTAAATATTTTTGTACATATAGGTCCTTGTCCTGTTTTTTTTTTTTTAATACTTTTTGGGATACAGACCTAGTAATGGTATTACTAGGTCAAAGGGTATGCATAGTTCCAAATCATTCTACAGAATGGTTGAACCAGTTCACAACTATACCAACAATGTATCAATATCTCATTTTCCCCTGATCCCCTCCAACATGTTTTTTTTCTTCCCTTTTCTGTCCTATTAGTCAATCTAATAGGTATGAAGTAGTACCTCAGAATTGTTTTAATTTGCATTTCTCCAATCAATAGTGAGTTAGAGAATTATTTCATATGGCTATAGATAGCTTTGATTACTACCGAAAATTGTTCATAGCTTTTGATCATTTATCAATTGGGGAATGGCTTTTTTTTAAAAAATAAATTTGACTCAGTTCTCTGAGAAAAGAAGCCTTTATCAGAGAAACTTGCTTCAAAATTTTTCCCAGTTACTATTGCTAACTGTATTTCCTTCCATCCTATTTCTCTCCCACTGTTTGTTCTTTTTCTCCTTTCACCCTGTTCCTCAAGTGTTTTGCTTCTGACTCCCCCCTCCCTTTTATCACCTCTATTCCCGTCTTTTATCCCCTTTTCCTCCTACTTTGCTACCCATTCTACCTCTCCTTTTTTTTCTCCTAGTACATTCCTTAGCTACCATCCCTTTATATTCAACTCATAATTGTGCCCTCTGTCTATGTATACTCCTAACTGTCCTAATAATGAGAAAGTTTCCATGAGTTACAAGTATCATCTTTCCACATAGGAACGTAAACGGTTTAACCTTATTAAATCTTTTATTAACTTTATTAAATCTCCCTTTCCTGTTTATCTTTTTATGCTTCTTTTGAGTCTTGTATTTGAATGTCAAATTTTCTATTCAGCTCTGGTCTTTTCACCAAGAATACTTGAAAGTCCTCTATTTCATTAAACATCTTTCCCCCCACCTCTTGCCATGGATTATACTCTTTGGTTGGGTAGGTTATTCTTGGTTGATTTCCTAGCTCCTTTGCCCTCTTGAATATCATATTTCAAGCCCACCTATCCTTTAATGTAGAAGCTACTAAATGTCGTGCTATCCTGACTGTGGCTCCACCATACTTGATATTTTCTCCTTGACCTGGGAGCTTGTAATGGTAATTTAAATTTGAAGATCTTTCCCATTCATTAATAGGCCCATGTGACCTGCTTACCTTGAAGGAGGTCAGAGGCTCATGTGGTAGGAGGAGCTTGCTGAGGAAAAGGAAAGTGTGTCACAGGAAATGTGGAGTGGTTAGAACTGAGGGAGAGAGCAGATGCTGGCGAGTTGGCTGTGCTGTGAGTGTGTTTGTGGGAAGGGTGTGGTTCTCTGCTGTGATAGTACATATTGAACTTTAATGCTTTGATGTATTGGGCTTACTGGTTTTGGGATCTGGTTCTCTGGTGTCTGAACAAATGGTTTACTACTTCTACCTTCTATATGGAGTCTCGTATTTTGCGATACAGAACTACGTAGGCATATTGACAATTATCATCTATATTGTGATTATTGCCTTGCTAATGCAGAGCTCTGTAATTTGGCTATAATATTCCTGGGAGCTTTCATCTTGTGATCTCTTTCAATTTCAAGGATTGGTGGATTTTTTCAATTTCTATTTTATCCTCTGGTTCTAGAACAAGGATGGGGAACCTGCAGCCTCGAGGCCACATGTGGCCTTCTAGGTTCTTGAGTGTGGCCTTTTGACTGCGTCCAAGTTTTACAGAACAAATCCTTTTACTAAGGGGATTTGTTCTGTGAAGTTTGGATTCAGTCCAAAGGCCCACACTTGAGGACCTAGAGGGCCACATGTAGCTTCAAGCCTGCAGGTTCCCCATCCCTGTTCTAGAATATCAGGGCAGTTTTCTTTGGTAATTTCTTAAAAGATGATGTCTAGCGTCTTTTACTGATCATGACTTTTAGGCAGCCCAGTAATTTTTAAATTCTCTCTCCTGGGTCTATTTTCCACGTGTAGTAGCAATTTGGATTTGAAGATCTTTCTCACCTATTAATAGGCCATGTGACCTGCTTATGCCACAGGAAGCCTAAGATATATGTAGTGGGAGGAGCTTCCTGAGAGGAAAAGGAAGTTATGTCAGGAGAAATGCAGAAAGAGAAAGATGTTATGGCTACTAATGGCCACACTCGTGATTGTTAGAACTGAACAGGCTGACTTAGCTGTACTGTTTGTTTTGGGAAAGATCTCAGCAGGGGGTTAGAGGGGTTTTGGGATGGTGAGTCTCCAGGCTGTGATACGGTGTTTTAAGTTCCTTGCTGTTTTGATAAAGTGGGCTGACTGGCTGTGGGAGTTGACCATTTGGTTATGGGATATGATTCTCTGGTATCTGAATAAATGGTTTACTTCTTCTACCTTCTATGTGGAATCTCATATACTTTGCAATACAGAACTACACAGGCATTTTGACAATTATCATCCACATTGTTATTACCTGTTTCACCTGGTCAGTTATTTTTCCAGTGGGATATTTCACGTCTTCTATTTTTTTCACTCTTTTGCTCTACTTATTGTTTCTTGATTTCTCACAAAGTTTAGTTTCCATTTGCTCAGTTCTGCTTTTTAAGGAATTATTTTCTTCAGTGAGATTTTTGAACCTCCTTTTCCATTTGGCCAATTCCACTTTTTAAGGCATTCTTCTCATTGGCTTTCTCTTTTACCATTTGACCTAATCTGTTTTTAAGGTGTTATTTTCTTCAGTAATTTTTGTGTCTCCTTTACCAAGCTTTTGACTCGTTTTTAATTATTTTCTTTCATCGCTCTCATTTCCCAATTTTTCTTTTACCTCTTACTTGATTTTCATAATCCTTTTTGAGCTCTTCCATGGCTTGAGACCAATTTGTATTCTTCTTGGGAGGCTTTGGGTAGGAGCTTTGACTGTTACCTTCTGAGTATGTGTTTTGATCTTCCTTGTCATCAAAATTATTGTTTTTTGCTCTTTTTCCCAGCCTATTTCTTGACTTTTAACTCTTTATTAAAGCAGAGTTGTTCTCAGGGTAGAGAGTGCACTGTCCCAAGCTTTAGGGGTTTTGTGCAGTAGTCTTTACTTTAGATACTTGTAGGGACCTGTATGTTTTAAGTTCTTCCAAACTGGTTATGACCTAGGGAGAGGTATGTTTACTACTCTCCTGGCTGAGCTACCACAAGAGCTCTTTACTGCCCTTGAACTGTGATGAGGGTCTCTATTCCACAGTAGGCCACAAGCTCTGGGGCGCTAGTGCTCCTCCTCTCCCTGGGACTGCCACCTGGATCTGAATTTGGGCAAAGCAACAGAGTCCTGATTCAGTGCTAGCAAAGAGACCCCTGTAATCTCCATCTGAGATTGTTCTGTTTGACCCCTTACTGTTTGTGCACTCAGAGCCTCGGAAGCAGCTGCTGCCCCTACTGATTCAGTGACTCCCAAGGCCTGCTCCTGGTTTGCTGGGGCTGGGTCTGTGTCTGTGTTGGACCATGCTCCACTCTCACCCAGATGCAACAGATCTTTGCTGCTGACCTTCTAAGTTGCCTTTGGCTGGAAAATTATTTCCCATCCTTTTGTGGGTTGTGCTGATTGAAGAGCTGTTTTATGGCATTATTTAAAGGTGTTTGGGTGAGGGCTCAGGTGAGTCCTTACTTTTTTCCCACCGTCTTGGCTCCTCTTTTGTACTTTTAAATGGTCCTTTTTAAGTACCTTTAATGCTAGACAGAATTTTTTCCCAAAACTTAAAGAAATGGAAGACTACTATTGAAGGTTGCCTCCTATCTTTTATAGACAAAGAGTTTTGATCTTTAAAACAAAGATGAGGCTGAGAAAAAAATATAGTCTAACATCATTAGTGAATATCAACACAAAATGTAAAAATAAAAATATAGTGGTAGTACATAAAAAATAATCCATCAGCACTAAGGAGAAGAAACTGAAAATGTAAGGGTAGTTTAATAGAAATTTTTTTTTTTAAAAAGACAAGCTAAATATTTACTTTAATGAGATAAAAAAACAAGGATAAGACATTCTTAGATGCAGGAAAGTCCTTCAATAAAATACTGTACCTATTTGTCATGAACATTAACAATGTTAATAAAAGAAAAAAAAACCCAAAATATACTTTTGAAACCATTGTATTACTTTCACTGGAGAAACACTTTAACAAGTCCTACTACAATCTAAGACAGCTCCAAAAGACTCATGATGGAAAATGCTATCCATATCCAGAGAAAGAATTTTGGAATCTGGATGCAGATGGAAGCATACTATTCACTCCCCCTTTCTTTTGTTGTTTTATTTCTTCTTTCTCGTGGTTCCTCCCATTAGTTCTAATTTGAAAAAATATTTAATATGAATGTATATGTAGAGCCTGTATCAGATTGCTCACCATCTTGGGGAGAAGAAAGGAGGGAGAGGGAGGGGAAGAAAATTTAAAACTCAAAATCTTATGGAAGTGAATGTCGAAAACTAAAAATTATTTTAAAGAAAGAGGCCCCACTACACAGATATAAAATAGAATTGCTGACACTTACCGTGTCTTATTTGCTGCAAATTTTAGCATGAAAACAAAGTTTGAGGTACAAGTATCAGAACTGAACTTAAAATATTTTTACTTGCAGATATCATTACCATATTATCTAGAAAACCCAAGATGGTCAACAATTACAAAATAGAAGTAATGTTTTTTTGGAAAAATAGTGGAATTTAAGATAGACCCTACAGTAGTGATTTGCATTTTTATGTCATCAAAAACATAAAAGGAAACTGACAAATAATGACAAAATGTGGCAAATATTGGAGCATTATGTTATCAAGATATCCAAGAAAACTATTTAAAACAGCTTCAAAGCAATCTTGACAGGAATCAAGGAACTCAGTTTCTTTAAAAGAAGACCAGTGACATCACAAGGGTGACATCTTGACTCATGGGAATTGGTTTTAAGTGAGGCAGAGTTGCACAAAGTCCTTAGCCTCACTCTCTCTTCCAGAGTTCAAGACAAAAGTCAGGACAACTCACAATAGTCCTGCGATGCCACGGGTGACCTTGGCATCTTGGATGTCTGACCAAGCTCTAAGTGCTCCACAGCTCCTGCTTCAGCCTGCATGGCTGTTGGAACAAATTGTTCTCATCCACCCATTGCAGGGGGCGGGGGTTAGTCTTCACATACTTGGGGCAGACATCTCCCTAACTCGCCAATGGGTTTGTGGCCTGTCAGTTACTTTGTGTTTTGCCCGAGCATGTGTGTGTGTGTATATTTGTTGGGATGTATAGAAAATGTTCTCTCATTAGCCTCATGGGGTCTAAGGTCCAGAATTCTCGTGGCTGAGGAACTCTGTACCTTTCCAAGAGCATATCCCTGGGATATTTTCAGCTTCCTGAATCAGAGTTGTTCTGATTCTGAACAAAGAGGTCAAGGGATACAGTTTGATTGTAAGAAGCATTAGTTTCAATGATATTATCACTTATTTATAAGGGACTACGTGGAGTGGCTCCCAGATGAAAAGTCTCAATAATGGACCAATCCCCACCTTCTTAAGAGACCCCAGAAAAGCCCAGTGATTATTATAGAAAACAGACAAAGGGAGGAGTTAGAGAATGCATCACTACTGATTGGTGAATATTGGTTTTCTGCTTAGTAATGAGCTTGGGTGTTAAGCCAATGTTATGCCCAAACACAATTTTGTGTATTGATCATGTACTGGTCACATGTGGGCCATGATATTCTTGTTCGTTTTGGTTTTTTTTTGGAAGGGGGAAGGCAGTGCAATTGGGGTTAAGTGACTTGCCCAAGGCCACACACCTATTAAGTGTGTCAAGTGTCTGAGAGCAGATTTGAACTCAGGTCCTCCTGACTCCAGGGCCAGTGCTCTACTCACTGCGCCACCTAGCTGCCCCGCTCCTTTCTACTCTCCATCACAATATTCTTGTTATGGGTTTCACTGGTCACAGTATCTAAGTTATGTTTTTTAACAGGTGACCATGTCTGGGCTTCCACCTTGCAGAGTTTAAGTTAATGGCTTTTCACTTCTCACTGTGTATGTTTTTTCCCCAATCGTGACCCCACATGGGGCTTTAAAGCAGAAAAAATGTTTTAGGTGTCATATCCTCCTGTAGGTTGCTCCTAAGTGTTCCAGCCTTTTAAATGTATTTTGAAAAATGTTTCATTGTAAAATTATGAAATTTGGCAATGAGTAACTACAGCAACATCAAGGTTATAGTTCTAATTCCTTTAAAAAAAAAACATTTGACAGCAGATGGTTGAATTTCCTTCTCTAAGCAGCAAGAATTAAAAAGGAAGTGGATAGTAATAATTATTTGCAGAATTCCCCATAAGGCATAAATAAACAGTATCTTATTGTTATTTTTTTTCCCTATCTTGCCCAATCTAGAATTATAAGTCACATTTAGGCCCAGTCCACCTGCAGCTGATTGGCGGACACTTGCAAGTGATCCATTTCCAACCTGGGCCAGTTCACTCCTCCTGGGGATGGAGACTTACCATATCGGTGCAAGATTTAGTGGGGACACCTGGTTTGCTTTAGCCTTAATGTACCTTGGAACTGGGCAGCTAGATGGTGCAGTGGACAAATCTGGCCTGAGACACTTTTGCCTCAAGTTTTCTCATCTACAGGATGAGCTGGAGAAGGAAATGGCAAACCACTCCAGTACCTTTGCCAAGAAACCCCAAACGAGGTCATAAGTAGTTGGCTACAACTGAAAAACAAAACCTCAGAACTCCCAAGTTCAAATGATCTCCTAGCCTCAGCCTCCCTAGAAAGAAACATTTATGAAGCAGCTCATATGTATCACAAATATTATCTTATTTGATCCTCACTTTACGACTAAAAAAACTGAAGTAGACAGAAATTAAGTGACTTGTCCAGGGTCACATAGATGTCTAAAGTAAGAGGCGTATTCAGATATTCTTCACTCCAGGCCTGGTGCTCTAGCCACTGTGCTACCTAGTTGCTACAATTCCTAGCCTTTTCTTCTATTTCTTAGGGGATCAACACAGGTACTTGCCTTGGTTCTTCCGTCTCCTCCTTGTACAATCTCCGACAACAGAGGCTAGTTTCGTCCCCCAGTGCAGCTCCTACAGGCCTATCTACCAAATGTACATGTTGGAGATAGAGCTGGTTTCAGGACTCCTGTGAATTACCCAGCTGAAATGGCCATGCCCCTGCTATGGCTCCTAGTGTTCTGAGGCATACACTACCTACTCTGTATCCTTTTCCTGAGAGGCCAGGGATGGTATCCTATTGGCTTCCTGGAGTTTATATAATGGCGTTTGGCTCCTGAGAATGACCTTTCTCTGAGTGAGCCCTGGCTTCTATCATCTTGTGTAGTTCTGTTCTGAACTTAAGAGCCCATTGCTGTGTCTACCTGGTCCTTGATCGTTTTTCCTTTAGGTGAAGAGGTAGGGGGTGGGGCTCTGGGTGACAATTTTCTTAGATTCTAACAGAGAAGTTACCCATAGACTTTCAAACAGTAGAGCAGTTCCTTATGTCGATAAAATACTTCTCTTGAAGTCAGGAAGACCCGTTCAAATCTTGCCTCAAACACTTGCTGGCTGTCACTTAACCTTTTTTATCCTTAGTTTCCTAATTTATAAAACGGGGACAGTAACACCTACCACACAAGGCTGTTATATCTCCCTACCCCCAACCCTAACATGTTACATAAAAGCTAGCTACTATAATCCCTTCATATTAATTTCTTGTGGTGTACTAATACTCCATTACAGTCATGTGCCACAATCTGGCCATTCCTCAAATGATTTATTTTTTACATGGGTCATTTTTGAATAAAACCTTCCCATCACCTAGAATTGAACATTCCTTTGAAACAATCAAAAAGTAAAAACGCTCTTCAAAGCTCCCTCTGTTTCTCTGAATTCCTCATGGTCACTATGTCTTGCTACCTGCATTTGTATACAATTTCATTTATCTACTCCCCAACTGATAGGCAATCACTTTGTTTCTAGTTCTTTACTGCTACAAAAAGTGTTGATATATACATAGTTATAGAGAATTAAGAGGCAATGCACGGTCGGTCAGTTTGTGTATGTTCTGGTACCCATGAGACATAAAAAAGGGAAGGCCTTCAGCATAGTGGTGGATCATCTGTGGAAGATTTATGGAAAAATATGGATAAGACCTTCACAGTATGAGGACATGTAGAAGGGACTGTATTAAAATTTATACAAAGCCCAACCTCTAGCAGGGCCCATGCTAAAAAAAGATAAATTTCAACAGTAGTGTACAGAAAGGAAAACTTTTATTTAAAGCATTTCTAATGAACATGTTCATTATAAAAATGGATACCTAATATTTGAAAAACAGATCAGAGCTTAGTACTCTTTTAGAAATTAGCTATTTACACTGGTGGCAGTGTTGTGCGCTAACTGGCAAATAATGAAGGAAAAGCAATAGTTTTACCGAAGTAATCAAGTGAAACATCTGTGTAGAAAAGCAGAACACAACAGTGCTCATTATTGTTCATATCTTATTTCTTCAGAGCAATCGAACAGTCTTTCCAGTAACTGTCAAGAAGTCATCATCAGCCAAAGCACGTAAGGCTTCTTCAAACATATCTTTAGTAATAGCCTTGGGGAAGTAGAAAATAAATATTTTCTAAGTCTAAAAACATATACCTAATCTTACACATAATCGCTAAAGATATGTCAACTTTCCAGTTAATTATCATCCAACAGCATTTATCTTTAGAATCAAGTTAACTTTAAGAAGGTGGTTTGAATGTTCTAGCATTTTAAATTATTTCTATTAAATATGAAATTTTTTAAAATAAAGAAGCCCTTTTATTTATAGGGCATTTTTGTATTTTAGATTGTCACAAAATTTAATCTTTCCCATTAAATTTTACTATTGAAAATGTCTGACTTCAGAAAAAAAGAAATAAAAATAGAAGTTCCAAACATACGCAAAATACTTACTATGTCAGATTGTCCTCGAATATCTTCAAAGAGTTGCTGGTATTTTAGAGCCGGTGTTTTGCCCTTAGATTGAATAAGCTTCTTCAAAGCCTCAGCTAATTCTTCTTTTCTTTTGCGAGATGTGGCACTCATTCCTAAAAAGAAAATTTCAATTAAAGTAAATCTAGGATTATCTTTTAAATAGAGGAACTTTTTTCCCCCCAAGTCTTAAAGTTCAGAGTATACACAGAGATAGGGAGAAGTTAAATGACTTGCCTAAAGTCACACAGCTAAATAGCACATAAATTGGCACTACATTGCTACTCATAGATATGAAAGGTAATGAACTTCTTTATTATTCCTCTAATTTATTTAGAACATGACTTTTTATATTTAGGAGATGTATCCATTTGGAACTTATCTTGGTATATGGTATGGGGTATTGGCTTAAATCTAATTTTTGTCAGACTACCATTCAGTTTTTCTAGAAGATTTTGGTCAAATAACCAAGTTCGTACCCCAGTACTTTTGCCTACATGACACTGCCTCTTCAAAGGCTGTAATATACTTAATAGTTAAGGATTAAGGAAAACTACTTGTACTCTTACTTAACTTCCTTGGGCCTGTTTCCTCATTTGTAAAATGAGATTGGACTTCTAGCTTTTATTCCTATGATCTCACTGGCTCAAAATAAAAATTTAAAAACTGTTACTCTTTTGCCACATATTCTTTTACCTGTGTCAAATTCAATTGACTATATTGGCATCAGTTGACCCCAAATTAAAGGTCATTCTTTTATTGCTAACCATAAACTCTACTCCGAGCTTCTGTCCCTCTAACCTCTCAACTTCTCTCTGAATTTCTGCAAGTTTTTTCCTGCCTGGATCCTACTTTACTCAACAAAACAATAAAGCAAAATTAATTTAGAAAAAGGAAAAGATCTATACTATCAAAGTAAATAATGAAAAGAGGTAGAGACAATGGAGGAATTGTACTTTTAGACCTCAAACTACAACAGAATAGGCTACACAAGGGTGAATTGAAACAAGTAGAACTAAATATCCGAGTTTTTAATAAACCAGGAAACATAAATTACTCGAGAACTGCTGGGAAAAACTGGCAGCCAGACAGAAAAGCTGCTTAGCCTAACATATTACACTGTATCTCACAATACAGTCTAAACAAATGTGACCTTAATATTAAAGATCAGGCTATTAAAAAATTAGAAGAGAAACAGATGATATATTTTTAACTGCTATGGGTAAGAGACATACTATTAACTGAACAAGACATAGAGGCAGTTACAGAAGAAAAAAGACATGACTGATTATATGAAAATGAAAAGCTTCTGCACAAACAAAATTAGTAAGGAAAGAGGTCAAATGGAAAAAATCTTTTTATCAAATTTTTCTGACAAGGGTTTAGTGTATAAGGTCTATTAACACACACACATTTCTCAACAGATAAGTTATCCTGATTCTGGCAATAGCAGGAAAATTCCTAGTTCTGAGATGCAGCAGAACTAAAGCACCAATATAGTTGAGTCCCTGGGAGTGAAGGGTCATGAGGCCAACTAAGGATGGTTGAACCAACCCAGGCTGGACAAACAGAGGAGGTTAAA
>CM053622.1:220824687-220865505 GCA_028646595.1 Phalanger gymnotis | reverse complement strand
TGCCCCACCTCTGCTGCCCCGGGGGCGGTGGCTGAACCTCAAAATCCCTGTCTCCAGCAGCTTTTCCCACTAACCTATTCTGTTGTCTTTGGTGTTTGTGGGTTTAGAAGTCTGATGACTGCTGCAGCTCACTGATTCAGGGTGCTAGGGCACGCTCCACCCAGCTCCTGGTCTCGTTGGTCTGTGCCGCCCATGCTGGGCTCTGCTCCACTCCCCTCTGCTCCCAGCTCCAGGTGGGATAGACCTTACCCAGAGACTATCCAGGCTGTCCTGGGCTAAAGCCCTGCTTTCCTCTGCTGTTTTGTGGGTTCTGCAATTCTAGAATTGGTTCAAAGCCATTTTTTATAGGTTTTTGGAGGGACTTGGTGGGGAGCTCACGCTCGTCCCTGCTTTCCAGCCTCCATCTTCTATCACTTCTCTTGTATGGAGGTGGATAGCACAAGCAAATATATTCAACTGGCAAAACAAAAACATACTTATAATCTAAAATTCATTTATTAATTACATAAATACTTTTGGCTGGTATTTTAGTGAAAGAGTGGGCTACATAAGTATTCTAAAATAGAGCATACTTATGCGAAGTCAATATTATTTTAAGACTAATGGAGAATGTTTTAGCTAATGTAAGAAAAAAATTCACTTCAGAAAAAGGTAGTTAGCATAGTATTAGAAGCAACGTATTATACAGTGTAGTTTCTAGCTTATAAACATCATTGACAATACCTGGACAATAGAGTATGGGGAAGCTGAATATTTTCAATGGTAGTTTTCTTAGGATTCCATTGGGACTCTATAGGATTAGCTGCTGCTAAGACAGAAGTTCGAGCATTTAGCTGACAAATAATTCCAGCCTGAAAAAAGAAAGTAAGTATGTGAGTAGAGCCTCCTTTATCATGCTGTCTTCAGGACAAGTAAAGACTTTTAGGTGTTCTCTATAAAAAGGTGGCACATACAGTAAATAAACAAGAGGATTCCATAGAAAACATTCAGAAATTAGCCCCCAACCAAATACATTTGGAAACATCTGTCGACAGTTTTATCTATAAACGTCTGTAATATAGTCACAAAATTCATAACTAATTTTCGATTGGAATCAAAAGGAAATGTTGTACCCAGACGCTAATTTCATGTACATGATGATCTACATTTCTCACTGTATGCATTACAGCAGACAATGGAAGCCTACCTTGGCAATGGAGAGAGTCTGTTGTTCCATTACTTCATGAAGTACTGATCTTGTACTTTCATTCATCTTGTCAAATTCATCAATACAGCAAACACCATTGTCACTCAAGACCAGGGCACCTGTCTGTAAGACCAGCTGTCTTGTTTCTGGGTCTTTCATTACATATGCAGTAAGGCCAACGGCACTGGAGCCTTTCCCAGATGTGTACTGTCCTCGGGGAACAAGGTTGTAGACATATTGTAGCAGCTGGGACTTACTGGTCCCAGGATCCCCACACAGAAGGATATTGATCTCAGCACGGAATTTGCCCCTTCCAGTGTGACTAAAATCCTTTCTTGTTCCTCCAAACAGCTGAAGCAAAATACCCTAGAGAGAATGTGAGTGCACATTACTTAAAGTGAGATTTAAGGTCGAATTTTATTATTTTTCTAAAATTCATTAAAAATTTTTAGTTCTAAATTCTCCCATCTTTCACTCATGAGAAGGCAAGAAAAACAAAACCCATTACAAATACGCAGTCATGCAAAACAAATTTCTGTATTGGCCTTGCCCCTTCCTCATCTCCCCCAAAAAAGCAGGAAAAAGAAGAAAATCTGCTTTAGTCAGCATGCTGACTCCACCAGTTCTCTTCGAAGGTAGGTAGCATGTTTCATCAAGAGGCCTTTGGAATTATGGCTGGTTCTTGTGCTGATTGGAGCTCCTAAGTCTTTCATAGTTAAGTATCTTTATAGTACTGTTTATTGTATAAATTGTTCTTACTCTTATTTCTGCTCAATTCATTTTGTATCAGCCCATACAAGTCTGCCCAGATTTTTCTGAAACCATCCCCTTCTTCATTTCTTACAGCACAATAGTGTTCCAATTGCATTCACATATAACTTGTTCAGTTATTCTTCAATTCATGGACATTCCCTCAGTTTCCAATTTTTGCCAGCACAAAAAGCTGCTATAAATATTTTTATACATATGGGTCTTTCTCCTCTTTCTTTGATCTTTGTGGTACAGACCTAGTAGCAGTGTTACCAGGTCAAAGAGTATGCATAGTTAAATAGTTTTTGCAGTGTAGTTCCAAATTACTGTCCAGAATGGTTAGATCAGTTCATAACTCCACCAACAGTGCATTAATGTAGCTGTTCTCCCACATCCCCTCCAGTATTTGTCATTTTCCTTTTTTGTCATCCTAGCCAATCTGATGAGAGTGAGGTGGTAAACTCAAGTTGTTTTAATTTGCATTTCTCTTATTGTTAGTGATTTAGAGCATTTTTCATGTGGCTATTAATAGCTTAGATTTCTTTATCTAAAAACTCTATTCTCATCCTTTGTCCATCTGTCAAAGAGAAATGGCTGTTGTTCTTATAAATTTGTATTAGTTCCCTATCTTAGAAATGAGACCTTTATCAGAGAAACTTGCTGCAAAGATTTTTTTTGCCCTAGTTTCCTGCTTTTCTTCTGCATTGGTTGTTTGTGCAAAAACTTTTTAACTTTATATAATTTATATTTATTATATTTACTTATTATATCTATATAATTAAAATGATCTATTTTGCCTTTTGTGAGCCTCTCTATTTCTTGTTTGGTTACGAACTATTCCTTTATCTATTTGACAGATAATTTGCTTATATCAC
This sequence comes from Phalanger gymnotis, assembly GCA_028646595.1. Classification (NCBI taxonomy): domain Eukaryota; kingdom Metazoa; phylum Chordata; class Mammalia; order Diprotodontia; family Phalangeridae; genus Phalanger; species Phalanger gymnotis. Next base: position 220,862,694 of record CM053622.1, on the reverse strand, counting down.
CCTTTATGTCTAAATCATGTACACATTCTGTACTTATCTTGGATTATCATGTGAGATGTTGGTCTATACCTAGTTTCTCACAGACTACTTTACAGTTTTCCCAACAATTTTTGTCAAATAGTGAGTTTTTGCCAATAGCTGAGATCTTTGGGTTTGTTAAACACTAGGTTACTGGGACTCATTTGTTTCTGAACACTGTGAACCTCATTTGTTTCACTGACCAACAGCTATTTCTTATCCACTACCAAACTGTTTGACAATTATAGCTTTGTAGTGAAATCTAAGATTTGCTAGTCCCTCTTCCTTTCTATTTTTTGTTTCCTTTGATATTCTTGACCTTTTGTTTCTCCAGATGAATTTTATTACTATTTTTTGTAATTCTATAAAGGAATTCTTTAGTAGTTTCATTGGTATGGCACTGAATAATTATCTCAAATAATTTAGATAAGTCATTTTTATTTTATTGGCTCAACTTACCCATGAACAATTAATATTTCTCCAAATATTTCAATCTATATTTTGTGAAGTTTTATAACTGTGTTCAGATATGAACTTTCTCATTTTAAAGGTAATAAAGATCCAAGAAAAAGAAACAAGGTTAGCTAGCATCAGTGACAGAACAAAAACCAGTATATCATTTTTCCATGTCTATCAAGATTAAAAATGGTTCTAAGCATGAGAACAAGCAATCTTCAAAGTATTTTGCTTAATTTAGGTGATGATTTTCTTTTACCTCACAATAAAAAACACTATCTGCAGGCTATTTCTCACCAAAAATTTGATAAATTAGTATTTTTGTAGCTTGTACACTTAAGGTAGCTAGGTGACATCCCTAACAGAGTCCTAGACCTGAGTTCAAATCTAGCCTAGGACATTTACTAGCTGTGTGTACCTGGGCAGGTCATCTTACCTGTCAAAGTTTCCTCATCCGTAAAATGGACTATTTATAACAGTTCCCTCTGCCAGGGTTACTGTGAAGATAACATGTGTGAAGCACTTTGCAAACTGCGAAGCACTATATAATGTCTGTTACTGTCATTATTATAATGGAAAGTTCCTATATACCTTTTTGATGTCTTCATGTTCATAAATGCTTGGAGCCAAGGCTGCAGAAAGTCTCTCATAAATGTCTGGTTTTCTGGAAAGCTCTTTTAGCATTTCCACACGATTCTCTGAAAAAAGTTTCTGTTCAGCTTCTTCATCAAGCCCATGCAGACGCTTGGCATCAGTCTTACGATAGTGAATGACATCAATGTGGGTCTTATAGACAGATTTGACATTGCTCATCCTTGGATTGACTCGAACAGGAACAGCTCTATAGATCCCTGACGAGAAGCAGGCACAGAACATCATAGAACATTAACATTTCCCCAGTATATACCTTGACCTACAACCCTCTTCCCCCAATACACATTTGAAGAGCTAGAATGTACTTTGTCCTTGGCAGATCATTTAAGCTACAATTAGAAAGTCAGTTGATTTGTCTGAAGATCAAGACATCAACACTTCTTCCTCTTCCTTCACTTAACTGCTTGCAATACCATTCTTATCCTTAGTTCTCCTAGACTAAATGTAAGCTGACAGCCTTGTACATTTGTCCAGGAGACGAGAATGGTATTGCAGGCAGTTAAGTGATGGCAAGATGCCACCTGAGTTGTGTGGTTCATTTCAAACTCCCCTCACTGGACCAAAGATATAGTTAGAGCTGCCAAGATCCACACTGTACCCCACCTCCCTCCACATATATCAATGTCACTGTGGTATTTTATTGGCTAGCACTAATAATGTTTGATTTTTTTTTCATATTATCTTCCCACAAAAGCATCAGTAGGAAGAATACTAGCCTGGGAATCAAGAGTATTGGCCTTGTCACTAATTAGCTGTGTAATCTTGGACAAGACACTTCCTTGCCTTTTCTGGAATGGGGCACCCAGAACTAATATCTAAGTACTCCTGACATGATGTGACTCCTGTGGACATGATGTAGCCATCAATGTAGACCAACCTTTTGCTTTCATTGGATACTGAGCTTTAAGTCCATTCTGCACTCCCCCACCCCCAACAGCCACACACCTCTCATCTGGTATCTGTACAACTGATTTTTTTTTAACCCAAGTGGAGAGATTTACATTTTTTCCTATTAAATGTCATCTTATCAGATAGGACCCATCATTCCAGCTTGTTAAATATAGTCTTTATGGATCCTCATTCTGCCTTAAACCACCTTGCCATTTTACTAGTGTTGATAGTGCAAAAGTACATCCCTCTCACCTGTAACGTTCACCCTGTCACCGGGCTGAACCTTATCTACGAGGTCATTGTGAGCAAAGAGAACCACAGTGTGAGGAGTCTGTCCTGCTGGCATGTCCTCAGGAGACTCCTGCAGTTTGATCTGTTAAGAGAACACTGAAAATTAATATGTTAATTCTAAGCAAAATTTAAATAACAATTTCTTACTCTTAACAGAATAGAGATGGACAGGAGAAAGCCAAACTTCCTAAATAAAGAAAAAACTGGGAGAATTCTATAAAGTATTATTTGAATTTAATTCTAAATGGATAAATATTTTGTAACCCAAATCCACACTTTTAAAAAATCAACACAAAAAAGAAAATCGAATTTCATTAAGATGTTTTTCAATGCTGTGTAAGGATTACAAAATATAAAAGTGAATTAAAATGCCAAAAAATTGAAAAGGAATTTTGCTGATAGTAATAAGTGAACAGTGATTAGAAACATAATATTTAACCATTTAAAAATACTACCATTTTGGGAATCACATGGGAAAGCATCTACAATTTTCTGCTAATATTCAAAACTCTTCAGAAATTTTGCTCCACTCAGAACAAAACAAAGTACCTCAGAAAAGGAATAATTCTGAGTCAAGACAATCAATTGCCATTTAGGAAGTGCGTGAGTCAAGGTCAGTAAAGTAAGCTAACCCTGACTTTTTCTGGTTGTCAAGGATGAACAGTAAAACAGATGCCTAAGGTCAGAGATTCATGCTTTGTCTGTGAAAAACCCTACATTAATATATAGCAAGAAAAGGCTCCAACACACCATCTGTTTGTCAGAAAACATGGAGCGATTGTGGATCAGTGCCATGCTGTGTTTCGTGTTACAGTGCTTGCATACGGATGGTTCAGCGATCCGGCCACGATCAATTTCGACTCTTGTGGTAAAGGCGCAAACCTGACACTGGAAAAATGCTTCCTGCATCTCTGGAATTAACTGGGATGATCTGATTACCATGCCACTGATGGTAATTAGTTGATCAATATCTATAATGAGGGGAAAAAAGTGCATCATAGTTTAATTACTATGGTCCTTTACTCCTTTACTCTCTGGGGCCCAGGATGTTCTCTTCCCACACCTCCATGTCTTAGAATCTTGAGTATCTTTTAAAGCTCAGTTTAAGTGGCACCATCTACATAATTTCCCTCAACTGCCCTCCTCAAAACTACCTTGTATGTACTGTTATATATTTATATTTCAGATTTATGTTTGTACGATCAATGCCTAACTCAAAGTAGGTCCTTAATAAATGCTGAATGACTGATGTGTATAGGATTGATAAGATACCTGTGCAGCGATCAGGGCTTTCCTATGTCTAAGTTAGATTTTATTTTCTGAGGCACAATCTAACACACGAATATTCTATTTGGAACAGCCCAGGCTTCACTGTTTTGCCTGAATCTGACTCTATGTTCACATGTATACATGTCTATACCTTATCTTTGTCTTTTCATTTCTTGCTTCTACCCTTTACCCCAAGTAAACTTGGTTATCCCTTCCTTAATTCACTCTGTTTAGTGAACCAATCATCTCAGTTCTTCTCTTCTTTATCTAATATGCCTTCATTCTGCCATACACACCAACACTTTAATAATTCATATTATCTTCAAATTCATCCCACTCTCACACACCTAATTGCTTTGTTGTTTTGTCCCCAACTCTACTTTGGTCAAACTTTCTGTATTCCAAGCTTTTCTTCTTGTAATAAATGAAAACTTGACCTGCCTCTGTAGACAATCTAACATCTAAATGCCTTTCTCCACAAAAATTTCTTTTCCTATTCTTCCCAAATAAATGAAAAAAAAAAAAAGTCCATCAATCCAGTCATCTACTTCACCTATTTATATTATCATTTCTTTTCTTTCTTTCTTTTTCCCCCAGAGGCAATCAGTGTTAAGTAACTTGCTCAGGGTCACACAGCTAGTAAACGTGAGGCTGGATTTGAACTCAGGTCCTCCTGATTCTAGGGCCAGTGCTCTATCTACCGCACCACCCATCCTCTATTTATATTCTACCAGCCATCAGCATTATTCCACTCTCTGAATACCTTCTAGTTCAAACAGGAGAAAGCTCTTGATCTGGCATTCAAAGCCTTCAACAGTCTGGTCCCAATCCATCTGTGTAGTTTTCTCTTCAAATACTCAATTTCCTGAATAGTATCCTCCAGCCAAAACTCCTTTTTTTACCCCCATCTGTAATGCTTACTTTACTTCTTCCTGCCTATTCGAATTCTGGCTGCCTCCCAAGGTCCAGCTAATATTCTATCTATTATATGAAACTATTTCAAACCCTCGGAGAACTCTCTTCTTCCCCTGAGTGGCTACAAACACACAGCTTGTATATTAATCATATACTGTCTGGGGACATCTTTTACCATTTATTATTTTCCAGTATAGAGTTTTAGATTTTGCACCAGGAGAATTGGATACAAACCCCACATCTGCCGCTTGCTTCATGTGTAACCTGCGGCAAATCCAAAACCTCTCTGGACCTTTGTTTCCTTATCAGGAAAATGAAAGGGTTGGCCCATATAACCCCTCAAGTCCTCTTCCCGCTTCAATTTCTTGTACTGTTATTTAACTTTCATGTTTTTAGCTTTTATCCTCAACTAGATTACAAATTCCTTAAGGGCAGGAACTATACATGTTACATGTTTGTTATGGTCCACAGTATAAAAATATTTTGTACGATGTTTGGTACATAGGTGTCACAACAATTACTTTTCGATTTGTTTTCATTTGGATGTGTTTTTTTTTCAAGACAGATGTAAACAACTGTCAGCTTCCTAGAGATTAAACTTAATAGTCACAGATAATTTCATAGAGACTAAGCTTGAATTCAACCTTTATGGTAATGGTGGATATGTTTGTGTTACCTTCTGGGTTTAGGTTTCTCATGTTCCTAGTCTTCAGTGCATTGAATGTTCGGACTTGTATCTGATGTTCTAATATTGAGTCAGGATAACGATCAAAGAAGATCTCATTGACAGCCATATCAAATGTTGGGATAACTTCCTATACAAAATGAACAAAAAATATATTTTAAAAACATGAAAATTTATTTATATCTATTTTCAAGTAGTATGCAGAATTGAAAATTTCTTATTAATAGGACATGCCAGGACTAATTCGTATACAATAGATCTGTGATCTTAATGTGAATTCTTCAAAGGTACAAAATGAAACCTGCCCATACCTTCAAGTCCATGCTTTCCAATAAATTCTTCATGGTAAACCTACCTCATAAATTGTAAATGTCCTTTCTAGCATGTTAGTATTGTGGAAGGGCCAGTGCACACTTATTCGCTTGTTACACAACAGCCCGACGTTCTTTTCTGATCATGTTTCCTGCAGGATTAACTTACTCATGCCCACCATCTCTCTCTCCATTGCTTGTTGTGTCACCTAAAACTTGATTCTTTGGAGATCATGGTTTTCCAAGATTCTCAGCCATGCACACTCAATGGAAATGTTCAAAAGGCATGCTTTCTTTGTGAGGAAATAGATGGGATCACTAAAATGACTACACAATTTCTCAAATGCAACAGAGGTTCCCTCTCTTCAATTCTGAATGAAGCTCACTGATCATCTACAATGCTTATCCAAGATCTGTCTGTCGCATACATGATGTATGTATCAGATATACTTCATTCCATATTCCACTCCAGGTACGGGAATTGTCTTGAACACTCTGAATGGCACAGGAAATGTTTACGGGGGGCAACGAGCATAAAACTGGGTTAGAGAAAAGACAATGTGGTGGGAAGTGAGGGAGGAGCTAGGTTTGTACTATTTTTTCAAAAAAGTTTATTGGATAAAAACACAGTAGTACAGAAGGAATCTACATTTGATTAGAAATAGGAAATTGGAGTAGATGGGGCCTGATTTAGGCAGGCGCACTAACAGTGGCAAGATGTGATTAAGGAACAAATAAAAAACTATAAAGAGAAAATAAAATAACTAAAAAAACCAGCAAACTGGGGCCCATTTAGAGTAGGGGTAATAAATAGCCTTCTATCTTTTAACAGAGCCTGAGGGAATCACTCTTCTGAGTAATAATTTATATTATAGTGACGCTCTCAAATAACCAAAAAGAAAACTGAAATATATGCAATGTGATTTAAGAACATAATAAAGTATAATACATTTCTGAAAAATTTTCATCTTAAATTATTACAAAGACATTTCCCTATAATTTCTTTGATGATAACAACAGTATGTGAATGGGGAGAACATTTTGGAGATGAGGGAAAAATCAAAGGCAGCTATAATAAAAGAATGATTTGCAATGAAAATGTTTACACTGATTTACTTTGAGCAAAGGACATGTCTTGATGTGAGACCCTATGCTTGGGACCAAGGGCAACGGAAAAGATTATCTCCATATTGAAAAATAAGTTTCTTTGCATAAAGGAATACCTCTGACTGAAAACTCATTAAGCATTGGCTATATAATATTTCCTTTGTACCTCTGTGTAATCTTGTCGTAACTGGATGACATGAAGGTTATTTGCTACTTCCTGGTAAATGAAACGTAAAACACAAAAGCAAATAAAATATTGTGTACTTTTTCTTCCTCTCTTGCTTGATTGTTGAAATATGGTATAATTACATCTATGTTTTAAGGGCTTTTATGTAAGCATAGAAGACACTAGATTTTTTAGTACTTGCTACCAAGAAATGTATGAGAATGTTTTAAAATTTTTTATCAAAATTTTTAATACAAAAGTTATTTAAAGTTATGGATTTTATTTGAAAAATATATGCATATTACATTAAATTCAAATATTTAGATATTTTAGATGGAAATGAACTATATATGCAATGCTTGCAAACAAATTCTATGTAAAAGAATAAACAGCATATGGTATTAAAAACAAAGAAGAAAATGTGTTTGGGAAAGATATCTAATTTATTTCCTGGAGGTTCTATTAGGTGTAACTTTAATATGGATCACGTAGGAGCAAAATCAAATTCATTTTAAAATAATTTCTTACCTGTGGGTAGGAGACAAGTTGTCTGTACAAATTTTTGTCAAATGCTTTTAGATGTTCACAATTTACATTTAAAAATGGTTCCCCAATAACATTGATCTACAAGATTAAAAATGAAAAGTAAACAGTTACCCACTTAAACAAAAAGCATAATACATAAAATTTTGCTTGTAAGAAAAAACAAAACAAAACAAAAATCAGAAAAACCTTTGATTACCTCCGCAAGTCGCTGCATGTATAAAGGCTCAGTGATATCTATGCCTACATTCTCTTCTTCTTTGGCGAAGGGGTCAACAAAACGTTGAAGAAATCGCTAAATAATGGGGAAATACAGAAAAAGGAAATTAGCTCAGTTGTAATTTGGGTGACAAGCATCCTTTAGTTATATTTTAGACAGTGGCAATACTTTGCTCATTACAGCAAAAAAAAATTTTTTTTGGACTTGAGATTTCACTAGTATAAGGAGCTCTCCATGAGAAATTCTCTCTACCAATATAGATCATACCTGTTCTCAGACTTAGGAGAACTGTCTGGGACACTAGAAGATTAAGTGACTTGCCCACGCATGGTCACAGTCACCTGTATTAGTTGTGGGACTTGACCCCAGGTCTTCCCAACTCTCTCTCCACTACACCAGGCTGTCTCTAATCGAAGTCCTAATCAACTGTTATTTTTTTTTTTTAATAAATTATACATTAAGGTACAGATTAAAAGGTTTGAGAGTAAGCAAATATTAGTAACAATTCACAATGCATTTTTTTTTATCTCCTGAAAACTTAGAAGCACATCTCAATAATGTTAAACCCTCTATGATGTTTTCCTTAGATTTGAATGCCATTCAGAAACTTACAGAATTGTGGAATTTAGAACTTAAAGGGACCTTAGTTCGATTGCCAGGTATTACCTTGTTACTTTCTTATTACATTTTTAGAGACCAGAAAGTGTCAAAGTATTCCAAAAATACAGATATTTAACTCAAATAGCTTACCTGAAAACTTTCTTTGCACGTGGCTACATTTACATCTGTCCCCCAAATCACAAGTTTTTGGCCAAGAGACTGTTCACTTGCAACTGTATCTTCTGCAGCTGGCTATTGGGAAGAAAACAAATCCCAAGTCTCTTTAGCAGTAACTTAACACACGGCATCTTTAAATTTTTTTCTTTTTCTTTTATTGTTAGATATCTATTTCCCAATTACATGTACAGTTTTTAACGTTTATTTTTTTTTAAATCTGGCGTTCCAAATTCTCTCCCTCCCCTTTGCCCTTACTTGACCCATTTAGAAGGCAAGCAATAATATTGATTATACATATGAAGTCATGCGAAATATATTTCCGCATTAGCCATGTTGCAAAAGAAAACAAACCCAAGGAACAAGCAAAAAAACCAAGAAAAGTAAAGAAAGTGAAAAAAATATGGTTCACTCTGCATTTAGAGTTCATCAGAACTCTCTTTGGAGGTGGACAGCATTTTTCACCACGTGTCCTTTGGAACCATCTTGATGGAGGAATGAAGTCTTTCAAAGTTTATTGCTGTTACTGCACCTGTGGCACCTTCTTTAAATTAACCAATGAACAAATAGGATTTATACACCTACCCCATCAGAGTGCAGATCTACTTGACGACCCTTCCGAGCAGATCCAAGATCAGGTCTCTGCCTCACTGGTGTTCCCCGAACACCACTCCTCGGAGTTCCCTCTACTCGTGAACTGGGTGTACCATATGTCAAAGGTGAACTGAGATCAAATTCAAGAGGAATAGCTACAGAAATCAAAACAAGTTTTACAACGAGAACTTTAGATGGCAGCATGTCTAATTGGAAATTAAAGCACCATATGTTGATGGACAGTGAAAAGCCCTTATAGAAAAGATTAGGAATTTATTTTGACTCAGGCTAGTCCAGGTATTGGAGGCAATAAATATTTCCATAAAATTACTGATCATCTTTTCACTAAACAGCCTTAATTTGTCATAATTCAACTGTATACTCAAATCTACTGAGAGATTTTGGATTTCAGAAGCAAACAGACCTTGAAACTGAAGACAAAAATGCTAAAAATGGAGTTCTAGTTCTTTACTGTGAGATCAAATCATGTTCTTACCTAAGATGCATACTAATGGCACTGTCTTCTTTGGCCAAAGTTTCAGGACAGAATTCCGTCTGTCAGACGGAATGTCCTTTATCATCTAAGTTTTTATTATCTTTATCAATAAACACAATTACTTTTAAATAAAAAATTATTTAAAAGATTCCTCTTCTCAAAATTCAGAATAAAAAATGAAATTAAAAGGTAAAATTAGGCAAAGTCAAGAGAGACAATAAAGAATCAAGTAAAAGTTAAGACCTAAGGTTCTGTCAGAAACAGAGTTTACTTTAGAATTTATAACTACATTGCTCATCAAAAAACAAAGACTTTCCTTCACTTTGCCACCCACCCAGTAGCAGAAAAGAACCACTAAAGCTCCCAGTCATGTAAATGTGGTTATAATATCAATCATTATGTTTGTCCCAAAGGCTACATCAACCAGAAAGCCCAACTATCTATCTAGCCACCCCTCCAAATGATCATGGTCTTCAACTACGACTTTCTTTTCCACCATCTCAGGAAGAGCCAATATGTCCAGTTTTCCGTTAAGCTCCTTTGCTCTGCTGGTGGAAAAGGCATGAAGTCAGAAAAGTGATACTACCAAGTAGGTATTTTAATGTTTTTGATTACCGTAACTACTTCAAATATGACTGTGTCATTTCCAGAATGACATTCCTATACCCTAGGCTGCAATGCAATTGCTTGAGGAACCTACCTGAAGAACGAAATGGTGGTGGGCTAGAAAACAAGGCATCCTGGGTAGCAGGGCTCTGCATATCAGCCCCAGGTGAAGTGGGCATTGGCTGCAGCTCTCCTGTGGATGTGGAATCTTCTGGCCGGCGCCTCTGAGATGGAGAAGACTTGGCATTCTCACTGCGAGCTTCAACACAGAAATAAAAATGTAAAATGACTCTCCATTTTTATGTCTGTTCTCACAGGATCTCGTGGAATGGAATAGTTGGGCAACTATGAAGCACAGATAAAGTATAAAGATATGTGTTTGTGTGTAAATCTGGGTAAGATCTGCTTTTAAAATGCAAGTCTATGTCAAGGTCCTAAGATTTTTATCACTGAGAACTCTTCATTAGTGAAGATAGCAACCCTGCTCCTCACAGAAAGCAATTGGTCTCCTTTCTCTCTGCTTTGGCGGTCTGCCATGCCAAAGATGTTCTTCTAACCTCTTCTAAGAATTTGATTGCCTTTAAAACTCGGCTGAAGGGGCCTTTCCTGCAGGAGACCCATTCTTGTGTCCCCCCTGTCCTTGTCTCCTCCATCTCCCCTTGTTTTTAGTCTAAAACTCTTTTCCATTTACTACTGGTTTATGTCATATGTACCATTTTAGGTATGTGCTATCTTTCCTGTTAGAATGTAAGCATATAATTTCCTTGGGAGCAAAGGCTGTTTTTGCTTTTTCTGTTTTGTATCCCCAGTTTTTAATATGGTGTCTATCTCATAAGCTCCTAATAAATGCTTGTGAATTTATTGTATTTATCCTGCATATACTCGTACCTGTAGTCTACTCCAATCAAAACGTAAATAGCCGTTTCTTTTTTTGTATTCCCCAGTGCCTAGTACATAGTAGATGCCTAATGAAACCACTATTAATTGATTCATCTATAACATCATCTTAGAGAACTGCTCAGGGGCTTAGAGGTTAAATGATATATAGCTCAGAATCAGAGCTAGTTAAGTGGAAGAAGGATTTGATCTCGTCTTCTTGATTCCAAAGTCCAACACTGAATTCACCAGGGCCCATCGTCCCTCTAAAATAAAGAACTACAAAGTTTGGCATTTTATTTATTTTAATTGATAAATTTTCTGTTGCTATTCTCTTTGTGTGCATTTCATTTCTGATGTTTTCTTAGAATTCCTATTCAGTGGAAGAAATAATTAGATAAAAAGACATGGGATTGTGGTATCATGGAGCTTATAATCTTCTACTGGTAGTTTTTAAATCACTTCTGACTCCTAGTACAAAAAGCCACCTGAAGAAATACTTGTTGTTCCATTCCCTCAATTCAAAGAGCCATAAGAGAATGTAATTATGACCACTCCAGAGCTTCAGACTTTTACCTCCAGCCGTCTTCAGGGCATTTCTACCTACAAATCCTATTTCATGTATCCTAAATTGAGATGATTTTTTTCACATACACCTGCTATTTTCTCTCTCTACATAGCACTGATGTTCACTTAATCTCCCATTTAAAAATTCTTGGTGTTATCTTTGGATATAAGGAGAAAGAAAAGTCAGTTACCAAATCCTGTTAATTTTCTCATTGTTATCACTGCCAGCACTCTTAAAAACACACTTTCTGGCTACTAAGAGTCAAGACTTTCAAGAGGCCAGCTTCCCCTCATGGGATAACTGAACTCCCTGCAGCAATGTGGCTCCAGACAGGTCCTACCACTCTCCAGACACTGCATTCTCAATTCACTCAGCTTCCATCACACTGCTCTGCTACCTGTTTGACTACTTCCTAGACCCCTGCTGGATTAAAATTTAACAAGCATTTATTAAAAGCCATGCTATGAATACAAAAAAAAAAAGAAAAAGAAACTAGAAAAACTAAAGCAGCCTGTGTCATCAAACTTAAAGTATACTGTCTCCCAAGTGTGGGCAGTATCTCCCTCCTCACCCACAAGAAGATTCTGTCCTGAGACTCCTCCTGTGTTCTTATTCTGTCCTTTGTTGAGTTCATCAGTTCCCATGTGTTCATTTACTCTTTACACAGATGACATCCAGTCACAATCCTTAACTTTTGTGCTGCTTGAATGCAGCATATCCGTAAGAGAACCGAGCATCCTCCAAACCCTTTCATTTCCCAATCTTCCTTTTGACTGTGGAGGACATCCTTCTCATCACCCAAAATTAGTACCTTGGAGTCTTCCTAGATGGTAGCTAGGTGGCACAGTGGACAGTAGTGAGTCTCAGACACTTGCTAGCTGTGTGAAACGGGGGAAGTCACTTAACTCTGTTTGTTTCAGTTTCCTCATCTGTAAAATGAGCTTGAAAAGGAAATGATAAACCACTCCAGTATCTTTGCCAAGAAAACCTCAAATGATTCATGGGAAGTCAAATGGGACTGAAACAATTAAACAACAACAACAAAAAATCAGAAGTCACGTAACCTCTATCTGCCTCAGTTTACTCGACTGTAAAATGGAGATAATAATAGTACCTACCTCAATAAATGTAGCACAATGCCTGGCACATAGTAGGCACTTAATGCTTATTACCCTCTCTTCCCTAAACAATTTTTCATATTAATGCTCCATTTTATGGACAGATCTGGTCATGTCATATCTTCTTTCAAAAAACTGAAGTGGTTCAAAGTGCTTTGCACAGCGTCTGTACGTAGATAGCACTCAACAAATGTTTGCTCCCTTTTTTGATCCCTTAATAAATTTCAAACTCTTCCATCTGGTATATATACCAGTCTGTATCACCCATTGTTTCCAGCCTTATGACACATTACTTTCCTCCATGCATGCTATATGTGGACAGGCAAGTGGTATAGGGGAAAAGGATTGGAATCAGGAGGGATCCAGCTTTGAATCTTGTGAAGTCACTTCACATGAATCTGTTTCCTTCTCCATAAAACAGAGATGATGGCATTAGGTTCAAGTGCTGCTTCTGACACTGGCTGTATGCCCTCTACCAGTCAAGCTCTCAGGGTCCTAAGGCAGGTGTCAAACAGCCTTGCGTAGTGCTTAGAAACAGATGTCCTTGTCATAGGGAAACGGGTTAACAAAATAAATAATATAATACAACAGATGTTTGTGTTTTTCTAAGTGGTTATGAAGCCTTCACGATCCTTAAGTAGTTGAGTGCCCTCCCCACTTTTATGTGATTTGACCCCACTGCCCTAGGCAAGTCTCGATGACTACGAGTTGTAAATAAAGTGCAGCCGAGTATGGGTGGGAGTTCCTTAATTTACTAGTTCCCTATCAATCAAATCACAGGCCTAGTCCCCATCCCTATGAAGTGTTATGTTGAGTCTGATCACTTAGCTTCCCATCTCAAATTCTATGGCTGTTACCTCTTTGGCCAAAAAATATAATAGGCATTTAAAATTCTTTTACAGCATGGCTCAAATCACCTCCAACTTTCTTACACCTATTTTTCCTTCATGTAGTCCAGGTTCCACCCAAAATGGCCTTGTTGATCCTCACAAATAAAATCCCATTTCCTGTCTCTGTGCCATAGGTCCTATTCCCCAGAATTGGTATGCATGACCTTTTCACTTCCACTCTTTAAAAAGACCAACTCATGAGTTACCTACTTGTCGAGGCCTTTCCTGATAAGCTAGCACCACTCCCCCCACCCCCTATTATTTCGTATTTGTTTTCTTAGCCCAGTTCCCTCCCTTCTCTTTATCTGTCGATTTTCTGCCCACCTTTTTAAGCCCTCTTCCTCCAAGAAGACTTTCCTGGATTCCCTCTTTTGGTAACAACTTTCTTCCATCTTTCACAAAACCTAAAGGCCATAAATCAGATCACAATAGGTCTCTGCCCAAGTTCCACTTCCTGGCTGTATTTTGGGCCCTCCAGGCTGTATCAGTAAGGCTACAACAAAGCAGATGGGTGGGAATGATCTACAAATCTAAATTGCTACTACAGGGGCTCAAAGTGAAAGTCTATGGTAATTGTTTCTCTTTGGAGCAGCAATCTGGAGGGTCTTCCCCCTCCAGCTTGATTTTTTTTTTCTATTTTCTAATTGAAGGGGCCATCCCTTCACTCCTCAAGAGGTCTAAGGGCCAGGTCTCCCACTGCATCCTGGGTCATCTCCCGTCATCCTGATGAATGCCCGGTCACTGGATACAGATGGCTCTGGAGGAGAAAGTGAGGCTAGTGACCTTGCACAGCCCTCTCTTACTCAAATCAGTCAACTCCAAGTCACATCATCATATCCCTGATGCCATGGTCTCCTTCGAAAACAAAGGACAAACACGACAACTTTTCTAGGAGTTCTTGACCTGGAGACTGTTAACTTATCCAGTGTTGTGATAAGGGTAGTCCAATATAATTAGTTTCTGTTTGCACATATTTTTTGCAGTTAAAAAGATTATTGTGAGGAATCCGTAAGCTTCAGACTGACCCAAAGAACCCCTGCCTTAGGATTTCACATGGTATTTTCTTTGGCCTTCTGTTATGTAGTTACCACTCTAGTCTTATCTGTCAACTAGAATAAAAAAACTTAACGAGCAGAGTAAAGGTTTTGTCTCCTCCGATGCTTCTCAAATTATTTGTGATAACTGAATTTCAATAGAATTTCCTTTCTATTTAGTTTAATGGCATTTTAAAAGATTGCTACGAGAAGGGTTGCATAGGTTCCATCAGACTCAAAGGTGTCAAAGGAGTCTGTGTCCCCCACAATGTGAAGAACACTCCTGTCCTACCTTGGGATCTCACAAGGTTCTTTATTTGGCCTTTTCTTTCTTTCCTTTTTTTTTGCATGCATTCTCTTTTTAATATTTTTTTTCTCGATTATGTTGAAACAAAAATTTTTAGCATTTGTTTTTTAAAATTTCAAGTTCCAATTGTTTCACCCTCCTTTCGTACAGATTATACGCATGCAGTTATATAACATTTTCACATTAGCCACATTGCAAAAGAAAAGGCAGACAAAAAAAGAATAAAGTTAATATGCAGTCTGACACCATCTGAAGGTGGATAACATTTTCATCATGAGTCCTTTGGAACTGTCTTAGATCACTGCACTTGAGAACAGCTATGTCATTCACACCTGATCATCTCACAATGTTGCTGTCACTGTGTACAAAGTTCTGGTTCTGCTCACTTTGTTTGCATCAACTCATTATCTTCCCAGGTTTTTCTGAAAGCATGCTGCTTTTCATTTCTTATAACAATATTCCATCACAATCATATACTGAAACTTGTTCAGCCATTCCCCCAGTTGATGGGCAGCCCCTCAATTTCCAATTCTTTGCCACCACAAAATGAGCTGCTATAAATATTTTTAACGTCAGTCCTTTTCATTTTTCTTTGATATCTTTGGGGTACAGATCTAGTAGTAGTATTGCTTCATCAAAGGGTACAATTTTATACCACTTTGGGCTTAGTTCCAAATTGCTCTCCAGATGGTAGGATCAGTTCACAACTCTACCAAAAGTGTACTAGCATCCCAATTTTTCCACAACATTCCTTTTCTGTCACATTAGCTGATCTCATGAGAGGTGTGAGGTGGTACCTCAGAGTTGTTTTAATTTGCATTTCTCTAATCCACATGACTACAGATAGCTTAGATTTCTTCTTAAAACTGGCAGTTTTGGAATTGGAAATTTAGGAGATGTCTATCAGTTGGGGAATGGCTGAACAAGTTGCAGCACGACTGTGATATAATGTTTGTTGTTCAGTCATTTTCAGTTATGTCCAACTCTTTATGACACCATTTGGGGTTTTCTTGGCAAATATACTGGAGTGGTTGCCATTTCCTTCTCCAACTCATTTTACAGATGAGGAAACTGAGGCTAATGGGGTTAAGTGACTTGCCCATGATCAAAGTATCTGAGGGCAGATTTTAACTCAGAAAGATGAGTCTTCCTGACTCCAGGCCTGGTAATCTAACCACTCCGACACCTAGATGCCTAAAAGAACAGACTCATGTTTCTGCCCCACTGATAACCATTACACTATGGAAACTAATCCTGTGGTGGAGTACTACTGGGCTATAAGAAATGACAGTTTACATAAACCTATAAAAAGTGAAACGAGCGGAACCAAGACAACTGTGTATGTAGTAATAGCAAAGTTATAAAATGATCAACTCTGAATGATTTAGCTACTCTCACCAATAGTGATTCAAGACAATTCCAAAGGGCTAACAATGAAAAAAGCTTTCCACCTCTAGAGAAAAAACTGACTGCATCTGAAGGTAGATCAAAGTATACTTTTTAAAATTTCATTTTTCTGGGTTTTTTTTTTGGTCTGCATTTTCTTTCCCAACATGGCTAATACGGAAATATGTTTTGTATGACTGCACATGTATAAGCTATATCAAAATGCTTGCCTTCTCAAAAGTGGAGGGTGAGGGAGGTAATTTAGAGCTCAAAAACTAAAAAAATCAATAATAAAAATTGTTTTGACATGTGATTGGAAAAACAGATACCCATTTTCTTGTTTACATGTAGTCGAAAAACAAAACAACAAAAACTGGATGTAAAAAAAAATTAATTGTTGTATTTAACTAAAGACCAAGAGTCGGTCTGGAAAGTTTTAGGTCTACCTGGGCTCTTGCAAAAAAGCAAACCTAAGTAATATGTTGCATCTTAACTTCCAACGAACATAAAACACATTTTTCTTTCTCTCCGGAGCCTGAACACCGTGCTCTGGCAAACAGCAGGCATATAATTAAAAAAAAAAGCTGAACTGAAAATTAATTGTTGGATTTAATCAAGGGCAAAAGCTCAGTCTGGAAAGTCTGGGTCTACTGGGGCCTTTGCAAAAAAGGAAAACCCCAGGCCGCGGCTCAGGAGTCTTCTCTTCCCCACTGCACACGACGGGGAAGAGCGCGCAAGAGACCCGAGCCCGGCGGTGGGGGAAGGGAGACACCGGTTCAAACTCACGCGTGGAAGGGTTGCTGGCCCGGCCGCGCCGGCTGCTTCGGCGGCTTGGGGTCGAGGCTGGAGACGAGGACATGACGAAGAGTGGCAGTGCTCCGAGGGGGATTCACCTGACGCGGGGAAGGAGGCCACAGGTCAGGGCCCAAAGGCCGACTAGGAGCCCACCCGCCCGCACCCCGCTGCGGGAAGCCGCCCTCACCGCCCGGTCTCGGTTTCTAGCTCTTTTTCGCTCCAAGTTAGTTTCCATTCTCCACCTTCTTAGCCTTGCGGGGCTTAAATCGGAACCCAACGCCCGCTATCCTTCCTCACGAAGGTACCTTACCTGTCTGGTGAGTACCCCAACGCTCCGGGAAGATGCCGAACCCGGACAATATTTCGCGGGAAACTTAAGACCCGCCCCTAAGGGTTCCCGCCAATCTTTCCAGTCACCCTTCCTAAAACTACGTACCTCCGGGAGGTACCACTAAGAATAAGAATAGGGGAAGTGAAATTATCTCGTTATGCAACCAGTAGGGGATCGGAACTAAACATCGGCAAGTTCCCCCCATATATTGTACAGGTGGTTTCATCTCAATTTGACCCCCGTTTCGCGGGAATACTAGTGGCCCAGAGCAGACCATTCTCCTGTGAGGGGTTATGTTTTTATTTTGTGTATATAGGAATCCGTTTGTTTGAATATAAAGAAAGCTATTTTTTTGGAGGAAAAATTTCTAGCAATAAAATTATTTTTTGGTCTCCAATTTATGTCTAAAAAATGATCAGATCCAGATCCAGCTCCATAATCCTTAATAAGTGCCCCTTTGAAATTCCAATAGTTGAGTCCAATATTGCTCTCTTGGATTCGGTTTCATCCCTACCCGGACTGTACTACTAAGTAATCTCCCGTTGTGTTGCTTAATATATTCCTGCTCAACAAAACATGTTCCTTTCACTTTCTTAACCTTGCAGCAGTCACTACTTTAGTTCAGAGTTTAATCTGGCTACCCAACTCAGATTTCCTTTAATCCTCTTGTTTGTGTTACGCTTCTCAATTTGACCCTTATTCCCTTCCCTCCCCCCCCACCGCCCTGAGAGAAAGGTTTCGTCCTGCGTCCCTGCCGGTCCTCCCCTCCCCTCGCCCGGCCGGTGCCCTCCTTCCGCTTCGTGATTGGCCCTCGGCGGCTGCGCACCGAGCGGTGGCGGTGTTGTGCAGTTGCTGGGCCTTCCCGGCTTCTTCTCCGTAGCGGTGGCTGCAGCGGGAACATGTCTGGCTCCGGCGGCGGCGGGGGGCTGCAGGGCTCCCTGCTGCAGTTGCAGGAGCTGCTGTCTGGCGGGGATCCGGGTAGCGCCGCGCTGGCCGCCTACCACCTAATCCGCGCCGTGGGCCAAGAGGGCGTGCTTTGCACCAGCCCCACCGTCCTGGGTGGGTCCCCGAAGCGCCCGCTTCCGGCCGTAGGGCTGCCTAGGCCGGCGGCCAAAGGAGATATCCCCTCTTCCCGTTCCCTCGCTGATCCCTCGGGCCTCTCCAAGTGCCGCGTGTAGGAAAGGGCCCATCCTGCCAGGTCTTAGAGAAGGGAGTTCCCGGAGTGTGGATCCTCCGGCTGCACGTGGGGAGTCGGCCCTCCCGGGCCTTGGTATCACTCCCGGACCTCAAGTTTAACCTCACCCCCGCGTCTCCGGCTGTGTCTCTGTATCTCTGTTTACCGGGGGTTAACCCCTAAGCCTCTTGCTTAGGAAAATATTGCTTATTTATTCATCTCATGACGTTTAAAAAAAATCTCGGTGTTTTAAATTTCCTTCCTTGGGGGGCAAATTTAAGAGACTTAACTTTGTGCAGAGTGCACATTAGTGAGCGCTTGGCACATAGTAGGCTCTTTAGAAATATTGATTGATTGCTTCCAAGAAGTGAGTCCTTGCTTCTAAGGAGCACGCTCTTAAAAGGTAGAATCTTAGGACCATGGTTCTAAAGTTGAAAAGAGATTATTTCACCCCCACTTTTTTTTTTCATGCCCTGTGATTTCATTGGTATGGGAAACAACTGCCGGTGAGAATGTGAACATGTACTTTAAAAAAAACAACAATATTTTACTTTTTCCAATTACATGTAAAGACAATTTTCAGCGTTCGTTTTTTGAAAGATTTTGAGTTCCAAATCCTTCCTCCCCCTTCCTGAGATGACAACAATCTGATACAGGTTATATACTTCGGGCATGTGCTGTTGACTGTCAGTTAAGTATTTATTAAGCATTATTATGTGGCAGACAGGCGCTAGGTTCTGGGGATCCAAAGAAAGGCGGCACCCCCTCCCCACCCAAGAAAAAACTTCAACACCTAGCGTTCTTTTTCTCAAGGAGTTAGTCTGTGGAGGAAACAACATACAAACCCCTATATCCAAGCAACAGAGCAGTGCAGAGTAGTTGGAAGGTAATCTCGAAAGGGAAGACGTTGGGCCACAAGAGGGGGCAATCTTGTCACAGAAAATTGGGATTAGAGCTGGGCCTTGATGGAAGACAGGTTGTGGTGGTGGGGAGGGAGCCAGGAGTCAGGAGATGGTGTGTCCTAGGTAACGAAGGCACATAGAATAAAGTAGATTGTGAGAATGGGCCAAGTGAAGGGCTTTGATCCAGGAAGTGATTGGACTTTATTTGAGTAGCCCCCTACACTGCTCTCCTTTTACAAAAGCTTAAACTAAGTTCATGGGGTTTAAGTAATTTGCCCAAGTTTATACAAGCAGTAACCAGCAGATTTGGTGTTTGAACACACACAGGTCTTTAATCCTAAAGCCAGTCAGTGTTCCGCTGTGTATGAAGCAGTGATGTCTGGTTTTAGTGCTTCTGATTTGGCACTGTCTCCAGTGGTCTCATTTGGTGTGATGCAGTTTTCCAGAAAACATGATTTTTAAAATTCATGGTAATTGCTTATAATTGAATAAACATGCCAGGCAGCTCTTACCCCCCCCCCCCCCGTAGGTGGTAGGAATTAGGGAGAATGATAATAGCATAAAAGCAAAATAGAATGAAGGAAATATTCTCTCTTCTATCTCCCTCCTCTACCCCCAATCATCTTTATCTTTGAACCTTCAAATACATTTGCTAAAGTTATTTTTGATTTTGATATTTTGACTAAAAAATACAGTGTTTATGGGATGAGAAAAAGTTTTTTTTTAAACCTTTTTTTGGTGATTATACTAGCGTAAGAATTTTGTCAGTTTGCCATTGTAATAATTCCTCACTAGCGTATTTAGAAAAATATACATTTGGGTCCATCAAATGACTAAAGTCACTAAACATTTCCATTTAAAAACAACCGGGTTCAAGTCTGTTGTTGACTTGTGACTAAATCTGGGCAAATCACTTAACCACTTGGTTCCATAGGCAAGTTTTGCAAAGTAGTTGCTACTCTGGATTTGTAGAGAAAATAACTTTATTGGAAGGGCCCTCTACAGACATCTATGAAATCACAGACTTAGTCCCCCCAAAAGTCACATACATGGTAAATATAGTCCACTGGCTTATGGCAAAGCCCCTCAAACTGTTCTTAGCGGGAAAACTAGAAAAGTATTAATAGTGTTATATGGATTTAGAACCATTGAATGGCTAGACCCAAAGAATTCATGCATGTTGACTTGACATGGAAGACTACCCCAAGGACTCTTTATTTGATCTTGTGCTATTAAATGTTCTTAACACTGCATTGGATAAAGGTATGGAAGGTACACTTATCATATTTGCAGATCATAGTTAACTGGAGCTCTCAGGGGACAAATATATTTTTTAATACATGCATTCTCCGTTACTTTAGTTGTCTCTTGATTTACATGTCAAAGTTTTTATGTTCCATATACCCTTTCAATTTCAGGTTGTAAATTTTATTTAACATCGGAAACTAAGGTGTGACAGAATGACGGAAGTGAGATCCAAAAAAGTCTGGACAGGCTAGAACATTGGGCAAAATTAAATAAGAAAGTTTAATAGAGATAAATTTTTTAAAAATCCTGTTCGTGTTTCATAACCCTTTTAAAATCAATTCTAGTGATCCTCTTTTACATCCAGGATCTGATAGGAAATCTCTTAGCGACTTTTAAAACCCTTCATAACCTGGTCTCCTACTTTTTCAGTTTTCTTATACCTCACTCTCCACCACATACTGTACAGTCCTGTGACACTGGTCTTCTTGTTCCTCAAAGAAACTCCATCTTCTGACTTTGGTCATTTTTCACTGCTATCCCCTCATGCCTGCAATTCTCTCCCTCTGTCTCCAGGCTTCCCTGACCTTCCTTCAAGTCCCACCTAAAATCCCACCTTCTTCAGGAAGTCCTTTCTTTAATGCTGGTGCCTTCCCTCTCTTGACTATCTTCAATTTTCATCTGTCTCTCTCTCTCTCTCTCTTTCTCTCTCTCTCTCCCTCCCTCCCTCCCTCCCCCCCTCTCCCCCCTCCTTCCTCCCTCCCTGTATTATGTATATCTTATTTGTGTGTGTGTATTTTATATATATCTTATTTGTACATGGGGGTTGGTTTGTATGTTTTCTTCACTAGATTGTGAGCATATGAGAACTGGGTAAAGGAACTTGAAACGTTTAGCTTGGGGAAGGAATGGTTGTTGGAAGTGCTGTTACATTGAAGAGAGACTAGATTTCATAATTCTGCTTGGCCCTAGGAGGAAGAACTAGAAACAAGGGAGTGAAAGTTGTAGAGAGAAATTTAGGCTTGCTGGGAAAAACTAATTGAAATGTCCAAAAGTAGATTAAGCTGCTTGAGATTTTCAAGAAAAGGCTGGGTGACCACTTGTCAGGCGTGTGTTAGAAAAAAATTCTCTTCAGCTGTAGGTTGGACTGAATGGCCATCAAGATCCCTTTTAAAACATGTCTGTAGTTTTCATTAAGATGCTTCATTAACAGTGTAATTCTGTGCTTTAGAAGAGTACTCTGTTAGGAGGAAGAAATTAACTTTAGGTCTTAAAATTTTAAAACTATTCTTTTACATTCATAGAACACATTTCCTAGCAAAGTAATTTCATGCTTCTATCTTGCTTGCACATTGTTATATATCAGTGAAATCCCTAGCATAACTAAAGGGCTAGAGATTTGGATTAATGCAAAGATGTTACTTTGTTGTGATTGAGATTTAATCTGGGAAATTTAATGATTGTCTTTAGGCTCGAAAAGGAATATTATAAGAGATACTGCTCAACTATTCACCATGTTTATAGGGGAAGAGATTTGGTTTATCTCTAAGGAATTGCTTGTCATGGTTGTTAAAAATGAGATTACTAGGGCACTCCAAGGTTGTAAAATTTGTATTTCTAGAGAATTTTAGCCAGATTTGGGCAGACTTTGGCCTTAAGGCTGAAGGTTCTCCACCCACGGTGTAGACCATCAGTTGTTAGTATATATTTTTTCTCCTAATGTCAGTTGAATGAACATTTACTAAGATGCAGTGGGCAGGGCATTATGCTTAAATCACTGGGGATCTAAACTAAACACAGACTCTGCCCTCAAGGAGCTTACTGTCCTCAGTGGGGTGGTATGGCTGAATAAGGTGTACACAGATAAGTGAAGGAGAATGGGGTAAGGCCAAAGAGTGAGGCTTGAGACATTTGCTGTAAGACCCTAAGGAAAGAACAAGAAGCAGATGGTTGAAGTTTCTTAAAGATCGCTTTAGGCTTGATGTAAGGAAATTCTGACAATTTCAGTTCAAAATGGGTTGCCTTTGGAGGTCTGTAGTCCTTTAATATTTGCCAAATAAGTTCAGCACTATATATAATGAACATTGTGTCATAGTTGACCTCAAAGTAGATGTCAGATAGGACTATTACCATGAACAGTTTTTTCCCCTTACAGTTTGTTAAAGGAACACACCTTAAACAGTTTCCTATGTTCAATAAAATTTACAAACTTAAATTGAAAGGGTATATGGAACATAAAAGCTTTGACATGTAAATCAAGAGACAACTAAGGTTATGGTGAATGCATGTATTAAAAAATGTATTTGTCCCTTCAGAGGCAGTATGATGTGGGGGCTAGTAAGCTGGTCTGGAAGCCAGGAAGACCTGAGTTCAAGTTCTGCCTATGATAACATACTGGCTGCATGACCCTAACCCTCTCACTTAACCCTCTTGTTCCAGGCATTTTTCTAAGACTGCCAGGTGCAGTGAAGTTCAGAGACTTTAAATTACAAAGTGCTGGCCTGCATCAGAAGTTTTCTCCTTGGGAGTTCTGTACTCCCAGGTGTCCCAAGATATCTCCAGTGTTTACAGTGAAATTATCACACATTCTTTAGAAAATCCAGAAAGTGAGAAAAAAATTCTTTAAAATTGAATAAACATAAATACATTTAATTCCTTTTTGTTGTCATATAGGAGCCTTAGTTTGAGTGTATATTAGGCTTTTGTTCTTTTTTTTTAGTTCGGTTTTGTTTTCATTTCTGAATTCTCTCTCTCCTTCCTTCCTTTCTTTTCCCCCAGTGTGAAAACAAGAAAAACAAGAACTATTACAAGCATAATAGTCAAGCATAATGAATTCCCAAATTAGCCATGTCCAAAAAAAAAATGCTCCAAGTTCATCAGTGCTCTATCTGGAGAATGGGTAGTAGCAAGTTTCATCATGAGTGTTCTGGAATTGTGATTGAACACTTTTATGTTGTTCAAAGTTCCCAAGTCTTTCAAAGCTGTTTGTCTCTACAGTATCATTATTACTTTATAATTTGTTGTGAATTTGTTTCTGAAACTGGCCTCTTCACCATTTCTTACAGCATGGTAGCACATTCCTGTACCATAACTTGTCCAGCCATTCCATAACTGATGGGAAACCACATGGTTTCCAATTCTTTACTGATATGAAAAGGGCTGCTAAAAATATTTTTCACACATAAGTCCTTTTCCTCTTTGAGGTGTGACCTAGTATAAGTACTTCTGAGTCAGAGGGTAAGCACAGTTTAATAGCTTTTTGGGCATAGTTTAGATTGCTTTCCAGATTGGCTGAATCACTTCATAGCTCCACCAGCCATATAATACCTGTTTTCCAACAGCTCCTCTAGTATTTGTCATTGATTTTATATTAACCACCTTCATTTAGAACTAAACAAATTCATCTCTGTAATCTGGGCACAAAAATATTAAGCAATTTGACCAGGATTGTTTTTTAGCCCCTTTTAGCCTTTCTTTAATGTTAATATGCTTTCACCTCTTGACAGGAGGTGTGTATTCTTTACAAAGTACTTCCTAGGAACATTCTTAACCACTTATTTGTTCTTTGTGCAGCCTTACAGACTTCCTTAATTTTTTCCAAGGAGTTCGGTTTACCTGTATTTATTCGAGAATCCCTAAGCATTGAAGAAGTAAGTTTGAAATTATTTTGCCTTCTTTGTGTATTTTTCTGTATTAGAAATGTTCTTAGTTTTTTACTTTAAAATAAATACAGATATTCTTTTTATTCTAGTTTCGGGATTGCAGAGAAGAAGCCTTAAGATTTTTATGTGTTTTTTTGGAAAAAATTGGCCAGAAAATTGAACCTTACTCTCTTTCAATTAAGGTAAGGAAAAAAATTTTGCCTGAAATTTGCTCTCTATTTTATTTTGTGTTCTAAAAAACTAGAACATAAATTGTTTTTGCTAGATTTTTGCTTTTCCGTTTGGGAAATTTCCTTACTTAGGTATCTTATATTAAGAATTCAGTGGCAATGCCATATTTTGGAGTTTTTCCCTGTTTTTTTTTATTCATTATTTTTATAATTGAAGATATATTAAAGATAATTTTATGCACATGAGATGTGAGATATATATGTATATGTATGCATACACGTGTACATACACACTTGTGTGTTTTTAAAATCCTACTAAAATGCTTTTGTTCTTTGGCTAGATCACAGAATGATCTGAAAGAAAAGTGCCTTGTGATTTCTGTGATAGGTCAGATCCATCTTCCATCTAGTCCAATGTTTTGTTTTTCACAATGGCACCGAGAACTTACTGTGGTCGTCTCATGTGGGCCTCATATTCTGGATGTTAAAATACAATCTTTTAGTAGTTAAAAGTATATTCATAGTG
Source organism: Phalanger gymnotis (assembly GCA_028646595.1). Lineage (NCBI taxonomy): Eukaryota > Metazoa > Chordata > Mammalia > Diprotodontia > Phalangeridae > Phalanger > Phalanger gymnotis. Next base: position 220,837,714 of record CM053622.1, on the reverse strand, counting down.
TAAGTTCATGTAATTTTTCCTTATGATCCAATTTGAGGCATTACTGAATCTTGATTCTTCCAGCTTGTTGATGGTTTTGGTGTCTCATTTTAAACCTAGAGCTTGTGTACCAGTGTTTACACAAAAGATAAAGCTGCAAAATGTAAGATTCCAGCCCTGGAGCTTCTTATTGAGGTAATCCTTTTATTTGTAAGGGCATTAATATTATGTCATATATACATATAATTTATGAAGTAGAAAATTTGTGGATTTTTTGTTTTGGGCTAGAGGGATGGGGAGAGTGTTGTAATGGATTACAACCCTAATGAAAGGTATATTCAGAAAACATCTCCGTTCTCCTATCTTCCATTCCTCAACACCTTGATAACTTGTCTTCCGCTATTTTCCTTAGAACAGCAGAAATGGGAGTTGAGCTCTTAGTGGAGTAAAGGGAACAGGTAAAAAAGGAATGAATTAATTATTATTTCATTTATTTTTCTTAACCTCTCTGTAAGTGAAAAGTTGATTTAATATACCTGCAAGTTCCAAAAATTACCTGTTTATTTCATTGTGATCTGTTTTTGATCATAGGATTAAAACTGGTTAAGTTAAGATTCTCAGAGGTCATCTAGTCCAGTCCTATGATTTTATAGGTGAAGAAACTGGAGCCCACAACCAGAGAGGTTGTAACTTGTTGAAAGTCACATACGCGGTAGTAAGTGGCAGAGCCACAATTTGAACCTAGGTGTTTGACTCCAAATCCAGTACTCTTCCCGTGACTGTCTCTCTGAATCCAAACAGTTAGAGTGGTGGGGGGTTCTGCTCTCACCTGCCTCTCTTTGGGAGGTCTGCTTTGGCATTAGATTTTCGAACATAAGAAGCGCTTCAATATTTTTAAATTAGTTTAATTGCCATTTTATGTTATACTTGAGTAGGTAGAAAGTTTCAGGGCTCTTCCAGGGTAGTACCTATAATCTCCATCTTACAGATATGGAGACTGAGGCTCAAGGAGATTAAGTCACTTGAGCACCAGAGTAGTGCCGCTCAGGCACTGAATTTAGAATCAAAGGATCTTGGTTTGAAATCTAGTTTTGCTACTAATTACCTGTGTCACTTTGGGCAGGTAACTTAACTAGTTTAGGCCTCAGTTTCCTTATCTACAAGACTAAATCGGACTAGGTGACTTTTCAGGTCTCTTCCACCTCTAAATCTGAGATGCTGGAACTTTACTAGTGTCACTCAGCTAGTAAATAGCAAGTCAGACATAAATAACTTCAAATCAAGTGTCTTTTTATGATGTCATCTTGTATCTCTGGTCTCCTTAGAGCCACATCACTCTTTACCACTTGACTAAATTGTGGTCTTTACTTTTTATTCTCCATTCTTTTCTTTAAAAGTGCTATTTTATGTATTCTCAGTTGCTCAAAACTTTGCGGAGTTCTAGACGTATGGAAGAATTCCAACTTGGAGAACTCTTTAGAAAATTCTATGGAGAACTTGCTTGGAAATCAAAAATGGCAGATACAGGTGAGAAGCTTTTTTGTCCTACTGAGTTTGATACTTTAATTAGCTCTAATAACCTTTATAAAAAATATATATATATGTACATATATTTGTGTATATATCTATACACACATTTACACACGTATTCCTTGTAAGAGAGGATATATTTAATTTAAAAAAATCTCTGTTCAAGTGAACTTTATGAGGAAGTTGTTAAGGAATAATTATTCACTTTTTAATGATTTTTCTTTGGGATATTCTAATTAAAGATTCCTTTAACAAACCTTTTAAAAGGGCTTGTAAAATATAATTTTTTTTCATCTGAAAATTAATTTGGACAGATCTTTTCAGGAATAAATTTATTGTGTCAAGCTAAGTGTGCTCATATGTCTTACTGTAGTTTGATTATTAGGGTAAAACTGAATTTATCTTTCAACTCATTTCTTCACATTTACACATTTTTTGTTGCCAGTTTATTTAAATGTGCTTTTACTAAATTTTGTTTTCCAGTCTTAGAAAAGCTATATGAGCTCCTGGGACTCTTAGGGGAAGTACATCCTAGTGTTATGGTGGACAACTCAGAAAAACTCTTCCGTGCTTTCTTGGGTGAACTAAAAACCCAGGTAGGACATGGCAAACCATAGAATTTGAGCAGCCCTGCTTTTCAAAAACATGGTTGTATTATAATATTAAGCTTTTAAAATCTTGCTTCCAGATGACATCAGCAACCAGAGAGCCCAGACTCCCTGTGGTAGCAGGATGCCTGAAGGGATTGTCTTCGCTTATGTATAACTTTACTAAATCTATGGATGAAGGTATATCATTCAATTGAACACTAGTTAAGTTGCTACTGTGTGCAAGGGGCTGGAGATACCTCCCCGCCCCCAAAAAGAAAATAGTCTGTGCCTCACAAAGCATTAGGGACTTGGGGGGAAGGATCAGTGGGAATACAACGTGTGTACGTATAAGTAAATAAATAAAAGGTAATTTGGGGGGAAAAATGGTGGATGGGGGAGGGGGAGGGAAGGTGTCGAGAAAAGGTTTTATATGGGAGATGACACTTGAGCTGAGCCTTGATACGAGTAGCTAAGATTTCTAAGACGTGAAAATGAAGAGAGGGAGTGCATTTTATTTTTAATTTATGGAATAAAAAGCATTTTCATAACACAGTACAATAAGAAAGATGATTGTACATGAATCTGCAAATCTGCTATGCACAACTTGCTCTTCTTTTCAAGTTTACAACAAAATTATCGTGTAAATTTTTCCCACCCCCTGCCCTATACTTAGAGATGGCTACTATTAGAAATAAATTGGCATATATATGTAAAATTTTTCTATACATATTTCTATTTATCAGTTCTTTCTCTGGATCCAGATAGCATCTTTCTTTTGGGGGGGGGCTTTAGCATCTTCATACATTTATAGTTAATTTGGGTATTCATAATAGACAAAATAATTTATTCACTCAAAGTCACTCTTAAAACATTACTTGGAGAAACAGCCTTTGCAAAGACAGGGGGACAGGAGATGGAATGCTGAGCTGGTTGGCTGTCCAGTTTGGTTTGAACCTAGAGTGAGTGAAAGGGAGTCATGTGAAAAGAAGTCTAGTAGATAAATTGGAAACAGATTGTAGAAGGCTTTAAGTGCCATGTTAAGGATTTTGTATTTTATCTTAGCATCTGTAGAGAGTCATTGGAGATTTTGGAATGGGGAGCGAGTGACATCTCTTAGGCCATTTTGGCAGCTATGTGGTAGATGGATTGGAGAAGAGAGAGGTGGGAACCTGGGAGACCAGTGAGAAGGTTATTATAAATAATCTACATGAGAGGGGATACGGACCTGCACTAGGATAGTGCCCTTGTAAGTACAAAGGAGGGGTGTTTGCAAGAGACGTGGAGGTACTATCAATGGGACTCGGCTAGTAATTAGATATATGGAGTGTTGGGCAGAGAGAAGAATCAGGCATAACTCTGATGTTGCAGAAATGGAACGTTTCTGGAAAGATCGTGGTACCTTCAGTAGAAATAGAGAATATTGGAGGAGAGGTGGGTTTGGGAGAAAGATAATAAAATCAAGTTGGAGGTGCTGTTGGGAAATCCAATAGACAGTTGTAAATGTGGGGCTACCATTGAGGAGAGAGGTTAGGATGGGATATGTAGATTAAAGAATTATTTATGTAGAAGTGACAACCGAAGAGACTATAGAGAGAGAAATGAAGGACCCAGGGCAGAATGGGAGGGAGTGGTTGGGGTAGGAAGGAGGAGAGAGGAGCTGCCATATGGTAGGGTGTGGGAGATGGAGAGTGGTCCAGAATAAGAAACTAAGAATGCTGTCGGACAAGTAGGAAAGGGGGGGGGCGTGGTTAGTGTTATAGAAGCTAAGGAGTAGGTAGAGTCTGTACGTGAAAAGGGGATGGTAAGCAGGTTAAGAAGCTGCAGGGGTCAGAGGAAGGGAACCGAAAATATGTCATTGAATTTAGCAATTAGAAGATCTTTGACAAGGCACTTTCAGTCAGGTGGTGTGGTTGGAAGCTAATTGCAAAGTATTGGTAAGTGTAGATACTTCAAGGAGCTTCAGGTGATAGAAGAGATATAGGATAATAGCTGGAAGGAAAGGCAGGGTCAAATGAAGTTGCTTTTTTTTTTCTTAAAGGGTGCAGGGGACCTAGGCCTGTGTGTAGGCAGGGGCAAAGGAACCATTAATAAGGAGAGAAGGAAGATTATAGGGAGAAAGAGACAAGAAGTGATAGAAGGAGAATGAGATTAAGAGCACAAGTGTAAAGTTTGGGAAGGAAGACCACCTCTTCATCAGAAGAGGGGAAGTAGAAGGATCACAGTGATTAAGTAACCCTTGTAGCAGACCTTTTTGTCATAGTCCTATAAGTTTCCACAGCAGATAGGAATAGGAATGGAGACAGTAGGTGTTAGAGACAAATTGAGGTTGCAATTAGGCAGAGTGTGATCAGTGATGGGGCAGGGGATTCAAGGGTAGAAAACTGTGTATGTAGTTCAAGTGCTCACTTCTAGAATTGAGACTACAGGCAGGGAATCGGAACCAGAAGAGGGGCTAGAGATCACAGTGAATACAGAACGGGTTTGGGAAGAGTGTGGCAAAAGGACAGGTGATTGTGATCAGAAAGGGCAATTTCAGAGTTCAGCACCGTTTAAGTAGTACTTTTCTCTTTGTTGATGGAATCTGAAGTATGACTCTCCCTGTGGCAATATATAACAATATGGGGATGACAGCCTAGATTCCTTGGCTTGCCCTAGGAACATTTTTGATGTTCTCCACTAAGGAGATGGAGCCATCATCACTTATTGCTTTGCAGGCATATACTCACTATTTAAAAAAACAACAACTATACAGAGTAGTGATAGTACTGTTTATTTAGTTACGAAGCTCTCTGCAGTGAATAGACAAAAGAAATTAAGTACGATTTCAAAACACTTATTGTGGTTTGGACATAGATGTTGTCTTGTTTTTTAGATCCTCAAATGTCAAAGGAGATTTTTGATTTTGCACTGAAAGCCATCAGTCCTCAGGTAGGAGGATATTTAAGGTTATTTTGGTAACTTTGTATTATTTAAATATGGTTGGAAAAGATACCTTCATGGCAAATCTTTTGCTTTAACTAGGTTGATCTGAAGAGATATGCTGTGCCATTAGGTAAGATTCTGATTTTCATTGAATTATAAATTGATGTCTTTGCCAAGCTAAGTCTTTTTGCAGCCTTTGGATTATATTATTGGCATAAAGTAGAGCCAAACAATCATATTCACAATAGGCTGTATTTTTCTGTATTTCTTCTGTAGTAGATACAACCCAGTGCCATCTATAGCTCTCGTCACTGTTTGTTTTTCTTTTAAGAGAACAGTGGCTTAAGCTGAACAGAAACAGATCCTTTGTTAGTTTTAGAATTTCTCTCTGAGAGTATTTAGTATTTCCATTAATTGTGTTCTAAACCTATAGAAGTTTGAGGTGATCCTAAAAATTAAAGAGCTCCAGCTTAATGTAGTGGCTAGAGGATTAAGGGCAGGTCTGGGGGTTGAAGTCCCCTTTCTGATGCATGTCCCTCTGAAGCATGTGTGTCTAGATAAATCACTACACCTTATAGGGCCCCAGGTAATTCTCTAAGACTATGAGGTGCAGAGCAGGTGCCAGTCTGTATTGACAGAGACTTGTATCCCTGGGAACCTCCTATACTGAAGAAATCACTGACCTGGTAAAAAAAAACAACTTGCAAGTACTGGGGTTAGCTAGTGACCTGTGTAGTTTTTTTGTATAGTAGTTTACATTTTTCCCTGATTTTAAATAACATTTGCATTTTTCCCTCCAATTGCAGCTGGTTTGCGCTTATTTACTTTACATGCATCTCAGTTTAGCACCTGCCTTCTGGACAACTACAGTTCCTTATTTGAAACAATGTCTAAGTGGTGTGGCCATATAAATGGAGAACTGAAGAAAGCTGCACATTCAGCCTTAGATTCCTTCCTTAAACAGGTACTTAAACAGGTTGAATTCATTTTTTTAAAATTGTTTTAAAAAGAAGTTAAGTCTCAGTCTGGGAGGTGTCAGATTCCCTTGCCAGGAAGCAGACTATGTCTGGACTGTATTAGAGATGGGAAGAGGAACCCCTCCTGAGTAATGAGGGACAGTGTCCGAAGTATGAGCATAACCTGGGGCTGGGTATGATGCTGTAATGAAATCAAAGGAGCCCAAAGCCTGGAGCTGAGGAAGAAATGTGGGATGCCCCTAGGTCAGTTTATGAAGAGGCGCAGTATCCTCATATAGTTGGCCTTTTGTCATAGAAGTGAGTGTTCCTCTGTCAGTTCTCTTGAGGTCCTTGTTTGTGAAGCTTCGAGAATGGAAAGGCAGAGGTTTTAATGCACGTTTACATGGTAAAGTTTTTTGCTTCATTTGCTCCTTGACTTTGGTGGAACAGGCTTTTTTCCTTTTTTGTTATCTGTCTTATACTGGGGTATGGGAATATTGGACCAGTACTGAGTGAGTAAGGTGTCAGCACGTAATAACAGCCCAAGGAGAAGCAGTCAAGAGATGAAGGTGAGAACTAGGGCATAAGTGAAGTCGTCATCAGTCTCTGCTGGGAACAACAAACAAGATCTCAGGGTATGAGGCTAGCAATGGTCAAGTTATTTGAAAGTTAATGGAATTGTTCCTCAGAATACATGTGAGTGAACTTGGTCCTGAGGCGTTGGGCAGCTTTTATTTTTTATTTTACCCCCATTTCAGTCTGTGTAGGAAATGGTCACAGGATTTGGGTCTCTAGATGTCTGGATGGGGCCAACATACAGTTGGTTAGAAAGGATGGAAAGAAGCTGTGACTTCAGATAGTGCTGTGATCATTGATTTGGCAGTTTTTATTGAAAGTATTATTGAAAGGGTCAGTGATACCGTAGTCAGTGGGGGAGCATCTGAGAAAAATTTTGGTGACCAGGCTAGTTAGTGAAGAAAATGAAACAATACAGGTAATATGCCAGCTTAGGAATAGATTGTATTAGAAAAGTACCTTTCTAGGCCAGGTACTTGAGACTTAGAAGGTTACGAGGCTAGCATACAAAAACATTTCCTTCTCAGTATAGCTGAAGTATATGATACTAGTAGGGTTAGTCTGTATCTTGATGTGGGAGATTGGAAATCATATATTCAGGAAGGAAAAGGAGAAAAAAATCGTTGCTTCACCTCTTTCCTGGATGCAAATCTGTCCTTAGGTCAAAATTTGAAATAATGTGAAATTTGTTTCTCTCCACCTCCTGTTTGTTATCCTTCCATTTCTAGTGCCTACTCCATAAGGTAACAGTGCACTGATGAGGCCCTACTCTGTCTCCTCCTCCAGGCCTGGCCTAATGACCAGAGTGCCATGCCTTTCTGCCCTCTTCCCCCTCCCTCACTATTTCTCTCAATCAAAACTCCTTTCCCCCCCTCATTTTAGCTGTTTCATCTATGTTACTATCATAGAAGCAGAGTGGGAAATGTCACAGTGCAACCCCTGATGAAATGATGAGTACGTTTCTTGGCACACTCCCAACAAATAGTTACCAAGCCTCTATTTTAAGACCCTTAGTGATAGAGAATCCACTGCCCCTTCAGACAATCTGTTCTGTTTTTGGGTAGCTCTAAAGAAGGTTGTTCTTTATATTGAGCTAAAATCTGCTTCCCTTATCTCCCACCACTAAGATTTAAAGCGTAGTTCCTTCACTTAAATTTTCCTCTGGTGCCTTATCTCAGCTTGGAGGTTTTCCTGGATTTTTGAAAGCTATGCTAATAGAGCACAAGCTGTGGGTGTAGCAATATAGATCCAGCTGGAAATGTTTCAGTTTTAAGGGTAGTGATGAATTTTGCCTGTCACTCGAAGGCCAGCCTAAATTCAGAGAGGCTTTGTCATCCATCACAGCAACTCACAAAGATCATCTACTGAGGTAGGGAGAGGTTATACTTTCTATATGTGGAAAGAGCACCCACACCAATAAAGTCACAGATCTCTTCGATGTTGAAGTGAGATTCCTTATGAGATAGCACTATATAGCTATGTGAGGATTAATTGATACTTTGGGGATAACTTACCTTAGAGAACAGAAGACTTAGGGGATAACATAAATATTATCTTTAAATATTGAATAGTTGTCATGTGTAAAAGAAACTAGTCTTTTTTACTTAGCCATAGAGCAAGGGCAGTGAGTAGAAGTTGTAGGGACGCTGCTTTTATTTTGACATGTGAAGATGGTTGTTTCTTACAACTAGAGCTATCCAAAAACACAGTAGGTTTCTCTAGAGGTAATGAGTCCCTATCTTTGAAAGTCTTCATGTTTAAGTTTTATGACTACTTGTTGAGGATTATCGTAAAGGAGATTTTAAGGGATGGATTAGATAACATCTTTAGGTTACTTCCAACCCTTAGTTTTTACAATTCTGTGATTGTATAAACTAGGAGTGGATGATGTAATAACAATAAAGCACTTACAGAATAAATATTAATACAATTGCATACATTTGGAGTGTACATCTTTTATTTGGAGTTGATATACTATTCCAGTTGAAAAATATAATGGGTTATCTAATTTCAGGTTTCTGTAATGGTGGCCAAAGATGCAGAAGCGCACAAGAGTACACTCCAGTACTTCATAGAACATTTCTATGGAATCATCAGAAATGTGGATTCGAGTAGCAAGGAGTTATCCATTGCCATTCGAGGATATGGGCTGTTTGCAGGAGTATGCCTCACTGACTTGCCTTACCTTAATGTTCTTTCATAGTGGTAGAAGTATGGGGAGGAATAGAGCTGCTGTTTTTTTAAGTAGTAGTTTGTTGTTGTGACATTTGTGATACAAAGTTAAAATTTAAGAGAGGTTATAGAAATAAATTTGTGTGGCTAAAAAGAAGACTTTACTCTACAATACCCACATTTCCTTTAGTGGTATCTAATTCTTATGCACCATCTTGGAAATGTATCATCAATAAGAGTTAACTGAGTTTAAATGTGAGGCCTTCCTGCATGTTACTAAATTTGTCACTCTTCAGGTTATGGGAATGTGTTTCAGTATTCCATATTGTATATTAAGTACTGTAGCACCAAGAACATAGTGAGGTTAATCAATAGTAATTTTTTTGTTTTTACTATCATTAAAGCCTTGTAAAGTTATAAATGCAAAGGATGTTGACTTCATGTATATTGAGCTCATTCAGCGCTGTAAACAAATGTTCCTCACTGAGACAGATACTGTAGATGACCACATGTATCAGCTCCCAAGTTTTCTCCAATCTATTGCAAGCATCTTACTTCACCTTGATACAGTAAGTAAAATATTTATTGTTATTAATGTTCAGTCATGGTTTCTCAGTCCAAGTAGAACAAGTCTAATCCCTCTTCCAAATGACAGCCATTTAGATATTTGAAGATAGCCATCATATGCCCACTCAGCATTTTTTGTAAACTTCTAGTTTCTTTGGTTGTCTTTTAAAAAATTTTTTCTTTCAGTAGAGTAAGACCTGGCAGAAGCGTTCATTTTGCTTTTAATAACCACAATGACACAAATCAAACCTAGCAGAGTAAAAATTATATCTGGTTAATCCCATCTTGAATTACCTTGCAGTCTGGATTATTTGACTTTAGCCAATTATTTTACCTAACTTATTTTTGTTTCCTATTAGCTGAGATTCCTCTGTCTCTTGTAGGTTCCTGAGGTGTATACTCCAGTTCTTGAGCGTCTAATAGTGGTGCAGATAGACAGTTTTCCACAGTACAGTATTAAAATGCAAACAATTTGTTGCCGAGCTATAGTAAAAGTTTTTCTCGCCTTGGCAGAAAAAGGACCAGTCCTCTGGAATTTTATTAGTACTGTGGGTAAGTCGAGGATATTTTTATTTTTTTAGTGATTACACTTTTCTGTAATTATGAGAAATTACATATCTCTTTGTGTGTGTGTATATATATATAAGTATATATGTTAAATAACTAAAAACAAACCAGTTGCCCAGTTTAGGAGCTTCTTTTGTGTGTCATTAATTATTTGTAGAACAGATTATACGCCTGTCATTGTAAGGCAGAATGTATTTCTTGCTTAAGGATCCATTACTATAAGTTAAACAACAAATATTTATTAAATACCTACTATGTGCACAGCAGTGTGCTAGGTTGGGCTTCTTAAACTTTTTCCATCCGAGACCACAGTGCTTCTTAAACTGTGGGTCACAACCTCCTATGGGGTTATGACTCACAGTTTAAGAAGCACTGTGGTAACATACAAGGAGATGAAAAGTTAAACTAAGCATTTCTGCCCTCAAGGAGCTTATAGTAATCTCATATAACCGACCAATATTGTTAACAAAAAGAACATATATTCTCTGATTGGAAATGTTGGTGATTCAGGTGAAATTGGAAAATAAATCTATATCTCAAAAATGATCTTGTTTGTTGACTTTATATGTGTTTTGGAGTATTCCCTAATTTTTGTTTGAATTTTTTTTTTTAAGTGCATCAGGGCTTAATCAGAGTATGTTCCAAGCCAGTCATCCTTCAAAAGGTAAATTGTGAATTAGATATTTTTAAAGATTAGTTTCTGGAAACTTTCAAATATGTGAATGGATCTTTGATGTCATCATTTTGGGGGTTTCCTCCAATGATACAGATTGCAACCTTTTCTTTTGTGCTCATTTGTGTTCTTCCAGAAGTTTGCTGCACAGGGGGTTCACTCAATGTACTGGAGGTCTTCCTTGCTCCTCTTGGTTTTGTGAGGGTGCCAGTGAAGCACTCTGGCCATCCATGTGTCATCCCTTTTCTCTTACCACCTGATCTTCTTGCTTCTCTTTGTGTCATACAATTCCTTAATGACATCCTTTATTCCTATTCTTCAGACTTGCTTATTGGGTATACGTTGCAGCCTGCTTACATCTACCAAGTCCTTTCCATTGGTCTGTGATGCTCATTCATTTTTAGTTTTCCAAAGGCAGGGATGTTCTAGATCTCATTGCCATACAGCAACATTGATAAGATAATTTTGTTGAAAAGATGAGCCTCTGATTATGGGAGGCTTGGTATTAGTAAAAGTACTTTGCAATTTCATAAAAGTAATCTGGTCTGTTCTCCTTTTCTTCTCCTTAGTTTTGGTAACTAACCGTTAAATATTTTTGTGAGATTTTTAGTATCTTATACTAAAGCTGCTGTTAACACTATATATGATGTCTTTTATTAATTATTAACTGTCATTTAGGCTAAGAAATTGTATGACATTTTGAAGAATGGTCAGACTTGTGATGTTTTTGAAAGTAGCAAGTATAACTTCATGCTTACTATCAAGACATTTTGACCCCCCCCCCCAAAAAAAACATGCTCTTTGGGAAATACTCGAGTAATGCATGAGAATATTTCATCCAAGAGGCATATCAGAATAATGAGAAATGAGTTTAGTGAAGTAAGAGGGTCTACTTTGAAAAAGTGAAGTAAACTCTTTACAATACATTTCATGAAGAAGTCTGAAAAAATTTCAGGTTTTCAAAGTCTAAAAAACTGTGATAGTTTAAAATTTTTTTGAAAGTTGTATCCTTTTATTCTGAACTTAACACATATATTTCCATTTACAAAGCAAAACAGAAAAAGAGGACCATATGTGCAAATGTAAATCTCTCTCTTCCTTCAAGTAAATTCAGCATATCACTTTCAGAGCTGTCTTGCTTATCTTTGTCCCCTTCTGAACTTTCTTCCATTCTCTTCTGTATGTTAAAAAAAAAAAAAAACGCTTCAGGGACCTTTTCCTTTTTTTTTTTTTTTTTTTTTTGGCAACTCAATTTCTAGCTCTCTTCTTAATAGAATTCCTCCCAAATAAAAAAAGAAAAGCAATCAATAAATAAGCAGAATCATTTGAAATAAATCCATACATTTGTTGGAAAAACATGTCTGATTTTGCTTCCTTAAATTAATTCCTGAGGTGTATGCTCCTTAAGTTAAACCTTGAAATTAAACTCCTATTTCAGGAGATACTTCGTCATCCTTTGCAGTTATGGTTAGTCATTACATTCATCGTAGTTTTAAGTCTTTCAGAGTTGTATTTCTGTATATAGCCTAATGTTGCATTAGTTTTTTGGCTGTTGTACTGTTGATTAATTTGAGCTTGCATTATAGTCCACTAAAACCCTTAATTTGCAGTGTGTGTGTGTGTGTGTGTGTGTATTTCAGGTAACTTTTCTAGTCATGCCACTTACATCTGTGATTGATTTTTTTGAACTTAAATTTAGGATTTTATATTTATTTTTGTTAAATTTCATTTTTTAACAGCCTATCATTCTAGGTTGTTAAAATCTTTTTGCAACCTTATTCTCTTATCCATTGTGTTAGCTAGCCCTTCTAGTTCCTTGTCATCTGCAAAGTTAACAAGTATGATATCTATGCCTTCATCTGAACAATTGATAGAATACGTTGAACAGAATAGGGCAAAGGATAAACACCTGGGCTACTTCACTAAGACCTCCTCCTAGGGTAGCATTGATTCATTAGTCATTGCTCCTTAGTTCTGTTTCTTTAGCTTCTTCTAATGTTCCCAATAGAGCTACCATCTAGTTCCTATCTCTCTGTATTGTACACATTGGTATTATGAAAGTCTTTGTCTAAGAGATTGTGTTCAATTACATGTTTGTAATTGCTGCTAACAGTATTTATTTATATGACTGTAGGAAATGGCACTAATATGTAGTTTTCTTTTTAGGAGGCTTTTGGTAAAGAGGTTTCTGAGTCTGAAGAGTACCCTGCATCTGGGGAGGTTAAAATAGGGAAATGGAAAGTACCTACATATAAGGACTATTTAGATCTTTTCAGAAACCTACTGAGCTGTGATCAAATGAAGGTAAAAATAGCATTGAAATCGTGAAAAAAAGTCCAATATTTTTTTTTTAATAATTTTGGATTTGTAGATAAATGTTAGTAAGATTAATGAATCATTTTGGCCAGCCTGTTTACTGTATTAAAATAGTAAATGCTTTATATTTTTCTTAATGCACATTCTGCCGCCTCCCCAGATTTATCTTTTTTTTTTTT
>CM053622.1:220730028-220824187 GCA_028646595.1 Phalanger gymnotis | reverse complement strand
AAAAAAAAAATTAAAAAAAAAAAGAAGGCAAGCAATTCAACATAGGCCGCATGTGTATCACATGTGTATCATTATGCAAAACCATTCCCCAATATTCATGTTGTGAAAGACTGTATTTTTCTCCTTCCTATCCTATCCCCCTTTATTCAGTTTTCTCCCTTGACCCTGTCCCTTTTCAAAAGTGTTTCCTTTTTATTACCTCTTTCCCCTATCTGCCCTCCCTTCTGTTGGCCCCCCTTTTTTATCCCCTTCCTCCTTTCCTCTGGGGAGTGTGTATGTTATTCCCTCCTCAGATCAAATCCAATGAGAGCAAGATTCACTCATTCTCCCTCACTTGCCCCCTCTTCCCTTCCTACAGAACTGCTTTTTCTGCCACTTTTATGTAAGATAATTTATCCCATTCTATCTCTCCCTTTCTCCCTCTCTCATTATAGTCCTCTCTCATCCCTTAATTTGATTTTATGTTTTTCGATAATATCCTTTCATATTCAACTCACCCTGTGCCCTTTGTCTGTATATTTCCTTCAGCTACCCTAATACTGAGGTTTCATGAATTATATATATCATCTTTCCATGTACAAATGTAAACAAAACAGTTCAACTTTAAGTCCCTTATGACTTCTCTTTCTTGTTTACCTTTTCATGCTTCTCTTGATTCTTGTGTTTGAAAGTCAAATTTTCTATTCAGCTCTGGTCTTTTCACTGAGAAATCTTGAAAGTCCATGTTTTGCCTTGGAGCATGATACTCAGTTTTGCTGGGTAGGTGATTCTTGGTTTTAATCCTAGCTCCATTGACCTCCAGAATATGATATTCCGAGCCCTTCAGTCCCTTAATGTAGAAGCTGCTAGATCATGTGTTATCCTGATTGTATTTTCATAATACTCATATTGTTTCTTTCTGGCTGCTTGCAGTATTTCTTCCTTGATATGGGAGCTCTGGAATTTGGTGGCAATATTCCTAAGAGTTTTCTTTTTCAGGAGGTGGTCAGTGGATTCTTTCAATTTCTGTTTTACCCTCTGGCTCTAGAATATCAAGGCAGTTCTCCTTGATAATTTCTTGAAAGAGTATGTCTAGGCTCTTTTTTTTTTTTGATCATGGCTTTCAGGTAGTTCAGTAATTCACATTGTGTACCACTTTTTCATTCCTTTGGTTCTGTTTTGTAATATCTTGATTTGCTCCAGTCTAATGTTTAAGGTAGTATTTTCTTCAGTGGTCTTTTGGACCTCTTTTTCCATTTGGCTAATTCTGCCTTTCAAGGCATTCTTCTCCTCATTGGCTTTTTGGAACTCTTTTGCCGTTTGAGTTAGTCTATTTTTTAAGGTGTTATTTTCTTCAGTATTTTTTTGGGTCTCCTTTAGCAAGTCATTGACTTGTTTTTCATGGTTTTCTCACATTACTCTCATTTCTCTTTCCAGTTTTTTCTCTACCTCTCTAACTTGCTTTTCCAAATCCTTTTTGAGCTCTTCCATGACCTGAGACCAGTTCATATTTTTCTTGGAGGCTTTTGATGTAGGTTCTTTGACTTTGTCGACTGCTTCTGGCTTTATGTTTTGGTCTTCTTTGTCACCAAAGAAAGATTCCAAAGTCTGAGAGTGAATGTGAGTCAGGTTTCGCTGCCTGGCCATGTTCCCAGACAACTACTTGACTCTTAAGCTTTTTGTGGAGGTATGACTGCTTGTAGAGTAGAGAGTACTTTGTCCCAAGCTTGAGGGGCTGCGCTGCTGTTTTCAGAGCTATTTCTACACAGCAATCTCTGCCACACCAGTGCTACTCCTCCCCCAAGAACCACCAACCCGGACTGGACTCAGATCTAAGCAGGCTCTGCACTCTTGCTCCTATCTGCAACTTAATTCCTCCCACCAGGTGGGCCTGGGGCCAGAAGCAACTACAGCTGTAGTTCTCTAGCTGAACCACCCCTGCTTCCCCTGGGGCAGTGGCTGAACCACAAACTCCTATCACTCTGTCCCTGCATTTTTTTCCCACTAAACTTTTCTGTTGTCTTTGGTGTTTGTGGGTTGAGAAGTCTGGTAACTGCCACAGCTCACTGATTCAGGGCTCTAGGGCCTGTTCTACCTGGCTGCTGTTCTGGTTGGTCTGGGCTCTGCTCCACTCCCCGTCCCAGCTCTGTGTGATAGACCCTACCCAGCCACCATCCAGGCTGTCCAGGGCTGGAGCCCTGCTTCCCTCTGATATTCTTTGGGTTCTGCAGTTCTAGAATTTGTTCAAAGCCATTTTTATAGGTGTTTGGATGGTCCTGGGGAAGAGCCCTAGGCAAGTCCTTGCTTTCCAGCCGCCACCTTTGCTCCGCCCCCCTGAGCTACTATAATTTGAAGAGACCTAAGATCATCTACTCTACCTGCCTCATTGTACAGATGAGGAAACAGAGGCCCACATAGGGTGGGGATCTTGATTTATGTTTTTGCAACTACTTAATGTTAGAGGCAGAATGAACTATACCTTAGGTTCCATGATTCTTAGGTTATTAAAGCGCTCTACAAAATGTAAAGTGTTGTATAGATGGGAGCTGTTACTATTTGCACTATCCTGGTTGTATTCAAACAATTGGTTAGTTGAAGGAATGAATGAAAGAAGTTGATCCATTAAAGCTATCAGAGGCTTAAGTAATAATTTTGTTGAACTTCTACCTATTTAGTTTGAGTGCTGTTATTTTTTGTTATCATTTGTTGCATTTTGTGTAGGTGACCTAGTTGGTTTATTTTATTTGAACCTTAGTAATGTGAAATTGAAAATAGGTGTTCTGAAAGAAAGAGGTTTGAGAAGAGATTCGAGGGAGAAAAATCATTTATGGGGAGGGGAGTGGGCCTAATGAGATTTTTCCAGGTGTCAGCATAATTATTTAGAAGGGAAATGGATGGCAATGTGTATTTGAAATAAAGAGAGATAGACAGTGTATTTGGTAGGAGAAAATAGTTGAAAGTCATAGTCAGTTTCATTAATCAAATAGAAAAGAGATTATCGCAGTATATGTAGGAGTTAAGACTTTACTTTTGAAACATTGCTCATATGAAATGCATATTACCATGAATGAATACTATTTGTGAGGAATCACTAAAAGAAAGATTTAGAAATTTTTTGGCATCGGTTGTTGTCATGCTTTCAATGTCCCTTCACAATTAATCAAGAAAGATTCAAATTATTAATTGTGTTTCATCGTAAAATATGAAAGTGCACATTTGAGGACAATTTGAATATGCTTATTACCATAATAATGATTAAGAAACCACGTTAAATTTTTCAAGATGGGTGAAAATTTTAGAATTTACATTGTAGAAAGAGCAATAAGTATGCAGTTTGCAAAAAAGTTCTTCTTTAAATGAATGTTTCTGGTAGATAGTGTAATAAATGTTTGGTCATCTTGTTTTCCTTTTTTGAATTTATTTTGGTTTATTAACTTAATGAAAATGGTTTGTACTCATATGAAATTTAAATAACGAAATTACTTTTAAAATTGCAAATTAAGCTCAGAATTTTATACATTATTTTTGCAGACTTTTTTAGAAGGACAGTAAGTACATTAAATGTTTATTTATAATGAATTTTTCTTTTCTTGATTAGATGATAACAAGGATAATGCGGAAGTCACAGTGCTTTCTCGTGTAGCCCAGAAAGGGTTTAATAAGGTTGTAGTGAAGCATCTAAAAAAATCAAAGACCGTCTTGTCAGTAAGTAAGCTATTTTTTTCTACTTCGCGGTCTAGTGAGCAGAATGTAAGGTTGGTGATAATCTCAGATTGAAAAAATAACTAAAATGTAAATTTTATATCTTTGCTTATGCACAAAATACATTAAATAATTCAGTACAGTAATTATTTCAGCGAAGTTATAGTAATAAGATTATATTGTACAATAACTACTATTTTGGTTATTTTTTCAATGTATTTGTTCTCCTTACTTTCATGATATAACAGATTATAAGTGACAATGTAATATGACTTTCTGCTTTAACTAGGTAGTTTCATTTTTATGTATTTGAAGTGATGGTCCCAAAGCTCACTCATATATAAAGATTCCTTGGCCAGCTATGCCGATGGTTGTTGTTTTAAAAACGTTTTGCATCTAAGAGAATATCTTAAGAGATAGGTAATTGGAAATGTTATAGAAAGAATTGATGTGAAAGGTACTGCCCATTTTAGATTTTAAATCCTGTAAAATCCCAAGCTTATAATGGTAAAGAACATAAAGCCTAATTGAAATGATCTGGATTTTTAAATGGTCGCAAAATTGCCTTTACTAATCTTTCTATAAACGTGAAAGGATGAAGAGATCTCCTTGGAAGCTGTCAGAGCCCGAGTGATTCGGGTCCTTGGATCTCTGGGAGGACAAATAAATAGGAATCTCCTTACAGGTAAACCTGTTAAGTTGCTTCCAGGTGTATTTTATTTCAAAGAATTCTTTTAAATTTGTTTGTGCTACGTACATTTGACATGCCTTTAAACAAAATTATGACTATTAGTTTATTAAATGCTTTGATTGACTTGCATGAAAGATACGTAGCAAATTATATCAGAGTGATTTTTAGGCTGATTCTGTCATACATCATTCCAGTTTTTGTTTGATTTACACAAAATCAAATGAAACCATTTTACTCTGGTTTCTTTACTGATTCTGGCAATTCAGTAACTTCAATCTACTTTTTAAAGCCTTCTTGATATTTGAGGAAATTATTGTTTGTCATTTTTGGTAGGAAGTACTATGTTCATACAATAAAGAAGCATCTCTTTAAAATTTGAACTTCATAGTTATATATGATATTTAATAGATATTTTGAAAGTTTAAAAAAATTATTCTTTTCCCAAACTATTCCAGCTCTTATTCCCGAAAGCATAGTAATGCATCTTAACAAATCTTGTTGAGGTAAATTTACCACCTAAAAGTTCCTAAAGTTGAAATAATAATAATAATAATACTAACAATATCAGAAACACTTTTCAGATCCTGGTACAAAGTTAAATTTTAGACCATTTTTTCGTGTGAAATAATCTTATACTACTCTTTTCATACTTATTCAGGATCCTTCTGATATGCTCCTTTTAAATTTCCTAAGTGTATAATACTTTTTCATTGTTAGAAAGATGAATATAAAATATTTTTCTTAAATTTTTTAATAGCTGCTTCCTCAGATGAAATTATGAAGAAGTGTTTGGCCTGGGATTCAGAGAAGAAACTGAGCTTTGCAGTACCTTTTGCAGAAATGAAGCCTGTGATATATTTGGATGTATTTTTGCCTCGGGTCACAGAACTGGCTCTTTCATCTAGTGACAGACAAACTAAAGTATTTTCATTTTTTTGTTCCAATGATATCATTTTAAGTGAGATTTTAATGACTGTCATCCTTAAAAGACTTTTTCCGTAAGAATTACAAGCAAGCATTTAGGAAGGGGAATCTGTTTCAGCCACTCCATTATGATAATTATTTTTTTAAAATTATGCATCTGAAAACATTAATTCACCACTCCAAAGTGATAGTAAAAATCAAATTATAACAACAGTTGAAAGGGAAAACATGCAAGAAAAGTGGCTGGCAAATAATTAAGAGAAAGTTTGTTTTCTGGTTGTACTTATAGCGAGTGGGGGTCCTCCCACCATATTGGTTCTCTCATCTCTTTCAATTTATAAGAGGACATGGATAAAATTTACGTAAGTTGGGTAGTTATGGGTGAGTTGTAACTTTTGTAATTGAAGGGAATTTTGATATCAGTGAGATCATAGATCTTTTGATATATGACTGTATCAAAAACCCTGTATGGTAGAAATGTAGCATGCAAGGACATACAGAAATTATTAATATACAATTTTTTTAGAAAAGACAATTGAAATGCCAGATAACCTCACATTTAAAACATTATTTATTGTCCTGGCTATGTTGTATATCTCTTATATATTCAGCTTCCTTAGTAACCAAAAATGAACAGATACATACTCTAATCTGCTCAAATTAGATGAATGATGTTTCTTATGAGCAAGGAATATGTTAGCACTTATTAACCATAAGTGTAATTTTATGGTTCTTTGATACACTAAAAATGAAATTAATGTCTTTGTCCTTTTTAAAGGTTTTAAACTTAGGTATTTTGCTCTTTGGGCAGAAAAATACTGATGAAGTGAACAAAGGAAGAAGTTCTATATTTTCACCAAGTATCTACTCAAATTAATTTCTGTTAGAGCAATGTAGTACTCATCTGTTGCATTTTTCAAATTTTTGTTTTATTTTATTCTGTTTTTATTTTAAACCCTAGTTTTACAACATGCGAAATATTTTTCTTTTGACCTAGTACTGGTATACACGATTTTGATAACTGTTTTGCTTATATTAGATTGCAGCCTGTGAACTCCTACATAGCATGGTTATGTTTATGTTGGGAAAAGCATCTCAAATACCTGAAGGAAAGCTGGGTTTCCCACCCATGCATCAGCTATATAAGAAAACATTTCCTGTGCTCCTTCGACTTGCCTGTGATGTAGATCAGGTAAATAGATTAATTATTTTTAACTCTAGATCGTAGTATGAAACTAAGTACCTTGACATATGAACAGTGATGTCTTCATGTTTAATGTATTTATATGAAATAAAAAAATGAAAAGTTCTGTTTTTTTTAAATGCATTTTTGAATATTAAAATACAGTGTGTTTTTGAAATGACCAAGATAAATGCCCAGAATCTTAGAGTTGAACTTTTAAAGGAGTAGTGGCAGTCATTTTTGGAAGAAAAAAAGTTGAAAATAGACTTTCTCTTTTCTTCCTCTTTTTATAAGCATAGAAGCAGTATTTGAGTTTTTTGGGCAGGTTATGTTAGAATGTAGTGGAAATACTTACCTTTTGTGACCAATAATCACCTTAAAGTATGAGTATAGGCAGCTTCAGTGAGTTTTATTTTGCATATTTCTGTTTCTCTGGGTTTTAAAAGAAGGAGAAAAGAATAAGTAGATAGGGAGACTCCTATTCAGAAAAAGAAAAATGAGAAGTAATCCTCAGGTAAATCTATTTCTCTATTAAAAAGTGCTTCAGGAGCTACCACATAAATTTTCTACAGTTTGAGTGGAAAAGTTCAGGGTAATTATAATGTATCATTACCTGAAATTCTCAAAGAGAAGATAGCTCAAGAAGGAGGTTTTCAGAAACATTTTTGAGCAGTCTTGATGAGAACGTAAAAAAGATTCATGTAGTTAATTAACTATAGGAGCTTAATCTCTAAAAGAAAACATATAAAAATTTAAAGGAGATTAATGAACAGGCAAGTATAGAAAAGATTTGTACAGACTCGCAAACATAATGCCAGGAAGGCTAAATTTAAGATTGAACTGAGGCACACAGAAAATGCAGAGGACAGCGTAATATGTTTTCAGCATTAAAAAGAATGAGAAAAATATTTCTCAGGGAGAATCATATAATATTTTTAGTTGACAGACGAAAACTTAACTTCTCTTTTGTTTCCATCTTTTCACTATGCGACTGAAAGAATAAATATATCCCAGAGAAAGTTGAAACTCTTATTTTGAGGGGATAATATGAGATCAGTTAGTTGCTCAAAATGATTTCAAAACTCTTCCCTCAACAATTGATATCCCAGCCTACTGCAAAACTCATGAGATGTAATTATTAAACTGGTCTATAATCTTTAAAGAATTGCAAAAAAATACTTGAGACTATGCTGAAAAACTAGAAATGTGTAAATAATGTCCACAAAGGAAGAAAAGTAGATTCTTGGAACTGTACTTGAAGTTGACATTGATCCTCATCAGAATTCTAAAATACATTATTAAATGTGATTGTTTTGTGAGTACTTATAAATGGAAGTAGTGACCCCTAGACTTACTAAGAACAAAGCATGCCTCACTAACCTTATCTTTTTGATACTTTTGCTAGACTGGTAGATCAGGGAAACACTGACATATAACTGAATTTTGCCAAAGCGTTTGACAAAGTCTCTAATGATTTTATAATGGAACAGGATGGGAAAAATACAGACTGGGCAATAGTATGTAATTAAGTAGAGTGTCAGATGGTCATACCCAGTGAATATTGTTTCCCATGGACTGAGCTGATTCTTGGATCTCCTTCACCTTGGAGGAAATGATTCTAATTGGTTCAAAGTTCTGGCTTCAGCTAATCCACATAGTTTGCTGTCCTTGATCATATGTTGTTCATTTTTTAAAAACTCAGTGACTTAGGTAAAGTTGTAGATATCACACTTATCAAATTTACTGCAAGAAGGGATACTTAATTTCTTGAATGTTAGGATCGAGATCCAAAAAGATGTTGACAGGCAAAACAAGGTACTGAATCTTCATGAGGTTCAGTTAAATAGCAGTAAAAATCAGATACTGTACTCAGGTTCAGAAAATTGATAAAATAAGTACAGAGTACATATGGTATGCCCAATTATCTTGAAAAAGTGTGGAGTTTTTGCTACATTACAACCTTAGTGATGTAGCTGCCAAAAAAGTAGTAGTAGTTAAGCTGCATTAGCAAAAGTATAGTATCCAGATCACAGCTAGAGTGTTCTGTTCATTCTGCATGTAACGTTTTGTGAGGGATGCTTAAAAATTGGAATGTGGCCAGGACAGTGCAATGAGGATGATGAGGGGCAGAAAATCCTGCCCTGTAGAGGAGATATTGAAGCAATTAGGCTAAAGACTTAAGAGTACGAAGGCTGTCTTCAAGTAGCACGTTCACGTGGAACTGGATTTATTCTTTTAGACTTTCTGGAGCAGAACTAGAGCTGCTGGGTAGAGTTATAGAGTGGTGGAAATTATCCCTTCTACTCTAGTTCTGTATAAATGACAACATTCTGAAAATGAGAAATGTCTAAAAATGGAGTAATTTGCCTTTTATGGTAGTGAGCTCCCTCTCACTATAGATCTTTAGACAGAGGCTGTATAACTTGCCAAGAATGTTGTAGAAGGGCTTTGTGCTTCAATTAAGAGTTGAGGGAAGTGAGTTCTGAAATGTTCTAATTGTATGATTTCTGGACTGCATGTTGCAGTCATGATGTAATAGTCTGACCTATTTGGAAATGGCAAGTATAGCTGTTTCCAAAGCAAAATTCTTTGAAAAGAACGAGATATAGGTGTATCTAACGAATCTTTATTATGCTATGACCTAGGTTACGAGGCAGCTGTACGAACCACTTGTTATGCAGATGATTCATTGGTTCACCAACAACAAGAAGTTTGAAAGTCAGGACACAGTGACATTACTAGAAACCATTCTGGTAGGTGGCGATTGATTTCTCTGGTTTTTCTATTGGCCAGTAACATAGAATGTATATTTAGGGTTTTAACAAATAAGACTGTTAAAGAGACCAAATTGCCAAGATGGAATTATATATGTATGTGTGTGTGTGTGTGTGTGTATGTGTGTGTGGTTGTGTATGTATGTACACATATACACACATACATGTGTATATACGCACATATATACATATTACACACACACGCGTGTGTATATATCTGGTTTTCGTATGTGCATGTGTCTGTATTATTTGGAGACAGAGGGAGGGATGGAAAGAGAGGGAAGGAAGGACAGAGAAGAAGAGGGAGGAGAGAGTGATAGAAGAAGAGAAAAAAGGGAGAAAAGAATGGAGAGAGAGGGAGGACAAGGGAAAGGAAGGAGTGGGGAAGGAATATTAGAGATAGAGACAGGATTTATAATTTCATTGGACTAGGGAGTTCTTGGATGAAAAACCTCTATCAGTTGAGGTCTCCACCCTTCCGGCTCCTTATCATCTCAGAGAGTTACCAGACATTAAGATATTAAATTAAAGATCACAAGGTCAATATCAGGGAGTGACCAGACATTAAGATATTCAGTTAAAGATCATACTGTCAATATGTGTGGGATTGAAAGATGGTTTTGAGGTTGGAGCTCTATGTATTTTCTCATACTTTTGTTGTTGCTCTGGCTCTTTCGTTCTTTCATGTTCTTTTTTCAAAGAATAGTCCTTGAAAGAGAAAAAGTGCTGGCCTTGAGTTCAGAACGCCTACGTTCTGTTGTTTATTGCCTGTGTAAATTTGGTCAATAAATTTAACCTTTATGAGCCTCAGTTTTCTCATCTGTAAAACAAACTGGATGATCTAAACTTCCTTCTAGTTCCAAATCTTGGGACTTAGGATCCTAGATTTTTAAAAATTGTGAAAGTTAGTTTACTTCGATGGAACTATCTAATTGATGTGGTTACTCTTTCCCACGGTGCAGATTGCAACCCAAACCCATTTTCTACTGTCAGGAGTCAGAGTCAATAAACATTTATCAGGCACAAACTATGTGCCAGGCTCTGTGCTCAGCACCAAGGATGCAAAGAAGTGAAAGCCCCTACCCTCAAGATCGTAATGTAGTGGATGTGACTCTTCTCCGTATTCTCCTGTAATTTCTCTATGCAGTGTCCACTTAGTTTTATGAGGATAGGAGGAGGAAGAGGGAGAGTGACCTTTAGATCAGTTGACATTGCATGGATGCCATGAAGCCCACTGACTGTGTATCAAATATCCTTCATTCTTCATGTATGTCTAGTCCATTAAACAGAAACATTCTAATCATATTCCTGTTTCTCAGTAATTAAGTTAGCCAAACATTTATTGAAACTTTTTATATTTAGACTGTTGTATGTGGCAGCAGAAAAGGCAAATTGAGATAAAACGAAGTTCTTTTTACTCATGGAACTTAAAGCAGCAGTGGGGAACTTGTGGCCTCAAGGCCATGTCCCTCTAGGTCCTCAGGTGTGGCCTTTTGACTGAATTCAAACTTCACAGAACAAATCCCCTCAATAAAAGGATTTGTTTTATAAAACTTGGACTCAGTCAAAAGGCCGCACCCAAGGACCTAGAAGGCCACATGTGGCCTTGAGGCTGCAAGTTCCCCACCCCTGAGTTAAAGTTATAGCGGTTATGTTGCATTTATAGGAAAATAACAAATAGCAAAACATTATGAGGAGCCCTTAGTGTGCTAAGGATAGGTATGGGTATTGAGCAGATGGGTCACAGAGCCAACAGTGCAGCCTTTGCTATTTCTCTAAAATTTTTTTATGGGGATTCCCAACATGGAATTTATTTTATTTCTAATTTTTTTGTCTTTTATTTCGTTCGATGTATTTATTACTGCTTTTGAATTGGAGGTAGAGAGAGCTGTATTCCTTTGGAGCTTTACTTTGCCATCTCACCAGAAGTCCTCTTATGGCTCTCTTAATCCTCTTACATTATTTTTTAACATTTGCTTGTTAGAACATGAATTTGTTTAGCCCTTCATATTCCTTTGCCATTTTCTTGATTTTTGAGAAATTAATTTAAGCTATGTGTATTGCATAATCAAAGAGGCAGCCTACTTTTAATGCCATGATTTATTTTATTTCTTGTGTATTAAGCTGATTAGTTCTTTTAGATACTGTTTTTTCCCCTTTTGTATGTATACCCCACGCTTGCTCCAGACTGTTCATTTTTGTGCTGAAATAAAGATATTCAATTTTTACACAGTTATTCCAACTATTTGTCTTGGTGTATCAGCTTTGGAATACTTCTAAACTTTGTCTTTCCCCCCAGAAACACAGTTAAGATTCTTTTCCTCAGCTATTTTAAATACAGGAAAGATATCACATCTTTACCTATTCTCTTACAGATTTCTTTTTATCTCTTTGGGATATAGACCTATTAGTGGTTTCACTGGATCAAAGAGTATGCTCAGTTTAATAGCTTTTGGGGCACGATTCCAGTTCCTTTTCACAGTGATTGAATCATTTCACATCTCTACCAGCAGCATTAATTTACCTGTTTTCCTCCAACCTCTCTAGCATTTGTCATTTTCCTTTTTTGTCCACTTTGCAAATCTTTTGGGTATGAGGCAGAACTTCAGAGTTATATAATAATTTGCATTTTTCTAATAATTAGTGCTTTAGAGCATTTTTTTCATATTGGTATTGATAGCCTGGATTTCTTCAATTGAAAACTGTCTGTATCTATCCTTTGACCATTTATCACTTGGGGAATGGCTCTTATTCTTATAATGTTGAATAAGTTGTGCACATATATATATCTTAGAAATGAAACCTTTATCAGAAAGATTTGCTGCATAGATTCTTTTCATATTTACATGCCTCTTTTAATTTTAGCTATAGTGCTTTTGTTTATGCAAAAATTATGTATGAATAATTATTTAACTTCGTTTTTTTCTTTGTCATATATGAAGCAGCATAGAGGAATGGATAGAGCATTTAATTTGGAGTCAGGAACACCTCAGTTTGACTCTTGACTTTGATACTTATTGCCTTAATGACTCTAAGCAAGAATCATTCTTTTTTGGGCCTCAGTTTCCTCATCTGTAAAATAAGGGGATTGAATTTAGGGATTTATAAAGTTACTTCTAATACTAAAATAGTGATCCTATGATAAAGAAATAAAAGTTTACTAACAAAATAATTTGCCTCTTGTTTTAGGATGGCATAGTGGATCCTGTTGACAGTACCTTGCGAGATTTTTGTGGTCAGTGTATTAGAGAGTTTTTAAAATGGTCCATTAAGCAGACAACACCTCAGCAGCAAGAGAAAAGTCCTGTGAACACTAAATCACTCTTTAAGCGTCTATACAGCTTTGCCCTTCACCCCAATGCTTTCAAGAGACTAGGAGCTGCTCTTGCTTTTAACAATATCTATAGAGAATTTAGGTAAGTCAACAAAAATTGAATATTATCTTTTCTGTATTTAAATAGTTACTCAAAGTGTGATTTGGGATCAGTAAATTAATCTTGATCAGGGAACATATGTTTGACTATTATACATTCTTGACTATATGTCATACATAGTCTATTAATGCATTATGTGTGACTATTATACACATACATACTTTTTAAAAAAACTGATATTTCTTGTCTTTACATCTACATTTCCTAATGTATCTCCCTCCCCTGAGAACCCTGTAGGTTTATTAAAGAATAAAAAAGAGAAAAAAACATTTCAGAAAAATTAACCAACACATTTAAAACTTTGATATTAGTTTTAGTGTTTTATAGTCATAATCTTTTATCTCTTTGAAGAAGGGTTCAGAGTGCCTTCTTAGCTAGGCTTCTCTTTGACTTTCTTGATAAGGCCAAACTTGGTCACTTATTTACACACACACACACACACACACACACACACACACACACACACACACACACACACACACACACACACTATTTCTCTCTTGCATACATGTTGCTTTTGGAAAACGTGTGTTTTTTCCAATCAACAGAAATCTACTAACCCAAACAACCAAAGCCCTGTCACAAATACATAGTCAAACAAAATGAATTTCCACATTGGTCATGTCCAAAAATACATATCTCAAACAAAAACACTGAGTCCTTTGCCTCCCTCAGATAGTGCACCTAGTTGGTGGTGCAGTAGTTAGAGCATTGCTCCTGGTATCAGGAAACCTGAGTTCAAATGTGGTCTCAGACACTTAGTACCTGTATGACCCGGTGCAAGTCATTTTACCTCTGTCTGCTTTGTTTCCCTCAACTGCAAAATGAGGATAAAAATAGCATTTAACCTCCGACAGATTTTTTGAGAATTAAATAAGATAATATTTGTAAAATATTACAAATACTAATTTGGTGCCTGGCACATAGTAGGCTCTCTATATTCTAAGAAAGCATCAACAGACTAGACTTTCTTTCCAGAATTTTGGCAGAGCCCAGTCCTTACATCTAGTTTGAAGTCAGGAAGGAGGCTCAAAAAATGGATAAACAAAAAGAATCCCACCGTAATGAACTATTATGATGGC
Organism: Phalanger gymnotis; assembly: GCA_028646595.1. Taxonomy (NCBI): domain Eukaryota; kingdom Metazoa; phylum Chordata; class Mammalia; order Diprotodontia; family Phalangeridae; genus Phalanger; species Phalanger gymnotis. The sequence continues at coordinate 220,810,418 of CM053622.1, read as the reverse complement.
AGGGATGCTCAATGCACAAACCCAAAGGAAGAAAATGACTCCAAAACATCTAGAAGCAGAGCTTCAGAGAAAAATGTAGCTTGGGCACAAATTCAGCTAGAATTCCCAGAAGAGAGAAAGCTAAGAGTTAAAAAAAAAAATTTACAAATGTTTTTCATAAGTAGAATGAAAACGCTTAAAGAAAAAAAATGGGAAAAGAAATGAGAGCTATGGAAGAAAGAATTGGAAAAAAAATTAACAGCTCGGCACAAGAAGTACAGAATCTTGTCAAAGCAACAAATTCCTTGAAAATTAAAATGGACCAAATAGAAACCAATGGCTCCATGAGACAAGAAATATTAAAACAAAGTAAAAAGGCTGAAAAATAGAAGAAAATATATGGTATCCCATAGCAAAAACAACTGACCAGGGAAACAGATTGAGGAGAAAAAATTTAAAAATCATTGATCTGTCTGAATGTCATGACCAAAAAGGAACCTAGACATATTTCAGGAAATCTTTAAAAAGATAGCTGTCCAGATCTCCTCAAAACAGAGGACAAAGTAAAAATAGAATCATTCATCTCATGAAAGAAACCCCCAAATAATCCAGATATTCCAGGGCAAAGAAAAAAGACTCCAAGCAGCCAGAAAGAAAGAATCCAAATCCCGAGGAGCCAGTCAGGATCACATATATGAAGTGGAGAGATTGGAATGTAATATTCCAGAATACATAGTCTGTGGGCTCATAGCCAAAAATAACTTACCCAACAAAATCTAAGTACAGGGGCAAAAATGGAACTTAAAGGAAATACAGGACTTCCAGGTATTCCTATTGAAAAAAAAACCAGAGTTGTAAAGAGACTTTGGAGTTCAAACACAGGAGAAAAGAGAAGCACATAAAGGTGAATAAAAGAATAATGATAAAGGACTAAATAAGAATAAACTGCTTATATTCAGTTACGAGAAAATGTTAGATGTGTTCCTTCTGAAGCCTGTCATCGTCGAGGCTCATAGAGTGAATCTAATTAGAGTTCTCTTCTGATGGTCTGAAGAACAGAATGTGGTAAAGGCATACATTGAGGGGATGGGAAAGGAAGGTTAAGGATGATTATCTCACATAATTAGAGTGTACAAGCATACATCTATACACACAAGGAGAAGGGGACGATGGGGAGCCGCTGACACTTAAATCACCCTCTCATGTGAACCTGTGTAGAAGGAAGAAAACACACACACAGTTGGTTACATAAATACATTTCACCAGGGAAAGGGAAGAAGGGAAAGGAGGGAATTAAAGGGAAGGTAAATTTAGGGAGGGATTAATCCAATGCAAAGCAAACTAAGGATGTACAAAAAGTTTATTGCTCTTTTTGAAGTGGCAAAGAACAAGAACGTGAAGGGGTACTCAGAATTAGAGAATAGATGAACAACTTGTGGCATATAAATGTGATGAAATACTACCATGCTGAACATATATTAGCATAATACCAATTCTAGGAAGTGAATGATCAAACATGTTACCTACCTCCTGGTAGAGGTGAAGGACTCAGTGCAGAATGAACTAAAAATTTTTGGACCTGACCAAAGTGAAAATTTGTTTTGATTAACTCTACATGTTTGTAATGGGTTTTATTTTTCTTGTGTTCTCAGTTTTGGCAGGAAGGGGATTGGAATGAGAGGGCGAGAAGGCAAATCTTGACTGACTAAAACAAAATATTTTTTAAAAATTTCTTTTAGATTTAAAGGAGATATTTATGAATAAGAGATTACCTGAAGTACAATTAATTGAGCTATCAAAATTGAGAGAACATGATGTCAGTTGGCCAATCAACAAGTGCTTTCAATTTATTTAGTATCTTCAATGTGCCAGACATATATTATGCTAAGTACTGGGAGTACAAGAAAATAAAAATACCGTCCTCCTGAGAAGGAAGAAAGAAAGTTGTGGGAAAGACATTGTACATTAGACAGGTACCATTTCCAGTATTATGTAGCAAGTACAGCCCTATGCCAAACATTGTGGGAGTTTGTAATTCAGAGAGAGTTCTCTGCTGTTGGTCTGCCTGTACTTGGTGAAGACCCTGTCATAGATTAGGATAAAAAATGAATAAATAAATAAATAAGTAAATAAATCCCTCTTGACCTTTACAGACAGGTTATAATGAAAATCAGCAAATAATGTCAAGGGATTTCAGAAATCTTACATTGCTAAGAGTCCTTAGCCAAAATACTTGCTTTTACTTGTTTTGGAGTGGTAATTTATATTTTTCAAACCTCATAAATTTTGTTAAATGAGGTTTATTTTTTCTTAATATGTGATCTATATTGTATATTAAATTTCATGCTCATTTTTATCTTGTCTTGAATTTCTACCTTGGTTTTCTTTATTTCTTTGATGGATATCTTCATTCTTGTCAGGAGAGATCACAATGAATCCACTTTTCATCCTATGTAACTCTTGTTTATATGTTTACTTAAATCCCCCATACAGTGCTCTCCAAACATGTGCAGTCCTTCTCAATCTCTGTATTATTATATGGGTACCAGCAGAGACCATTCTCTGTGTGAGACTGCCTCACTTTGTTTTCTTGTCATACATCCCTTTAATAATATCTTTAATGACACATACTGGCCATGCATATAGCCATTACAACTTTGGGTCATCTTCAGCTTTAATTACTCAGAGATTGGCCTTCAGACATATAGCATCACTGTAAGAAGATTGAAGGTCTTTTTACAGAAGGTATGAAATGGGAACAGGTGTGCTTTTATAGATGATATTCCATAGTGGGCCAAATATTTATAGTCACATTATTAATTGAAAAGTACAGAGAATACAAGATCCTACTGTGCCTTTTATTTCTTTATTATAAAAAAGTGTTTGATTCTTTTGAGCAAAGTGTTACTTATAAAGGTTCTCTTCCAACTAGATGTCTCCTGTTCATGTTAAAATTGTAGTTACATGAGAGATACCATAATCATTTGATTATGATAATTTTCTTCAATGATCATCATAAATATTTAAGGAAGACATAAATTAAGGAGATGTGCTGCTCACCTAAAGTGTTCCTGTCGTGGAGAAGATCAAGCTAAGATTACAATTGGAAATTGAATTTACTTTATCTTTTATCGGCTTCTGTTTGTGGATGACATAGAGCCTTCTAAAGATCCATTATAATTCAGTAGAGTTCAGAGTTTTGTGACACAGGAAAATATCAGAATGTCAGCCTGTATTATATGGAATTTGATGGGCAGTCTGTGGAGCTGACACATCAGCACATTTTTCTTAGAGTAACATTGCAGAAGGATAGCGACCTGGGCTTAGAGTTGAATACGAGTGTGTGCCTTTGGAAAATTTCACAGTGCTTCCAGAATTCTTCTCTGAAACAAATGTCCTTCCTTGATATTAAGGTAGATGTACACCCCATAATATTAAATGGCTGAGAAGTACAGACATTTGTTAAGTAAAAAAAAGCATCTTTTACTTCATGCCTGTTTGAACTGTCTTCTTCATGGGGTGTTGGGGAGATTATTATCAAATGCATATGTCAGTGCCCTTTGTAAGCTTCTAAGCTTATTTTGCTATTATTTGATGCCTCTTTTTGTAATTGGGCCTTAGCCTCATGGCCTGATTTTGAAATTTTTGCTTTTGGAGAAATATTTCAGTTGCAGAGCTGTGCCTTTTTGTTTTACTAATGTTTAACATACATTTAAAAATTATTTTATTTTTGGGCCTCTTCACTTTTTTTTTTGTTACTGGAGAACTTTTTATTGTAGGTAGTGTGGGATAGCTGGACTCAATTTAGATGATTCCAATTTTGTTGGCAATATCTAAATCATCATAGTCTGGAGCAAGTCGGACGTAGGCCTTCTCTCCATCAGGCCGGATCAGTGTGTTGACCTTGGCCATGTCGATGTCATACAGCTTCTTTACCGCCTGCTTGATCTGTTACTTGTTGGCGTTGACATTCACAGTGAAGACTAGGGTGTTGTCCTCAATCTTCATAGCAGACTCAGTGGTCAAGGGGAACTTAGTAATGGCAGAGTGATCAAGCTTGTTTCTCCGAGGGGCACTTTTCCAAGAGTATTTGGGCTGCCTTCGAAGTCTTAGTGTCTTGGGTCACTGAAAGGTGGGGCATGTTCAGATCTTTTTGTGGCTATGGACACCCTTCAACACCTCCTTCTTGGCCTTCAAGGCCTTGGATTTGGCTTCTCTCTTGGGGGGGACAACAGCTTCCTTCTTTGCGTTTGGCGGCATCTTGGAGGAAAGGCCCTCTTCACATTTCTTATTTACTATATTCCAATTTTTTATTTTACAGAGAAGAGGAGGCCCTTGTAGAACAATTCGTCTTTGAAGCTTTAGTCGTCTATATGGAAAGTTTGGCCTTAACTCATGCGGATGAGAAATCTTTAGGTGGGTTATATTTAAATTTTTTCTATTGTAATGATGTATTGAGTATTTTTAGAATAACAAAAATCTTTCAGGAAAACATAAGGTAGCTCTTTAAAAATGAGATATCATCTTAAGCTTGTGAGTGCAAACTTAGTTTTATTTCCTCTAAAAATGGAGAGTATAGCCCCCCATATGTTTTATGAGACACTTTAATAAGTTGTTTTGGCCAAAAGAAATGTTCACCTGGTGGTTAAACTTTTGGTGATAAGCCTCTGTTTAATCAGGAACAGACTTTAGGAAGTGTTTTTTTAATGGATGAAGTGAAAAAAAGAATTAGCACTTAAACTTGCCAGAGCTTCGGTTATCTAAAAATTTCACCTTTGTGCAGTACCTTAATGGAGTAACATTGGGCACATATTTTGTATATTTACACCTTGTATTCTACATAGTACTTCATACATGTGAGGTACAAAATGATATCTAATCAGATGAGTGAACTTGAGTCTCTCTTCCAGAGAAGGAGAACAGGGAGCTGGCCAATATAAAAATATAGCAAATGGAAGAGAAACTCTTAATACTAATGAGCTGTATGACCTTGGCTAAATAAGTTAACCTCTTTGAGCCTTAACCTGCAAAATGAAGGGGTTAGCCTAAAGTCTTTTCCAATTGTAAAATATTAGGGTTCTTCTTTTCCAAGTTGCACATAAAATTTTTTCTATTGCCTTTATCTTTTATTGTATCTGGATTGCTCTACTTGCTAAAAGGGGAATCTTATTCATCCACTTAGATACTTAAGCCTACTTCCAATTTGTTGTTTTTATGCTTTCCCTTCTGTGCCTCAACAGTCTCATCATTATCCTGTGATGAGTATGAATGTTCTTCAACACTAATTACCTCAGTGACCTCTTACATATTTATGTACTATTTGCCACAATCAGTATTTCAGTCCAATTTAAAATATTATTATCTGTATTGTACTGTAATTTTAAGTCTTGAAGAATAGGAAAAATAAAAATAAAATAAATCTACATATTTTATACACATTTTGTGTAATCATAATCCTTAGCAGGCCTCAATGCAGAAAGCCTAATGTAGTGCTAACAGCTAGCTAGTGTATTTGCTGTGGGAAAATGGCAAGTGGAGACTTTTTAATTAAGGCTAAAATGCGATAGAGTCCTTTGTTAGCTTAATGAAACTCATGTTGAGTGAGATTCTGTTCTTACTTAGAAATGCAACAAAAGGTACAACATTGTTGAAATAAACTGAGACCTCCATTAAAAAAAATAACAGTTGGTAAAAAGTATCTTTTATAGTGCATGTTTAAAAAAAATTAGCACTTGATAAAAAAGTGAATCTATTCCTATTTAGAGTTTGGTTGATAAGTGATTCATTTTCATAGATAAGGCAGTTTGTGAATATCAAGGAGTTTTAGTAGACTGCAGCTCAGTAGAAGTCAGCAGTTTGACACAGCAGCCAAAGAAAGCTAAAGGACCTTGGGCCTGGGTGGTGGTAATCTTACTGCATTCTGCCCTGGGCAGGCCACTGGAAGACTCATTTTTGAAGTACATTGGCAAGCTGAATAGCATCCAGAGAAAGGTGACCAGGGTTGTGAAGGGCTTCTACTAAATCTGACTTTTCTCTCCATTTTCCTCCATCTTGGCTTATCTGCTGTAGTTTAATTTGGGATGAACCAATGAGAGAAACAGCTAAACTCGTTAATGATGATAATATTATATAAAATGTACATTTTTAGTTAGTAGAGTTTGGCCTAAAGTTATTAAAAGACGTTCCACAGGTTTTGTGATTGCTGAGAAGCCTGTATCTCTCCTCATCTGACATACAAAGGTAAAATTTGGCTTCAGACAATTGCTACTTGTATGACTCTAGGCGAGTTACGTGACCTCTCTCTGCCTCGGTTTCCTCATCTATAAAGTAGGGATAATACAGGCACCAAAGAATTGTTGGGTCAGATGATCTAATATCTGTAAAGTGTCTTGCAAACCTCAAAGAGCTGTTTAAATCTAACTGTTACTGTTTTCACATCTTAGCTCTGCACAGTCGATATTACGAGTGTTGTCATCCATGTAAAATAGCCAGAGGCCCCTTCCGTTGACTTTAACTCTCGTCAGCAGTAGAATATGCTCCTTTTTGACAGCTTGTGGCTTTTTGATTGAAGGATGGACGTAGAGATAATACATTTATTGAAAACATTTTAAGATCTGAGAAATACTAAAATCTATGGGCAAAGGATCTTTTCCCTTTAATGATGGCATGTGAGATGATTCATAGGGAGACAGTGGTATGGCAGAAAGAGTTGGTTGGATTTGTAATCAGAAGACTTAGTTCCTATCCTGACTCTGGGACTCTGGCATCTGTAATCTTGGTGATTTGGGGCTAATTCAGTTAACTTAAAATGAGGTAGATGAGCTTTGAGATTCCTTCAAGACTAGAATATCAGTTCCTATAATAAAATTCTTATTGAAATTGTTTTTCTGAATATAGTCCAATTTTTTTTTGAGCACAGGTACAATTCAGCAGTGTTGCGATGCTATTGATCACCTGACGCGCATAATTGAAAAGAAGCACGTCAACCTTAATAAGCCCAGAAAACGACGCTTACCTCGGTTAGTACTAGTTTGCTTTTCTGCTCTGTCTTATTTTTTTTCTTACCATAAAATTGTCCTTTTCAGCCAACAAGTACTAGAAAGAATCACGTGGTTTGTGATGTGAAATACTTGGTTTCAAGTTTATTTGGCCTTCTTGAGGGTAGATTCTTTCTCTTTTTTGCCTGTTCCTGCCCCCTTATTGTACAGGACTAACAATTACAGAATCTGACCGAATGAAAGAAAGAGCTTAATAATTCAGCTTACATTTAAGTACTTGCAAGGTGCTTATGTGCTGATGATATAAAGACAAAAAATATCCGGGGCTGCCTTCAGGGAGCTTACGTTTTGATGAAAGAGTACATCTTGTACATAAATAAATACAAACCAAATCGAATAAAACGCCAGCCACTGGGGGGAGTCAGGAAAGACTGTGTCAGAGGGAGATTTTAAATGCTAGAAGTGAGGATGGGGCACCAGCTGCATGCAGACGTGGGGAGAGAAATACAATGAAACCAGGTTGGAGGAGAAGCTCGGTGGCCAGTTTGGCCAGAACACAGAAGGGAATCAGAAGAGACAGGGTGCTTCGCTGGGTAAGAACTCTAGGCCTGGAGTCAGGACGACCGAAGTTCTTTTTCAGCCCAGATGCTTATTTGCTGTGTGCTCTTAGATCAAGGCCCTGAGCTTGTTTGCCTCAATTTCCCCATCTGCAAAATGGAGTTGATAATAATATCTCCCATCATGTAAGGTAGTTGTGAGGAACAAATGAGATGGTAATTTTAAAGCTCTTGGCATAATGCCTGCCATATAGCAAGCACTATATAAATGTTAGTTATGATAGGGATGGTGGTGTGCTTTTTGGGTTTTGAAACATATTAGTGTGGGTCTTATGATAAGATTAGCAGTGTCAGTAATGTCCACTAATTTGTAATTATTATCTTGTTATTTTAGCGGGTTTCCACCTGTTCAAACACTGTGTTTATCGGATCTCGTCAAGTGGCTTTTGGCACAGTGCGGACGCCCCCAAACAGAATGCAGACACAAATCCATAGAACTTTTTTATAAATTTGTTCCTTTGCTACCAGGTACAATGACCGACATTTTGTTATAACATGCTAATTTATACAGAGGTTGAGGTTTATGTATGAAAAACTTTGCTGTAATATCAGTTGAGTGATACGTAGCATATTAATATTTAGTGTGTGGCGTTTTTTTTTAAGTAAATCTATTACTGAAAGGAGTTGTGATTAAATATTTGCATAAATGGTTGCTGTTAAATGGTGGTATTGAGGAAATTATTTTGAATTCAATAACTTTTCCTATTAAATTTCTCAATTCAATTCTACCACGGTTTTCACTTTTTGTAGTCCATTTAATTTTACTTTAAAAAACAAAACTACCCCGATCATACAGTATTCAACATTATATTCAGTTAATGTCATGCTTTTTAATGGACAATTAGTGAAATAAGCGTGACTGTACTCTGCTGTTTCAACATGTGATATCCCTAAATGTCTAGATATTTACCACTGAAGAGTCTTGGGCTCTTAATAAAAGTATTAGAAAGAAGTTAATCTGATCTTTGCAAGAAAATACTTAGGTCACTAAATTTTATTTTTAAAAATGGAAACCAATGAATTTATTCTTCACTCACTGTCAGCATTGGGTACTATATGTATTACAGGTAATCTATAACACATGAATCAAATCAGTTCCCCGTTTCATCTGAGATAAAGAACAAATACCAGCAGTTAATTCATTTATCCCTGCAGTTCTTAGATAATAGATTTAGTGCCAGAAGGGACTTTAGGGACCTTCTCAAGTCTGACTTGCTAATTTTATAGATGACAAGAAATTTGTATCCCAGGGAGTAACATTGACCTTCCAAGATGACAAATGATAAGTTGCAGAGACATTATTACAAACCCAGGTCCTTAGACAGCCCTAATCCAGAAACTTTTCCACTATACCACACTGTTCTCATTGTGAAAGTCTTTATAAATCTTTATCAAAGGCATCATAAAGAGGTTTCAAAGTAATAGATGTTGCTGCATAAAGGCAGATGACCCTTTTTTCTCTAAAAATGTAAAAGGGTGATAGTTCCACTTGTTATAGCAGATTAACAAGATATTTCTTTGTTGAAATTGATGGGAAAAATAGTATTATGATAATGCTTTTAAATTTTGTTGTTCATCCTTCATTTTCAAAGAGGACCAATGACATCACAATGTTGGGATAAAATAGTGGATGATGGGTGATGACTTGCTTGTGAATTGGATTTAAGTGAGGCAGAGTTGAAACAAAACATTGTCTTTTGGTCAGAATGTTTCTTAAAAAAGAATTTTTGCCTCACAGAGAGAGTAAATATCAAAGCTGCTTTGTAACCTGTATGAGTTGTTCTACACTGAGTTGTACTTAACATCAGTCACGTGATAAATTTGCATCTAGCTAATAAGATTTCTGTCTAACCTGCCCATCCTCGTTTTTTTTCTGTATTTATTCTTGAGGGTGTTGCTCCATTTGTGTATGTCTAAATTTTCTTCTGGAGACTCACCATCCTTTTCTGCACATTCTCCCCCCGCCCCCCGCCATTCTTCCTCTCTTCCCCTGAATATTTTCATTTTAAAAATATTTTTTAAAATGTGGACTTCAGCAACAAAAAGGAGCATTGGCACACATGAAACAGAACATAGAAAGTTGATTCTATATAAAAATGTGAATTTCCTGTATATCCTGCTTGCCTTTTTTTAAAACAATATTTAATAAATTGTCCACACTGCTTCCAAAGCTATATTGCTTATCTGTACTCCTTTCTGAGCTTTCTTTTGTTTTCTTTTTTGTGTTTTAAAAAATGATACTGTTTCCCCCCTTTTTGTTGCATCACTGTGGCTAACCCTTCCCTTCCTTACTCTCCTCACCCCCAATTAAAAAACAAGAGAAAAAAGAACAAATAAGCCTAGTCAGTAAAAATAAATTTACACTCAGGGGTCTTGTCCAGAAATGATTACCTCTGCATGTTATATTCATTACCTCTCTCTCAGGAAGTGGGCGACATTCTTTATCATAAGTCTGCCTGAAACATGGTTGATCGTTGCTGTAGGCAATCAGGCAGTGAAGTGGATAGAGTGCTGGACCTGGAGTCTGGCAGACCCAAGTTCAAATCCAGCCACAGACATTTACTAGCTGGGTGACCCTAGATGAGTCACTTAAACCTCTGTCTCCCTCAATGTCCTCAACTATAAAATCGAGATGATAACAGCATCTGCTTTGCAGTGTTGCTGTGAGGTTCAAATGAGGTAAAGTTTGTCAGGCACCCAGCACAGTGCCTGACACGTAGTGGATGCTGTATAAATGCTTGTTCTTGTTTTCCTCTTTCCTTTTATCATCATTCTTGAAGCTCTCATAGTTGTTTTCCATTATAATGTTGTCCTTGTACAAATTGTTGTTCTCATTCTGCTTGCTGCACTCTGCATTAATATGTGCTATCCAGGATTCTCTGAAATTGTCTCTTGCATGATTCCTTATGGTGCAGTAATATTCTATTACATTCATATAACACAATTTATTCAGCTATTCCCCAGTTGTCTAAGAAGCAATCTAAGACATCTCTGTTGAGACTAATTTCTTTCTTTTTTACTCCTTTTTAGTCCTCCTTTCAGCATCAGGAAGTTTATTTTGCTTGTAACTATCCTCTTCCACATACCGTCTTTCTTCTTAATTCCCACTTTCTCCCTCCTTTCTATCCCTGCTTGTTCATATGATGTTTTTTTCATCCAAATTGTATATGTGTGTATTCATGTTCAACCTTCCTTTATATACACTTTCAGATAAAGCTTCTTCTGATGCCAAATCCTCCCACAACTTCCTTCTTTGTGTATTCTTTTTACATACCCCAGTTATGATAAATAGCAAATTCCATCCCCATTTTCTTCCTTCCTAAACTCATGTATTCCTTTTTCTTTTATCCCCCTTTCCCCTCTCTTAAAACCCTTAGAACAGAACCAATCCATTCTCAGATCCTTTATTTTTCCTATTGAACTCTCTCAGTACCCTTTGAAAATGTTAAAATTCTGAAGGGACATTTATTTCTTCTCCTCCATTAGAATATTAGCTCCATGTTAGCACCTTCTAGCTATTCAGATAACTTTACCTTTTAGGTTTCTCTGGAATTTTGTGTTTGTATTTTAAGTCCCTACTGAGCTCTAGTCTTTTCAATAGAAATCCTTGAAAGTCCTTTCCATTAGAAGTTCATTTTTTTTTTCTGTACTTAGTTTCGCAAGGTAAGTTATTCTTCTTAGTAATCCTTACAATATTGAATTCAAAGGTCTCTTTTGTTTTTTAGTAGAAGATGAAAGATCTTGTATCCTCAGTGTAATTCTTTCATACTCAAACTGCTTCATTTTGAGTTTTTGCTGTCTTTTTTCTTTGAGATTGAAGCCTCAGATTTTCACTCACTTTTCCTGGGATTTTTTTTTTGTGTGTGTGTGATAGGGAGGATTCTTTTCAGGAGGTAAGTGGTAGAAATTTTGAAGCTTTTGGATACTTTTGCCCACTGGTTCTAATAGGTCTATAATGTTTTCATTTATGATCTCTAGAAATATAGTACCCAGTTTTTTTGTAAATTATGATTTTCAGGAAGTTTAATGATTCTTAAATTTATCTTTCCTTGACTGGTTTCCAAGTCAATTGTTTTTGATATCAACTGTAGCTTAAATTTTTTCCATTTTTTTCCCCAACCTTTTTGTTCTAATAATTCTTGCTCTCTCATGGGGTAATTGATTTCTTTTTCGTCTCCTTGAGTTTTGAGAGAGTCTTTTGTTCGAGTAAGATTTGCCACTTTCTTTTCTGACTTTTTATGATTATTCTAATTCTTCCCTTTGTCACTTGCTTCTCTTTTTTTTTTTTCTTTAAAATGCTTTTATTTCTTCTTTTTTTTCATGCAGTCTTTGTAAAAAAATCCACTTTTTCCCCTTGAGTCTGCTTGTAGTGGTTATGGATTTCAAGTTGCAGTAATTTTTTTATACTGGTGGGTGTTTTTTTTTTGTTCTTTGTTTTTTATTTTTAATTTACTTATCTCTCCAGTTTTATTCCTGTTTGGATCATTGTTCTAGGGCCAGGCTTCACTCTCTGTTTTGCTTTTCTGTGAGGTGGTCTTGTCCTCGGTCCCTTGGGTTTTTACATGGATCTCCACCTCCTTAGGTTAGGACTGCCTAAGTCTTTAGAGCCCTTCCTGGTGTCTCAAGATAATGCTTGGGATCTTAAACCTGTCATGGTTTGAGCACTGTGGCGTTGCATTGTTTGTCAATTCAGTAGTCACTGATCTCTCCCTTTCCAGAGTCTTCCAAGGTCCCCCATGCCTTGGCCTTCTCAGTGAAGCCCTTACTCTTATGGTTTCCAGACGCAGAACTTTGCAGGCTGTTTGTGTCCTTCACGTTGGTTGTGCTGGAGTCCCAGGGGAGCTTCATTGCCGCTTTTGGGCTTCTGACTGACCTCTTGTGTCATTCCAGGGAGTAGTTGCTTCTTGCATATCTTGATCATTATTCAATCTGGTGAGAACTTCAGGGTTTGGCTGTAGCAGGCAGATGGCAGCAGGGCCGACGGCCTCTTTCAGGTAGTCCTCTGAGTAGAAAGCTGTGTGCAGGTTTTTTCTCTTTTTCTTCCTCCTCCCTTTGACTGTGTTGACTGGTTAGAATAGAAAATTGAAATATTTAAGATTTTTAAAATTGTATTTATTGCATCCAATTTTAATTTCTTGTCAATTTTAAAACCCGACTGAATAGGAAATGTAAAATTTATTTTAAAAACTCAAAATACTATACTAAGTTGCTTTTTATTTGACTCACTGTTTCTTTTATCCCTTATGAGTCATTGACTCTTTAAATCTCCCTATTTCAAAGTTGAGAAAAATAATACATGTGTATGTATACGTGTATATGTTTGCGTTATATGCTGAAGTATATTGTATATTACTCACCAGAATGCTTTGATCCTGCCAAATATGTTAAATAGAGGTCATATTAAATTTTTTTGTTTGGCTTCTTTGGGGGGGTACCAGAGTATTAAAATATTTTTTAAAATAGAATTTATTAAAAAGTAAAACCATATATATTATGTCTCTGACAATTGTTACAAACGGATACAATCTTTTTTAGAAGGTTTTAAGTGCTTGAAAATAATGACTTTGTAGAATATCTTCCTAACTTTGTTGTAACAGTTATAATCTATATTTTGTATTGGTGTGGTCCTGTGATTTCATCTTTATGGAGAACTGGTGTGGAAATTTCCTCCATTGGTTAAAGTGGGTTGCTCATTGTCACTCAGCTACTATGCATCAGAGGCAAGACTGGAACCCAGCTTGTGCTAATAAATAACCACAGAGTATTTATTAAGCACCTTCTATATATCAGACACTGGGGACAGAAAGACAGAAATGAAACAGCCTCTGCACCTGTGGAACTTATTCTGTTGAGGGAGATTATGCAGTTGCTGGGGAGAGGGAAGTCATCAATTACTGGGGGCATCAGGAAAAGCCTCATGTAGGAGACATTTGAGCTCAGCTTTGAAAGAAATTACTGATTTCTAGTGGTGGAAGTGATGAGAGAATATTTTCCAGACAGCCCTTGCAAAAGCAGAGATGGTATGTGGCTTCTGTGTGGCACTCAGAAAGACCAGGGTGACAGGACCACAGAGGAGTATGAGTGGAAGTAGTTTTTAATAAGACGGGAAAGATATGTCAAAGCAAAAGGGCGTTGAATGCCAAATAGATTTTATATTTGATTTGAGAGGCAATAGAGGGCTGTTGGGGTTGACTGAGTAAGGGAATGACGTGGTCCAGCATATGTTGTAGGAGTATAATTTTGGTAGCTGTATGGAGGGTGGATTAGAGAGGTGAAAGAACAATTAGGAGGCTATTGCAATAGTCAAGGACTTGTGAACAGACAGAAGGGACTGGAATGTGAGAGACGTGGAAATAGATAAACAAGACCAGGTGGCTGAACGGATACGTGGAGTGAGGGAGAATGAGCAGCTGCCAACGATAATTCTACGGCTGTGCACCCGGGAGCCTGGAAGGACGGTGGTGGTGGTTCTTTAGTAGCCATCAGAAAATTCAGAAAAGGGGGGAGGTGGGAATCTGATGATGAGCTATGTTCTGAGCAGTTTGATTTCCTAAACACTGCCATGTGGAAATATCCAATAGGCAGGGGTGATGTTAGGCTAGACCTCAGAGAAACTGGGAGAGAGAGTGTGTGTGTGTGCACATACACATATACACTTACATGCATACATATACACACACATGTACAGAGAGGGAGAAAGAGAGAGTTAAGTGAGTGAGTTCTGGGAGTTATCCTCATACAAATGTTAGTTGAACTCATTGGTGCTGATGAAGTCATCTTAGAGAGAAGGCCCAGGAGAGGGCTGTGGGGTTTACCAACTTTTAGGTCTGGCATATAGATGGCGGAGCAAGGAGTTAGAGGAGTGGTCACAAGGGTAGAAGGAGAACCAAGAAAGAAGAGCATCATAAAGAGCCAGAGAGGAAAGACGGTGATCGACTGTCAGTACCAAATGCCACAGCCAGGGTTTGCCTTCATTCTACTCTGTCATGCTTCCTTTGTTAATAGTGAGATCTTAATTGTATGGGTATAGATGTCTAGTCCTTGGAGCTAGAAAGACCTTGGTTAAAATCCTATTTCTGATATTCCTGGTTGTGTGGTCCTAGCCAGATTTTAACCTTTTAGTGCCTGGAGGAAGACTTTAAGTTAAAGAACTGTTGTCTGTTTCAATTGGTAGAAAGAGTTTACTTTCCTTGAGTTCCTTGCACTGTGTCAAGTAACAAGTCTGGAACTATGACAACAAAAATGAAAGATATATTTATATATAAAGAAAAATATATGTAGGAAGTCATCATGATAAGGTGATATATTTATGGCCTTTGGCCTGAAAATTTATGTGAAATATTATTAAACCCAAAATAAGGTTAGTTTTATATTCCAGGTATATTAAAATTTTTATTCCTGTTCTTTCGCCGCTTTTCATGAGTCATAATGATTTGATTACAAAAATTTGGTTCCATGTAAAATATTCCCATTTTGGTAATATTAAACTTTGTTTCTTTTCTTTTTTTTTTTTTTTTGAGGCAACAGATCTCCATCTTGTTGGTTGACTGACGTTCTCAAAAAGGAAGACATTTCTTTCCTCATAAATAGATTTGAAGGAGCCGGCAATGTTAGTGACCATTTGTCAGGAATCTTGGCTCAACCTACTCTGTTTGATTTGCAAGGACCCTTTACTTTAAGAGCTGTTGTGCAGTGGATGGATATGCTTTTAGCAGCTTTGGAGTGTTACAATACATTTATTGAAGAGAGAGCTGTCAAAGCACAAGAGATATTAGGTAGGTAAAATTTGTGCTGTAATTTTTGGTTTTTACTCTGGGAAATTTTTTACTCCATTTTAGTCCTCCTGGAGAGGCTTACAAAACATGGAAGAATTGTGACCCTGGCCTCCAGAGTGTTCTAGGAGAGCAGTACCTCTGGCTGGTGCTGCCAGCCTGGAGGTTTCAGGTAAAGGCTTGTCAGTAAACTGTACACCTGTCACAAGAGCCTAGCTAAGTTTGGGGAAGCTCCTTGTGAGAGGGTTGGACACCTGGTGGTCATTTTTTTTGGCCATATTAACTCATAAAGAACCACCTTCTAAGGCAAAGAGGTTTTGGATCTAAATTGGTGGACGGAGTGCCCATACCAGGGAAATCACAGATCCTTAAAGGATTGAATTATTAGGTTACTAGGAATTAGAGGAGTAATGTGCTGGTTTAACATCCTGATATTGTGTTTCCAAAGTTTTAATTTGTTTCACATTACAGCATGTATCAGAGCCCTTTGATTTTTCTTTTATTTTCTATAGTCTTGTATTTTAATTTGCTTGCATCTTCAAATGTATAATGCTTTTTTAAAATGATAGGGTTAATTTTGGTAAAACTGTGATCTCTGTGTGTGACCACTGCTCATTCATGGTCCATGGTCTGAAAATACATACAAAGTGTAGAATATCCTGGTGTCTAGGTGAATCAGAGAAGTTGACGTATTGATGTCTAGGTGAATCGTTCCAACATTGGACGAAAGGGGAAAAGAGGCAGGTTATTTATTTTGAATGATCTCATTTATTTTTGGAATGAAATGGGCTTTATATAGGAATAGGAGTATAAAGGGCAGTAAAATGGAATTGAATGGGGTTATATCCCAAAGATCTTTTTTTCTCCTTTCTGTTTCCTCTTATACAACCTGTTTTGACCCTTTTTCTTGGTCTTCTTTTTGTATGCATATAACAAGGAACATGTGGCTGAGTGAGAGATAGATTAAAGGGTACCTTTTAAAAAAATCTGGCTTGTGAGAACTGTAGGGTAAATGGGCCTCAGAGTCTTTTATTTACAAGACCAAAATGTTGAAGAATCACTGTTGTCTCAGAAAGGTTGGAAGGGTATGCCATTTGAAAGATAGTAATTTCATTTAGCCAGAGGACTTCATGATTATAAAATTAAGAATCATAAGGCTCTCTGAGCACTTGGCATTTAAAATTCTGAAGTGACTTCTTAATGTACCTTTCTTGCTCCTAATAGTATATTATGTTGTCACTTAACTAGCAGGAGATAACTTGCATTTTCATTCCTAAAAAGAAACTTCATAGACTGAAGTCCAAAGGTAGAAAATTGCTTTGTAAGATTTAGTTGTCTTTATGGTACTTTTAATTACATATTTTTAGTTCTTCATGAAACTTGTTATTACAATGTACATTTTTACTATAGAATCAGAAATTGAATACTGTATAGAGGATGTGAAAACTTTACATTTCCAGTTTTTATTAGGCCATTACAGAAGCACAGAATTTTAGAACTGAAAGGAATCTCAACGGCCATCTGGTTTCTACCAGTGCCTCCTAAAAAGTCTCCAGTACAACATATATATATAAGTGATTCTCCATCTTCTGCTTGAAGACCCCCCCCCCCCCCCCCCCAGTTAAGGGAAATCTAAGGCAGCCCATTCCACTGATGGATAGCTGTCATTATTAGGCAGTTTTTTCTGACATCAGGCCTAAATTGCTCTGTTTGCAACTTCTGTACCTGGCTTCTGGCGGTTTTCTCTGAAGCCAAGTAGAACAAGTCTAATCATATTTCCACATGACAACCTTTTATGTAATTGACGATTTCTGACACGTCCCCTTCTTTTTCTCCCCACTCCGTCCTCTGTTCATCAAGCTGAGCATCCCTAGTTCCTTCAGTGTGGCATAAATTCAAAACCCTTTCATTATCTTGATTATCCCCGGGATGCTCACCAACTTATCAGTGTCTTAAATTGTGACAGCTCTTCTAATGAAGTACTTGTTTTTATTGTACTTTTCTATGAAGACTTTTGGGTTTAGAATGAAATTGTTTTGAACTAGAGAATTGTATAATAATTGTCTTTCTTATGCATTATTCCTAGGTACAAAAGCAAAGTCTTCGTTTTTGAAAGCTGTGGGCTTTTTCTTAGAAAATATTGCTCTTCATGATTTTAGAGCAGCAGAAAAATGTTTTGGTACTGGCACGAAAGGCAATGTGTTCAGCCCACAAGAAAGGGAAGAATATAATTATAGCAAGTGTACAATTGTAGTCAGAATTATGGAATTTTCCTCAATGCTTCTAAATACTTGTCAGGATGTCTGCAAGGTAGGAACGCCAAAAAGCAATCTTTTTAATTGATAACATTTATGATAGTCGTTTTATTTATCATACTTATTGTGTAGCATATTCCAAGTTTAGAATTCTTTAAACATGTTAGTTATTTAAAAAGCTTAAGTAATTAACTAAATGACAAAGATAATTGTAGGATGTTATAGGAAGCTAGCTAGTATCAAGCTGCCAGGAATTAGTCAAAAGTAACATTGCGGGAAGATAGCTCATCCTATGGTTTTGATTATTGCTAGTTTACTGAAAACCAGCTGCACATAAACTGAAAGGTAGTGAGATGTTTAAAAGACAAATACTGGAATTTATACATTCAAAAGGTTATTCAAAGTAGGCAGCTTGGGAGGCCATGCATTTATTCCAACAATGCTGTCATTGCCCAAACTATTTTTGGAACTCATCTTTTGGAATTGCCTTCAGGGCTATAATAAAAAAGTAGTGGTGAAAGGGGCTTAGCTGTTGTAACAGATCGAACTCAATTATATCACCTAATGATTAAGGTGGGTGTAGTAGGTGACACAATTGCATCAGTTTTAATAGTCCTTTGGCTTTTTTTCATTTCTATTCAATAATTGGGCTTAAGGTGATATTTACAAATGATCCAGGTTTTTATTTGTATTTCTTTGGTTGTCTTTTAGCAGCTATTCAATAGAAAGGAAAAATAAAATGAAATTTGTGTATTACATACATTTCCTAGAGTAAGAAGAAACTGAATGTCTCTGAATATTTAGTTTTCTCTCACTATTCTATCCTTTGTTACTGCAAATATGAAGGTTATGGTATTATAGAAGGATATTAATAACTGTTGACTAAAACAACTTATTTGATTTGAATAATTTTTACAGCTGCTTGAGAAGGATTTACTTAACTCTTACTTTATGGAACTCTTAGTCAAAACATTGTGTGATCCATCAAGTATCGGTTTTAACATAGCTGATGTACAAGTAATGAATAATCTTCCCAATGTCTGTGTGAACCTTATGAAAGCCTTAAAAAAATCTCCGTATAAAGAATCATTAGAAATCAACATAAAGAAAAGAATAACACCACAAAGGTAGGCATTTAAATTAACAACCGTAACTTTCTTAGTACAGCCTTGCAGTAAAAATTACTTATTTAATGATACTGACCAGAGATGAGGAGCGGCTTTTTCAATGTTTTGCATGCCTCAAATGAGTTATTTGAATACCAGGATAAATCATTTCCTACTTTTTTACGGACATCTTCAGCCTGGATGTTTCACCAGTACATTCAGCTAAAAAGGTCATAACCAAATTATCCTCCTAAAACCTGCTGTTCTTTCTGAGTTAGCTATTTCTGTTCAAGTGTTCATGGTGCAGTTTGGCTTAAAACTTCTGCTATCATCTTCGTTTATTCTATCCCCCTTTTCTCCCATGGCTAATGAGAAGATGAATCCTGTCAGTTCTACCTCTGCCTAAATTATATTTATATTGACCCTATTATTTCCATTTCCCTGCTGATTTGGTCTTTATTACCATTCTCTTATGCTAGTAGTCTCCAAATTTTTTTGACCATCAGTAAAAAAATTTTGAGAACACACTCCCAATGTGTGTATATTTACTTATTTATAAACTACATACATGTTCAATGGTACTAATAGCTATGTATATTATGAAGCTTGCACAAAAAAATAGGAGTTTGAAAGGATAGGATAAAAAGAGATAATATTAAATCCTTAGAGTCAATAGGGATCCATCAGAAGTTATTGAATAGATGTGAGATGTGATTCGGCTTCCACTTTAGGAAAATCGTGTTGGTGGTTGTATGGAGAGGAGAGTGACTTTGAGGCAAGGATACCAAATGGTAGGCTGTTGGAATTACAGACAAGAGGATGATGAGGGCCTCAGGTAGGGGCACAGTTGTAGAGTAAAAAGTTCAAGTAGAAAGGAGACAGATGCAAGAGGTGTTGTGGAAGTAGAAATGATTGACAGGATTTGGCAGCTGATCTGGATAGGTAGTGGAGAGTGAGATGTTGAAGAAGGCACTGCGATTGTGAATTTGGCTTACTGGAAAGAGATTGGTGCCCTCTATGGTGATACAGAAGTTTGAAAGAGGAGTGGGAGTGGGTGAAGATAATATAGTGAGAGTTCTGTGATGTAGATTACACCTAATTCTTCTTTTTAACTCATTCTGTCCCTTCAAGGACAAAAACAGGGGAGGTAGGACTATTATTCACCAGTTCTGTCCTCTGTTTTCTCGTTGATACCTTTGCTGCTGGTGCTATGGGCACTAGAGAGCAGTTGGATTATAAGTACCTTCAGAGAATTTTGCTTGGCTTAATAAGGTAAAGGTTGGGAGATTACACAGTAGAGGAATGGGGCAGAGTTGAGAGAGCCTTTGAGGATAAGGATAGGTTTTGGTTGTGTTGGGAGACAGGCCCTGCAATTAACTGCTGTGGAGAAACTGGGTCACACCCCATCTCCGTAGCCTTCAGTTGGCTGGTCACGTATCCCTTGAGGCGAAGCCTCTGCCCACTCTTTGGAGAACACTGCCTTAAACTGTTGCAATTTAAAGTCTCCCCGTCTAGTGGCTCCTTATTCCCAGTTGAGCATATATGCCACTGCCACATTATTCTTCCTAAAAAAAGTATGTTTTATTACATAAACTCTGCTCACTCAAAGTGGCTTCCCTGTCAAATAGAAAGTTACAGTATTTTGCTTAGTATTCAGGACCTTCCTTGATTTGCTACCATTGTCCACTTAATTCTGCTATAAATGACTTATGTGTTCCTCAAAAAAGTACCAGCTGTGCAAAGTTGAAAAATAAAAACCACAGGTTTATGGGGAAAATGAAGGTGGGACACAGCACTCAATAGCTCCATTGATGACATGTAAAAAAAAAAATAGAAATCTAATAAAAAGGTAGCACAGTTTTATACATGTTAAATGGCGAAGAAATAAATACACCAGTAAATAGTGGGAGTCCAATGTCCCCAGCTGCTACTCTGCCTAAGCCCAGTTTCCCATGGACTTAGACTTATAAAAATCTTGGGGAGCAGGGGAAAGAACACAAGGATGAATGACAGACCAGCCCTCCTTCATCTACAGCACGTATTTCATCAGAAGCTATACAATAAATATGGCACTTTATGTTGACAAAGACCTGAAGTTTTCTTGTGGAAGTTGGCATCAGAATAATGGCAGCTTTTGAATTATTATGAAGTGTAATTTCTGCATAATCAGTCACATGTAAGCCAGCTCAAATTTATGTTAACAGTAAAAAATGTTCCCTAATGTATCAGTTGAGTTAGAACCAATTCATGTTTTCAAAACAAGTGTTATAGAAGAACTGACACTGCCTTAATGATTTTATTTGCCACTATTTCCTTTCATGCAACCTACGTTCCAGTGAAACTGAACGACTTACCTTCTCACATCTTCAGCTCCAAGTTCCAATTCTTAGCCAGTCTTCAAAGGCCCATTTCACATATCAGTGCTTTTCAGAAGCCTTTCCTGATTTCTACCTCCAGTTCCGCCACCTCAAAGTAATCTTTCTCTTCTATTAACTTCTAAGACACTTTGTATCTCCCCCCCATTGGATCTCTTGCCCCCTCTCCACTTCCGTTTTTCTCCTTGTTCCTCTATAAACACAAAGCTTTGTCTCTTCAGTGATTTTTAGTCTATATCAAGGCAGCTTTATTCCCACCAGCTCTCTTTCCTTCACCCTCAAACATCCACTCTTTTCTTCCTTTTTGTTACTTTTTTCCCCTGGAGTTTTGCTTAACTTCTTTCTTCCTTTTATCTAGTAATTTAATTCTTCCTCCCTTTTTTTCTCTCAAATTTCTTGTCCTTCCTCTCCTCCCCTTCAACTTGTTTTGTTCATCAGTTTTTAAAATTTCATTTTTACTCCTTTTTCTAAAAAGAGACTTCTTCCCCTTTTTCTCTTCATTGTTTATCTTCCCTTTCAGTCTATTCCAGACTTTCATTCTTCGGTTCATTGTCCTATAGTCTTTAGTCTATATATTCCTCATGAAATTAAAGCTTCAAAGGTTCTTATTATGGGTGTGGTAACCTCTTCTCACCAGTTCTTTTATTATTCTCAGCCTCAACCCCTTTTTTCTGTTGTACCTCACTCTTTGAATTCCTACAGGTTATAGGGAGGATTTTGCCCCATGGTAGAAATTTTCCTATGTCCGTGATTGTGTAGTTCATTTATTAACCTTTGGCCTTCACTATGGTCATTCAGTAGTAACTGTGTTGTTATTTTATTACTATCCTTGGTTATTGTATTTGTTTGCTTTTCTTGTATATCTCTTGTTTGCAAAGCACATAATCTTTTGAAGTCTGGTTTTCTTTCTAGGACTGCTTCAAATCATTTTTTGTTAGACGTCCATCCTTTCATCAATGGTTAGACTTACGTTTGCAGAGTAGGTCACCTTGGGTTGCGTCTTGAACATATTGTTCCTTGCTCTTCAGGACATATTAATTCCATTCCTTCTTGCAGTTTCTGGTGAGTGTAGAATAGACTTGTGTTATTGACTTTTCTTTATATTTTATGGCCTTTTTCCTGGTTGCTTGGAGAATTTATTGTCATTATTGGAATTATAAAATTGAAAGACTGTGCATCTTGGAATTCACAACATAGCATTTTTTTTTCCTAAAGACTTTTGAGGTCTTTGGATGGATATTTGTTTTTTGTTTCCGATGTCCCAGGCAATTTTCTTGTATTGTTTGTTGCACCATAGCATTTGGGTTTTTTGACTTGTCATGGTCTTCTGGGAGACCTGTAATTCTTAGATTGTCTCTTCTGCATCTTGTCTTTAGGATCAGTATTTTTTTTTTGTATGATGAGCATTTTTCCTTTTAACATTTGTACTTTTCACTCTTCCTCTTCAAGATTGTCCTTCCCTTCTATTTATTTGCATTTGCAATCAGTTGTCTCTTGTTTCTTCAGTGAGGCCAGCATCGATTCAAAGTATTCTGTTTTGACAATTGTTTCTGTTGTGTAGGGCATAAATACCAATTTTACAATTCTTATTTCTCTTCTAAGCCACTCAGGAACATCCTCCTATGGTTTCATGTTCTCTTGGGATTCCACTGATGTTGATTCATTTTCCTTTGTCTTGCAACATTGACTCACAGATATCTGTACTCTTTTAGCTCATTTTGAGACCATATATTCTCTTCTGTTATTAATATCTTCTCCATTGGTTTATCTGCTTTTGCTCAAGGCCTTTGCCTGAGGTTTTTTTTACTACCAAGATCTTTGATAATTTTAGTCTTTTCCATATATGGTACCCCGCTGCTCACTTTAAAACTCCTTCCTTTTTTATTGTGACTTCCCAGGGGGCTGAACCTCAGTTCTGTCAGCCACCACCCCTGCTGAGTGATTTCACATTTCTCCAGCCTCAGCCTCTGTCCCAAGTGGTTTCTGTAAGGGTAGTGCTAGCTGTAGCTGGATCCTGCATTCTTTCCTTTAGATGTAATAGAGCTTTACACAGCCCTACACAAGTGTCCTGCCTCAAGGCTCTCTTTTCCTCAGTTTTTTGATTGAGCTCTTGTGTAGTAGAACTTCCCTGCTATTATCCCAGCCTAGCAAGCTCTTGGCTTTTGGTTTTCCAAGGACCATCAAGGGCAGGGTGGGAAGGGCTGCTGAGGTAGGGTTAGGAAATTAACCTCTGCTGTTAGTTCAGTAGGGCTTTTGGTATCCTAGTCTGTATAATTCCTATTTTGGAGAAGTCATATGCATCAGAGAAAATATCTAGTCTTCCACCTTAGCCATGTGTAGATATGTCTTGTGACTCTTATTAGATTATATGATTATTGAAGATAAGTCTGAAGACTTATATGTGGTAGATATTCAGTCTTTTGAATTAATGAAGGTTATCTAATAAAATTTGCTAATGAATTTAGAGCCCAAATTGAAAGCCTAGAACTAATCACAGATAATAAGATACACGTCAAAACTTTAGCTACATCTAATCTAGCCACATACCTGGAAATAGCTGAGCTATCTCAGATGCTAAACAACCCACAAATCTGATTCCAGGACTGGTAGAAAGGTACCAAGTAACCATTAGTTACATCTGTAAATGAATCTACATAGCAGTTTTTCTATATTGTATTGATAGAATTTATTGAGATCAAAAACTAATCTTGTTTTGTTTTCCTTTTGTCTTAACCTGGCCAGCATTGAAGTCATTTGTGCTGTTGATTTATGCAATCCACATGCTCGATTTGATAGAGCTAATCTGACTTCTATCCTGTCAGCCTGTAAACAGCTCCATAAAGCAGGTCTTTTGCATTCTACAGTAGAGTCTCAGGTAAACTTTTTCATGGAAAATAAATTATTTGCATGTCTTTTGCCTTGATTGTATTGAATTCTTGCCATTTGTACCATTCATCAAGAACCTTTAATATACAGAGAATTCTGTATACTTTGAGTTCCAAAAATATTTAAGGTATTGTCATTTTATCGCGTTAGTGACACAGGTATACACTCCCAAACAGATAACTTGAACTGATTTAAAAATGAAAGTAAAGTTAAAAAACTTGAATTTCTGCCAAATAGTTTTCTCTGAAAGTATTTGTGTTAAATCACCAATTGGACTTCTGTAGATTCTCTATGTAATATTCTGTGTTCACCTACAGAATTAGGAAGCTAGTAATAATTTTTTAAAAAAGATCTATAATAGCATGTATAGAATTAGCCAATATGGGGGAAATTGACCCTAACCCTAGGAAATATAACCGAGTTTACATTACCATATTAAACATCTTGCAAGGTAAAAAAATAAAAACAAAACTCATTTGCTCATAAAGGAAAAGATATATATCCTTTAAAAATTTATTATTAGTCAGACTATGTTCAACAAATAACATTTCCATATATAAAGAAGATTATAAAGAATGGGCTGTATATCAAACCATGAGTATTTAAAAAATAAATAGCTATATATTCAGTTTAATGTGGTTAACCATTACACCTCTTGCTTGCCTGTGCCTCCTGAACTTAATTTTGCTCTCATTTGTATTTTTAAATGTTTCATTGACATTCTTTTCATTTTCCATAACTATCACCATCTACCCTTTGCACCCTCCCTTGTAATAAGTGTAGTCAAGTAAAAAAAATGTTATATTGATTGTATCTGAAAATGTGTGCTCATTCTATACCTACAGTTCACCTCTCTACTTAATAGTGTCAGGCATGCTTAGATCAGTCTTCTGGAGTTATGGTTAGTTATTGTATTGGAGTTCTTAAGTCTTTTAGATCTGTATTCCTTTATAGTGCTGTCATCATTGTATAAATATGGCTCTCAATTCTATTCATTTCACTCTGGATCACTTCATACAAGTCTTCTTAGGGCTCTCATCACCTGTCTCTTTCATAATTTCCTATAGCACAATAATCCATTACATTTCCTGCACCATAAGAATAATGTAATCATTACACTTAGACCATAGTTGGTTCACCCATTCCCTACTTGATAGAAAACCCACTTTATTTCCAGTTTTTTTTGCCAAAACATAGAAGTACTGCAATATTTTTGTACATATGAGACCTTTCTCAATTTCTTTGATCTCCTCGAAGTATATTTTTATGATGGTATTTCTGGGTCAAAAGATAGATGCACAGTTATATTGACTTTTTGGGTATAGTTTCAAATTGCTTTCCAGAACAGTTGGACCAGTTCACAGCTGCAGTACCAGTACATTAGTGTGCCTGTCCTCCCGTAGCCTTCCCAACAATTATCAGTTTCCTTTTCTGTCATCTTTGCCAGTCTGATGGCTGTAAGGTAGAACATCAGTGTTTAATTTGCCTTTCTCTTATTAGAGATTTTGGGTATTTTTTCATAGGCTTGTTGATAGCTTAGATTTTTTTCTCCTTGAGAACTGTTTGTCATTATCTCTTGGCAATTCATACATTGAAACTTTTAAAACAAAATGCCTTTTATAGACTTTATTTAGGAAAAGTTTTATAGCCGTAATGTTGCTTAATATTTTATTATTGAATATCTCTTTATTTTAGGCTACACATCTACCCCATCCAATTGGCGCTAAGCTCCTGTCTGTTGTTTATAAAGGCATTGCACCTGGAGATGAGAGGACTGCTCTTCCCTCATTAGAAATCAGTAGTAAACGATTGGCAAGTGGACTTCTGGAATTGGCCTTTGCTTTTGGAGGACTGGTAGGAGAAAAAAGAGTTTTGTGATGCAGTGTATCGGTTATAGGAATATGTAGTCCCTTGTTTTCCTTTTGTTTTGAAAAATAGAATTTAGCACTTCATTAAATATTTGGGTCATTGTGGTAAATGACTTCTGTTGGAATGAACATCCCTAATCCTTCAGAAAATGTTTGTCTTTGACATGAGACTGGAACTTAAATCTTACTCTGGTTTATTTTAGAAGATCTGAAAATACCAGAGAAACACTGTATTTGCTGTGAGCTCCATGACTACTTCTTACAAAGATAGTCTTAAATCATTTAATTTAGGTCAACTGTTTGCTTTCCCAGTCCTGCGTGATATGATATATGTTCTGTTATTTGTGCTCTTGTCTCCTTCCCAAAACCTGTGCTATCCAAGTGATCAAGTAATGTTTAGGGTTGTGAGACTAGAGATACAGATTTTCGTGAAGAAATTTGAAAACATGGAAGGGGAAGTAAGCATTTCGTCTTTGTTGTTTTCTGTTAACAAAATTGGAAATTTTTTGGTAAAGAAAAATATCTTAAGTGCTTTTTTGCTGTCAGGTCTAAAATGTCCTTACAGGAGCATAAAATTGCATTATTCATAACTTTTTTTGCTCCAAAATTTTTCATGCTTTAAACTTCTACTTAATTTTCCTATTAAGATAGTAACTCCAAATTTACCTTTAAGCATTCCTGTTTTTTATGCAAATGAGTCTACAATCTCATCAAGTTAAAGGAATGTAGAGTCTGTTAATTATTGCCAGTTCATGAGTAGATTAAAAACTTTTTAAAAGTAAAGAAAAAATTGTATAATAAAAAGAAATTTCTTTTCTTCTCTCTCAATACTATCTTACCAGCTCACATGGATTCAGTGAGCATATCTGTGCAGGTGATTCCCGGATCTGTATATCTAGTCCTAGTTTCTCTTCTAAGTTCCAGTCTCTTATCACCAACTCCCTCTTCAGACATCTTGAACTGAATGTCCTGTGGACATCTCAAACTCAACAGAACTCCATAACAGAACTCAATATCTTTACCACCACGCCCTCCACTCTTCCTAACTTTGCTATTGCTATTGAAGGTACCACCATTTTACTGGTCACTCAGGCTCACAGCCTTGATGTCATCCTCACTTTCTCACTCATATTCACATCCAATAAGTTTCCAGGTTTTGTTACCTTCACAACATCTCTCGTATGCATCCCTTTCTGTCACACATACATTACCTTGCTGCTCCCCCTTACTTTTCTTAAGGCCCTCCCCATTCTGGTCTGTCTTCCACTCAGTTGCATGCAGTTTTCCTAAAGCAGAAATCTGACTGTTCACCCCACTACTCACTATACTGCAGTCATTGTCTCCCTGTTACTTCCAGGATTAAATATAAAATCTCTTGTCATTTAAAGTCCTTCACAACTTATCCCCTTCCTACCTTTCTTGTCTCCTTATACTTTTCTCCCCTCTGTGTATCTAATATTCAGCCATACTGGCTGGCCAACTTGCTGTTTCTCAAACATGGCCCTACATCTTCCACTCTGTGCCTTTTCATTGGCTGTCTTCCATGCCTGGGATGCTTTAAGATTCAGTTCAGATTCCACCTTCTGGAAAAGTTCTTCCCTAGTGGCCCCTTTCCTCCAGCTTCTAGTGCCTTCTCATTGAGATTACCTTCTATTTATATTGCATAGTCATAGCTATTTGAATATTATCTCCTCCATTGGAATATATCATGATCTTCGTGAGGAAAGGAATTTTGTTTTTGGCCTTATTTAAATCCTCGGCACTTATCACGATGCCTGGCACTTAGTGAGCTCTTAATAAATGCTTGTTGATTGACTAATTTAGCATACTTCATAGTGTTAAGCAGATACAGAAAGCACTGTTTTCAGAAAGAGTTGAGAAAGGAAAAAAAAGATAACCTATAAAATTATTGAAAATAACTTTTTAATATTGAATTTCAGTAGAATAATTTCATTTGATAGAATTGGAAATTTAAAAAAATTTTCTACAGATCTAATTATACTATAATTAGATGTAATTAATTTCTTTTTCTAGTGAAAAGATAAAAATATAGTTTAGTGTCTTCTTGCAGACAAACACTAATATATAGAAATTTTTAGTAGTACCGTCCCTCCAAACTTAAATGTAAACAGCCTTTTAGCCTTGCTGACCCTACATTGTGTAGGAAAATGAGCATTGAACTGACTCTAATCATGAGGCCAAGGTAAGGAGATAGTGGTTATCGGAATGAGAGATAACCACTTCAAACTTTTGAGACAGGAGATTGAGGAATGTGAGGAATCTCCAATAGGCCAGTCTGCAGAGAGGGCAATAATGTGTAAGAAGACTGGAAGGGGAGAGTAAGGTACTAGGCTTCACATGCCTGGGGCATTAAGATTAAGTGACTTGGGTCTGCTTTGACATCCTGCCTCTCAACTTTCTTGTTTTCAAAGTTATTTGTGTGGTCTTTTTTCTGGATAAGAGTTGTATTAACTAATTTAAAATGATTTTACATAAAATTCTTCCTATTGCATAATTTTTAATGGAGTAAAGAAGTATGTAGCAATATATGAAAACTTTATGAAACATTTTCCTTTGGGGGAAAAAAGCCGTGGAAGAACGGAGGAATTTCTTAACATCACTCCCACCTCACCCCTGACCTAAACTTTTTCCTAAAATCTTTCCATCTCTATGCCAACATTTAGGAGGGTGGAAAAGGTTAGTGGGGGGAGTTGAATGATATGGGGCTATGTGGGAATTTAAAATTCTTTCCAAACTTATATTATGCAGAATTTAAACGATATAATATTCTTTAAAGGTCATTTCCAAAGATTTGAAATATGGCAGTTCTTTTCTTTGGACAAAATGAGCCCGCAGTCCCTTTAGGAGCGTCATATATGTGATATTTAAGGTGGCTGAGCTTCAGAATTCTGTAATTTTGTGTATCAAACCAGGTTCTTTCATAGATATTGGGGGTTGGACTCAGTGGTCCTCAATATATTTATTATAAGTGAAAGTATATCAGGGCTGAAAGGATCTGTCTTTCATTTTCATTTAGAGACAGATTTTACCAGCTAGATGGTAAAATATACGTTTTTGTTTTTTTTGTTTTTTTCCAAAAGAAAAAGGTCTGGAATTATATTACATCAAGCATTTAATTTAGTACTGATTCGTTTTCTGCTTCAAAAACACCAACTATTTAAAGACATACTTCTTATATTATGTTTTAAAATGAGGATAAATTACAACTTTTCTTCCTTTTCACAGTGTGAAGAGCTAGTGAATCTTCTGTTGAATACAGTGGTGCTCTCTGTGCCACTCTCAGGAACATCCCAGAAAAATCTAATCAGCTTCTCCCATGGAGAATATTTCTATAGCCTATTCTCAGAAGTCATCAACACTGAACTACTGAAAAATCTTGATACTGCTATATTAGAGCTTATGAAATCATCTCTGGATAATGCTAAAATGGTACTGAATCATTTTCTTTGAATAATTATATATATATATATAAATTGTCATAAATTACCCAGAACAGCTTGTCATTTAAAAAAAAAAAACTACTGGTGGAGGTGGAAACCTCTTTTTTGGTAATTTCTAGGTCTCATCCATTTGTTGAAATGTTGGGTTTCTTCAACTCCATAATTCTTTATGGTGCTTCATTTTCTAGAATATTTAGTTTATGCCAGGCTTTTGGTATCAGTAAAATCTGCATTGCCCTGAGCATGCTAATTATTGGAGCGAGATTAATGTTCTGGTTAAAAAAAAAATTTTAAAAAAATGAAGATGACACTATTTCTTTTTGTGTATTTAGCTTACCTACCCTATTTAAGGTAGAGTGGATTAGTTCTTAAAATTTATGTCTTCTAAGAATAGCAATAGCACACTACCTATTAGTATCTGCTGCAGAGGATTGTTTTATGGCTGTGTCATTAGTAGTAACTTTTTATTAACCCAGAATATATTAGACTGTAAGTAGCCATGACATGAAAAAAAACTTTTTTGGTGTATGCAAAATTAAGCAATTTTTTTTGCATTTTTTGCTAGTCTTAAGAGGCAAGAAATACTCCTTAAAAATGATGCTGTGTTAAAAAAATATCACTTAACGACTGTAAAAGAAAACTTCTCATTTCAGGTGGGTGCCATTTTGAATGGTATGTTAGATCAGAGCTTCCGAGATCGAACTGTACGGAAGCAGCAAGGAATGAAATTGGTGGCAACAATTCTTCAAAACTGGAAGAAACTTGATACATGGTGGGCCAAAGATTCTGCTCCAGAAAGTAAAATGGCAGTTTTGACTCTGATGGCTAAAATTCTACAGGTATTTTGCAATTATTTAAAATTGCTATTATGTTTATAGCTTTCTCCAAAATATGTGTACTAAGCACTTTCTTTCTGAAGTTTCTTAAAATATTGATGTAATGAAGATGGGTTATAGTGAAAAGAGAAAAATATAGTTCTGCATCTTAAAATTTTGGTTTGGCAATAGCAGTATTTCTCATTTTCATTCTTGCATAGGCGTTCTGAGTCTTGTATTTGTGGAATGAGTTTTGCTTTTCAGTGTGCTTTCTATTTGTTTTGTTGTAATTTGTACAACGTTTTAGAAAAATAATTAAAAGCCTAAAGAATTATATTCCATTTGTGAAATTTAAAATATGGGAGAAGTGTAGGGGAAGTAATAGCCTTTTGGGAAAGTATAGAAAACTGTCCAAATTATTATTGTTGGTTTTTAATCCCTTCAGATAGACTCGTCTGTATCTTTCAGTATAAATCATGGAGCTTTCTTGGACGTCTTCATTACATATACCAGTTTATTAGATGATCCAAAGTTGGGTCTCAATTTAAAGGCAAGTTATGTTTTTTTCTTTTACATGAAATCTTATAGGATGATGCAGAGAAAGAGAAATTCTTATGGTCTTGGAAAGAGAACTTTGGAGATTATTTAAGACATCTACTTTTCTGCTTTTCCACTTGAGTGCTTTTCAGTCTCGGTGAGGAAGATGGGGAGGTATTAGACCTCAGAGAGGGACCACTCGAGTCCTGAACCAGCTCTAAAGGGCCAGGCTTGATTCTCCTCTTAGTGTCATGGATCTATATAGAGTAACATAAAGTCTGTATGGATTAAGAGAAAATATCCTGTGAGTTTATAGTATAATTATACTATATATATAATTGTGTGTGTGTATATGTATGTATGTCTGTGTGTGTATATATGTATATGCAATGTATGTGTGTGTATATACACACACACAAACACACACATACACACACACACTTACACACTTTCCTATGAGTTTTCAAAGATTCTAGTCAGTGAGTGACCTAAAAGAAGGAAGGCTGAGATTGAAGCTTTGATTCAGGTTTTATCCTTACAATAAAATTAAAGCATTATAACGAGATAATTCATTTCATATGAGCTCTTATTTTAATTACTTTTAGTAAATAATCATTTTAATTCATCAGTATAGTCTCTTGGACACTTTTAGTACATTCTTATATGTCTATTACTGCTGACATTTCCTTGACAGAGTCAAGCTTTGATCATTCTTCCATTCTTTACCAATCTTACTGGGGAAAGACTTGAAGACCTTAAGCTTGCCCTTGAAAAGCTTGTGGCTTCCAATTTCCCAATGACATCTCATGAATTTGTCCAGGGAACTCTGAAATACAACAACTATGTGGACTGCACAAAAAAGGTAAGTAATGAGCACAATTGTATAAATCTGAAATATTGATTGTTAATCATTTATTCAGTTCTTTTCCTATTTTCAAAAATAAAAATGAGATGATTAGTGCAGATGTCAGAAAATAAAAAGACATTGTACTGTGATTAGAAGAGTAACATTGAATTAATTCTAAAAGTTGGAGTGATTCTGGAAGCACGTTTCAAGATTTAGAATAGTTTTTCCTTTCATTTAGTAAGATTAATAATGGGAAGTTTCTCTGATAAGGGTATTATTTTCAAAATATTCAAGGAACTGATTCAAATTTGTAAGAATAAGAACCATTCCTCTATCGATACATGGTCAAAAGAGATGAATAGGCAGTTTTCTAAGGTAGAAATCCAAGCATTTGGCAGCCATGTGAAAAATATTTCAAATCACTAGTAATTAGAGAAAGGCAAATTAAAGTAACTCTGAGAAACCTTACACTCTTTAGTTTGGCAAAATTGGCCAAGAAAAAAAAAAGAAAATGACAAATTTTGTAGGTACTGGGAAAACAGATATAGTAGTACGCTATTGATAGAGGTGCATAGTTTGAGACTGTATAAAAGTCAGTAAATTGTGCCTACCCTTTGATGTAGCAAAATGCTTTTAGGCAGATACTCCAGAGAGCGCAAAGAAAGAGGAAAAGAACTTATATGTATAAAATATTTGGAGCAGATGGCAAAAAAAAGATCACCCATCCCATCCCAAAATAAGGAATCTCCCATCAATGGAGGAAGAACTGAACAAATTATGGTATATGAATGTAACAAAATGCATTTGTGCTGCAACAAATGGTGAAGGGGATGGTTTCAGAGAATCTTGGGAAGATTCATATGAAGTGATGCAAAGTGAAGTAAGCAAGACTAGAACAATTTACATATTAGCTATAATACTGTAAAAGAAAACAACTTGAAAGATTAAGAAATAGAATTAACTTGAACAACCACGAGGGAGACCAAAAAAATAGATTTGTTTGTTAATTGAAAATTTTTTTTAAATAGAGAAAAAAACAGCTTTTATATAGTGAATTGGTGGTTGGCCTTGAAATCAAGAAGTCCCGGGTTCCAGCTGTACCTCTGATCCATACTGGCTTTGTATTTATATAAAAATAAGGTTATTTATTTATTATGATCCTGGACACACAATCCCAGGCAATTTTCTAAAACTGTGTGTAACAAATAAATTGCTATTTCACATTAGTGGGGTAGTTCATTTACTGGAAGTTTCTCACATGGATACATTCTGCTGGCCTATTAACTCCCACCGATAAAATAATATCTATGTAACTATTCTTCACCATTTTTATATATACACGTTTGTATGTATATATGTATACATACGTAAATACATACATATACACACATGCTTCGCCTGAGTCATTGTAAACTAATTTTCAAACTTTTAGTTTCTTTTGTTTTAGGCCCTTCACAAATATTTATTGTTTCACACTATACTCAAATGAAGTGCTTGTTTGAATATCATAGTTTTGGTTTATTATACACATAAATTGTGTGTAATAAAGGCCAATTTTTGATCTTTTTTGTCTGTTACTATATAATACTATAATACTATTACTATATAATAAAAGGTAGTTCCAATTAGGACATAGAATATACAATCAAGAATGAATGGAGAATATGTAAAATGAAATCCTTAAACAAATATTTCTTTATTAGTCATGCGCATATCACAAAGAAATAGTAATATTATGACCAAAATTTGTTGTCTTAGTTTCTAGATGCATTGGAATTATCCCAGAGCCCTATGTTATTGCAATTCATGACGCAAATTCTTTGTCGAGACCAGAGGCATGTATTAGAAGAATTATTTCAAACTACTTTCCAAAGGATTTCTAGAAGGTAAATTATTTCTTAAATTTTTGAGGTCTGTGCAGATATTTTAGAGTTTATAAATTACACATTGTATCAGATTTTATGTTTTACAATGTCCCTGTGAGATGGCATAATGCAAATATTTTTTCCATTTTTTCAGATGAGGAAACTCAGAAAGATAAAATAACTTGCCTCAGGTCACATAGCTAGTAACCAACTGAGCTGGGTTCAAAACCCGTGTTCTCTGTCTCTAGATTCAATTTTCTTTCCAGAACACTGCTATTGTCTCTTCTATAATGTGAAATAATAATGAACCATGCTGTCCACTGGGCTATCGTGAGGATCAGAGAATATATAATGTATATGAAATCATTTTCTAATTGTTCAGATTTATCATTTAAACTCGAACTATTATGATGATAATTATTTTGGTCCTAGGGGTCTGTAATTTAATCACCATGGGTTCTCCTTCTACTGATGCAGTGATGTATTTATAACTTAGTAGATGACTTATAAAACTTAGTAGGTGCCATAGTCAAAAAAAATCATCTTGTGATTCAACTTATAAAGAACTTCACTCACCTTAATGAGGCCGGTCTTTGGATAACAGACACTAAGTTTATCCCTGGATGTGGTAATTGAATCCTTTCTAGATTTATAAGACCTACTAAAGCATTTACTGTATTGGTTTAACCTTCAAGAACTTAGGAGGTTCTCCATCGATTCCATGATGAGGTATCACAGTGGGACTTTCATGGAAGATTTTCATTATTATCATACTTATTGCTAATAATAATATAATTAAAAACAGTAAAAAAGACATTAGTACAATACAAACAAATGGAATTTAATGTGAATTTTTAAATTGTACATGTTGGTCCTTGAAGAAAAAGTGTTTTTAAAAGTAAAGAAAATTAAGGCATATGAAGACTTTTGTATAACTTCTGAAGGGGCATTTGAGGGAACCTTCAAATGCCTTAAAGGTTACTGTACTGGTTCCAAGCTTATAAATTTAGAATTTTGGATTTGGAATGTAGATTGTAGAAATCATCCAGCCCATTACAAGCCACTTTTCCAACCCTCTGATTTTTCAGATAAAGAAAATGAAATTAGCATTGGTAGGTGACTTGGCCAAAGTCACACAGATAGTTAGTGATAGATCCATGTGTCTAATCTAAGACTCCTGGCTCCCAAAAAGTATTTTTTCCATTATTTTAATATAGCCACTCTGATTTTCTTCTTCTTTGATTATAGGTATGTAATAACTCTTGTGCTTTTTAGACATAATTGTTTTCATTTGTTTATTCCTTTTGCTTATACTCAAAAAGGGACTAGAGATTGTGATTGCAAGACATTTTCCTGAAGCAATTGTTTAAGACTGGAGTGGGGAATGAATTCTTTTATTAAGGGGATTGGTTTTGTGAAGTTTAGATTCAGTCAAAAGGCTGCACTTGAGGACCTAGAGGGCCACATGTGGCCTGGAGGTCACAGGTTCTGCGCCCCTGGTAAGAGTTAGAAGGAAGGAGGAAAAAGAAAGGTATTAATGAGGGAGCTGTGTGAAAGATTGCTTGAAATATATTTAATAGAGCTATAAGGGATGAAAGACAGAAGAATAGTGATAGATACGGTATGTGTGTAAACGCCTTTGTTAACTGTTGAAGCAAAAATAGAGGTTTTGGTCAGAACACTTCTAAGTTCTGATGACTAAGTGGCAGCATTGCCCAAGGACATCTTCTTTACTAAACTGGTGCCAGTGGTTGTGGTGCAGAACAGCCTTGTATATGTGACAGGGAGTAATGCAACAGGTCATTCATACATATCGCTATTTTAAATTCCACCTTTTATTTATGGGAGTGCATGTAAGTAAGCCTTTCACAATCTCATCTGTACACAGTGGAATGCACAGCTTGAACACTGAATAATTTAATGTGGTGATGGTGAGTGGAAGGCTGTTTCTGCCGTCACAATCTTATTCTTGGATTATTGACAGTTTTCCTTAATGTTGTTTCCTCAGTTTCTTTCACTTTAGGAAGGAAGAAAGAATATGGGGGTGAAGAGGAAAAGGATAACAGTTATCCTTTTAGAAGTTGGGAGATAATGGCTCTGTTTCCATTACATTTATTATGTATTAAATGGCTTCTGCATTGTGGTTTTGGTCAGTTTTATACCAGGAGTTTATAAAGTTCACTTTGTAGTTGATAATAGGAAGAGCCCAGAATTCTTGTTTTTCTCAGGAGTAGCTGTGCTACGCAAGTAGCTCTACTGGATACTGTGCACCGAATGTTCCAGAAAGATGATCTTTCAAATATCGCCCGCCTGGCATTTGTGGATCGCTGTCTCCTGACTCTTTTGTGGCATTGCAGCTTGGCTGCTTTGCGAGAATTCTTTAGTAGTATTATAGTGGAAGCCCTTGATGTACTAAAGTCCAGATTTACAAAGGTACCTCATATTTAATAAATTCAATATTACTTATACGTTTAAAGTATAGGTCACCTGGACTAATATTGTTCAGAACAATATACTGCTAACATTTTGAGCTAAAAAACAGGTTCTGCATTGCCTACTAACTCCAGTTTGAAAGAGAGTGGGTGTGTGCATGTGTATGTGTGATATATTTTTACATACTTAACTAAACACCCAAATGACCAACTGTAAACATGAGTACAATTTTAACATTAACTCATTTAATTCTTGAGAGTCCTGTACAGTATAACTTGTGTGAAAATAATTTTAAACAAAGTTGCCTGTGGTTTCACTTTTTTTCAGTTTTTATTTCTTGTACACAACACACGTACTTAAAAATAGCTCCTGAAAAAAAAAAAGAAAAAAAATACCTCCCGTTTCTATGGTGTTTTAGGGTTTGCAAAGTGCTTTTCTCAATCAGTGAAGTAGATAGTACAAGTACAAATGTTCACATTTTATAATTGAAGAACCAGAAGCTCAGATAAATGACCAGCCAGTGACACAGATAATATCAAAGCCAAGACTTGCTATGTCTTTCTCCACTTCCAAGTCTAGCAATCTTTCCATAGCGCTTCTCAGGCCTAGTTATCTGGACACTCTGAAATTCATGATGCTTGCCATATAATTTCCAATTACTATATCTAAATTTTTTGCCTTGGTACAACTAACAAATTAGTTGTTTATGTGACAATTACACTAAGAATTTTTATATTGGTATTTTTAGTAAGATAGTGCTTCTTAAATGGTGTGTTTGTGTGTAAACACATATATTATAAAAGAGGAACAGATAATTACTGACATTACTAGAAGTATTAATGTTTATCTTATTAGTAAGGTAATTACTGCTAAGAAAATTATACAACAAGACTGAGCCATTTTTGTGTATTCAATTTTTTCAGTTAAGTGAATCTACCTTTGATACTCAAATCACAAAAAAGTTGGGCTACTATAAGATGCTTGAGGTATTGTATTCTCGTCTCCCAAAAGATGATGTTCACTCCAAAGAATCTAGAATTAATCAAGTTTTCCATGGTTCTTCCATTGTAGAAGGAAATGAACTCACTAAGACACTTATTAAGTAAGTTTTTACTTAAGCCCATTTATAATTTATGCATACCCTGTTGACATATACTATGAAAAGATGTTAAATGTATATATGACCATTAAATGTAAATGCTGACTTTTCTGTGATAAAGTTCTTACTTTTTGCCATTAATGAACTTGGATATACTTTAGCTTATTAGTGAGAAGCAGAGACTTTTCACTCAGTCATGATCTTTCATAAATCATTGCACTCACTGTTAATTTTTTCTGATTCCTTCTCCTGTAGCTTGAGATAGACTTTTAGAACTATTATTTGTAGTGCAATATAAACCTGAATAATGGGCCAGTTTAATGTATTGATAGATGATTTTGTCACAAAGGTAGCCTTTTTTCAAAGCAATATCGACTTGTTATGAGATTGACTGAATATAGGAGTGTCACTTTAATGGAATTGAAAACTGTCGACATTTGAGGACATGACATCATTAAATCAGAGTGTTGGGTTCAAATGGAAAATTAATCATAATTTTGGGTATGTTTTACAGATTGTGTTATGATGCATTTACAGAAAATATGGCAGGTGAGACTCAATTACTGGAGAAGAGAAGACATTACCATTGTGCTGCATATAACTGTGCTGTTGCTATTCTCTGCCGTGTATTCAGTGAAATGAAATTTTACCAGGGCTTTCTGTTTACCGAAAAACCAGAGAAGGTAGGCCTTTCAGGAGGAATTTACCATTGTTAACATTGTTATTTGTGTTAGATTTAAGGAATTACATTAAACCAGTTGAAACTGTATGTCATATAATCAAATTCTATAGCATTTCCAGGTGTATGTGGTTGAATTTAAATATGTGATTGTTATAGCTTTGATTTTCTCTTTTATGGCCCTGACAATGTTG
Organism: Phalanger gymnotis; assembly: GCA_028646595.1. Taxonomy (NCBI): domain Eukaryota; kingdom Metazoa; phylum Chordata; class Mammalia; order Diprotodontia; family Phalangeridae; genus Phalanger; species Phalanger gymnotis. The sequence goes on along the minus strand of CM053622.1, from coordinate 220,772,632 downwards.
TTGGAAAATGTTTTCTTGTAATTAGATACTGTCTGTTGGCTTTATTAGCTTTGATGAAAAAATTTTCATGGTTTTGTTACTTTTCATGTTGTTCATATTTCATATTTTTGTTTATTCTTTGTTTTTGCAGAACTTGCTTATTTTGGAAAACTTGATAGATCTGAAACATTGCTATACTTTTCCTGTTGAAGTTGAGGTAAGTAATGACTTTATACATCCAGTGTAAGTTTTAAAATATTGATGAGTATTTTTTGTAATCATTTTGCAAGTTCATTTAATTGGAACCCAATTAATCAAAATTCTCAATTGATTTTTTCTTTCATTTGATCTTTAAGTGAAGGGCCAAAAGATAAGAGAATAAAAGGGTGTTAGGAATATGGACAAAAAACAACTCAAGAAGTTCTGGTGCCAATTCATATTCAGCCCCTTCTCCTACTTGTAGAATTTTGGTGGATCTTTGACTTCATTGGTGTGAGAACTCCCTCCACCAAAGTAATTTAAAATTCTTCTATGCCTTCTCATTCTTAATGATTATTTATTATTTCTGATAAATCTTCTTCAGACAACATGCCCAGTAGAGATCTTCATTTGCTGTTATTGGACAAAGATCACACACATCAGTTGCTCCAACAGTTAAATTAATGATACACCAAGTACTGTGCAGTTCTTAACACAGTCTGCTGAGTTGTTTGTTTTTGCAAATCTTTAGAAGACAGGGAGGGAAGGCAGAGAGAAGAAACTGCACAGTATTGAAGGACCATTTTGTGGTTTTGTCTATTTTGTTGATTTATGTGGCTTTGAGAACTTAGGGTCATCTCCACACCTTGAATAAGACATTAGAGTGAGTTTTTAATGGAGTCCTACTTTTCATAATAATAATCATTGTACAGAATTATATCCCTGAGGCATTACAAAATCCTGAATCATCAGTGAAAAACTTTGGCTTAATATATTCTGAAGCACATTTCTGAAATATTTCACTAAAAATAGGTTGAAGGAAGTAACATTTCCCTGAAGTTTAAGATCAAAATAGATCAAGGTAGAAATGTTTTATTCCTAATAGAAATAAATTGTGGGAAGACTGCTTTTCATAATGATAGATAATCAGTGCTAATCCAAATGAGTTTAAGGTCACAAAGCATGCAGTGGAATGATGAGCAAGGCTTCTCTTCAGAACCACATGCCACAAATATCAGATTAAAACAGAGACTTAGGGCTGAGTGGGCCAGACAGATTCCAGAGTCGATTTGAAATAATCATAGTCAGAGACTATGAAGTGGGAGCAGTTAAGGGCTGCCAGAGATCAGACTCCAGATGTTGGGGTTCAGTCTTTAAAATCAAGGATTAACAGTCTGATTTTTTTCTAATTTTATTGAAAGCTATTGCTGTTTGAGGCCATGATCTATCATTAGGTCAGAGTGTTTGGTTCAAAAGGAAAATTAATTGGTTTGAAAATGATGTGGGACTGAGAGAGGAGGAAAGAATGAGAAGCTTGGAAACTTAGAGTAAATTTAGTTAGAAAACCAGAAAGTGTTTTCACACATACATGCATAGAAACTGACCTAGCCCAACAAGGTGAACAGTGGAGTTGGCAGCTCCTGAGTGAAATTCACTCACTAGCCTATCATCAAGTTCTTGGGTTGGCATCTAAGAGCCCTCTGGAAGCAGAGCTCATTGCCTGCTGTGGTTATGCTGTCCATCTGGAGAATTAGTAAGGCAAAAGAAAAACTTCATTCCACTCTTCTATAACAATAATAGCTTGCATTTATGTAGCACTTGCAGTTTTACAAAGCACCTCACGTGTATCTTGCTTGGTCCTCATAACAACCTGTGAGCTAAGTGCTGTTATTATCCCCATTTTGTAGGTGAGTAGATTGAGATTAGAAGAAGTTAAGTGACTTGCACAGGGTCATATGCTAATAAGTGCATGATTCAAATTCAAGTTTTCCTGACTCTGGGTTCAGCACTCTCTGTTGCATCAAAGATTCCCAAGTGAAATATGGACAAGATAACAGTTCATGAGATAATTGGAGAATTCTATAAAAATTCAACTTTGATACAAGAAACACAAACATTGACTCTGAAGCCTTGTGAATCTAGAGCTAGAAGGAGCCATACATCCAGCCCTCTCATTTTATAGATAAGGAAGCTGAGACCCAGAGAGCGTCTGAGTTGCCCAAGGTCCCAAAGCAAGGATTTGAGTTCCAGTTTGGTGAAACTGAGTCTGGTGCACCATTTCACTCACTGTACCCTTCTATAATTAGACCCCATCTGGAACATTTTATTCAATGTTAGGTGCCACAGTGAGGACAGATATTAATGAATGGAGGGGAAAAAAAAGAAGCAATGAGTAGAAAAATTACAAAGAGGTACATTTTGGCACAATGTAGGGAAATACTTGCTAGTGATTGGAGCTTCCCAAAAGTGGAATGGACTGCCTCTGCAACTACTGGATTCTTTCAGAGAAGTCTTGAAGCAAAGCATAGAAGATCCCTCGTCGAGCATGTTGTAGGTACAAGTTGACTAAATGGCCTATGAGATTGTATGTGATTTGTGTTCCAGGCACAGGGAGTCATCTGTTTGAATACATCAAGGAAGGAGATAAAATTTCAAGTTTGGAAGTATCAAAAAGTGTAGAAATTTTCATTTTCTTTATCTTACAGGTTCCTATGGAAAGAAAGAAAAGGTATATTGCTATTAGAAAAGAAGCCAGAGATGCAGCAAATGGAGATTCAGGTGAGATAGTCTTCAAACAGTGAAAAAGGAGCTTTTGGTAATATTTTTCAAATTAATGTGTTGGTTTTTTTCAGTTAAGCATTTATTTTCTCTTCTTTTCACTTCCCTCTTTAGGGGAAGAAAAAGAAAGACAAAACCTTTGTAACAAATATGAATATGCATAATCAAGCAGAAAAAATTCCCATATTGACCATATCCAAAAATGTTTCATTCTTCATATTAGGTCTGTGATCTGTCAGGAGTAAAGTTCTGCTGATGTTAAAAGTTATACATAGAAGACAGAATGCTTGGATCTGACATTTGAAAAGAGATATTTTTCAAGTGATTCTCCCAGAAACAAAGTGGCCAAGTAGGAGGCCAAAAATTCCATGGGATAAGACTTCACAAGTGGGACATGTTCTTTAGACAGAATAAGGAATTACTGGTTCTGTTCAGTAAATCTGTACTCATTGGGTCAGGTGACAGTTTAATTAATTGAATGTTTCCTTCTGTGATATGCAAAATAACAGTTTTGAGAGTGATAAAATCAATTAATTTGTCCATCTAAGAATGATTAGGGCAGGTAGGTGGCCCAATGGATAGAGCACAGGCCTGGAGTCAGAAAGACCTGAATTCAAATCCAGCCTCAAACACTTACTAGCTTTGTGACCCTGGTTAAGTTACTTAACCCTGTTTGCCTCAGTTTCCTCATCTGTAAAGTGAGAGGGGCAGGAAATGTCAAACACCAGTATCATTGCCAAGAAAACCCCAAAAGGGGTCATGAAGACTCAGGCATGACTGAAAAAAACAAAAGACAATAAAAAAGAATGATTGGGTAAGAAAAAATCAGATTTACAAAAGAAGGATCATCATAAAAATAGTTATCATGGCATATTTGTTAATAGTTTATGTATTTTTATTACAAACATTTTTTGAAATCTTGACAAAAATAAACTCTCTACACTAGGTTCTAGAATGACCTAAAAATCCATACGTGCGATACAAAATAGCTGTTTGCTAATGATACTTTTAGGCAAAGAAAGATTTTTTTCCACTTATTTTATAGAAAATGCTTTTTTTTTTAATTCATTCACACTTTTTTCCTTTTTTTTTTTAAAGAGGGGCCTCATTATTTGTCTTCATTGTCGTATATGGCAGACAGCAGTCTGAGTGAGGAAATGAGTCAATTTGACTTTTCTACTGGAGTACAGAGCTATTCATACAGTACCCAAGATTCTAAAGCTACTGTTGTTCATTTGCGGAGAAGGGTAATAACATTTTAAAATATATTTCTAGACAAAAATTAGTTTTAGCCTGCTTGGTATATGATGTGAAATTTAGTATATTCTTTTTTTTTTATCTACTTGGAATGGGAAGCGTGGAGAACCATGTGTGTATGCACATTAGCCAGAGGCCACAAGGTTTTGTAGATAGAATTCTGGGCTTAGTTAGGGCTACCCAGGTTCAAATTCTCTATCTGCTACTGCCTGGCTGTGTGACACTAAATAAGTTTCTTAGTCCCTCTGTACTTCAGGCTGCTGGTTAGGACTTCTCTTGTAAGTAATAAGGTGGGTTGTGATATGTGTTGCTTGAAGAAGTTTCCACACCGAGTTTTTCACACTTCTTACTCTTTTCTACATAAACTACAATCTAGTGACACTGGCCTCCTTGCTCTTCTCACATGCACTCAACATTTCACTCCCCAAGTCCAGGCATTTTCACTGGCTGCCCCTCATCCTTGGGACTTTTCATCTCCCTTCTCATTGATTTACTGTCTTCCATCAAGCCTTACCTAAAATTCTGCCTTCTGAAAGACGTCTTTCCTGGTCTCCCTTAGTGCTAGTGTATTCCCTCTGTGATTATCTTTGAGTACACTTCCTTTCATGCTATAATATATTTATTTTGAGAGCAGAACTAAAATTTGGTTAAAAGGGTTTGTTATTTATGCTTTAAGCAGAAGGTAATAGTCGTCACATGCCTAGGTATCACTAGGGTAGTGAATGTGTCATTGAAAAATAATTTCTCTTTGAGAATTTGTGTATGTGTGTGTCCATCCCCCTTTCCCATCCTCCAGGCTGCCTCCGGAAATGCCTCAGTTGTCTTCATTTGAACCAAAGTTTGCCATATTCCAAATGGCCTCCTTTTTTTCTCCCCTACCCCCTGAGGTGCAAACTTTTGCATTTTAGCCCAGTTATTTGATCTAAAGTTGATAAGATGTGAATAAATCAGGATCTGAACCCTTCAACAATAGTAGGGTTTTTTTTAAAGATGAACTTGCCAACTGAAATGAATATATGGGGAGATATTTTTGAGCAGGGAAATATTCTGAAAACTCTTACCTACTCGTGGACATTGCCACAACACTCACATAACCAAAAATTTAGGCCAGCATGTCATCATCCCACTTGTGCAAGTGCAAGTGTGGGGATAAAAAATATCCAGTCTACAATAAGAGAAACTGAGGCAGAGCTCTGAGCCAATGGCACTTTATTAGAGGGTCTGTAGTCCCCTCTAATGAAGTGGACCTCAGATCTGATCTGATCGGCCCCCTCCTAACAGGCCCTGTTTTTATAGGAGTAGATATGTAAACATTCAAGAACAGCTAGACCAGATACAGAATAATTTCATTGGTTGATACATGACACATAGCCTAAAATAAGCAAAACAATGTATCAGCAGAGTCACGAGTTGGGCAAAGAAAGGAATATTTCCACTAAGTAGGTGGTCATACAATGATCATATGACAGGCACCTGCTCAAGTTGGACAAAAGAGAATGGTCCAGAGGCACAAAAATAATTTTGGGGGACTTTCTTTGTAGTTGACTCACCTCCACAACACTGAGCTTGGTTACCATGACAAGGAAAAACAAGGGTGGAGGGCCTCTGGCCAGCTCCCCATGGTTATGAAAGTGATCATATCATCTGCAACTTGCAGCTCTGGGACCAAATATATAGAACTTATAATCATATCAAATTGATACTGATTGGAAGAGCGGGGGTCTTCAATGAATCAACTTCCTCACAAGGTTGTTTATTTCTGTTTTAGTACTTAAATAATTCTCAGAGGTCAGAAATTTCTTCAACAGCATTTTCCAAGACTAAGATTTTTAAGTAGATGTTGATGTTTTCAGGCTATAAAATTCTTTAAAATTTAATTTAAAAAAACTTTGCTTAAATTTGCCCTGTGTGTTATTATCTAGCTGTTTCTCTTTTGCGTTTCTGTCTTCCCTAAGTTAGCAGCCTAAGAGGAAAGGCTGTCAGGGTTAAATCATGAAAAACTGAAATAGAGTCAGCTGGTCCCTGATGTCAGATTTTTTAAAGTCTTGTGGAGTATAGCAAATATTGATATAAATGGATATTTAGGCATAGGAATCAAGAAAGCAAATGGAATCAGTGGATTGGGCTAGAGTTAATAAGAAAATGATTCTCCAAGGAACTGAGTTTGGAAGTAAAGAAAGATCAGGAATTTGCCTGTTACATTCTTAAAACCAGAAATCTCATAGTATTCAGTAGTTCTTCCAAAATATTATTATACTGAGGGTTTATTTTGTGTGTTCTTGTTAAAGAATGGCACATACATTGAGGTTGAAAACCTGGTATAGCAATCCCTTTATTTCTTATTTTTCTGTAGGAACATATTGATTCCACGGTCCAGGATGATGTAATGGAGTTAGAAATGGATGAACTAAACCAGCATGAGTGTATGACAACCATGACAGCCCTGATTAAGCATATGCAGAGAAACCGTATCACACCTCACATAGAAGAGGTAATATTTCATTCCCACATCCTTTTCATTCATTTTGTTTGCTGGTATTATGTTGAAAAGTAAGTTCGGGGTAAATCAATTCTTATCTACCTCATTTCAAAGTAATTGTGTATAGTATAAACAGATAGTTTCAGTCTTTTTTCTTTATCTGCGTAATTTTGAGTGTACATGAGAATCGTATAGCTAGAAGTGAAAGGGACACCAGAAGGCATCTAATCCAACCCTCATTGTGCAAATGAAGAAAATGAGGCCTTGTGAGGTTAAGTTATCTAGGGTATTATAAGTAGTAAGCTTTAGAAGCAGGATTGGATTGAACCTAGTTCTTCTGATTCCAAAGGTAATGAATGCTCTTTGTACTCTGTGTGTGTGTGTGTGTGTGTGTGTGTGTGTGTGTATGTGTACATACGCATATATCTATTATATACAGATATAGATAGATATGTATACACATATACATATTTAAATTTTGTTTCAGGGTTCAGAGCCAACAAATCTTCCTCCGTGGATGAAATTTCTTCATAGTAAATTGGAAAATCCATCAACACCACTAAATATTCGTCTCTTCTTAGCTAAACTCATAATAAATACTGAAGAAGTAAGTAATTTTATTTTTCATTTCATTGTTTAGTACCGAATTTAAACACACTAAATAAGATAAGCATTTCTCTTATGCAATCAGAACAGAAAAAAAGATTACATATTTTCAAAGCTACCTACCCCTCTTTTCTTACTTTTCCACCTTTTTTTCTCATGTTGGTAACCCCATTACTTGCTCCTCTTCTTCCAGCCTCCTCCTCCAAAGAATTGTTTGTAATAGAAAAGTAGTCACAATACTTAATGAACTGTTTCTGGAAAATAGTCCTTTTTTGTCTCTAAATCAGTGAAAGAATTTAGTACACTAGGAATTCTTCTCACAGGTCTAAATAAAAAAAAATGATAATCATTTTGTATAGATTTTGAGGCTTGCATTTTCACTACTCTGAACAATATGATATTTAGAATACACACAGTGCTTGGCTTACAGTAAGTACTCAATGAGTTTCATTAATGTAGGATCTTTAATAATAACAGTTGCTAACAGTTATGTAGCACTTTCAGGCTTGCAAAGCCAAAGCATTTTACTATCCTTTTAAAAGTAAGTTACCTAGGCAAATTATCTAAAGATGTTGTCATTTCTGGGACCCTTTATAGAGTGTTCTTTTGGAATTTTTCTCAGATTCCATGACACTTTTTTTTCTTCCTCAGATGTGGCAACAGTTCATCCTTTGGGTTTGAGTTTAAATTTTTGAAACATCCAGAAGTCATGCAGAACCACAAACTAGGTCTGCTTGTCATTCAGGTGGAAGAAGGGTTCCTGTGGATTACTTTATTTTAATCTCTGTAGAAGTTACCCCAGCAATAATATTGCATAAAAAAGTAAACTATTATCACTGACATATGGTTTTAAGGAATTAGACGTAGATGAAATAATGAATCTTTTCAGCTGTGAATTTATTTTCTTGAATTGACTGTATTTATGGATTTCAGATTTGAATATGAAAAGTTAAATTTTTAAACAGGTGTTCAAAATTCAATATTGCCTTTTAAAAATAGCCCTTTTAATTTTTGGTTTTAAATTTTTCTTTTAGGTTTTCCGGCCATATGCAAAACACTGGCTTAATCCTTTGCTACAGCTAGTTGTTTCCGAAAATAACGGAGGAGAAGGGATTCACTACATGGTGGTAGAGATAGTAGTAGTTGTTCTTTCATGGACAAGCATTGCTACACCCAAAGTAATGATTTCATATATAATTGAATTCTATATTTTTGCAAATATCTAATAACATGTAATTTATCAATTTCATCAAATGCACTACCATATTGTTAGCATTTTGCAAAATGGATAAATATTTTAAAAGTGAATATTTTGGTCTTAAGGGATTTCATAATTTTAAAATTAATTCTTTTGGCATGAAAAACATTTTTATTCCTAGCTTTTCTTTTTCAACAAAAAGAATAAAAATAATAATTGTTGACATTCATATAGTGTTTGAGGTTCGTAAAGCATTTTGCAGCTACAATGATGCCTCATTTATTCAGTATCATTGAGGAATCAGATGCTCCTCAAAACTGAATTTTTCAGATAAGTGAAGCATACTCCTTTCAGAATGAAAAAATTTTAAACACTTTTCAAAGTATTTCTAAAAAAAAAGTTTATGCCCCTTTGTCTTTTGTAGTGTATACAGAACACAATTTAATATTTTTCGATGGCTAAGGGTAATTTTTACTTCATTATTCCATAGATTCCTGAGTTTGAAGAAGATACATTTATGAATTGACTTTTGCATTTTTATTAAAATATTTTAATATTTTATTCAAGATTTTAAGATTACATATGACAACATAATTTCCATATTTTTCAGGGTGTTCCTAAAGATGAACTGCTGGCAAATAGATTACTTCAGTTCTTGATGAAACATGTCTTTCACCCAAAAAGAGCTGTGTTTAGGCACAACCTTGAAATCATAAAAACTGTGGTTGAATGCTGGAAGGATTGTTTATCTATACCATACAGGTATGAAGTTAGCAGAAGGCTTTCTTAAGAAAACAAACTGATGTTTAAAAAATTAATTACTAGGACGGAAATACATTTCTTAAAAGGTAATTGTTTTATAAACATTTATGTTTGAGTGGAAGGGACAGACGTAAACCATAAAACTTAGTTGTATTGATCGGGGATATTGATTGAGCTAAATCCTTTGTAATCCTGATTGCTTTTATTCCTTATTATTTGGTTTTTCTTATATAAACTTCACAAGTTTAGGTAAATATATCTTTTTGTGTTCAGAGATTTAGATATAATGGGCTTAGTTTGATTTTGTATGATAGTACATTACTTTAGCTATGATTTAGATTTTATGAACATCATTAAGTTAATCAATTGAGAAAACTAGAATAAGTCTCATTACTTTTATATTCCATCCATTTTTATTCCAATCAGTGTATTTCACTATTTGACACTTTTAGAATAATTTTGTAAGTATGTGATTGTGATAGTGGAACAGTTCTAAAAACACCTTAATTTTAATAATGAAAATAAATGTAATTTAGAGATGAAAAAGTTTTATGTTTTTACTATTATATTATTTATATATTGTTATTATAATTTATTTGTTTAGTTTGAGAGGAGAGGTAGAGAAAAGGGAAGAGAGGACGTATTCAGATGTAGCAATAATACCAAAACACTAGATTAACCTGAAAGCAAATAAGTGAAAAGTCAGCCAGAAGTTAATGGATGATAGAGTCAGCTAGATAGCTTAGTTGATAGAGCACTATGCCTGGAGTCAGGATAACCCAAGTTCAAATGTGGCCTCAGACATTTGCTAGCTGTGTGACCCTGGCCAAGTCACTTAATCTCTGTTTGCCTCAATCCACTAGAGACAGAAATGGCAAACAACTCTGATGGAGTGCAACTCTGGTATCCTTGCTAAAAAAAATCCTATGGACAGTATGGTCCATGAGGTCATCAAGAGTCAGATACAACTGAACAACAAAACAAAAACAATGTATACTAGAAGGATGTGAAAGAAAAACAATACAAACATAGAATTTCATATGGAAAGTTTCCAAATAGGCCTGTGAATTTTCTGGTTTATACTTTTCAAAGGTATTTCCTATCATTGTTTATTTACAACTTAATGGACTGTTTATTTATAGTTGTTTTTGGTTTCTTCTTGTGTTTCAGGATAATATTTGAGAAGTTTTCCAACAGAGACCCCAACTCAAAAGACAATTCAGTAGGAATTCAGTTATTAGGAATTATAATGGCAAATAACTTACCTCCCTATGATTCAAAAAGTGGTATTGAAAGTACAAGGTGAGAATCACATCTTTTTGCATTGATGTTTTTATCTGTTAAAATGTAGTCGAGCCAGATTAAGTAAAATGGAATAAAGCTGTTCATTTCAAATTTCAATGCAACAGACCAGAATCCAAGTCAATAAAAAATACTCTTTTTTAATGATTTAAGAAGGACATTTAGTGTGAGGGATTGTGTTGTAAGAATATGAGAAATATTTCAGGGAATTTTATTTGTAGAAATTAGTTGGTTCATAATATATTTATACCTGAGAGAAATAGGATATTCTTGATTTCAAATGAAATTCATTGTTATTGCCTTTTTGGCCTCTTTTCCCAGTAGAACAGAAAATATATATTTTCATAGGATCCTAGATTTAGTTCTCATTTTATAGATGAGCAAAGAGCCAGGTTCATATTGATTATTCATAGATGGAGAAGTTATTTCTGTATTCAGTCACATTATCTATTAGAGAATTCTAAATCAGTATTGAATTAGAAAAAATACATAAAGATAAGAAAGTACAGAATGCAAGCTCAAGCCTGTGACCTGGAGAAAAATAAAGACATAAACCAGACTTCACTGCTTCCTACCAGTTGTACTTCATTTTATATGTGTAGTTTGGATCATAGCAAGCTAATTGAATGATTTTATACAAATTTGTTCCCTCTATTTGTAAATTGTAGATACTTTCAAGCTTTGGTCAACAATATGTCTTTTGTAAAGTATAAAGAAGTGTACGCAGCTGCAGCAGAAGTGTTGGGATTAATTCTTCAGTATATTGCTAAGAAGGAAAATGTAAGTGAACTGTTATGTAAATTACTTTTTCTTATGATAATTTATAATTTAGTCAATATATTGAATGCCTGTTATATAGAAAATCTTTGTGTAGGCCCTAAGAAATAGTCCCTTTTTTTTCCCAAGGAACTTCTGATCTATTAGTGTAGAATGTGAAAATTCAAAGGAAAAGACCAGTGTCATGAGAGCTTAGAGAAAGGATGAATCCTTTTTATCTGAATGTATTAGAGAAGGAAAACCACATAAAGAGCATGGTGCTTGAAAGAAAGGGAGATATTCAGCTGGCAGAAATCTGGAGGTAGAATATTTCAGATTTAGGAGACAGAAGAAAGGCACAGGAGCCAAAAGTGGAATATATTTAAGGGATGAGGAGTAATAAAGTTTAGACAGCATACAAGGCATATGAAGCAGGAAGTAAGGTAGGTTAGAGATGTATTTTTTAAATGGCCTCAAATGCCAAGCTGAAGAGCTTGTGATAAAGCCATTACATATATTTAGATAAATCTTGAATAAAAAGCATATTATTTTACCCAAAAACATTTAGGGAAATATTCTATGACTAAATAACTAATGAACATCAAAAGGCATTTAAATGGCTTGCTACAGATTGAACTGTGCCAAGTGCTATTTGTCGAGAACTAAGTAGACTTAGTGTTCGTGGCAATTTGAAATAGGTCACTAAGAAGGTACTGGTTTTGGAGAAAGCTGTGCTCAACTTTTAATAGACAAAAGGACTGTCATTAAATAATGGCAGAATTAGGGAAAGAAAGGAAAATGGCTTGTGGTGGCACATAATATGTAAAGTTTTGCTCTTTTCAAAAATCTCTCCCCTCACATTTTACCAATCAGAATCAGAAATCATGTCCTGTGTACTTTGTAGCTCATGCTAATAAGAGTGACAAAAACAGTAAAATACTTAATTTTTTTCTGAGACTTGGTTTTCCAAAAAGATTGATAAAATAAGTTTTATCATATGCCCAAAGGCAACAAGAAACATGTTTTCATGGAACCTTTAGTCTTCATATACTGCAGCACTAAAAGTATTTAGAAAAAGACTCTCATGAAAATAAATGCAGTTTACATTGCACTACATTACATTACACAACAACATTGGTTGCTGTGAATTAACTGGTAAGGAAATTCTCTGAAGAACTTGTTAAGTTTTCCCAAATCATATCAATATGCATATTGATGTTTGGCGACTTGTTTGCAAAAAAGATGAGGATGAGTTTCAGAAAGAAGGAATAAGAAATTTCAAAGATATTGGACATGACATGGACATGGACATGGACAAGTAATACCAAAAGATATTTTCATAGACAGAAAAAGATTTGTTATTGATGTGGTAATTTTCTCCAAGTCAGTTGTTTGTGTACAGACCATCAGCTTGTATGATTAGAATTATAAAAAAACAAAAAGAGGGAAAATGAGAAAAAAGTATGGTATATGTTTCAAATGACTTAACCAGGAATTATTTAAATGAGTAATGCCATAAAAAATGGGAACTTTACAAAGAAATAGCATTGATAATCAGATAGTAGTTTAACCAGTGCAAATTAAATGCCACAAGAAAACCAAAAAAAACGCAGAAAATGCCTTCGCTAATGCTGCATATAATTCCCACATGAAGAGAGATGGCTGCCAAAAGCAGCACCAATTTAGAATGTAAATTTATTTGTAAAACTTTACAAAGAAGGAAGATCGACGACTATGAACAGCATCATCCCATGAATCAGAGAGAAACAGTGAGGAAGGTGAAGAGAGCTTTGCTTAGCTGTCCAACTAAATTCATCCTAAGGACATTTACAGATGACAGTCAAAGAGCAACAAACAGGAAAGATGGAGGAGAAGTGCAGAATGTCTTTTAGCCAAGTTTTTTCCATTTAGGATAATGAAACCACCACACTTGGACCCAAATATCACAGTCCTAGATGTGCTTATAGAAGCAGATAACAAAGATGGTGAAAGTAACTGGACTGGATCTAGTGAATACAGGGAATATCAGTGTTGGAGATTATATGGCTTGCATGGGTGAGCCCACCCAGAGGGAAGTAGGGATTGTTGACACATCCCCGTGAGGGAGGTGATCTAAATCTGTATTTTTTGATGTTGTGGGTGTCCAGGAGAAGGCACACCTACCCCAGATACCCTACAAAACAGTGCTTATGTTAGTTGCATTACATTGCTTAACAAATAGATAAAAGAAATAATACAAAATACTAATATATTAAAGCAGATTCAGAATATATCACAATGCACACATAAACCTGTACCACATTCTCTCGCTAATGCACTCTCTATCTGGGAGGGTTCAGGGTGGGGGGCTTGTGGAGAATGTGCACACACTTAGGGGGAGCGCTCACAACTCTGAACTGTAGGCTTTGATGTCATTAGTCCGTTCAGGAATATCTACACCGTAGGAATCTACTTCTCTGTTAACTCTTGACAGTTGGTCCTCGCTATTCCTAGGTAAGCACAGTGGGTAGAGTGCCAGGTCTGGAGTCAGAAAACTCATCTTCCTGAGTTCAAATGTGACCTCACACTGGCTTCTGGGCAAGTTAGTTAACTCTGTTTGCCTCAGTTTCTTCATCTATAAAATGAGCTGGAGAAGGAAATGACACACCATTCCAGTATCTTTGTCAAGAAAACCCCAAATGAGCGTCACAGAGAGTCAGACAATTAAACAACAAAAAAATGCATTTACAAGCTCTTTCAACTTAATGGTAACTCTTAAAAGATGTTCTGTGAGTAGCAGTTCTCTTTAAGCCAAAGAACTACAGAACTCATCTAACTGGCCGTCTCTAGGCTTTTCAGACTGGCCCAACCAAATTTTTCGCTCCCCCAGATGCTGGTGGGTCTCCCATCAGTATAACTCTCAGGTTGACTCTTTATGCCAGACAAACAAGCCTAAATACCAGGATCTAGACTGCTGTAAATCCCTTTCTGCTTTTCCTTCTCAATTTAGAGGTGACAGCAAAAAGCATTGGGCATTTATCAAAAGCTTCAGTTCCAGATAGCACCAGCTGGTGACAGAAGCTCTTGGCCAGTGAAGTCACCAATTAGGAAAAACTTAGCTGAATCTTCCTGTCAGCTGACTACTTCCCATTGCTAGAGCATGGATAAGAGCCTCTTCTCTACTCCAGTGTTCCATCTTTAGTTTTTTTCAGGTTGCTATGTCAGAGTCTTCCAAGTTTTTAACTATTTCTGGGAGTTAAATGAGGATCCTCCTGACTCTTCTTAGTAGCTCAACTTTCACCCCAGACTTCCCCGAGGAAATCTATAGTCTTTTAAAAATTATACCTCAGCCTCTAAATATTTATAGGGGTGTGTATAAAATTTTTTTTGTTGTTTGTTTTACCCATTTTAGCTGTAATCCAAGCTTGTCTGCTATTTCTTTCTACTTATATTTCTTCAGTTCTCAATAAGAAAAAGATCTTCCTTTGTCCCCTTATAAAATCAAACTGTTCCACACAAGTAAGGCATGATTTTACATTATTCACAAAGGTATTTAAACTTTTATACTTACACCACACTTTACTTTCAGTCCAAAATTGCTCAGATGCTCTTTGAAAAGGGTTTTGAATAAACATATATTAGCAGTTTTTACTAAATCAGAGTTATTTTCCTATCTATTTTAGCTATCAAACTATTGATCTGTAGCAATGGCAGCTAATTTGACAGCTGATATGAAAGTTACATTTTCCTGCCCTTTTTAGCACTAAAATATGCCATTTATCCTAAAGGGACAGTACACCTTGCATATAGATAAAGTGTTTTGTGTGGTTTGTCCTTTGTTCTTGAAGAGGACTATGACATCAGGAACATGATGCCATGACTTGGACGTGAATCAGATTTAAGTGAGAGAAGGCTGTGTAAAGTTATCAGCCTCACTTTTTCCTTGGGAGCCATCTGGGTCCAGTGGCCAGATATAGATCAGGACAATTAGAGATGGCCCAGGATCCAGTGGGAGACCTTGGGTTTTTTAAGCGAAGACCTTTCTGAGTTCTGTCTTTGAGGCAACACTCACACATTCAGTGATTAGGGCTGTTTAAGAAGTTAGCCAGGGGATGGCCCCTTTAATTAAAAAAAAAAATCAAACCGGAAGGGGAAGACCCTCAGGATTTCTAACCAAAAGAGAAACAATTACTATTTATATTCACTCTGAGCCATCTGGGCTCAAACTGTAACCTTTAAGTGGTGTTTGGGTAGGAACCTATTGTTAGCCAATCAATGAGAGCCCAGCGAATTAGGTTTAAGGCATGGTCTTTAAGAAGGAAATCTTGCCAATAAACCCCAAGATAACTAGGTAGGTTTCAGCCTTCAAAATTTACCTTTCTTTGGGCAGTGCACCCTTAGGTAAGGGCATGATATCTCATGTGGAGAAAGGACAGGACAGGACCATGACATCAGAAAGATGATGCCATGACTTGTAAGTGAATTGGATTTAAGTGAGGGGGGGCTGTGCAGAATCACCTGCCTCACTTTATCCTGTGGAGCTCTGTTTTCAGTCACGTTGTCAAATGCTTTCAATGAAGATGAACACGGCCTCAAGGTCAGATACTGCACTGATGGTAAATTCTTCAACTTAGAAAAGGCTACAAGCCAAGACCAAAGTGGAAGAAGTATTGGTGTGTGATTTTCTGTTCGCAGATGATTGTGCACTCAGTGCAGCCTCTGAAGCTGAGATGCAACAAAATACGGATCTGTTCTCTGCTGCTTGTGCTAATTTTGGCCTAACAACACCAAGAAAACACAGGTGCTCTATCAGCCCCCACCATGCCATCCATACGTGGAACCATCAAACGGAGAAGTTTTGAGAGCTGTGGATAAATTCATTTACCTTGGTAGTGTACTTTCTAGGGATGTGCATGTTGATAATGAAATTGATGCATGCATTGCCAGAGCTAGCTGTTTCAACATCTCAGCTAGCAGCTGCTGTGGGAGTGAAAAACCAACACAAGCCCAACAACAAGGACGCTGCAAGCCCAGGTTCTTCTATCTGCTTTACTAAGGAAAGCAACGTTAAAGGGCTAATAGTCTTACGTTATTCCAACATACGGATGTCATTCACTCAGCTCAGGGGGAAAAGCCAGCACCCTGAGCTTCAGAGCAAATACAAACAAATTACGAATATCAACAGACAGACCTTGTCTGATTCAAATCTCAAAGCATAGTTTCCAGAGTTTAAGAAGGTCGGATCCAGGTTTACAGGCTCTTAACTACAGCTGCCGGGAGTCTCCACATCAGCACGCTGCCAAGAGTGAGAGCCCTAAGCAAATAGCTCTGTCTTCCCTTTTTATGCAGTCTTTAGCAGTCATCAAACGTCATCTGAGCAACCAGAACTTAAGCTCTTACTATTGTCTCTAGTCTTAGAAACTCCCCTTAGAGCCCTGGGGCTTCATGCCCCACACCGGCTTAGCACTTAGTAGGTAGGGGTTTGGGGCCTACTCAGGAGCGAAGATATAATCAGACCTCCCTTCATTGGCCCCACCTTAGTTACCAATGCACTAGTTCAGTGTTTGGGAGGCCCCAAAGAAAAGTATGAGAGAGGAGGTATTAGACTGATTACCAAACTGAAAGTCTACGGAGCCATTGTACTGGCCTTATTGTTGTATGCCTGTGAAACCTGGACAGTCTACCAGCGCCATGCCAGGAAGCACTTCTATTCGAACTGTCTTAGGACGATTCTGAAGATCATCTAGCAGGATAAGATACCAGGCACTGAGGTCCTCTCTCTAACTAAACTGCCAAGTATTCAAGCCCTATTTCAGCGAGCACAACTCTGATGGACTGGATATGTTGTTCGAATGCGAAACATACGCTTGCCAAAAAGAACTCACACAGAGAAAACATTTACATGGTGGTCAGAAGAAGTGATCTAAGGACACTCTCAAGGTCTCTCTTAAATCTGAAATTGATTGTGTGACATGAGAGACACTGGCACAGGGCCACTCAGCATGGTGTGCCCTCATCAGAGAAGGTGCCGTGCTCTGTGAACAAAGCAGAATTGAAATGGCTCAAAAGAAACGCAAGATGTGCAAGTTTAGAGAATCCACCCCAAATGTTTTCATGGATTATTTGTGCCTGACATATGGTAGAGCATTCTGAGCTAGTATTGGCCTGATCACCCACAGTCGGACACACTGAAACTTGACTCTAGCATAGTGATGTTATTTTAGTCCTCTTTGAGAGTGAAGGACAATAACCAACCAACCCTCTGGGTCCAGTGGCCAGATATAGATCAGGACAATTGGAGATGGCCTAGAGATGCAGTGCTATACAAACTTTAAAGTTCTTTGTAAATATTAGTTATTGTTATTTAAATATTTGAAGTGGTATAATTTGGAAGGGGCATTATTAGAACTATTTCATTTAGTCACTAAGGGCAGAACTAGGCACAGTGTTACTAAGTAACTGAGTAATACAGTTACTGAATGACTAGGACCAAGTTATCGAGAGGTAGATTTTTGGTTTGGTGGTAAGGAGGAAGACTTCCTAATACTTGGAATTATCCCAAAGAGGAATGTTCTGCCCTAGGAAGTTAGCAGATTCTCCTTTACTCAAAGTCTTGAAGCAATGTCTAGATGATCACTTACCAAAGTTGCTGAAGAAGGACTTCTTGATCAGGTAACAGATTGGATTAGATAACTATTAAGATAGGAGCTCTTAACATAGGGATTATTAACCTGGAGTCTACAAACTTTTTTTTGTTTTAACAACAATATTTCAATATAATTGGTTTCCTTTTGTAAGCCTGTGTATTTAAAAATATTCTGAGGAGTCCATAGGCTTGACCAGACTGCCAGATAAGTCCATGACACAAAAAATTGTTAATACACCCTTTTCTGCTGTCCCTTTCAGCTCTGTTATTTTGTAAATGCTGAGGGTCAACTATAATTTATTTTCTATTTGTGTGTTTAAAATCAAATCTTATCTAACTAGCTATTCATTATACTGTCCATCATACTATTACAAGGAGTAGGAAAGGTCAGTCAGTGTAATATTTGATGGAATCCTAACAAAGCTGCCACCAGCCCCAATATTTTAACTTCTTTTTGGGTTCCCACTGAACAGCAGGCAAGCTCTGATTTGGCCACACCTTCTGGCTTTAACCACATCACAGGCCCCCTGAACTCAATCATAGGCCTCATTGAACAGCAGACCTACTGTCCCTGGCTAGCCATTGCCCCCAGACCCAATCCTCTAGCTAGCCTCTGCCCTTAGATCCAGTTCACATATTTCCCACAGAAACAGGTGTGCCCACGCACTTAACCACAACCACATCATCCATCTTGACCAGACAGGACCACAATAGTTAGCCAATCAGAAAGCACCAGCAGGATGCTTGACCACCAAACCATAGAAAAACCCTTCTGCCTTTTTGATATTAATCATATTTCTGTATAAATTTTGTTTGTATGTAATCAGTATCATATACTCTATAAAATTGTCTGTCCTGCCTTGCTGATAATTGCTAATTTCCCTAAGAAGTTTAAGCACTCACCAGAGGATGAAACCTCAGAACCATAATAAAATGTCTCAAATTGGCTTAGAGTTGGCCTGAGTGTTTGAAATTCTTTAAAGATGTACTGGCTATAACACAATCTGACCTCATCAGTATGAATGCTATAAAGATAATCTCTTTTAATACTAAAGCCTTTAAGTTTGGAAGTAGTAGTAGACCGATGCCTCTTGGAGGTCGTCCTGGCTTGTAAAAGACTTTTGCTAGTAAAAGTACAAACCGTGGCAGGCTTTACCAAGCTAGAAGTTCTTTAACTAGGAAGTATACCATGTTCTCTTGTCTAAGAATCAGGCTGTCTTAGTTTCAGTAACCCTGTCACCAGCAATTTTGCCACTGCTTGATCAGGTCTTTTGACTGCAGCTGTCTGCTAAGGCATACAGGAGAATATGGTCTATGTTGGTGGAGGATGTGAGTACCCACTCCAGTGAACATATCTTTGCAAGTATGGAAGAAACAAAGGCAGTCTTGCAACTCTTTTCCTCTCTTGTACTGTGTGTTATTTCTTGAACTGTGTTACTGAAGGATATATGGGGAAATAGTAACTCTTGATATTTTAAAGTTTATGTAAGGAAATGGGTATTTTGACATACAATGTGAATTCTCGCCAGCACGGTCTATCCAATTTAAGTAAATTTGAAATTCACATTAAAAAGAAGTCTTTACATAGTTTAGTAATTGCTTAAAATACTTTTAGCAAACTCTCAAAAGTTGGAACTTGGACTTACTGTGTTCAGTAGTATTGCTATTTTATTGACTATTCACTATTATCTCCTACAAGCAAATTTATTGTTTTTTCCCTTGTGTCAGCTTTTCTTAGTTGAAACAGCATCTTGCTGATTAATTTCACGCTTGGGTCTTGGTGTATTTCTTTTCAGAAGAAAAAATCAGCGAGGATACTATTTAGGCATTTTGTTATAATTTTATGCTTCTTTGTGAGAAAAGATTCAAAATTAGAGAACACTTGGAAGTTATTTCCTACCATCTCAGGATCTCGTTCTTGTCCCTTTAATCTCTCCTGTGCCTAACACATTCTAACTATCATTATAATTATTTGTGTACCATGTTTTATTCCTTGCTGAATTATGAACTCCTTGTGGTCTGTAGCACCTTAACCCAGTGTATAGTACATGATACTCTGCTGCCTAGCTGCCTCTAATCTCTTGATTTGATTGATTTCCTTAGCTGTAAAATGAGAAATACCTATCGCACAGGTTTGTTGTGAAGTAGGTAGTTTACAAAGCTTAAAAGTACTACCAGTGTAAATTATTATACATTTATTTCTAGGTGAATCCATTTTCTTTTTAAAAATTTTTTTGAATCCATTACTTTTCATTTATATTCACTTAAATAGCAAAAGTATAATTTTTCATTAGTAGTTGACAGAAGGTGTCCTTAAGTTTTCATTGTTTTCTTTGTTTTAAAGTTAATTTAATCTTCCAGGTGCTGGAGGACTCGGTTTTTGAATTAGTTGTCAAACAACTGAAACAACATCAGAATACTAAGGAGGACAAATTTATTGTGTGTTTAAATAAAGCAGTGAAGACTTTCCCTCCTCTTGCTGATAGGTAGGATATTGAGTTACGATGAACATTTTCTTGTTTTCGGTGATGGGAAAGTGTTGTTATTCTTCATCCTGTTTATTAATATCCATTTCGAGGTTTATGAATGCTGTGTTCTTCTTGCTGCCAAAACTTCATGGAGTGATGAAAACGTTATGTTTGGAGGTGGTACTTTGTCGTGCAGGAGAAATACATGATCTCTTCTTACAGTTGAAGAGTAAGGATTTCATCCAGATCATGAGACATCGGTGAGCAGGGCAGTCGCCATCCATATGCTTTGGCTCTTCAGTCAGTGAGTGCATGGAATAGACACCAAAGTATGAATAAGGTGGAACAGAGCTCTGATCTGAGCTTCACTTCCAGCTAGTCAGTCTTAGTCTTAGCTCTACCACTAACTCATTTATATAGTCATTTCACCTCTTGGCTCTCATTTTCTTCATCTGCAAAATGAGGAGCTCAGAGAAGGTGATCACCAAGGACCCCTCCATCTTTTAAGAGTCTGCGCTTCTGAATATTTTGATCCAGAGACAGAAACTGAAGAACTCCTCTTTGAGAGTGTGGAGCAGATGAAGTTTACTTGCAGCAAACTTATGTCTGTGGCTGCTAATAGATTTATAATGAATGAACAGGAAGGCACGTTGCGGGGTGGACAGTGAACTAAGAGTAATTTTGTAGGTCAGATACATTTTGTTGTTTCCCTAGTTCATTTATAATAGCTTTATTTTAAAATTAGAACAAACTTAGTAGATACTAAGTGCATGTTATATGCAAAGCATTGGTGTTTGAAACCATTTTCTTTATTATAGAATCCTTCCAAGTGTTTAGTTTGATATTGTAATTGATTTTTTTTAAAAAATACTTATTTTATTGTACTTTTCTCTGAACATCTGTCACTATCAGTGATCTCTCCCCTACTCCCAGGGCAATAGAACCAGCCCTTACTAAAAATAATAAAAGAAGTTAAGCAAAACAAATCTATACATTGGCCGTGTCTGACAAGGAATGCATTATTCTGCACTTGTAGGCCTCCGTCTCTCTTGTGAGTGAAGGGCAGGCATGCTTTTCTCTAAAGTTCTGTAAAGTCATAGTTGTTCAATGTTCTTGTAATTCATTTTCAGTTACATAACCCACAATCACATACACAGGGGTGCTTTGTACATACTTTGTGATGAAGAAAGTAAAGTGAGGAAGATTATGTAACTAGTGGTTTTGTTATCTTTCACTCTAGAGATGATGAAAGACAAAAAGTATGTTTAGATATAGTTTATACAATGCTGGCAAAACTGAAACCAGTAGAACTACGAGAACTTCTAAATTGTGTTGTAGAGTTCATCTCTCATCCTTCTGCAGTGTGTCGGGAAAAAATGTATAACATCTTGATGTGGATTCATGATAATTACAGGTATGGGTTTTTAGCAGAGCTCCATTCCATTCTTAATGATACCCTATATTTCAGGGGCGATATAACACATTTGGCATTCCACAAAATATCCCCAAGGGTGCTGATACTTTATGACATATTGTAAGTAAAATTAGATTATTTCTTAAGGCAGTAAAACAGCTCCTAAAACATATCTTTGTGTAACGACTATGTACCCATGGTAACCACTATGTATAGACTATTTTTTGTCAAAGGTGAATTGTGAAAGTCTCTTCCCCTAAAACATCTAAAAAGCATCTTATGATACTATTCCGAGATTTGTCCAGAAGAGGGAGGTGTTGTATATGTAGTTTTCTTTAATTCTTTTAGAGGAGAAAGCTGTGTATCTAGATCTCTATCTATGTCTATACATATAGATATACAGATATATATGCAGGGGTTGGGGTAGCATGCTACCCATCATTTCTCAGAATGGTCAAAATACATCTCACCATTTGTTATAGTGGCCCCAGAAGAGCCTTTTAATATATTTTTATTTTCTTCATCTCTGTTCTGATTCTTCTCTTTCTTGTTGCTTTATTTCTACCACAATGGGGCAGCTAGGGGGCGCAGTGAGTAGAGCACCAGCCCTGGAGTCAGGAGGACCTGAGTTGAAATGTGGCCTGAGACACTTGACACTTACTAGCTGAGTGACCTTGGGCAAGTCACTTAACCCCACTTGCCCTGCCTTCCCCCACCAAAAAAAAAATATTTCTACCACAACTACCCCTGTCATAGTCAGATGGCAGTGCTGGTGATAAAAGATGCTTACAAAGGATAGGGTGATATCATATTTTTGACAAAACTATCCTGGCTACTCCTTTTATTCATTGCATATCTGTCAGAAAGCATGGCTCCCTTGCTACATAGAAATTGGTCTTTCTTAATTCTGGAAGTAAATATACTTTGGTACTTCTATGGAACCATAATCTCATATATAGGGCTACTCCCTCACCTACTGTAAATTGCAGTATATCCATGCCTTCTCTTACTGTGTAATTGTTGCCCGTATCTGCCCATAAATCTTTCATAATGTAACCTCAACAGGTTGAAGAAAATTCCTTTTAATTTAATTTAAAACAGCACGCGTATGGAATACACGTAGAATACACACAAGAATAGTTTATTAATCATACTGTTTTTAGCTAGCCAGGTAGAAGTTAATAATTCTCATTTTTTTTAATCTTCTAAAGGGACCTAGAAAGCCAAACTGATGAAGAATCCCAGGAAGTATTTAAGCTGGCAAAAGAAGTACTGCTTCAAGGACTGATGGATGATAATCTTGGACTTCAGTAGGTGATTCTTCTAGAATATGAAAACCAAGACAGTGAAATTAGTTTTAGCAGTTATTTGTATAGCAGTACATCTTATCATAGTTTGAGAAACTTACTTCAAGATAAAGGTTTCACAAAATTCTCCCTATTACCCTTTTTTCTACTGTTCGGTTTTAATTTTTTGGTCTGGATCTGGGATTTCATTGGCATAGGGAACTTCTCCATGATGAAGCTTTTAACAATTACAGATACATAATTATTTTTCAAACTACAATCATGTTAAAGAGGTGACCAAATCATTCTAAAATTCCTTACATTTTATCTGTCCTCTATAAGGGAAGTCATTCTGGGCAAAGAATGTAATTTTTTTGTGTTGAAGTGAATTAAGATATGAAATTAAAATGTTAAGGTATTTCTTTATTAACTTCAAATATGGGTAAAGCTATTACCGTGCATATTTATTCTAAATTAAATGTTTAAGACTTTAAAATTTTGAATAAACCATTATGATAATTTGACATCGAAGCAAGATGATAAGCAGATTTCTTTAAAAAAAAAACAAAACTTCATACATTTCTTCACAAGAGTCGATTATATCAAGGGGCAAGGCATTTGGGTGAAGTGATTGTCAGTATCCTACGTAATATCAAAAAGCATTATAATTTATAGGGAATTTGTTGTAATTTTAACTTACACATTTTGCTACAGTCTAATTCATCTGGTCTTTTTTTAAGTTCCTTTTAAAAACAGCTTTCCTTTGATATCTTTTGTTTTGTTACACCACCAAATTTTCTCCTGGCATCTCTCTTCTTTCTTCTTCCCAGAAAGTCATCATCCTGTATAACAATATTTTTTAAAGAAAAAGATGGGGAAAAGTCTGTAAAATTGATTAATATATTGAAAAAGTCTGAAAATATGTGAAATGTACTTACTGTATCTGTGGACCTTCCCTCTTTGTAAAGGAATGGGGAGGGGATGTTTTTTCTCATCTCTTCTTTGCTTATTCTTTGTAATTTCACTTTTAATTATTTTGTTGTGGTTCTTTCTATTTCCATTGTTGTCACTTTATTTATTGTTTTCTTTACTCTGCTTACTCCGTTATTTATCAAGTCTTAGAGATCTTTCCGTGGTTCTTTGTATTCATCATATCCTTCATTTCTTGTAGCATTTACATACCACAATTTGTTTAGATACTCCCCAGTCAATGAGCATGTACTTTGTTCCCAATACAGCTATAATTATTTTGGTGTAGTCACATGGGGACTTTCATCTTATCACTTTACTTCATTGGAGTATAAAAATAGATATGGAACATCTGGAACAAAGGATCTGTAGTCAATTTATTTATGGAATTACAAATTGCTTTCTCAAATGGTTGTACTGATTCATAACTTCACTAAGTGTTCCCTGTTTTCCAACATTGACTATTCTCATCTCTTGTTTTCTTTGTCTATTTTTGCAGGATGTGAGGTGAAACCTCAGGGCTATTTTGCTTTGCGTTTCTCTTATTAGTGATTTAAAGCAGTTTTTCCTACGGTTGTTTATAACTTGCAATTCTTTTGAGAACTGCCTGTTCATGTCCTTTGGTAGTCTTTATTTTTAATATTAAAATCTGGATTTTAAAGTTACTCTTTATCTGATATATTGATATGATTTAATCTTTAAACATTTCAGAAAAGGAAAGAGAAAATCATTTAGTCAGGAAATAAAAGATTGTTTGTATTTGCTGGTCTAAAAACCTAAATCTCTTTCATTTCATGTTGTACAGTGTATTACTTTTAGTAATAGGATGGGATGTTTTCCCCTTTTTTTTCCTTACAGATTAATTATTAGAAATTTCTGGAGTCATGAAACCAGGTTACCATCGAACATATTGGATCGCTTACTGGCCCTGAGGTCCTTATACTCAACTAAAATAGAAATGCACTATTTAAGTTTAGCAACAAATTTTCTACTTGAAATGACCAGCAAGAGCCCAGATTATTCAAGACGTATATTTGAACATCCCCTTTCAGAATGTAAATTCCAGGTAAAGTCCTTTTTTACATCGTTACAAATAAATGTTATTAAACTTTTTAAAAAATGTTTAATTCTTTTAGAGCATGAAGGAAAACTACAAAAGAGCAATACATATGTTGTGAAATAGTCATAACTTTGGAGTTTGGAGATCTTAATTCTTTTTAATGTTATAAAAGTTGGACTAAAATCTTTCTGATTGTATGTAAATTTGTTGTATATATAATAAGACTAGCTAGAAAGATGGAAAACTTTTTAAAACAATGAAGCTGAATATTTCAGATTCTTATTAATCCCTTGTATAATTGTCATAAAATAATCAAATTTTAAGTTTGAATTGAGCATTTTTTAAAGTGAAGCAATTTGAGTTTAAAGATTATTTTAAAATCTTAATTAAAAGTATGACTAGAAAATCAGTTAAAGTCAGACATTAGACTTTTATTAAGTGCCTACTATGTGCTGGGGATACAAAAAAAAGTGGAAGACAGTTCTTGTTCTATAAGAGCTCACTGTCTAATGGTGGAGGCAACATTCAAACAGCTATGAACAACAAACTACATACAGGATAAATAGGAAATAATTAAGAGAGGGAAGGTGCTAGAATTGAGAAGGCTCAGGAAAGGCTTCTTGTAGAATGTGAGGTTTTAGCTGGGACCTTAACGAAGCTAGGGAAGCTGAGAGGTAGAGATGAAGAGGGAGGGTTTCTTGGAAATACACTGTTGAATGATCCGATATCAAGTTGACAGGATCGTGTTTTAGAGGGTTGAGTAAAAGTAAATTTGCTATTGGCAATGTTGAATTTAAGATAATTTATCGTTGATAAAAGGGGAAAACATTACTGCTATTTAATGTCATTTCAAACTTGGTTACATACAGGAATATAGTATCGATTCTGATTGGCGTTATCGAAGTACTGTTCTCACCCCAATGTTTATTGAGACTCAGGCCTCCCAGAATACAACTAGAAACCGATCACAAGAAGGTTCCCTTTCACTTCCTCAAACTAAACAGATAAGAGCTACCCAACAACATTACGAATTTACTCCTACACAAAATACAGGTAAATATCAATTAGATCCCTAATTTTAGATGATTCTTTAGTTTCATTTCTGCAAAGATAAGTTTCATGTCATCATATTAATTTTAATAACTGATATTTTAAGAGAATATATGACTAAAGTAAAATTAATATTTTTGAAAATTAATGAAATATTATAAATAGATACAAATTTATTGTTTTCGTTTCAGTACAGATCTACACACGCACAGCACTGGTTAATGTTTCTCTGTGTTTTCCTTTAATTAACACAGTTCCAAAAAATGAAGTACCTAATAAAAAACTGATTATGTAAACTTGAAGTTTTTGTATTAGCCTAACACAGTTTTCTGTTGTAGTGGTTATGAAAGTATATGTGCTTTGTATTGTCAAATTTGACAATTTTTGACAACTGTATTTGACAAATACAGTGGTTCCATTTAATAATACTGGTAATAGTGTTTATATGTAATAGAATTTTGGAGGCAGAAAGAAACCTTAAAAATAATAAACCAAATATGTTAAATCTGAATATTGTGAAACTAAAGCCCAGGTTTGTTCAAGGTCACAGTGCCAATGAGTGACAGATCCAGGATTACAGTCCAGGTCTAATTCCTAGTCTTGATGCAGTATTCACTATATCACACTACTGTGGTGATAGTACTGATACTTAATTTATGAACTGTCTTCTATAAGGCTTTTCCTGTATCTGGCAATTGGAGAGGGTTATTGTATGTCTAAATATTGTAATTTGGATTATTGTATGTCTGAATTTAAATAATAGCCTTATTATAATGGAATTATAATTATTTTACAGCTGGAAGAAGCTCTTTTAATTGGTTAACTAGAAGCAGCATTGACACATTTGCAGAATATACAAATCCATCATTGTCTGAATCATTGTCTTCTTCCTTGCTGTTTGTTCATAAGAGAACTGACAAACCTCAGAGGGCAGCCTTGAAATCAGTGGGACCTAATTTTGGGAAAAAAAGATTGGGATTGCCAGGAGATGAAGTAGATAACAAAACCAAAGGTAAAGTAATGCTATACAACTGAAATACAGGGACCAACATAACTTGAAACTTTCTACACTTCACTTCAGTGGTTTGGGTAGCGTATCACTAACATTCATTGCACCTACGTTATTTATGCACATACATTTACTTCTGTGTTAAGACAGTATGCGTTCAACATTTGCTTTTTCTTAAAGCAAATTAAATGAGAGTAAACTTCTTTATTCTTTCATTTGTAGAAGAAAGACTGTGAGGAGAAAGTCATCCTAATCTCTTCCCTCCCCCCATTTTTCTCCTGCTTTGAAATAGCAGCTGTGCTATATAGACTACAAGTAGAATATGCTTGTTCTTTTTGGGGTGGATAGAAAGTTAAATGAGCTCTTGGAAATCAGCTTTGGGGCAGACTTATCTTGTTATTCTTACCCTTCATCTAAGTGAACTGCCTCTCAGTGTTCTTCTCTTTGTTCTTCACGTCTCTTCTGAAAATTACTAAAAACACTTCCAGATTTGAGGCTGTAAAAGTGGTCCTGGGGCTATAGTATCTGCCTGAATCTTATACTGACCAAAAGTGACCAAAAACTTGCAAGGAACCATTAACTGTCAGCACCACTCACTTTTTAGTCACTGACAGCCCTTCTTCCTGTCGTTATTCTTTCCCCTCTCCCATGAAACCTTACTTAAAGGAAATCTTTTGCTCTAAATAGCAAGGGATTGCCAAAGGAAAAGTGTTAGGAGATTGAGAGTTTTAAACATTGCTGCTTGGTTCCTATGTGAGTTCATAAAGAGATTGGAGGTGACAGTCTCAAAGATTAATGAAGGTAATGAATCAGTAATGGCCTAAGATCCAGATTCTTTCAGCATAGACAATGTCAGGGATTGAGATGTGGTAGTGTTAAGGAGGAATTGTGTGAGTAAAGGTGAGATAGCCTTCTTATTTCTTTAAACCATTTCCCTTAAGTAAGTTTAGTTCATTGACTTTTTTCAAAAGTTTATTGGTAGTGATGTATAAATAAAATGAATGTTTTAATAATTTGTTTCATTTTTACTAAGTAACTTTAAACTTTCCCATTAAAGCTTAGACTTTTTTCATATGAGTCCTGTTCCCTAAATATTTTAGAGAATTTAGTTCTTAGAAAAGATGCTGAAACTCTTGTGGAATTATTTAAGTAATTTAAGGGAAATTAAGACTTTAAAATATGGTATAAAAACTCAAACACCAATTAGGTCCTCTGCAATTATTTGATATTAATAATAACTTTTTCTTCCTGTACTTTAGGTATAGATGAACGGGAAGAAATCCTAAGATTGCGGAGGCGATTTCTAAAGGATCAAGAGAAGCTTAGTTTGATTTATGCCAAAAAAAATGTTGCTGAGCAGAAAAGGGAAAAGGTTTGTGTCTTTAAAGAATTTGGTTAAAAATACTGATTCCAGAGGATTGGTGAGGAAATCTGTTTTCATGTCTTACCAGAGAATTGACAGGGCATACATGATGCTGCATATACTGCCGGAATTGGTTGAGGTATAGATATATCAGCTGGTTTATTTTGCTTACCAATTTCCTTTTGTTTTAAGATGTCACATTGAAATTAAGGTAAACCAAGGCAGCAAAGTTCTGAACATGTTCAATTTTATTTTCTCAAATGGAAACTTCTTTCAATGTGGAAGGGTTATGGGGGCATAAGAGTAGTGTTAAAAAAAAAAGCAGCAATAAAATAATTCCAAAGGTGGGTTTTTTTAATTAAATGTCTTTTAACTTTTAGTTCCCAGATGGTAGATTTTACAGATCTGATCACTATGTTCAGATGCTGATTTCCCCAACCTCATTCACTGTTTTCAATTAAAATAAAAGTAGCAGTAATTGTTTTAAAGTTGATTGTCCATTATAGAATGAAAAAATAAACCTTTTTCAAAATTTGGAATCAACAGAAATAACTAAAGTTGCTTTTTCACTCATACCCCCATTTTGTGGAATGCAAGCATATATTTTTAAACCACATTAAAGAAAATATGAAATAAGAATATAGTGATGTTCTTGAGTTGTCACTGTCATTCAGATTTGTTTTAGTGTTTACGAATCCAAGTGTGTGGACTAGTTAGATGATGCTTTTCTTCGATTTTAGTGTTTCTTGCCCAAATTGAAGACCACGGTACCTTCCCAGCCAAAACTTGACTTTGTCTTCCTTACCACAGTCTGTCTTTAACAATGAATACTGAAATGGCTTCAGAACAAACATTGACTTTTTTTATCTTGATATGTAATGGTTGTAATTTCTTTTGAATTCCAGAAGTAGACTTATTCTACCATTGTTCTACTTTTAAGTGTCATAATGGTGTGGAAGTAACTTTTGGTAAAAATAGAGAAATAGGTTAGTGAAACAAATAGAGTTACGGTTCTTGATCTGGGGAGACATGCACAGATGGTTAGTGTTTGACAAACCTAGAGAAGACAAAAACTAGAGCAACTCAGTTCTTAAAACATTTAGCACGTGTGATGTCTGTTGCTGTCTTGGCGCTAATGACATAAAGGCAAGGTGAAGTTATTTTCTTCTAGGAGAATATAACATTTAAGCATTAATGCAAAGTTATCTCACAGAGTAATTTGAGAGGTAAAAATGGAGTAATGTATTTATCTGAAGGAGAGACAATAGCTAAATAAGAGGGATTATTTTAGGACAAGATAAATGTGCTTGATTATATTTTAAAATTTTATATACCACAGAAATATAATTGAAATATAAAAGAAAAATTATGTACGATATGTATGCAACAGATAAAGCTAACATCCTATATATATGTATATGAAGTTGCTGAAGATTTAAAAAGATAGCTCCCAGTCCACAATGGATAAACTGCAAAAGGATTTGCACAAGAAATTTTCAAAAGAGGAAAGAAAAATCTTTGAAATTGGGGAAAAAAAAAATTTTACCTATCTAATCAAAGAGATGCAAGTTAAAATAACTTTGATGTACCACCTTATATTCATCAAATTGAGGGGGGGGGGAAGCAGATAAACTCATTTATTTCTGGTGAAATGGAAACTTGTAGGTTCCTTTTAGCCAATAATCCCATAATACACATTTTAAAATTACAAAATGGCGATATACTTAATTTACTAATCCTTTGATCCATCCATCCTGTCATGAATATGCCCTGAAAGTGCTAACAAAGAACAAGCATTTCAAAGGTAGCCTTATTTTTCATTGCAAGCAAACTACATGTATTAATTATAGGGGAATCATTAAATTGGTACTTTCATTGGCAAATTCATTACAAGGATTTGTAATGAAATACTATGATGCAATTAAGACTGAGAAGTATGAAGAATATGTTTTTAAAAATCTATAACCTTGGGTTCTCGAAGAGGGACATAAGCTTTGGTCAGCCCTACAACACTAGAAAGGATTTATATGTTTCAGGCAGATACTCTGTTTGGGAGCAAATCATTTAAGCCTTCTGTTAAAGTGCCATAAATGAAATCATAGATGCTGTAGAAGCACAGAAGCATACAGAGGCAAAGACTAAAAACTTTCCTTTGAAACTTCGTATCTTCAATTACTTTATAAAACTATTTTATCTTTGCCTGCATTAACACTTTGTTTTTTTAACAGAAGAGTTTTGTTTTTTTTTAAACTGTCTCTTGAATTGATTTTATTTTCTTGAAATTTTTTTCTTTTGGGGGGTCTTAATTATGCAGGAGATGAAAAATGAGTTGAAAATGAAGCATGATGCTCAGGTTACTTTGTATAGAAGTTATCGTCGAGGAGATTTGCCTGACATTCAGATTGAATATAGCAGTTTAATCACTCCTCTGCAAGCTGTGGCCCAGGTTTGCACTACCTTAACTTCATATTTACTAACTGTAAATAATATCAAGTGTGTTTTGCATGTGTTTGGGGCTCTGTAAGTAAATATTTAGAAGAAATTATTTTAGAGACTACAGAAAATTGGACAGGAAAGTTTTTATAGTTTGTATTTCAAGTGCTAAGAATCAGGATATTTCTCAAATGGTTCAAAAATTTGCATCTGTTATTTTTTTAAAATTTCATTGGTTTTATTGGGCATTGTTTCAATAGTGTCAGAATCTTGCGTATACAGGTCTGTTTCCTTCCTTTCCCTTACCATTAAATCATAAGACTACAGATATGGAGCTAGAAAGTACCTTGGAGATTAGTCCAACCAGTTCATTTTACAAATGAAGGAAAAAGAGACACAGAAATGCTTGCCAAGATGCAAATGCTTGGCAAGACTTGTTACCAAGGTCACGTCACACAGACACTAGCAGAGCTTGAACTCGATTCTTGTGTCTCTAAGTTTAGTGTTCTATCCACTCCACTGTGCTAACTCCTTAGTCTTCTTTTCTCTAAAACCTCTCTTAACACCGAACCAAAGAAAATTATGTTAGGCCATTAATTTACAGAAACAAAGAACCTCAGAATTAGAAGACATCTTAGTCCATCTTCCTTAAGCCTCTGTTTAAAAACCCAGTGCTAGAAGAAACCTTTTCTACTTGCAAGGCAGCCTGATCTCCCTTTGGCCAGTCTCTGTTAATAGGATCTTCCCAGTTAGTATCAAGTCTAGGTTTGCTTTTTTGTACCTTAGGTGCACTGTTCCTAGTTTTACCATCTGGGACCAAGCAGACCAACTATAATCCCTGCTCTTATAGCACTTGAACACACCCAACAGTTATCATTTCCTTCCTATGTCATCTTCACTCCAATCAGTAAAGATGTATTAAATACCTCCCATGTGCTAGACACTGGACTGACTGCTGGGAAGACAACTACAGAGGATGAAACAGTCTCTTCGCATAGTTAGTTTACATTCTCTTAGGGGAGACAATGAATACTTACGTGTGTGCATATGTGTGTATGTATTTGCAGATAGAAATAGATATAGCATAAAAATAAAGTGAACAAATACAGATATAGTGTATGCCAAGTAATTAAATAAAAGATAAGATTGGGAGGCAGGCCACCACTTTCATTTGTGGGTAGCGGGAAAGGTTTCCTTGATGCTTCATCCTGGTGACAGTGAGAGAATCATATTAGAGCTAAAAGGGCCTCGGAGGTGATCGAGCACAACCCCTTCATTTTACCGATGAGAAACCTGAGACTCTGAGAGTTTACTCTCAGCTACTAAGTGTTAGAGGTGGGCAGGTCTTCCAGGCTCAGTTTGCACAGCACTGTCTCCTGTGCATCTTGATGGTTTCTGGATACTCCCCAATTTATCTAGGCCCCTAACTAAAATGTCTTGGTTAGAACTGCAGAAGATACTGCAGAGCTAGTCTGACAGGAGAATAGATCAGAACATCCCCCCCGCCTCTGGATGCTGTTTTTCATGCAACCTAAGAGGGCATCCACTTTTTGGGCTGCTGTCTTACCCTATTGATATATCTTGAGCTTTTAGGAGATTAAAATCCTCACAATCTTTTTCACAGAATCTAATGTTTCACCACATCTGTTCTTTACCCAGGCAGTTTATTCCTTGACTGCAAGTGTAGGACTTGATGAGTCAAATGGAAGACCATCACGTTAAGACGCTTGTATTCTTTGCTGCAAAAATTAATTTCATATGATCAACCTTATAATGAAGTCATGGATTTTGATAACTATTGGGAAGTAAATTTCTTTTGAAAGTCAGGAAAGTGTGTCTTCTCATGATGGTCTCATGTCATTAATATTTTGACTGACTTGACCAGGAGTCCACAGACACTATGGCCTACCTCTGCTCACCAGGAAAATTCTTTTAATGGTGATTTCAAAGTGGCTAATGTTCTGTCTTTTAAAGCAAAGTCAAGTACTCAAGTACTTTTCAACACAAGCTGGACTCTCAGTATCTACCAGATACTGGGGGTGATACTGCCCCCTGGAGGGCCCTGAAACAATGGGGGGGCAATAGTAGCCTTGGGTGCCATTGAGGGGCATTGAATGAAAATAAGAGGATGGTGGAAGCATAAAGAAAGAAAAGAAGGTGATAAACTTTTGAAAAATGTTTCATCTGTTGCTTAACAGAGGTAAAGTTGTGATTTCATTATTTTCCAAATAAACACACAAAATGCAAGTTATAACCAATCAGTGGTCAAATCTGCCTACAGGTCTTAACAAGCAAGTGTTGGCAGGCAAGTGTGTCGTGCATTGTCCGGAAGTCCAACATGCATTGGCAGGAATATATGTGTGTGATGACTTGTTTATAATATGATACTCTATGGGTACGTGATGTGATATTACATCATCAAAATTTTAGTGTAGGAAGAAAACCACAAATTTACAATTATTAAATTTAAAATGCAACTTTTTTTAAAAAAATATTTTATATATTTTTTTGAAATGATGCAATTTAAAAAAAAATATAGGGTTAAAGAAATTAGATTTCTAGAGAGGTGCTGAGTAATTTTTATTTTTTGAAAAGGGGACAGTAGGACAAATAAGTTTGGCAACCTCTGATCTAAATTAATTGAATTCCATTCAACAAACCTTTCCTAAGCACTTACTATGTCCAAGACATCGCTAGTTCTGGGAATGTGTGAATAATTCCTGCCTTCAAGGAACTCCTGGGAAGATACAAGAAGTACACAGGGGAATGCAAGGCAATTTGAGGAGAGAAATACGACTAGTAATTGGGAGGATGAGAGAAGCCTGGTTGGAGGAGGTATCTGAGTGCAAGAAGATAAGGAGGCTCCCAGTTGGAGAGGAGCAGAGAGGACCTTCCAAGCATGAGAAATGACCTATGCTTCCTGTTTTTTGAGTTTTGATTTGTGAAGTAGGATTAGTAACTACCCTGTCATTACTTCACGTACATTTTTTGAAGGTTATTGAATTGATTTCTTTTTTGAAATTGAAAATTCTATGTAATTGAGAATTTTCATCCATGGAACTTAAATTTTCACCATCTGTTTTCCTTTCCCAAGTTTTTTGGGTAGCTCTAAGGAATGGAGAAAAGATGGAGAGAGCAGCTCTAAAGAATGGAATGAAAACTAGTCGTAAATTTAATTCTTTTGTTTTTAAACAGTCTGGCTGGTGTTCAGCTCTCCAGTGAGAGTTTTATGTAAAAGTATACGTATAGTAACTCCTTCAGTAAAGCTGTAAACCATTGCGGTTGCACAAACATCTGGAAATAAGCTAAGACTAGGAAGCTGTGTGTTATTGCCTGCCAGAGGCACTGGGCCTTCAGTGTACTTCATATGACTTGATTTACCTAAAATAAATACCTGTGTGCTGTGGAGAGGGAAATCACTCATTACAATTTATGCGTATATGAAAAGTATATTAGAAGTATAAAATAGTCCCTGTGTCATTCAATAGATAGCTGCTTTTTTCCCCCACTCCTAATCACAGCACTGCTGATCAGTTAAGTTTCATATTATAAAATAAAAACTTGTATCTAACATTGCTTTAATATTTATCACAATACTAGTATCTGTATAAATTTAAGTCAATGGATAGAAATATAAATAACAGTTTTTTTAACTTTTAAAATAGATTTGAGAGAAGGTAAGTTTGCAAGACAGTTTCTCAGCGAAATTCATTACAGCACTGTTGGCAACACGTCCCTTTGGTTTGTTCTGCTTTTTAGCGAGACCCAACCCTTGCAAAGCAGCTCTTTGGCAGCTTATTTACTGGAATTTTAAAAGAGGTGGATAAATTTAAGAGCCCATCGGAGAAAAGAAGCATTACTGAGCAGCTGCTTCTAGACTTCAACTATTTCCTAAGTAGCACCATGTTGTTCTTTCCACCTTTCATCTCCGGTATCCAGGTAAAAATATCACAAAGCCCTTTTTTCCTTCCTTGTGTTTAATGTGATATAGAGTAACTTCAGCCTTTGTCTCAAAAGTATTTCTCTAAGAGTGAATAAGAAAGACTCCAGGCCTGTAACATATTACAAATGTTCAGTTTGTTTTGCCTTTGCAAAGGTAATGGACACATGAGACAGTGACTAGGACTTCATCATAAACCTGTTTGCTTTGATCTTATGCTGAAATCATTTCAGAAATTTGGTTGTGCCAGAGTGAGCTTTTTATTCCATAATTTCCCAGACATTTTAATTTAGAATTTATTCAAGTTGTAATTTTTTATCATTTTAGGTTAAAAAATATCAATGCTTTTGCCATTCAGAAGATGGAATTTTGCTAACTTCTCTACATAGTGATCTTTTACTTCAGCCTGTTTTTAAGTTCTAATAAAAAAATCAAGACCTTCATGAGGACCCAATACATGGTCATGACCCTTAAGAATTACTCATGTTAATAGAACTTGAATAACACTTTGTCTTCAAAGTGTTGTATGAAGTAAAAAAGTAATAAGAAAGCTTCAACTTCTGAGAGAATATACTTTTTGTTTTCCTGTTTTGTGTGTTTTTTGTAAGTTGAAATGATATGCTACATTAGTTTCTTGTAGCCTTCTCACAGTTGTGATATATAATGACATACCTACTCTAGGTAGACTCCTTTTTTGTGTGTATCTTGCCACCCATGCTAAGTTTAAAGAAAAAATACATCTCGTCAATTTCTTGGGATTCCTGGGATCAGCCACTATCTCACTGTAGTTTTCCATTTCTCATATATTCCATATCATTTTCTTAATTCATACTTCAATTCCAGGTTGCTGTTATAGGACTATACAAATCCCTCTGTGATCTCAGAAGACAATCTCTCCGTAACTTAGTTAAATGATCTAGTTGGTTTTCCACAGTTACTATGGTGTAAAAATATATTGCCCTGTGTCCATCCTAGTGGTGACCCTCTCTGAATTTACTTAGGGTGGTCCTTAGAGAACAGACCTATTGCCAGCTCCTACCTGAGGCCTGTCCAGCTGGTAGAACCTGCCAACACTTTTGCCCTGCTGCCAGGACCTTTGAGAGCATAAGCCAACCTCCACACCATGAAGAATCACAGGAAGACCAAATGTTGAGGAGTTTTTCTTACTTGCATTTTTCAAATGACGTAGTCAAGATTGAATTAAGTCTATTCATGATATTTCAATTAAACCTTTAGTCATTATTTTCTTTTTTAAGGTGAATCTTTGTAAACTTAGACACTTCTGATTAGGAATTTGTGAATAAATGAAAATTTGTCATGCTGTTTGAGAATGGTGCTTACCTCTGAAAAACAGGAAAACTGTTGTAATGGATTATATCAGTTGTATAATTTAAGTGATATTGCCCCAACCCTGAGTTAGTCAAATAGGAATCATTTCTTTTTGTATGTTTGTTTTAAACAGGTAGTATATTTAAGATAGCGTTACACATTCCCGAGTAAGTCACCTAGGTTCGTGTCTCATGTGGCAAGCGAATTACCTGAATTGTGAAAAAAATCAAATTTTCTTTCTGATTGTGTAATCATTAACATGAAAAATTAATATACAGAGAAAAACGGGGAATAATAACTTGGCGTCTCTATGGTGCTTTGATTTTGTTTGAGCCTCACAACAACCCTGTGATACAGGTGCTATGATTTTCCCCATATTACAGTTGATAAAATTGAGACTGAGGTTAGCTAGTTAAGCTAGTTTAAGTGTCTGAGGTAGGAGTCAAATTCATGTCTTCCTTACTTCAATTCCAGTGTTCTACCCACCACTTAGGGAAGAAGACTATATAAGAAATGGTGAACTTGTGTTTATGTTCATTGTTTTTTTAAGAAATATATGTCATTTCACATGATAGTAAAAAAATTATCCATTTGTGTCACTTTCTGCTTTTTTTTCTTCTGTTCATTTTAAATGTTTTATTGATCTCTTCCCCCATCTCTATCAGTAGACTAAACTTCCTTCCTTTAATGTCAAGTAGAGATCTCCCTTGTAACACATACATAGTCAAACAAAACACGCCAGCCAATTTATCTCTAGTCCTTTGCCTCCGCCAGGAGATGGGAAGTATTTTTCAGCCTGAGTTTTGTGAAGTCATAATTATTTGCTGCGTTCTGAGGTCTTTCAGAGTTGTGTCCTCTCATATTATCATTGTGGTTATCAGTTCATATAGGTCTTTCCAGAGCTCTCTGAATCTACCCTATTTCTTATTTCTGTGATACAGTAAAATTCCATTATGCATATGCCTCAATTCTGCCATTTCCCCATTGATAGGTATCTCTGTTGTTCACATGCAAGACTGTACATTTAAAGTTTCCAGGGCCTCATAAGCTGTCTAGTCCATTCGTCTTCCTTTACAGATGAAGTCCAGTGATTTAGTTAGGGTTCTCTAGGGATGGGGACTGGACATGTGATTTCACTGGTATAAGGAATTCCCAGTAAAGGAACTCCCTCTGCCCTACAGTTTGGCACTTTCTCTGCAATTTACAATCCTAAGAGTTGCCAGCAGTAGTGACAGGTTAAATGTTTTGCCCAGCTCCACACAACCAGTCAATGTCAAAGGTAGATCTTGAACTCAGGACTTCCTGGCTTGACAGCCAGCTCTAGCAACTATACCATGTTACCTCTCAACAAAAGCTTGCTATATGTATTCTTGTACGTGTTGCTTCTTTCTCTCTGTCCTAAACCTACTTCGTTACCTTAATATCAACTCTCTAGATCACACATTTAGAGATTTCAAATGAATTCATTCTTTTCCCACTTGGTACTGAAATCAAGTGGCCCCAGGAATTTCAAGAGAATTCAGTTCTGTATCTGAAAAAAAAAAGTCTGTCTATGGTGGCTCAGTACATCAAGTTTGTAAATGTGTCTGCATTTTTCTTCACTACATCACTTTTCTGGGCATAGTGCATTCAGAAGTACAAATACTTCTAATGGGCAAAATATTATACTTTAAAGACATTCATCCTAGGTTAACATAAATCTAGCTATAAGTATTTCATCCTTTGGTTTCTAGTCTGTAACTGCAATTAGTAGCTTTCCTTTTACTACTTCACAGAAATTTTGTGAATTTAATGAAATTATTTCTTTTTTTAATGAAAAGTGTTATATAGTTTCAAAATGGTTTAAACTTTTTATTTAATTTTCTTTTATTGAACCCTATATTTTAAGCTTTTTCTTTCCTGTTAGAAATTTTTGAGCAATACAAAATAATCGCAGAAGCATTTAGAATTAAATTACGTGTTTTATTCTGGTGTGTTTTTAATCAATATAGCCTATAGTCAACTTGCAAATTCAAGTTTGAAATAAAAATGTCAGTTAAATAATTCTTATAGTGCTGTAGTAAAATGTTATTATATGGTCAAGTTCTTGGGAATAATGTAGGAATAGAAAAATATTCCTTAAGTAATATTATTAAATATGTAAATATATGAAATAACAAAGTAATAAATTATTAAACATAAAAATATTATGTCAGACTATGTTGAAGAAGATACTAGAGGTGTTGAAAATGTTTCTACTTCTGTTTCTTCTCATTGCTCTCAGTTGCTTTTTATGTTAGTACAAAATCAAGAAACCTGGAAAGATACTGCAGCTGCAGAAATGTTTGGTTCTTCTGTTCTGCTCCTTTCGTGGGTGGAGAGCTTTAAGTGAAGTTCTGCTATTACAAAAACAAAAATGTTCTTCTAGAAAGCTGGACTTTTGGGAAAAACTTATTAATGAAAGCTCATGGTGTGTATGGTGTTACTGCTACTTATGTGAAAACTGTCTCTAACATCTAGTAAAAATAGGTAGTCCTCCCAAGAAGGTATCATTTCAGTGCCATGAGCTAAATATTTCAATGTTCGTGGCTTCACAGGAAGTGAGTTGCCAGCACTCAGACCTCCTAAGCCTCGACTCCTCCGCTGTGAGCACCAGTTGCCTCGCCAGCTTGCAGCAGCCAGTAGGCATCCTCCTTCTTGAGAAAGCACTGATTCATTTTGCTCCTGAAGAACCACCATCTAAGCGAATTCGGGGAAAACCTCAGCTCTCTCCAGATGTTATCAAATGGATTGAACTTGCTAAGTGAGTATTGACTGAGAACAAGGCCTACAGGTGCTTGTCCCACCCTTCATAAATCTTAGCAGGGATGTCTAGTTCTTTTCTTTAGCATAATTGGTACCCACAGATCACCAAAAGTAAATAGAATTTAATCTCATTGGGAAATGAAATGTTTGAAATTGTATGTGTGTTCTAGATAAATTGAAGTTTACCGCTTTAAGTACCAACCGTTTTTAATGGCAGTCCTTCTAAAATGTATTATACTCTTGTTTTCTTAATCAGTGTTTTCAACTTAATTTAACCTTTTGTTATTAAACTCATAAAAATACCTTAGATTACAATTTTGTTCTTTAAATGCTGCCACATGCAATATGTGACTTTGCTAATAGTGATGATATGAAGTCTGTAGAGAAGATGGGGTCCTCATTTCACAGATGAAGAATCTATAAGCCAGAAAGATTAAACATCTTGCAGATAGTAAATAGAACTTAAACCCAAATCTCCTTATTCTTAGCCATAATTTGCTGGTTGTATCTGCCTATTTATGTACAACAGGCAGGTGGCACAGCAGATAGAGGGTTGCACTTGGACATCAGGAAGGCCTGCGTTCAAATCCTCCTTCGAACACCTGCTAGCTTTGTGATGCTGGACAAGTCCCTGAACCTCTCAGCTTCAGTTTCTCCAGCTGTAAAATAGGGATAATACTTGTACAGCCTCTTTCACAGACTATTTTGAGCAAAATTATTTTGCCATCTTTAAAAAGCTACAAGTTATGATCTCAGCTTTAATTTAGCGCACACTTTCTGGTGATTGCTCAGATTTTTTCCTCCTTTCGGTTTCTCAGCTTTCTTCCTGAGAGGTGAGGTTGCTAGATGAGAAGTGTTATTGTGATATGACATGATATAATTATAATGATCCAAGTCACTCCCTGGTGGGCTAATCCCCCCTACAGCATCCCCAGTGATTAGCCTCTCTCTGTGGCAGAGACATCACTAACTAAAGAGTATGGCAATTGTATTTTCATTGGTCCTTTGGAGCCAAGCAAAGTCAGTGCCTCTTCCAATGATAACTCTTAACGTGTATGAAAATTGCCATCATGGCTCCCCCAAATCCTTCATTTTTAGGGTAAGCATTTCTATCTGCTTTCTTCAGTTACTACCTTTCTCTTTCTTGACATTGTACTTAATGCAGCTTGACATTGTGTTAGCTTTTTTTTCCCTGTAAGCCAAGTCAGGCTGTTTATTGGGTATACAGACCAAAAAACCTACCTAAATGATCCACTCTCTAGTAGTATCTCACCCTATTCTGTAGTTGGTTTTCTTTTTTTTTTTAAGTTGGTTTTCTAAACCTTAATATGAGAAGCTGACAAATGTATAAATGTGAAAGATCTGTACATACATGATATCTTCTTACTGACTGTCTTACCTAGAAATAATATATTTTGGAAATATATTCTAAGTATATTTGGAAATGATATAGTTTCAGAATAATTTAATTATGTATGAGGCACATAAAAGGATGAAATTATTCTAACATAATAAAAACTAATGGTAATGTCAGAATTGTAATAAATTTTGACTTTACTTAATTAAAAGTAAGCAATGACTTTTTCTTTTAAGCTAATCAGTTATTGGGTGATTTAATAGATTTTCAGTGCCATAATATTTGTTCCTAAAAAACATATTCAAGTGCTTTTCTTGCTTTTGTCTTTTTAAGGTTATATAGGTCTATAGGAGAGTATGATGTTCTTCGTGGAATCTTCAGTGGTGAAATTAAAACGAAGCCAGTAACACAGAATGCATTATTAGCAGAAGCCAAAAGTGACTATTCTGAAGCTGCTAAACAATATAATGAGGTAAAATGAATCAATTGCAAATGCCTTTTTCAAAAGGAGAAACTATCATCATTAGTTTGAGATTTTAGAGCTCTCAAATCCCTTTGTATAAAATTTTCTCCTCAGATTTAATCTGTAATTTAATAGTAGAAATTGGCTTTGGGATAACCAAATTCACATTTGTTGCCCTAGCATCAATTATTCCTTACAACAAATCTTTTAATCAGTGATTAGAGACCAAAACTCAAAAACTTCTTTGTGCCTTTAAAAAATTGTCAATAATTAACATGAAATTATATAATTTTTTCTTTGAAATTTAGGCCAAATTATAATTATATAAGTTCTATGGTAGTTGTATGTTCAAATGAAAGAATTTTAGAGCTGGAAGTGACTTTGAAGATTCTGTCCTTTCCTCTCCTGCCCTGTTTGCCTATTGGAACAACATATTCAAACCATCCTAAACAAAATGAAAATTTCTCAGAATTTTCTTCAGAGACCACCAAAAGAAATTTCACAGCCTTTCTTAGAAAGTGATTGTAATGTTTCACAGCTATCGCTATTAGGGAATTAT
This sequence comes from Phalanger gymnotis, assembly GCA_028646595.1. Classification (NCBI taxonomy): domain Eukaryota; kingdom Metazoa; phylum Chordata; class Mammalia; order Diprotodontia; family Phalangeridae; genus Phalanger; species Phalanger gymnotis. The sequence continues at coordinate 220,731,427 of CM053622.1, read as the reverse complement.
TTTCTTATGTTAAATCTAAATTGTTCATTTAGTCCTTTTCAGATGCTTAATCACAGTATAGAAATGACTAGGTTCTTGAAGTTGTTTTTGGAACACAAGCCCTGGCAGGTCCCAGCTTGCTGTAAAGGTTCTGAGCACCATTCTAGCCACCGAGGCTGTGTGCTTTCCAAGAACCAACCTAGCTAAGAATGGAGAGGCTCACTACAAGTGGGTAATGCTGACCACTAGGGTGATTCATTCTTTGGCTGTGACATCCCATGAAACAAAATACAAAATTGCCCTTGGTCTTGTGTGGTCTTTCCCTGCTTCTGCTATAATAATAGCAGAATACTAGAAAAGGAGGAGATGAGACAGATGGTGCTAAGAATCCCACAGTTTTTAGATTGTCTGCAAAAATTAACTTAGCTGCTGTTACAGTAATGTGAGGTCCTTCTTCAGTGAACTGAAAGTCCTAGAGTACCTGAAACAACACTGATGTTCTCACTGTAATTGAAACCAGAAGATTAAAAGATGCTGAGTTAAGCTCAATGGAAAGGATACCTCACAGGTTTTCTTTGGAGAGGCAAATAAAGGAATTAGTGGAGTTGATTTTATCATTCATCTAAAAGCAACAAGAAATACAGTTTCAGGATATATTTGGTGATTTTTGTAATGCTTGCTCAATGTAGGCATTTGCAGGAAGATCAGGGTAAAAATAGTTGGACCAGCGTCTGTTGCAGAGGATGGAAGGGAGAAATTGTACCCTGAATTTGATAAAATGCTCCAAATTAAGTCAATTCTTCTTTAATACTCAATAATTTCTTTTATTTTCATTTTTTTATTTAATTCGTTTAATATATTTAGTTTTCAGCATTGATTTTCACAAGAGTTTGAATTACACATGTTCTCCCCATTTCTACCCTCCCGCCCACTCCAAGATGGCGTATATTCTGGTTGCCCCATTCCCCACTCAGCCCTCCCTTCTGTCGCCCCACTCCCCTCCCATCCCCTTTCCCTTCTTCAAAAACATTTTTTTTTTGTTTTTGAACGTCTGTTTTTAAAACTTTGAGTTCCAAATTCTCTCCCCTCTTCCCTTCCCATCCACCCTCCCTAAGAAGGCAAGCAATTCAACATAGGCCACATGCGTATCATTATGTAAAACCCTTCCACAATACTCATGTTGTAAAAGATTAACTGTGTTTTGCTCCTTCCCAACCTATCCCCCTTTTTTGAATTTTCTCACTTGACCCTGTCCCTTTTTGAAAGCATTTGTTTTTGATTATCTCCACCCCCTGTCTGCCCTCCCTTCTGTTGTCCCCCCTTTTTTATCTTCTTCCTCCTTCTTTCCTGTGGGTAAGATACTCAATTGGGTGTGCATGGTATTCCCTCCTCAGGTCAAATCCAATGAGAGCAAGATTTA
>CM053622.1:220703393-220729528 GCA_028646595.1 Phalanger gymnotis | reverse complement strand
TTGCTTTTCCAAATCCTTTTTGAGCTCTTCCATGGCCTGAGACCAGTTCATGTTTTTCTTGGAGGCTTTGATGTAGGCTCTTTGACTTCGTTGACTTCTGCTGGCTGTATGTTTTGGTCTTCTTTGTCACCAAAGAAAGATTCCAAAGTCTGAGACTTAATGTAAGTCGGTTTTCGCTGCCTGGCCATGTTCCCAGACAACTTACTTGACCCTTGAGTTATTCAGCAGGCTATGACTGCTTGTAGAGCAAAGAGAACTTTGTTCCAAGTTTGAGGGGATGCGCTGTTGATTTCAGAGTTCTTTCTATACAGCCAGCTCTGCCACACCAGCACTCCTCCTTCCCTAAGAACCACCAACCGGGACCTGATGTAAATCTTAAGCAGGCTCTGCACTCCTGCTCTGATCCACCACTTAATTCCTCCCACCAGAAGCAACTGCAGCTGTAGTTCTTTAGCTGCACTACCCGTGCTGCTCCTGGGGTGGTGGCCGACCAGGGAACTCTTTTCACTCTTGTGCCCCGCAGCTTTTCCCACTAAACTTCTCTGTTGTCTTTGGTGTTTGTGGGTTGAGAAGTCTGGTAACTGCCACAGCTCACTGATTCAGGGCACTAGGGCTTGTTCTGCCCAGCTCCTGGTCCGGTTGGTCCTGCCGCCACCCAAGCTGAGCTCCGCTCCCCTCTACTCCGTGTGCGAGAGACCTCATCCAGCGACCATCTGGGCTGTCCTGGGCTGGATCCCTGCTTCCCTCTGCTATTTTGTGGGTTCTGCAGTTCTAGAATTTGTTCGGAGCCATTTTTTATAGGTTTTTGGAGGCACCTGGCAGGGAGCTCATGCAAGTCCCTGCTTTCCAGCAATACTCAATAAATTCAATGCAAATGTAGGCAATGTGGAGAACAACAGTCAGTCGGCAAGCTTTCATTAAATGATTGCTGTGCACTCTTAAGTTCTGAGAAAAAACTTAAAACTGCCTCAGGCAGATCTACTTGACTCTGCCAGTAGGAGAGACATAGCAACTCTTAGGACCACCAAGTTAGAGAATCGACTTGTCTGTAAGTTCTTATAGTAAATAACCGTATGAAAACATGCTTCATATTATTAATAGTAATAGAAACAAACGAGAGATAGGTGATGTAAAAACAAAAGGCATCAATAAAATAATTTTTTTATTAACAATTCTACAAAGCAACAATGAAGAAAGAATGGTACTTTAAGACCTCAGATTCTTTTATAAAGCAGTAATTATCCAAACTTTTGATGCTAGCTGAAAATTAAACAAACAGAAACAGATATTGATTGATAGGAAAACAAAAAAATTTAAAGTAATAAAAATAATCAAACTCAATAACTTCTTCAGTCACCCTGAGAACATAATAAGGAAAGCAATGCCTGTTTGACAAGACCTGAGAAAATGAGGAAATTGCCAGATACTAGGCTTGGTCCAGCATCTTGTACCTTATGCCCCAATAAGCTTGACATGGGTACGTATGGCCTGAGCATAAAAGAGTACATTATGAAAAAAAAAAAGTTTGTAGTGAATGAGATTAGGTACTGTTCCCAACTCAGGGGAGAATATTGAATTAAACCAGGGATAGAGGCAGACATGGAAGATAAATAGCTACTTTTGGTTATATGAAATTGAGAAACTTTTTCTAGAATAAGCAAAAATGTTGAAATCTTGTCTGACTCAAGGCCTTGGACTGAAATCCTCTCTTTGATCCTTTTTGTGGGACGTTGGATAAATCACACAATCATTCTAGGATTCAGATTCCCCTTCTGTAAAATTAACAATTAGAGTAGATGGCCTTTGAGGTCCAGCTCTAGACTGTCAGATATCCTAGTACAATGCCTGGCACATGGCGGCCTCTTAATAAATGTTTAACTATCTGAGATATCTAGGGAATCAACGCAAATATATAAGGCCAAGAGCCATTCCCCAAGGGATGAGTGACCAAAGGATTTAAACAATTTTCAAATGAAGAATTGAAAACTATTAACTATATGAAAGATTGCTGTAGATCACCAAGAATATAATAAATGCAAGTTGTCATAAGCTGCATGACTTTACTTCATATTGAACAAATTCACAAAGAGGACAAAAGATAGAAACAGAGTTTATAGGAAGATAAATACAGTAACACATTATTGGTAGAGCTGTGAATTGCCTAACTCTTCTGAAAGGCAATTTGAAATTATGCTAAAAAGTGACAAATATACATTTCCTTTAACCTGATATCTCCCTGGTGGTCATAAACTCCAAGAAGGTCAAAAGCAGAAAAAAAAGATTGTATACCAAAATAGTGATGGCACTTTTTGAGGTAGCCAAGAACTGGAAACAGAGTGTTTGTCAAGAGGTGGATAAACAAATTCTGGTAGACGAATGTAACAAAATATTGCTGTTCTGTAAGAAATGACAAATAAGAATTAAGAGAATTTACTCTGCATCATGAACTAAACAGAACCAAGAAAAAAAACATAAATGGGGGGGGGGAACCACAAAAACTGAGCACTGTAGGTTTGACTGGAGAAGAGTTGAGAAAATACACCTCCCTTGGTTGCAGAGGTGGGAGACTCATTGTGGAATATTGGCACATATTGTCAGATTCATTTGATAAGTTGGTTAGTTTTATTTTTTTGTAACAAAGGGTGGCTCTCTGGCAGACGGATATATTTAGAGAGATAGGTGATGTAAAAACAAAAGGCGTCAATAAAATAATATTTTCTATTAACAAAAGAAGGAAAAATTTTTTAAAACCTTGAAGTTTTACCTCACAAATTTTCAAATTAGTAAGGAAGACAAAATGAGAACAATCTTTTAAAAAGTCTTCTATTTATTTACATGCTTTCATTATCTCTCCCTTCCACTACCCCTATCAAACAATAAGCAAGAAATAAATTCATTGTTAAAAGAAACCCCCATATATGAGATCACAGATCCATCAAAGTATCAACATTTTTCATACTTGAGTTTTACAGTTTAATTCTGTGCCCTTTTGTAACAAAATGGATGTGGCCAATGATTGGCCACTCTCCTCTACAGAACATGTATTTCTGTAATCATACAATGTGAGTCTAACTTCCTTTTTAGTCTGAGTTCTTTTTCTTATTTCTGTTTCTTTCATCATAAAAATCATGGTATACTGGAAGGAGCCAGATCTTCGTAGTTCTTAGTGTCTGGAATTCCAATCCTAGTATCCTAGTTCAAAGCCCTTTCCACAGCTCCAGTCAACAAGCATTTTTTAAGCACCTACGATATGCCAGGCCACTGTTCTGAGTGCTAGCCATACCAAAGGCAAATAACAATCTTGCTTTCAAGGAGTTAACATTCGGTGCTGGCTTCTCTGAATCCTTATTTATTGCCACCACATGCTTTTATAGTTGTGAATAGAAGAATTGCATGCAGCAGTCTAACAAAAATTGGATTAATATTAAGTACAATGGCAGTATTACTTTAGAGCATCTGCTAATTATTTTTGAGATTTAAAAAATAACAAAACATTGCTAGCACTGACTGTGAACATAAATCTTTTTTTCCGTTCTTTTCTATACTTTTTCTATCATAGTGGGGCAGTTTTTTGTTTTCCTTATGTAGCATTAATATTTATAGTATAACTTTAGAACTGAAAGGTCTTTTGAAATTACTGAGTCCAACTACTCTTTCCCAAAACAAGGAAGCTAAAACCAAAACATTTTTGTTTCTGACTGTTCCTTTCTTTTTAAGTGCCGTATTTCTGATTTTTTTCCAAGGTTAACTCTTAAGAACTTGTTAAATATTTGTGAATAGGTTGCAGAATTCTTAAAATTTCCCAGTGTTGGACAGCACTGGTAACTTCTCCAAAAAGGCTAAGCTACTTGGTTAGCATTCTTTCAGTACATATGTAGCAAAAGGTCCTTTTTTCTTTTTCTCTCTTCTTTTTTTGGTTTATGTTTTTTGTTTTGTTGTTTTTCACTCACAATCACAGTCTCCCAAGTTGTTGTTCCAGGTTTCTTTAGGCATGAGAATGTATTTACATGTAAATCGTCCTACCAGTGCCAATATCTTTTTTTATACTTATCCTTAAATTTTTTGTAATTATCTTGGCAACTTTCTTTTCCTAGGCTTTAAATACTGAAGAGTGGTTAGAGGGTGAACCTACAGAAGCTGAAAAGGATTTTTGGGAACTTGCATCTCTTGAATGTTATAATCACCTCACTGAATGGAAGTCATTGGAGTATTGTTCAACCATCAGTGTCGATAGTGTAAATCCTCCAGACCTTAGCAAAATATGGAGTGAGCCATTTTATCAGGTTTGCAAAGCTTCCTTTTAAAAGATGACTGAAATACAGTTAATACTTAAATTTGAAGATTCTGAATCCATTATTAAATTTTCAAATCATTTATTTCTACAAAATTATTATATTCTATGACTAATGAAAGTGATAAAGCTTTTTATTTGGGAATGTATAAAATAGCCTTCTTTAGTGTACTGAACCAACCTAACTCTTTATACCTTCTTCTTGGTCCTTTATACATAGGTGAAATTAACTTTAAAATTAGAATCTTTCCGTGCTTGCTATGATTGTGCACTGATTTTTCTATTGCTTCTAATGTCACAAACAAATTGTCCTTGAAGACTAGTGCTAAACATCATTTGCCACCATGTGCATGAAATAATAATATTCAAGTTCAGCTACTTCAGTTATTTTCCTCAGGGTTCTTTTTAGCTATCATTTTTGTTTCTCTTTGTAAATCTTAATTTGCATGGAACGTCCAAACTGAGCTGGCAAGAGAAGTTGTTTCGGCATGGTTGTGGCAATTATTGTTTATTTATGGTGAAATAAGCAGGGCCTTTAAAATTTTGCCACTTTTTAAAAACAGGTATTTGAATTACTAAATAAAATCATTTAATCTTCAGATCTTTAACTGAGATACTGTCGGGAACTAAATACTGACTTTATACCCACAGGTATATATTACTAAATTCAGAGAGATTTTCTTTTCTTTAGGAAACTTATCTACCATACATGATTCGAAGCAAGTTAAAGTTACTGCTTCAGGGTGCCAGTGATCAGTCACTTTTAACATTCATTGATGACGCTATGAAGAAGGAATTCCAGAAGACACTCATAGAAGTTCACTATAGCCAGGAATTGAGTCTTCTTTACATTTTGCAGGATGACCTTGACAGAGCAAAATATTATATTGAAAATAGCATTCAGGTTTTTATGCAGGTAATACAAATATATTTTAATGTGCTGTTTAAAAATACTAATAATCATCATTAACTCCCACTAAAAATATTTAATTGATAAATATTCATCCTTATTTCTTTAAAATTAATTTTTTCCTTTTATTTCCTCCCTTTTCACTTATTTCTTTCTTTTTGTTCTTTCCCCTTTATACTTAAATTCATTTTTGTTCTTTTTTCTTTATCTGTTAGTTCCTATGATCTGACTTCTTCAGAATCCTTTAAAACATCTACTTGCATTCAGAGCAGCTGTGTAGAGGACAGTTCTCTGTAGAATAAGATAGTTGGAGCTTTTATTCTGTTTCCATTCCTCCGTTGTTTTTAATATTTTCCTTATCTGCCCAGTTTTATGTGCATTATCTTTCTCTTCTTTTTCCACTTAGGGTCCTGTGTGTAGGTAGCTATTAGTTATTTCATTGAACTAGGTGCTACTAGGCTTAGAAGCTGATTTATTTGTGGTTTGGGTCTCTTTAAAAAAAATTAGATTATTCAGAATCAGTCATTTATTAATTGCTTATTATTTGCCAGGCACCGAGCGTGCAACGATTCCTGCTCATAATGAGCTTATGTTCAGTGGGGGAGACAAGTGTGTAATAAACATATATAGCATCAAGATAAAGTTATTAAATATAGATTATTTTAAAATCTGAAAGTCACTTATTAACTAGGCATATGAAAGCTTTTTTAACATACACAGATTCTATTTATCTAGATATAGACAATTCATGAATTTTCATATTTTAAGAGAGCATGTTGAATTTTTTAATACTATGATTTATGTTATGTAAATACTTTTCTCTCTAGAATTATTCCAGTATTGATGCTCTTTTACACCAAAGTAGACTAACCAAACTACAGTCTGTGCAAGCTTTAATAGAAATTCAAGATTTTATCAGCTTTATGAGTAAACAAGGTAATTTTTTTCTTACTGTCCTTTTCTGTTTAATTATATTTTGGGGAATTTGACATTTTGCTAGTAGAAAATGTATTTATTATATTCATAGTGAAATCTGTGCAATATGTTTCACTTTATAACAGTGGTTTTGTTGTACTTTCAATAGTTAAAATTTTGAAGTAATGAATCAAAATTTTAAGATTTCAAAAATAATTTTCAAATTGTTGATGCAGAATTATTTAACTTTTTATTATTTGTACAAAACTGTACAAATTTGAAAATTACTTAGTAGCCATTTAACCAGTTTCTCTGCTTCTAAGTGTCTATCTGTTTCTCTGTGTCCTGCCCAGGCCTGCAGATGAAGCTCCGTGCACAAGTCTGATCATGTTACTGTACATGTTCTCAAATACTTTCAGTGCCCACCCATTTCCTATCAAAGTACATGTTCCTTGGTATAGCACTTTAGATCCTATAATCTAGCTTTAATCTACCTTTCTTTTATTTTATACTACTTCCCTTCATATGTTCCATGTGATTGGACTTAAACGATTAGACTACTTACTATTTTATGAACATGTTTCTTCCTCCATGCTTTTTTGCTCTCCCTGTATTTGGAATCCCCTTTCTCTTTTATCTCCCCCTATTCTCTCCCTCATCTAAGTCTCTACCTGTTGAAATCCTATTTATCCAGTAAAAGCAGCAACTAGAGCTTTGAATATTAGTTATGAATAGTTTAGGCTTAATGAGAATTATTATTGTAGAGGAGAAAATCATTCAATACATGTACTCAACATCCCATTATACATTTATCTCCATTCCAGCCTTTCTTTTGTGCTAGAGAAATATTGACACCGTATCATTCTTTTAACTATTCCTATTTCTTCTTTCTTCAAACAGTTGAATTTTTTAAAAAGCCAAAACAAACCGTATGTTAACTTTCACTATTCATTCGTTCAAGCTAAGAAACTTAAACTAGGTTTATTTTTTTATTGGTGTTGACCACCACTTTGTTAATTGATGCTTGGCATTGGGTTGTGGGTGTAGTCATCCTTTAAAATTATTTTTAGGTAATTTATCATCTCAAACTCCCCTTAAGAGACTTCTACGAATCTGGACAAACAGATATCCAAATGCTAAAATGGACCCAATGAACATCTGGGATGACATCATTACAAATCGGTAAGATGAGATGGTCAAAGAATTAACTAAAGATTATTTTCTAAACTCTCCAAGCTACTTTTTTTTTTAACACTGTACAGAAATCTCAGGTTTGATTAAAATATAGGTGTCCCTTATTGTGCAGATCTTATGTATTTTTTTTTCTAAGAGAAATTTTCATTTTTGAGTTATACATTTTGGCTCCCTAACATGCCAACCTACACCCTCTTTTCTCCCCTTCTCCTTCCCTCCCCTCAGAAGCCTAAGTAAAGAAAGCAAGTGCTTCACCACAATGTTGAAGCTTCTGCTGAATCCCTTGCATCTGGATCCTTGCTTTACACAGGGTTTTGAAAGTGACACTGTTTCTGGCAGTGGCAGCATCAGTGAGTAGAATACATAAGAGGAGCTGTATTTGCAGCAGCAGCATATCTACTTCCTTGTTAGCCTCCATCTCCCTCTGCTTCTCCATACTACATTTTAGGTAACAGAATTGAACCAAGGAAACCTCTACCAATTATTATATAATGCCTTCTCATTCAATTATTGTGATTATAATTACATAACCAGTAAGCAGTGAATATAGACAAGATGGTATATCTTCATACTTCCATCAGAGCAACCAGTTCCAACTAAGAGAAAAAAACAAACACCAAATGGGCCCACGGAGAAGATCACCTCTTTTGTATTTGGGTCTTTTTCTTTAGCTGATTTCTTAGTGTTTAGCCATCCGGTTCTTTAATCATATATTCTAACTCTTCAGTTCATTCATTTGAGTTCTGTAATTAAAATAGGACGCTAAACTGAAATCAAAGAAATAGCCTAGTAACAACATCTACAAAAATCCTTTTGCATTTTAATTATGTTAAATGAACAAGTAATGTCATGGATGTAGCTTATTTGCTTTTAGCAAGTGGTCGCAACCTGAAAATGCTTTCTTTTGTAAGAGTTGAATGTGTTAAGCTTCTAAGCATTAAAAGAGTTTAATGTCTCCTGCTTAAAGGGAACATACATTTTATGCTTTGCTAGGACCTTCTATATTCTGTTTTTTATAGGCTAGAAAATGAGCACTGGGGGAATACTCTTTGACCTAACACAAGGACTAACAGATTCATTAAAATATAAAATTGTGAGTTCCCACTCATTATCCTGTGAGAATGGAGGCAGCAGGTGGTATACAAAAAGTTCTCACTTTACACAAATTTGTATTTTGCAAACTCATCTTTATGTTAAGAATTTTGATTCATACCCTCCCCCCTCGCCAGAGCACTATACTTTACAGTACCATCCTCTGTCTCTTTGCTGTTGGCACTCCTTGGCCTCCAACCCCCCCACCCCTGAAAAAAAACCCTCCAAGTAAAAACAGAAGAACAGACTGGGAGACACCATTGCCAGGTTGAGTTGGGGCTCGGCTTGAGGCTGTGGAAAGAGGAGACCTTTGCCCAGCTCTGCCCACCCACCTGTGTATCTGGCCCCCTTGTGTCTATCTTCTGTCCATCTGTGCTCAGGTACATGCATGTCTGTCCCTGGCTCCTGCATGTCACCTATCCTTTATGGCTGTGCCTGTGCCTGTGTCTGGTGCCCCAATCCCATACCCCACCATGTGTTCTTGCTCTCAGTTCCAGCCAGGCCCCACATGGCTGGCCTCAGTCCCCCATGTGTTCTTCCTCCTGCTCTCGCTTTTCTGTCCTCGGCCTCCATGTGTCTTTGAACTATGTCCTAGTTCCCTCCTTCCATGGGCACGTGGCACCCTTCCTGCCCTTCCCCACATCAATGGGTAAATTCTCATTATATGAAAATCACTTTATGTAAAAGTCTGCAGACTTGTCCACTTACCTAGAGTGAGAACTGTCTGTATTTTACTAAATCCTTTATCTGTGAGAAAGACTGCAGTGCAACAGTGATTTTTAAAGTTTTGGACCCTTGAAATGAAAGCCAAGTTTGTAACACTATTGGTTGAAATTTTAAAAATGATAATCTTACCAGTGGGAATTCTGAGGCTCTGATTCCTTGGTACCTGCATGATTGTATTAGATTAGGAAAAATTGAAAACTTTAGTTCCCTTCATGGATCTGTTATTTTTTCCTTTTCCTTGTGTAGATGTTTCTTTCTTAACAAAATTCAGGAGAAGCTTAGTTGTCTCCAACTTGATGATAGTATGGAAGTGGATGAAAATTTCAATGACAAGATGGAAGTGGAGAAGCAAGAAGAAGACATTTACTCAATGATTAGAAGCTGCAAGTTTTCCATGAAAATGAAGATGATAGAGAGTGCCAGAAAGCAGGTACTTGCCTTCTTTGGTTTCTTGACTACATTATGGAATTCCAGAAACCAGTTACATTTGTTTTTAAAATGTAGAGGGCTTTAAATTTTTTGTTTTTAAGGTTGGGAGTGTGTGTATGGTTTTTTTTAAACATAAGATAATTTTCTATAGAACTTTCCTTTTTACCGTTTTCTAAACTTCACCAGTCTCTAAAAAGAACATAAAGTACTAAACCCCCTACTTTTCTTGATCTCTAAACCTGCTTTTCCTCCTTGGGTTGAAAGCTTCTCAATCTCTAATTATGTTTCTTCTCCTTTTTCTGTTGTAACTGTGTTGAAACTCCCCTTTTCACTTTTTGCCCTTGCTGCTCTTTGCTACACTCTATGAGAGTACGTCTATTAAAATTTATTCCCAAAGGGATTGAGTGGAATGCAGAAATACCGATAATAAGTTTCTAGGTAATTGAAAGGTCATAGAAAAGAGTTAGTGAAACAGTGGATTGAACACTGATCTTGGTGGCAGGAAGAGATGGGTTCAAGTCCTGCTCCTGACACATTCAGGCTTTCTGACATCATTAGCTCCCGAGAATTCAATTCTCATCCCTATGTAAATGATATTCAGGTCTGTTTATTCAACTCTTACCTCTCTCCTGACCTTCAGACTTGCATTTCCAACTGCCTATTAGACATCTTAAAGTGGATGTTTTGAGGTATCTTTCACTCTGTGTCCCAAATTGAATTCATTGTCTTTTCCCCCAAAACCTCCCCTCTTTTGAGGATACCACCATTCGCCTCAATCACTCAGTCTCACAACCTAGGTGTCATCCTTACCTCCTCACTCTCACCGCTCTCCCTACCCCCATCCCATCAGTTGCCAAGTCTTGTAGATTCTACCTTCATAACATCTCACATATATATCCCCCTTCTCTCTGACATGGCACCACCCTGGTTCAGGCCCTCATAATCTCACATCTGGGCCATTGCAGTACCCTGTTAGTTGGTGTCCCTGCCTCGTCTCCCTACTTCAGTCCATCCTGTAGTCACCTGTGAAATTTATTTTCCTTAAGCACAGGTTTGACCTTATCACTTCCCTATTTAGTAAACTTCAATGGCTTCTTATTACTAGCATCTAATATAAAACCTTCTGTTTGGAACTAAAAGCCCTTTATTACCTGGTCCCCCTCCTACATTTCCAGACTTCTTACACTTTACTGTCCCCCAGGTACTCTTCAATCCAGTGGTACTTGCCTCCTCAGTCTCCTTTCTATTCCTCACACAAGACACTCCATCTCCTGACTCCATGTATTTTCACTGGCTGTCCCCCATGCCTGGGATTCTTTCCTTCCTCACCTCTATTTCCTGGCTTCCTTCAGGTCTCAGTTAAAGTCCTCTATCCCTTACAAGAAGTGTTTCCTGATCCTCTTTAATTCCAGTGCTTTTTACTTTGTTGATTATCTCCTGTTTATCCTGTATATATGTCATTTGTATATTGTCTCCCTTAATAAGAGTCTGAGCTCCTCCAGAGCAGGAATTTTTTCTCTTTCTTTGTAAGCACTTCTCTTTTGAGAGCATTGAGGCCATTTATCAGACCTACCTTAGTTTCCCTCTTCCACATCTCACAACTTGCTCTGTTTCTTTGCCCAACCTTTCCCCATTCCCTCCAGTGTCAGAAGATTAGGTAGCCTTCTTTATCTTTGCCCTCAATTCCATCTGTTCCCATCACCTCCCGGACATTGCTGAATCAGAAAACATTTTCTCTTATATTTAATTATTTCTTCTCTGCCACTTCCTTCCTGTCTGCCTGTAGAGTCTGGTCTCTCCTATCTTAAAAAAATAAAAATTTAAAAACCACCTTCCCAGACTTCAAGGCATTATCCTATTTATCTTCTTTTATGGACAAATTTACAAAAAGATTACTCGCTCCTCAGTCCCATGACGTCTGAATTTCACATTCTAACATCTACCTTCCTTCGTGGTGCTGGCTTTCTCTACATCTTATCCACACTGGACCTCTTGCTGTTTTCCTGTCTTGTCCTATTCTTTCTCTTATCTCTGCCAGTAGACGTGCCCAGGTGTGGCATTGGCTCCATTTCTGTGGCCTTATCTCTACCTGTTGACATCCATTTTTTTCTTCAAGGCCCACTCATGTATTACCTCTTCTGTGATACCTTCCCTGATTCCTAACTCTCCAGCTGAATCCGTTCTTTAAATTTCACGGGCACCTCTGACTTCTTCTAATGTGTAATACAGCTGATTATTGTGAATAATGAGTCCTGTCATACTAATTCATACTGCGTATTTCCATTGGACTGGAACCAGTTACCAATTTTACGTGGTTAAAACTTTAAATAGCATGAATTCGAAGACGTGGTATAATTTTATGGGATCCATTGTTTGCACAGGTCCTGTGAGGAAGTGATAGCATTTTTTAATTAGTTCCTTCAGCCTTTTCACAATTCTTTGCACATAGTAGTTAGTTGTTGTATAGTCATCAAATTGAATTGTTTATATGATGAATTGTAATGCTTTTTTGTTTATTTAATAGAACAATTTTTCAGTTGCAATGAAACTGCTAAAGGAGCTGCATAGAGAATCTAAAACACGAGAAGACTGGCAGGTGCAGTGGATTCACAGTTACTGTCGGTTCAGCCACAGCCGCAGTCAGACACAGAGTAGTTCTGAGCAGATTCTCACGGTGCTGAAAACAGTCTCATTATTATTCGGTATTTATACTCTTCTGCACAAGACCTACCTGTTTTGTTTTTTATATCTCTATGGAATGTAGCTGTTCTTTCACATTTCATTTTTTATCTGAGACTTTTCTTTTGTGTTTGTTTTACGTGATGTTTGGCAATTAAGAACTTAGTTTTTAGATAGTCTCTAAAACCAGATAAAAATTGACTTTTCTAGAGAAAAAGAGAAGAAAATCTGGAGCCAAGGAAGCAGGTTCAGGATGACTTTTAGAACTTGAATCTTTATGAAATGAGAATCATAGCATTTTTCCCTTCTTCCTGTGTTACGGGTCTCATTTTAATGTTACTGCTGAGCCCTTAAAACTTCTCAGAAAAAAGTACTGTTAAAACCAAATTCATAGCTGTTATGTCCCCTTTGGTGAATTAATCTCTCCTTTTAGCTTTGGAGTATTTACTAATGTAGCCTGTGGAACAAAGAACAGAAAAATTCCTTTTGCTGTGACTGCCTCCTTTACAATTATTTATGTCCAGTCTTGTAGAATACTCAGTATTATTACTTCTATGTCTGCTCTTACATGTGCCCCAAATCAATTAATTTGGTAATATTTTCACTTATGATTTTATGTTACTTTTAAGGGATCTTTACAACAAACATAATTTATCACTTAATAACTAGTTTGAGCTGATGAAATTAAAATTGAATTATTTTTGATTTCAGGATGATTTTTAAATTTAAGGGGTTTGTCTGGATTTTGTTACAGTTATTGCTGATGGAAAGTTTTTCACTGAAAACCTAACTCAAAAGTAATTTATCAATCACTGTGAAATCGGTCCTTAACTTTTTCTGGAAGGCAACTTTATTTGATATTATCTCATTTTTTTAGCCAATCTTATTTTGAATAGTTCTTTAAAACAATTTCTGTATCTTACAGAATTATTTTAAATTATGGGATTCATTTGCTTAAAAATTTTTCTTTCTTTTTTGGGGGGGCAATGTGTGATCCACCAGATGAGAACATATCAAGCTACCTGAGCAAGAATAATCTGACTGTGCGTAATCAGAACATTCTCCTGGGTCGCACTCACAACATTATGGCTGACGCACTCAGTAATGAGCCAACTTGTCTGGCCCAAATTGAAGAAGGTAAAGCTAAAAATGTTTTAGAGCTTTCTGGAGCCAGTTCTGAGGATGCAGAGAAGGTAAATAATGGTGGGAAAATGAATGTTTTATGTTTTAATACTGTATACATGGCATGAATTTAACTTGCTTACTGCAATAGAATAGTATAGAGGTCAGTGTCACTAAGTGTTTTCTATTGTTGGCCAGTCAATGAGAGCCAGAGTGATTTGGGTTTAAGGCATGGTTCTTAAGAAGAAATCTAGCCCATGAACGCCAAGATATCTTGTGAGGTTTCAACTATCAAAATTTCTGTTCCTTTGGGCAGAGCACCCACAGGTAAGGGCATGATACCCTATGTAGGCAGAGAAAAAGAGAGAGGAAAAGAAGGAAAGAGCTGTATTGCCCAACTGGAACTGGCCAGTTGGGTCACCAGTGGGGCAGCTACTACTATTCATAAGTTGTTTGTCCTTTGTTCTTGAATAGGACCCTGATATCAAGAAGGTGATGCCATGACTTGAAAGTGAATTAAGTAAGGCAGGGCTATGCAAAGTCACCAGCTTTACTCCTCGGGGAGCCATGTGGGATGACTGGAGGTGGCCCCAGCGACAATAGGTCCCAGCCCAAGTCTCAGTCATTATTTGGGCCCTGATGGCCCAGAGTAGGTGTAAATAGCATTTGTTTCTATTTTGGCCGGAAACAACTTCCCCACCCAGACCGAATTTTTTTTTTTTTGACTAGGTAAAAGAAGCCATCCTTTGCCTCATTTCTTACCTAGCCTTAATCACTGAATGGGCATTGCCTCAGTCAGACTGAGAGCTGGGAAACACTTTTAACTTTATTAAAAGTCTCTTGCTGCACCCAAGTTCCTCTTTAGTCATCCTGATCTGTATCTTGCCACTGGACCCATATGGCTACTGAGGAGAGAGTGAGGCTGGTAAATTTGCACTGCCATGCCTCATTTAAATCTAGTTCACTTGCAGATCAGAACATCACACCTGCCAGATGTCATCCGACTTCTTCAAGAATGAAGGACAGACTACAAGTGTTTTCTAATTTATTTCTTACTCATCCATAACGTCGGGGTTGGGGGAAAGTGGAACACCAAGAAAAAAAGACTAACAAAATGAACAGCAAAAATTCCTTTGCTTTTGTTTAACACAAATTGTGGGTCATGCAAGTAGCAGCAGATTCAGCCAGAATTTGAACATTTAAAGTGTAACACTTTTTTGTTGTAATAAAGGAAATTATATTTGCATGAAGTCCAGTATAACAATTATGGATCAAAATTTCAGTTCTGAAACTTATCTATTAAAATTCCATAAATGGAAATCAGCATATATCCTACTTTAAGGTAAAGACCATTTTTGATTTTCTTGTCTTTGTAGCTGAAGAACTCATCACAGTACCATGTAGGCACAAAAATGTTGGTTGACTTTTATGGAATGGAACCTAGTTGTAGTAAATTTTGTTGATAAATCTATTTTATTGGTACTAGTATAATTTATCTCAAATTAGAATTTTATTCTAAATTTCTACTATTCAGTGGGATGAATTTGCAAATAGGATGCAAAGATAATTTGTGTTTGTCATCTAGTTTTTTGTTTAGTATATGAATGGGTGTTTTTTTTGGTTTTGTTTTGTGTACCTTAGAATTATGTAGCTTCCAATTTTTTTCCTCTGCTACCACATCTACTTGGTTTCAGACTCTCATATTGTGCCTCTTTTAAAATAACCTCTGCAGATATCCTAACTGTTCCTTGTGTCTCTGTGGTCAGTTGTGGAAGACCCATGTCTTTTAGCTAAGCAGTCTTTGTTTTCAGCTCTTTTCTTCCCCACCTAATAGACAGCAGGATCGCAATCTTCCACAAAGAATAGAGGCTTGCACATGACAGGAGCTGCTCTCCTTTGCTGGGATTTGACCATAGGTCACTCAGTAAGAAGTTCTTCGGGCTGGATTTTTGTTTATTCTTTTTCAGGTCTCCAATCATCATCTGTGACTTTTGTTGTCAAAGATTACAACAAAAATGAACCTTTTCTCATTGTTAGCAGAAAGTAGTTGTTGTTTTTTTTTAAGTTTCAGAGTTACACATCTAGATTTTATCTTGTTATGGTTGAATTCTAGATTATTGGAGGTCTGCACAAAAAAGCGTTTGAATATCTTTTTAAAGCTGCAAGGGGAGCGGAAGAAGAGGTCCAGTCTCATTCTATTGAGCACATTGATGTAGCTGGAGTCATAGATGCTTACATGACCTTGGTAGATTTCTGTGACAAACATCTCCGTAAAGAGGAAGAAAGTACATCAGGTGAGAGAGAATCTGGAGAAATATATTAAATGGTCTTCCTGCAAAGTGTGCCACTTATTAGGTGGGAAATTAAGCAAAAAGTAGATAGCTTTTTATGAAAGTTACTGTTTATATAGAAGATAAAATAATATTTAAGTAGAGTGTTGTGCTTGGCATATAAGTGTTTAGCAAAGGCTTTTTGATTGACTGGTTATACCAGAAAATAAAGGCAAAAGTTCTGTGTCAAGCTTACCAGCTTTCAGAGTGGTCATGACGTCCTCAGCAAGAACATCTGCATTTGAACAGATTCCGCTGTCCTGTTGTCTTTCCATTTGCATGGTTTAGACTTCCACTTGTGGCTGTGACTTGTGTGGTCTTCATCAAACTCCTGGAACAAATACCATAACCAGCAGATGCTCCTTACGTTCCTTGCCCAGGATGTGATAATGTTTCATGCAGGATGGATAATCTGAGAAGATTTCATTTTGAGATAGAAACCTTTTCCTCATAGTCCAAAAATGTGTCTGATGTTTATTGGTCAAAAGAAGTGATTGGAGAAGAAGGGACATCAAAGTGTGGAGCAGGGAGAGAGCGTTTTATCTTCTGTAAGGTTTGACATTCTCTGAACAAAGGCAGAAATAAGTTAAAGAGTAGGTTGTTGGTAACATGTTTTCTTGATTGTGTTATCTTGATAGTTATTGATACTGTGGAGCTGCGAACATATCCTGCACTTGTGGTGGACAAGATGTTAAAGGCCTTAAAATTAAACTCTAAAGAAGCCAGGCTAAAGTTTCCTCGACTGCTTCAAATTTTAGAACGGTATCCAGAAGAGACCTTGGGCCTAATGACAAAACAGGTCAGCAAGTCCTTTTCTTAACATAGTGAACTTTAGTTCAAAACAGTCCCACTTAAATTTAAATCTGTTCGTACAGTAGTGATTATTTGGTAGCATTCCTAAAAAAAACATCTGTTTTTGCTTAGTTTCATCCTGGTTTCATAAAAATATTTAATTCACGTTACTATAAAATAAGTAAGTGACCATATTTGCCTTGTTTTCCCTTTGGGTGTTAAGGGAACAGTGTGTCTGAAAACAGACTGAAAAGAGTAAAGTTGTAGGTGTTTTGGGGACTGGGACATGGATTTTCTATAAAAATTGGGTACAAAAGATCAGACAGTTGTTCCTTGTGGTTAAATTATAATATACACTGTACACTTGGGAATCACTACTAAAAAACAGATTGAATAAACTCAGTGCCACTGCAGCAAACACTGTTAAACATCTTTCCTTTTGAAGGCATTGTAGTGAGTGCTAGAGATAGAAAGATAAAAAATGATTCTGTCCCTTTCCTTAAGGAGTTTATATTTTGCTGTGTATGTAGATAACTATGATATAAGGTAGGGTATGATGGAAGGGTGGGAGGCAGGCAAAGGAGATTCAGACAAAGCGTTCTAGGAAAACTCAAGATAGGAGAGCATCCTTTAAGCAGTAGGGTCAGGGAAGATTTCATAATAAAAATTACAGTCTTCTACATTTTTAATTCATCCTATCTCTTGAATGTGATGACCTTGGCATATATTTCTAATATCATTAACACTCAACAGTATTAAATATAATTAGTTACTAAATGTAGGCAGCTAGGTGTCACAGTAGATAGACTCCTGGGCCTGGAATCAGGAAGACCTGAGTTCAAATCCAGCCTCTGACACTAGCTGTGTGAACCTGGGCAGTTGAACCTCTGTTTGCCTGAGTTTCTTCAATTGCAAAATGGAGATAACAACAGTACTTCCCTTGCAGAGTTATGAGGCTCAGATGGGGAAATATTTATACCGTGCCTAGCATGTAGTAGGCACTATATAAATGCTTATTCCCTTTCCTCCAGTCAACAGATTATAAAAATTTATAATTTTTTGTCAGTCTTTAATTTACATTTCAATAAAATCGTGTGTATACATGTATCTATAAGTATAAGACAAATTATTTGAAAATCTGTGCAGTGCACACTTGAGAAATCTGGCACTTACTGTTAAACACAATTGGTGGGCAGAAGGGATGTGCCACCACATCATGGGGTTGTTGCATTTTAAAACTGTAAGGTAGCTTAGAGGTTATCTGGTGTGAATCTCACAGAAATGAAGATGTTGTTTCCCCTTTTATTCCCATGAAAGCTGATAAGAGAATAAGATATTACCATTAAAGTCTTGTGAACCCAAAGAAATGGATGTTTAAAAGTAGAGTTTCATCCACAGTGACCAATGACTGCCAGTTAGTGGCAGAGGTCCTTTGGTGGGGAGGCATGATGACCACTTTTTATATCCGTTTGCCTATCAGTTAAGTTCAGCTGCAGGGAATAGAGAGAGCGGATTTCTCTGTCAAAGACTACACTCGTGGTCCTGGGTCTTGTCCGCCTTATCTTCTTCTCCGGTGATATGCCTTTGCCTTGCTCTGTCCTCTGAAGTAGAGCATGGACAGTCAGTTCAGGTGCACAAGTAATGTCCTGCAGCAGGAGAGGATTTGACGGTTGTAGCTGCACATAGTTGACGTGTGCCATGTATTGAATCCGCAATGCAGGATGCCGGTAGGAATGTGGGAATTCCCCAATGTCTTCTAAACTCGATGAATTTGAGTTACATCTTTGATTCCTTGCTTTGCTTTGGATTCGATGAAAATGCTAATGGCCAGTAAGCTGATAAAGCAAGGAGGAGAAGAAAATCTGCTCTCGTATGTTGTTTTAGGTGGTAATTTCATAAAGGTTTTACTGTTATAATATGCTTTTTGGAGAATATGTTCATTGGGGGGGAAGGAGAAAAGAAGGGCCAGTACCACATAGTGGAAAAGAGAGCATTGAGCTAGAAGATTGAAGTCCTTGGTCCTAGCCCCAGCTTTGTCACTGGCTAGTCATGGTCTTCAATTTTGGCCCAGATTTGGTCTTTCATCTCTCTGGCCCTTATTATTATCTGTGAAATTAGGGCTTAATATATGAGCTAGTTACTCTTCAGTTCTTAAATTCTATGATTGTATTTATCTTTCATTAGAAAACATGAGGCTTACACATTGAATTGTGAAACAGATCTGTAATTGTGTTCTTTAAAGAGGGGCAGTCTGCTCCACTCAAGCCCTGCTCTGTTGCCTCTTCATGGCATGGAAGTGACCCTGGGTTTTCAGAGGCATTGCCGGCAGAATACAAGCTCTGATGGGTCCTACCAAACTTGAAAGCCTAGAAGCATGGGCATGATAATAAATTGTATGTCTGCTGTTTAGAGGCCCACCTGTGTTCAGAGAGGTTGCTCTTGCCAAGTTGGCTGGAGGTGGTGAATTTTTTAGCCACAGCAATTTTTTTTAAAAAATGAACTTAATTATTTTTTTGTTACATTTTAAATTCTGAACTGTCTCCCTCCCTCCCCACCTCCACAAGAGAGGGACACTGTTTGATAAAGTATGGGGTGTGTGTGTGTGCGTGTGTGTGTGTGCGTGTATAACCATACTATACATACTTCTATCTTCCTTCATGGGCCTTTGTATTTAATTTGAATATTTGTAGTCTAGTCGTTCATAGTTAGTCTTCAAACAGTACTGCTATTAATGTATACAGTGTTCGCAGCAATTCTTAAAGTCTACTAATACAATCTTCAAACAGTACTGCTATTAATGTATACAGTGTTCGCAGCAGTTCTTAAAGTCTACTAATACACAGAAGAATTGTAATCTGTATCATTAGAAAGAATACTATTCTACCCTAATGAAATAACAAATCCTGTGAGTATTGAAATAAGTACACTATACGATATTAACATTAAATATTTCTGTAAGATGATTCTTTTGAGTTGCAGGTTTGTGAATATTTTCTAACATTTTGGGCACCCTCTATATTGCTCTCGCAGACAAATCCTATATAAATATTAGTTGTTATTATTAAAAACAATGTTGTTTTTGTTTCCATCACCATTTAAATTGCATATTAATGTGGTTTCAGTAGAGAAAGAGAAATTTGCTTTCCTTAAAAATAGTTTTAAAATAGTCAGGGATTTAGTTATTTCCCAAGATTAATAGAGAAATTATTTTAGTAACAGCTTTGTGTGTGTTTTAGATGTCGTCCATTCCCTGCTGGCAGTTCATTGGTTGGATCAGCCAAATGATGGCCTTGCTTGATAAGGAAGAAGCAGTGGCCGTGCAGCACACCATAGCAGAAATTGCTGATAACTATCCACAGGCTATCGTCTATCCTTTTATGATAAGCAGTGAAAACTATTCCTTTAAAGATACTTCTGCTGGTCACAAGAAGAAGGAGTTTGTGTCAAGGTGATATAACAGATAATTTTCTGAAAGAATCCTAGAGACAGTTAAAGATAATGGGCTTGGTAAAATAAACAAATCTTGTCTTGTTTATAAAATGTTGTTTGCTATGCAGTTGATATAATAAAAGTAGCGTGTTGAAAATTTAGGTGACCAGGAATATTATGCAGCCTGCTAGAGAACGCAAAATGTCAGATTAATATCAAACTATTGAATTTTTCCATGCCAGAGATGATTTTTCTTGTATGGTTTCTCCCCTTTATCTAAAAAAACCCCCTTTCCTCCCTTACCTTAAAATTTCTCCTTTAGTCTCACAAAATTCTTCCCAAATTATGATACTTCATCCCAAGTCATTGATATTCATATTATGGATAAGAGAGATTAGATGATGTCACTTTATCCAATGGATAACAGTTTTATCAGCGCACGAAGCTACAGTATTCATCCCTCTCTGTCTGAAGCAAGAAAGTTAAGCCGCTAACAGTGTTACTTTTATTAAGTTCCTTTTTTAAACTTCATTATATTTTGGCTCCTAAGAGTTAGCTATTTACCACCAGATGATTTATTTAATTACTTTCAATTTTAAAAGAAAAACAGAGGATAAGGAATTTAGCAACTGGGTAGAGGGTCGACTGACCTGGGAGGAGACTTGAGGCAGCTATACTAACCAACTGGCTTTTGTAACAACTCAGGTCCGAAGTGATTGGGGGCAGAACCAAGACAATGGCAGTGTTGAGAGAAAAGGGGATATATGCAGAATAAGTATTTTGTGCGTGGCTGGGCTGGAGCACCATCTGCTCCTGTCTACTACCTGCCCACCTCACAGTCTTTTCTTCTGAACAAAGACAACTGAAAACAAGTTATTTTAAAAAGAGGAGGGGGAAATGGAGATTGCTAACAAAGGTGACTGTTTTCACTACAAATTTAGAGACAAATTATAAATACCAAATTGCATGTATCAAAAGAGGCCACAATCAGTTTTCAAGAAGATCTGTTTTTAGCTTCTTTTGGTTTAAAACACCAAGGTAAATTTTGGCTAAAGAAGAACTTTGTGTATTTTTCTGTTCTTACAGAAAACATTTGCTTTATTCTTGCCTGTGATGTAACATTGTCAGATTGAAAACAAGAATTTGATGTTTACATCAAATAGACTGAACTTGAGAGGCTGCTTACCTTCCTAAACTTGGCAATCTCTTCTTTCATAGGATAAAAAGTAAATTGGATCAAGGAGGAGTGGTTCAAGATTTCATTGATGCCTTAGAGCAGCTCTCTAATCCTGAATTACTCTTTAAGGTAAAAAGAAGCAGTGGCAGTCTGTATTGTGGCTGCCCAGCTGGGTTGCATACAATGGGGGTAGCAAGGACACTAAGGTATTACCTCATTCAGCAATGCCCAGAACCAGTAAGACAGTTGGAAGCCCACTTTCCTTCCTCCCTCCTGTTAATTAGGTAACTTTTTAAAGCGTCCTATAACCAATTCTCCAGTGCCATTAAGTATGTAGTTATTGTATGTGATCCTGTATATAGCTATTGTAAAACATAGACTCAAAACAAGAGAAATCAAGTAAAATGTGTGCTTTATAATTTAGTATTTCTCCTCCCCCTACTTCTCTTTCCATATAGGACTGGGTTGATAGTGTCAGAGGTGAATTGATGCAAACTCCTGTAAATAAAAAAAAACTTGAAAAAATGTATGAAGAGATGTATTCAGTCTTAGGAAACCCAGAGGCTCCCGGCCTTGGGGCGTTTAGAAAGAAGTTTATTCAGGTACGTTTGTAAAGTTCATTCAATTCAATGATTCATCTCTTTATGAGCTTCTCATTGATAATTTAAGCTAAAAATTAAGTCTGTTAACTTCCCAGATTTCCTTCAGGTTAGATTCTTTCCTCAGCACATAATAATTTCTGTTGTTTTCTTGTATTACACATGGTGGCATATGTTACAGGTTGATTGTTAGAAAGTACCCCAAAGCATCACTTGCCTTCTATATTCCAGATTTGGTTTCTCAACTCCACAGGTTGTATGTGGTCTAGGAGGTAGGGCAGTGTTACGGGCAGAATCTCAGACTTGATGTCACCAGAATTCTGGTTGAATCTTGGCTCTACCTCTTGTTTGATCATGGGCAAGTCACTTAAAATCTCTGGCCTCAGTTTCCTTGTTTTTAAAGTAGGATAATAATACTTGCACATAAATGATCTCATTAGTTATCGTGATGTCATCTACCCAGCCATTGCCCAATCCCTTTTTTGATCCTTCTCTTTGCCTCAGATAGCTAAAAAAAGACAAAACAAAAAAAAAACCCTTTTTCTTTTCTTTCACTTTTCTCATAAGCCCTAGTTTATTTTGAGATGTCACACTTTTGAATTTATCATCACTTCCTTTCCTGCTCTTTCCTCTGCCCTATATGGCTTTGAAAAGCCTGACTTGGTCAACAAGTGCTCTGTGCGCCCTCATCAACCTCTTCAGACTCTTTTCGCCTCATTGGAATTTGGACATACAATTTCCCTAAATCTAGAGAGCACGTCAGGTTATGCCTGAATTTTCTTTCCTATATACATACATTTATAGCATATACACATACACACGTGTGTATGTCTGTGTGTGCACACTTACATACTTATGACATAGGACAGAAAAGTCAGGTATACTCCACTCTGTGTGTGTGTGTGCACTCAAACCTATGGATACAGGGTAGTATTGAGAGAAATGCTATCAGTTAGAGGGAGAGCATCAGAAAAACTAATGGAGTAGAGCCTACTTGAATTGAACTTTGAAGGAAATTAGGGATTTGGGTAATCGTAAGAATGTTATTATATTGAAAATGTATATAATACAACTAATTATCTGTGGCATTTTTTTCCAACCTCGAATCGAACATTAATTTTAAGGTAAATTTTTATTTTCAGACCTATGGAAAAGAGTTTGACAAATACTTTGGGAAAAGAGGTTCAAAAATATTAGTTATGAAACCCAGTGATTTCAACTACATTGCTACCTCTTTATTTGATAAAATGAAAGAAGACTCAAAACCACCTGGGAATCTTAAAGAATGCTCACCCTGGATGAGCAATTTCAAAGTAGAATTCTTGAGGAATGAGCTAGAGGTTCCCGGTAAGTTAACTATCCTGTTTTCTAGATGCTGGACACACATATTAATTCCCTACGTATATTAAGATTTTAAATGTCTATTAAAGTGACCTGAATTAAAAAGCTCTGCTGCCTGAATAGAAGCAATTTTAGTTCCCTTTGTTTTTGTTGTTTTAAAGTTTTGTTTCCTTTTTTTTTTTTAATTCTGACCTTGAATATCATTTTCATAGACATGAGGGAATAGAATAAGAGGATCATATGTGAAACTGTAAATCCCTGTTATATAAAACTTACTTTTCTTTTAAAATATATAATAAACTCTGTACATAACTTTCAAAGCTGTCCTGCCTGTCTGTGATTCCTTTTGGCCTTCCTTTTGTTACCATCTTTGCATTAAAAAAAAAAAAAATTCTTCAATGTCCTTCCTCTCTCCCTCCCTCCTACCCTATCCTTTCCCTCTTCCCTCCCATTCCTAATGCGTCCACCACCCCCATCCTCCTATTAAAAAAAAAAAAGTCAAAACTCTTATAAAAACAGTCGTAGGAAAAACAAATTCCCACACTGGCCCTGTCTGAAAATGTACGTCATCTTCTGCTTTTTGAGTCCATCACCCCTCTGACAGGAGGGTGGATAGTGTGTGTGCTTCATCATTGGTCTTTTGGAGTCATGGCTGGCCACCACATTGTTCAAAGTTCTTAAGTCTTTCAGAGTTGCTTTTCTTTATTACCTATATATCAAGGGAGAGCATAGATCCAGTGAAGTATGGAAGTTACATTTTACTGTTATCTCTAATTTTAATAATAATAAGTGCAATATTTAAAGTTGCTTGACACATATAAAATTGCTTCAGAAGTATAAAACTGGTAACACTTTATACATTAATGGAGGGAATGTATATATTGTTGTTATTTTAGGTTAGATTAAAAATAGATGCAAATAAAGTTAGCTTACTTCATTAGAACATACAGTGGGACTGCCAACCAATCTATGTATCCTTGTGATGACAGCAGTAGACAGTGTTAAGATTGGCTGGATGATGACCCCCACCTCCCCAGCCATTTTTGAATATGGCATGGATTTTCTAAGATTTGTGAATGAATTTATATAACAGGAGTGTATAATGCAAGAGGATTTCTGTCTAGCCTGTCACTAGGCTTTGGTTATTCAGGAGGCATTTGTTAAGTGTCTGCCATGTGCCAGAAACTGTGCTAAGTGCTAGGGATACAGATACAAAGAATAAACCAATCTCTGCTCTCAAATAGCTAGAAGAAAACATCTCAGAAGTTGCACAAGCTTTTGTGTTTTTAGGAAGTAGTAATGCAGTGATGAATAAAATTGAAGTACCCTAACTCCTAGTCTGATGCTGTTTTTCAGAACAACATCTTTTCAAACAACTGCGATTTGTTTTACATATTCAATACAAGCAGTAAACTGAATTGCAGAAGCTAATATTGATTACCTTTTGCTGTTAAGAGAAAACTGATTCCTCTTTTCTTTATAAATTTTTCATACTTTTTCATATGTGTAACACTGATGCAATATTAGATCTCCTTTTTAGACAAAGACATTTTTAAAATGTAGCACTATTTATAAGAATTTCAGCAACCCATTCTTTTACCTTTTCTTCTTTTTAGGTCAGTATGATGGTAAAGGGAAGCCATTACCAGAATACCATGCTAAAATAACTGGATTTGATGAACGGGTAAGGTGGCACAAATTATCTTATTTTTCTTTAATTAAGATGTTTGCTATGTGGTAGCAGATCCCCTCGTGTAGAAAAGTGCTATGTGTTTACAGTTTTCAAAAAAAAACTTTAAAAATATTTTATTTCATTTTATAATAGTATTTACATAACATTTTAATATTTATAAACTGCTGTATATATCTTATGTCGTTTGATCCTAAACCACTCTGCGAGATAGCTGCAATTATCCCCATTTTACAGATGAGGAAACTGAAGCCAGAGAGAGTCAAGTGACTTGCTCAGTTATGGCCAGTAAATGTCTGAGGCAGGATATGAACTCAGATTTTCCTAATTCTTGGCCCAGCATTCTGTCCATTCCGACACCTTCATCCTTACAACAGCTATAAAAGGTAGCATTATCCCCATTTTGCAGATGAATAAAGCCTTGGAAAGGTTAAAAACTGATTTTAATATTTTTATCCTTGGTGCCTAGCACAGTGTTTTTTACACAGTAAATATCTAATGTTTATTGCATTGTATTGAAAGTTACTTATTCGAGGGGTGGAGCCAAGAGGGAAGCTGAAAAGCAGGGACTTGCCTAAAGCTGTCCCCCAGGACCCACCAAACACCTATAAAAAATGACTCCGAACAAATTCTAGAACTGCAGAACCCACAAAGTAGCAGAGGGAAGCAGGGCTCCAGCCCAGGACACCCTGGATGGTCGCTGGGTAAGGTCTATTACACCGTGCTGGGAGCAGAGCAGAACAGGCTATAGTGCCCTGAATCAGTAAGCTGTGGCAGTTACCAGACTTCTAACCCACAAAGGCCAAAGACAACAGAGAAGGTTAACGGGAAAAGCTGCTGGGACAGAGTGAAAGGAGTTTGTGGTTGGCCACTGTTCCTGGGGGCAGCAGAGGTGGTGCAGCGCTAAGGCTGCTTCCAGAGCGACAGCTGCAGTTGCTTCTGGCCCCAGGCCCACCTGGTGGGAGGAATTAAGTGGGGGATCAGAGCAGGAGTGCAGAGCCTGCTTGGACCTGAGTCACGGTCTGGGTTGGTGGTTCTTGGGGGAGGAGGAGCACTAGTGTGGCAAAGCTTGCTGTGTAGAAATAGCTCTGAAAATAGCTGCGCAGCCCCTCAAGCTTGGGACAGAGTACTCTCTACTAGCAGTCATACCCCGACAAAAAGCTCAAGGGTCAAGTAGTTGGCTGGGAACATGAACAGGCAGCGAAAACAGTCTCAGATTCAGACTCAGACTTTGCAATCTTTCTTTGGGTACAAAGAAGACCAAAACATACAGCCAGAAGAAGTCAGCAAAGTCAAAGAGCCTACATCAAAAGCCTCCAAGAAAAACATGAATTGGTCTCAGGCCATGGAAGAGCTCAAAAAGGATTTGGAAAAGCAAGTAAGAGAAATAGAGGAAAAATTGGGAAGAGAAATGAGAGT
>CM053622.1:220591434-220702893 GCA_028646595.1 Phalanger gymnotis | reverse complement strand
ATATACATATACATATACATATACATATACATATGCACACAGAGGGCATAGGGTGAGTTGAATATGGAGGGATGATATCTAAAAAAATAAAATCAAATTAAGGGATGAGAGAGGCATATGTTCAGAGAGGTTGAGATAGAATGGGGCAAATTATCTCTCATGAAAGTGGAAAGAAAAAGCAGTTCTGTTGGAAGGGAAGAGCGGTCAGGTGAGGGGGAATGAGTGAATCTTGCTCTCATCAGATTTGACCTGAGGAGGGGATAGCATACACACTCAAATGGGTATCTTACCCACAGGAAAGAAGGAGGAAGGGGATAAAAAAGGGGAGACGACAGAAGGGAGGGCAGACGGGGGAGGAGGTAATCAAAAGCAAACACTTTCAAAAAGGGACAGGGTCAAGGGAGAAAAATGAATGAAGGGGGACAGGATAGGAGGGAGCAAAAAATATAGTTAGTCTTTCATAACATGAGTATTGTGGAAGGGTTTTGCATAATGATACACATGTGGCCTATGTTTAATCGCTTGCCTTCTTAGGGAAGGTGGGTGGGGAGGGAAGAGAGGAGAGAATTTGGAACTCAAAGTTTTAAAAGCAGATGTTAAAAAAAAAGTCGTTTTTACATGCAACTGGGAAATAAGATATATAGGCAATGGAGCGTAGAAATCTATCTTGCCCTACAAGAAAGTAAGGGAAAAGGGGTTGGGAGGGAGTGGGGTGACAGAAGGGAGGGCTGACTGGGGAATGGGGCAGTCAGAATATATGCCATCTTGGAGTGGGGGGGAGAGTAGAAATGGGGAGAAAGTTCGTAATTCAAAATCTTGTGGAAATCAGTGCTGAAAACTAAAAATATTAAATAAAATGAAAGTTACTTATCCAAAATTGCATAGCTAGCAATTCATCAACAAATATTTATTAAGCACCAGCTCTGTGCCAGGCACTGTTCTAGGCATCAAGAAACAAAGACAAAAGTGAACCAGCCCCTACCCTGAAGGAGCTTATAATCTATTGAGAGAGAGAACATGTGCATCTGTACAGACACAAAGTGATAAATGGGGGCGGGGCAGGAAAGGTTTGCTGTGGAGAGGGGTACGTGAGCTGAGTTTTAAAAGAAATTAGGGCATCTAAGAGAGCAGAAATGAGGTAAAAGTGTGTTCCATGTTTGGAGGACAGTAAAAGCCAAGGCGCAGAGATTGGAAATGGAGTACTGTGTTTGGGCAGTATTGTGCATATCTCGCAAGGCACTCCCCTTGGTCCTTTTCTCCCTTGGCAAGCTTATCTCTTGTGGATTCAATTACTAGTTCTTTATAGCTGACCCTCAAGTTTATCATCTATACTTCTGGTCTCTTCCAGGACTCCAGTCTCACATTTCTGGCCATTTGCCACATCATTATCCATCTGCCTCTTAAATTCAGTCCATCTCAAACTAAACTCATCTTTCCAAATCTGCTGCAGCCCCTCCCTTTTTTATTTCTGTTGATAATAATCTCATCCTCTCAGTCAACCAAATTTGAAACCTGAGAGTCATCTGTGACTTTGCCTCGGTCATGCTTATATCCAGGCAGTATTCACTTTTTACTACCTTGGAAATAGCCCCTCACTTCTCCCCCTGTTTGCGATCTTACTGCAAGCCCCCAGTTCATCATTTCTTGCCTAGCCAATTGTAATGGCCTCCTACCTGTTCTTTGTGTCCCCAGGCTAACCTTCATTTAGATATTAATCTCATTTTCTTAATGCACCATTTTTATGCCATTTTTTTCTCAGAAACCTTCCATAGCTCTTTATTGGATACCAAATTGAACATTCACTCCTTACTATTATTTTTAAGACTCTTAACAATCTAACTTCAACCTACCTTTCTCACTTTATTTCGCAGCCCTTTCACATACTCTGCTTCTCCAGCCACAGTGAAAAATAATCTTGTCTTTGCATCCTGTCCTTCATTGTCTCTGTGCCTTTGTTCCTTCTAGGTCCTGTGCTTTGAATGGATTGCTCCCAACTCCTGCTTCCGTTACGCCAGACTAGGCTCAGGTGTCACTTCCTCTATAAAATCATACATGACCCCTCTAGAAATATTCTCTCCTTCAGATTTTCCTTAACAACTCTGCACATAACATAGTTTGCCTCATACTATAGTTACTTGTGTAAATTTCTTATTCTCTCTGTAAGTGTTCTGAGGACGGATTCTATCTTAATGTCATCTTTGTACCTGTAGTGTTTAGTTTTACCTGGTACATACTTAGTAATTTTTATTGAATTGAATTAGAGCCAAGACTTAGAACCAGGGTCTTAAGACTCTTTAGGAAATTTGGGCAAAGTAAAGTTACTTAGTGATATTTAAAAAGTGATTTAATTATTTAGGATGCTCAACATTTATAAGTGAATGATGATCATTCATGAACAAGTTAAAATTTTACATCGGCCCACAATCACCAGCAAGAAGACACTGTTGGTAATGGCTGCCTTGTTAACCTGAGAAGAAGGGTAAATGGTGGTAGTGAGGTTTTGCTAGTCCCAAACTCTACATGCTTGTACTTACTCTTGCATGTTATCTGATATCACTAGTCAAATGAAGGTTTTTGTTTCAGAATGGGAACTAAAAAATCTTGGATTTGGAAGGGATCTCAGAGGCTATTCTGGTCCTCTTCAGTGTCCGCAACAAGGGTCCCCCATAGCTTCTTCCTGTGGCATCCCATTACACTTCAGATAGCTCTGAATGTTAGGAAATTTCTCCTTAAATCAGGCTAAAACCTGATTCTGCCAAGTCCTGTGTGTGGGTGGCCTAATTGTGGAACTGAATGAGATCAAGATTCCACAGAATAATACCCAGCAATAAGCCTGAGGTTTCTTGGCTCCATTGGTGGTCCAGTTTCTACTCACTCTTTGAAACTCTGCCTAAAACATCTAAATATTTTTCTAAGGTAAAAGTAATGACGTCCATCAGAAGGCCCAAACGTATCACCATCCGAGGCAATGATGAGAAAGAATATCCTTTCCTGGTGAAGGGAGGGGAGGATCTGAGACAGGATCAGCGTATCGAGCAACTGTTTGAGGTCATGAATATCATCCTTTCGCGAGATGCTGCTTGTAGCCAAAGGAACATGCAGTTAAAAACTTACCATGTTATCCCTATGACCACCAGGTAGGAATTGCATGAGGTTTGTAAGTCTGAAAGATAGCCAGCTTTGAAATGTTAAGAAAAGAAATACTTTAAAAATGAGAAAATCTGGTTGATGAGTTAAGTCCTCCCTTCACTCTCTTGGATGGTTGGCCCCCTGACTTATCAGGGCTGTAAATATGACAAAAAAATGCAGAGATGCTGGACTGCTTGAAAAAAGCAGCGACCTTGAGGCTTATCTCAGAAAGGTGGGTAGCCAGATCACATGGATTTCTAGCTTACTTAAATCCATTGGGTTTATTTATCTAGCCTCTAGATTAAAGAATTTTTAGCACAAACCCTTTGAACCATTGTCACGAACCCCCGAGGGGCTCACAAACCACTAAATGGAACCACTGATCCAGAGGAAAAAACAAAAACTGTTTGTATCTAAATGTACATCTGTTGATTTGTTGTTTTTTTAAATTGGAGTTTTTATTCATACCTTGAATTTTTATTTCAGATTAGGATTGATTGAATGGATAGAAAACACCTGTACATTAAAGGAGCTTCTTTTGAATAATATGTCTGAAGAGGAGAACGCTGCTTATACAAGGTAATACAAGGCTTTTACTTGCCCTGAAGATTTGAGACTTTAATCCTTAGGTATATGTAAAAACTTAAAATTCAGTTTGTCAAAAAATGCTAGATTTTTTTCATAAACTAAATTTACAAATTCCTTTATTAATCTGACCCACTATGATTTGAGGTATTGTTTCCTTTAAAAAAAGAAAAGCCTGTCTTCTCAACTTCTCTGGTATCATAATGAGGTACTTTCTCTAAGCGAAGAATCCAGACGAAGAATTTGAGCATTGTCCATTGTTCTTTTCGCTTCCTCATGAGATGACACTCTTATTTTATTGTCCTTCTGAAACAAGTGTAAACCTTCACTCAAGCGAAAGAAATACAGATGAGGTATCCTTGTCTCGTGTGACCTCGTGGAGATTTGGTGTTTGTTTCAGGATGTTCACATTGACTGGGATCGGTTAAAGGCAGGGAACAGAAGAAAGAACAATAACTCAGTTCTTTGTTTAGTAGTTAGTTAGCATAGAGTAATTGTTTGTTCTTCATGCCACGAGAGAAAAGGGGCATTTCTAAATATGCCCTACGAATGCCCAAAAGCATTGAAAGAATTTGAAAACCGTCACTGATGAGTCATGTGAGCCTGTGCCCCATGTCACTGGTCAAAGACTTAGATTCTGAAATGAAATCCTGTACGTACATTTGACCCTTTCTGAGTCTGTCATGTGACTTACCTTTCTATAAGGTGGAAGAACAGAGTTGTTGACAGAGTTGTTACTAACATGGAATGAAGATTACATTGACATTTTTCACAAATCTGAAGTCCAGTGTAAAGAATTTAGGTTGAATAAAATAGGATTTGGGGAGGTGAAGAAATAAGACGTGGGGAGTGTAATTTCTCCTGGAGAGGGAGAAGTGTGAATAAAAGCATGGAGGTAGAGAAGTATTGGGGGGGGGCTTTGTTTTTGCAAGAAATAATGATGTGTCCCGTCTTTCCAGAGGGTTTATGAAGGTCATAAACCTTAAAGGGACAGTTCATGAGACTTTATAAGCAGAGAATACAAGTTTTGAAGCAGTGATATGTTGGACAAGAAGGAGGAAGACCAGTCAGGGAGACCAGTTTGGAGTCTGCTGGAGCAGCACAGGCATGAAACAATGAGGCTCTGAAGTAGGGCTTTGTGTCCTTTGAAAGCAAAGGACAAGTACAAAAGTCATTTTGGCAGAAGAATTAGCAGGCCTTAGTGACTCTATATCATTCAAGAGAGGAGCAAAAAATTACACAAAGGATTCGAGCCTGAGCGATTCCCCACTTTACATAAATAGCAACATCATTCTTTTCTGGGGATGATTAAGTCTTGTTTATCATCCATGAGGAATTATTCAAATAAAAGTAGGTAGAGTTTGGTGAGGCTTTTCTTTCTGGGTAATATATTTTTTAGCCAGGATTACATTACTGGAGAAATACAATCAGTATTTCCCTCTAAGTAACTGAGTTGTCTTCTAGTAGACAAAAACTCATTCCCTAGAGGTGTTGAAAAGTCTGTCTCCTAAAGCCAAGAATGCTGAGTTTGTCTGACTGACTTGTTGGCTTACGAGACACCAGTTAGTCAACGTCAGCTTGCCTCTACACCTCCATTCATAAAATGGAGTTGCACTATTGAGCTGCAGCAGGCAGCTGTAGACATTCATAGAAATGAAAGTGCTTTCCAGATACAGTAGGATATGGCTGTCTTTCTCCCACTTGCCTCAAAAAGAGACTTCCAGTGACGTTCTTAGCAGCTTTATAACCTAAAGTTTTTTTCTTACTCTTTGTAGGAACTACCATAAAGAAAACTTGAATCAAAAGGTCAGTTTAGAAACTGACTTAATAATGAGTCACAGGAAATAGACCATAAATGTATCCAATGAGCTAATGAGTGTACAGCGCTTAGCACAGTGCATAATAAGCACTTTTACATGCTTATTCCCCTTCCTATCATAAATATTTAAGAATGCTAACTTCCCTTATGGTAAGTTAACACTTTTTACATTTGTAGAAAAAAATTTGTTAGTCTCTATAGCAGCAACCAAGGTTGGCTGAGCTTACACAGTTCTGAATATTTCCCAGAGGGCCAAGCATTTCACGTTTTCACAGATAAACAGGACAGCATTTTAAATTCCAAGTCTCAAGCAGCAATTTTTATTTTAAAACAATTAAGTCTTGTTTTAATTTGGGCTTTGATATGTGTCTGTAAATGAGGAGGAAGGATAATATTTTAAACAGGGTAAAAATAGGCCAAACCTAGCTATCCTACCCCCTAAATGTCTGCATGTACTTTTAAAATGGCAGTGTGGACCAGGAGGATGATACTGCACTTTTGTAGTGTCAGCTACCAGGAAAGGGGAGGCTGATGAGCTCTGTGGAGGTCAAGAGTTCTGAGCCGCAGTGGGCTATGGTGATTGGGTGTCTGTGCTAAGTTTGGCATTAATGTAGTGAAGGGCAAACCAGCCCAGGCTAGAAAGAGAGCTGTAGGCCTGCAAGTAGCCTCAATCCTTCCAGCCTGATAGAGAGACCCAGTCTTTTTTAAAAACAGCAATATACCTTCCTCATCCACTTAAAACATAAGAATGTGGTATAATATTGTATCTTTATCAGTGTAGTTTGATCTATAGACATTTTCTTTTAAATTAGAGAGTTAAATCATCCCCCAGTCTAGGTTGCTAGCAAGCTAAAATATTAAATACTTTTTGTATGCCAGACACTCTGCTAAGTACCGGGAATACAAATAAAGGCAAATATAAGACAGTTCTCTGACATCAAGGAACTCATATTCTAATGGGAAAAGGCAGCCCATCAAAGGAAGTTCAAGGGATGGGGGTGGGGGGGAATTCTCTACAAGAGGGCAAGGTGGAAAAGTAGTTCTGGGAGCTGAGCCAGGTTTGAAGTGGGCATGTCTGGCATGGGGACATCTTCCAGTCGAGGTTCTGGAAAGGAACTCACCAGTGAGAGGAGGAGGCTTCAGGGTAGAGGTATGGTCAGGCCTCTGATGAGGAGGTAGAGAAGTAGTCTGGGGAAGCACAGGCTGAATGAGATGGGATTGCAGTACAGTGCAATTATATTAGATTTGTATTAAGCAGAGAATTATTGTATCAGGTTGTTTTTCTTTTTCTGGTTGTATGTTTAAATAGAATAGACTTAAAGTGTCTTTAAGAGTTTTTTGAGAATGAAGGACAGTATATAAATTAAATTTTATATCCACTATCCAGAATAATAGAGGCTAACATTTGTAAGATAAAATAGCAAAAATTTAATTTTTTCCCCCATTCTTCTTGAGAATGACATCAAATGGTATATGAAATTGTCGGGGGGCTAGGGGAGGTATATTCTGAAATCATATGACCCTAAAGAGTAACTAATTTTTGAATCCTGTTTTTAATTTCTATTGTTAGTGGACCCAAAGCCCCACATTTAGAATATAGTACCTGGCTGGCAAAAATAACTGGAAAACAAGACAATAGTGCCTATATGTTAATGTACAGGTAAGTGTGCGCCTTCCTTTTTTAAAAATTAAGTTGTTCTATGATGGGCTCATTGACCAACAGGGATGTACCAACTAGTACACGCCAAGCGCAGCATTAGGGATACAGGATTAAAAATTGGATGTTTCCTTATCTCAGGATTACATGCCATACCCAATATGTGTCTGTTACACACGTGTACAGAATATAACACACGGCCATTTTGCATAGAGGGTATAATGCCTAGGAGGAGTCGTGGAAGGTTTCGTGTAGAAGGAGCTGGATTTTGAAGGAAATAAAGGATTCTAAGAAACAGAAACAAGGAGAGGGTGTGCTGCACACTTAGATAATAGCCAGTGGCGACACAGAAATGAGAGTGAGCATGTTATGGGAGAGAAAACAGCAAGGCCAGTTTGGTTGGACCATAGAGTGTATGAAAGGGAGCAGTGGCTCCCTTTGAACAATAGATTGGAACCAGGTTGTGAAGGGATTTAAATGACAGATAGAGAAATTTATATCTGATCCTAAAAGTATTAGGGAACCATTAGAGTTCCCTGAATAGGAGAGTGACAGGGTCAGGTCTGTGTTTTAGGAAAATCACATGGACGGCTCTGGAGGATGGATTGCAATAGGGGAAGCCTTAAGGTAGAGAGAACTATTGCAGAAGTCCAGGTGAGAGGTGATGAGAGCCCAAACTATGTTGGTAGCCATGGCAGTGGAGTAGGAAGTAGAGACTGGAAGATTTGGCAGCTGATCGGAAATGTAGGATGAGGGAGAGCGAGGAGTTAAGGAAGTTTGCAAACTTGGGAGATGGACTGAATCTGCTATTGAAGTTTGGAGTTTGAATGTTCAGTAAGCAACTGGAGACCAGAGCTCTGGAGAAAAACCAAGGCTAGATTTATGTATTTAAGAGTGGTCCGTATTAGAGATGTCAGGTGAACCCATGGAAACTGATGAGGTCACCAAGTGAGAGAGGGGGGAAAGAAGAGAGAAGAGAGTCCAGGATACAGCCTAGTGGACGCTCACAGTCAGGCGTGATAATGATGGAAATCCAGCAAAGGACATCAAAAAGGACCGGTCCCGCAGGAAGGAAAAGAACCAGGAGAGAGCGGTGTCACAAAAACCCAGAGAGGAGAGAGAAGACAGGAAGAGGCGGAGGCCAGCAGCATCTCTTGTGGAAGAGAGGTCAGGAGGAGGAGGGTGAGAAAAGGCAACTTAGTGATCTTTTGTGGCTTTGGAGACAATACAAATTTGCCTTATGAAATTCACCTCCCCTGCCTGCTGGTGGCAGCTGAGAAGTGAGTGCCAAGATTCATATTAGGGACTTCACAGAGTTGTGATAAGGAAAGCATTGTGCTTTGTAAGTCCTTAGATGCTGTGTGTAAAATGTAAATTACTATTACGTGTTAGTAATTTATTGCATCTTCCTATTTCTAGGAAAATGTTACTTACTGTTATGTGTAATATGTTAGCCTGTTTTTAAAAGATGTTAGGTTCTTAGTAGGGTGTTTTGATGCCCTTATTTCTAAATTAACTTGCTGTACATTTTTTTCTCAAATATGGTACATTTTAGTGGTAGTATTCTTTTTACATCTTTCCTAAATGTTATTAAATGATATTTATAAAATACTTATTAAGCACCTATTATGTGAAAAACAGGTAGTACAGCATAGTGAATTAGAGACCTGGCTTTGGAGGAGGGAGACCTAGCTTCAAGTTCTTCCTATGATACACACTGACTGAGAGGCCCTGGGCAAGTCATTTCACCTGTCTATGCTTTAGGCAATTCTCTAAGACTGTTAGTTGCAGAAATCAGGTACCGACCTGAGTTGATAGAGGAGAGGGAGTGTCTGTACCTGGGAGTTCCCTATACTAGTGAAAACACAGATATCCTGTCCCTACCTTTATACCTGTATGAAAACCAAGGTGCTACTTCCTTCCCTTAAGGGAATGAATGATTGAATGGAAAAGCATTTATCGAGTGCTTACTATGACTAAGTGCTGGGGGTACAAATAATAAAACAGTTTCTGCTCTTGAGTTCACACTGTAGTTGGGGAGAAAACACACCTAAAAGGGTTCAAATTCAGGGCAGATGGGAAGACCTGGAAACCCTGTGAATGTGTGGGCAGGGTAATTGGCAGTACCTAGGGGTGCACCAGGGCAGATGGTGAGACCAAGAGGATGTTAGGACACAGCGGCAGGACGCATGGTAAGTACAGGTATCTTCTGTCTTACCAGAAGGATTTTTTTAGAAGCAGTGAACAATCATGGCACATAGTGGGTGCTTAATAAAGGTTTATTGATGTCTCTTTGGCCCCAAGTGAGAAGGATTGAGAGTCCTGACATGCAGCTGTTGAGGAGGAAATAGGCCAGCCAAAGAGTCGGTGTAGTAGGGATTTTTTTATGTTCTCCCAAAGGAACAGGGATGTGATAGAGACTGGTGGCTATCCAGGATCAAGAAAAGGGAAGAAGGGGCCCTTGAGAAAAGGTGGCTAATGCTTCCTGAAGCCCAGTAGGGTCCGGGGAGGGGAGAGAAGGGTAGCGTCATTGGCAGCTCTTCTTGTCATGCTGACCCAAGGACTCTAGGTGGCCCTCACTGAAGGAGGGGCAATGGACTTAGCTTCTGTTAGGGAAGATAAGACACCCTTCAAATTACTGTATTACAAAGTAGAATATGGCTTCTGCACAGGAGAGGCCCAAGCAGTATTTTCCTGTAAAGTCGGCCACAGGACACGAGCTGTTGGAATTTGTCACTGTATCTATAGAATAGCAAGTTGAAGTTATATTTTCACCAGCGTTCTTTTTTTGTTGCGTCGATGTGACTCTATCCTGGTAAATGATCAGAATTCTTCTGGGGTGTGTGGAAGCAGCTAGGGGGCACTGTACTTTGAACTCTGAACCTAATTCAGATCTGGCCTCAGGCGCTTACTAGCTATGTGACCCTGGGCAAGTCACTTAGCCTCTATCTGCCTCCATTTCCTTATCTGTGAGATGGAAATAATAATAGCACCTACCTCTTAGGTTGTTGTGAGGATAAGATGAGAGATTCATAAAGTGCTTTGTAAACCTTAAGGCCCTATAAAGATGCTAGCTCTAGTAAAATAGATTGTGACCAGTTCTACAAGTGAACAGATCATCAAAATACAGTCATTTGATATTTGAGTTTCATTTGAAGCAAACATTTTAAAATTTAAATTTCAAGAATTTTAGTGCTGAATTTCAATTTCAATAAAGTTGTGTCATTTAATCATAGACGAGCTAATCGTACAGAAGCTACCACATCTTTCAGAAACCGGGAGAGTAAAGTGCCGGCCGATTTGTTAAGGTCAGTAAACTTCAACTAACTCTTTTGAAACCATCTTATCTTTGGCAGCTAATGAGACATTGTTTCTGAATTCCGTAGGAGGGCCTTTGTTAAAATGAGTACAACCCCTGAGGCCTTTCTGGCTCTTCGATCCCACTTCGCCAGCTCTCATGCCTTGATGTGTATCAGCCACTGGATTCTTGGGATTGGAGATCGGCATCTGTCCAATTTCATGATCAATATGGAGACAGGTGGCATGATTGGAATAGATTTTGGGCATGCATTTGGATCAGCTACGCAGGTATGTTCTTTAGAGCCTTAATTAGGCTGCTCTTTTCTGTTGACTTAGTTGTCATATGGCAGTCTAATATTATGATGCAGTTATGGCAGGACCCTGTAAATTTGATTACTGGGATTCTTCTACCTCCTCTTT
The DNA here is from genome assembly GCA_028646595.1 of Phalanger gymnotis. Taxonomy (NCBI): domain Eukaryota; kingdom Metazoa; phylum Chordata; class Mammalia; order Diprotodontia; family Phalangeridae; genus Phalanger; species Phalanger gymnotis. The sequence continues at coordinate 220,691,983 of CM053622.1, read as the reverse complement.
TTGATGCAGTATATTCACAGGAAAGGCAGGATTCACATTCTCCTTGATGCGATGTACAAACACCATACAAGTGCAGTAATGGTTAAAGGACGATTGTAATCTTATATTTTGAGTTTTTAGTAAATATTTTTTATTTTCTACATGACTTTTTCTCCTCTTTAGTTTCTACCAATCCCTGAGTTGATGCCTTTTCGTCTAACTCGCCAATTTATCAATCTGATGTTACCAATGAAAGAAACTGGTCTTATCTACAGTGTCATGGTGCATGCTCTAAGAGCTTTTCGCTTAGATCCAGATCTTCTTATCAGCACCATGGATGTATTTGTAAAGGAACCTTCTTTAGATTGGAAGGTAGGTTTGGGTTCTATTAAGTTTTCTATTCTACTGTGACCTCACTGAATTATAAACCTGAGAGGCAGCAGATTGTAACTTTAGTAAAGCTTTTACACGCTGTTATTGTTTTGTTTAAATTGTAGATGATAAATGTCATGCTCATCTTGCCTGAAAACTGTCCATATAAAAACTGAGCAAAGGCTAGAAAGTAAAAATAGTTGTTCATTTTGCTTAAGGTAGAGGAAAGGAAAGCCCACTGGAGGTTGACATAGTTGAGTGTGATAAGAGTTCTTTTGATGTTCTTTCTGTGACATAATGTCTGAAAGTTGGAAATATTTAACAATGAGTTTACCTGAATCACATATTTATTTTTATTAATATTTTGTCCCCCTTTATATGCCTCAGAGTTTCTTTTTAATCCACAAAGTTAGTGAACCTCTTCATGAGTAGCTAAACATATATTCCGAATTACTTCAATCTATTCCATCTCATTAAATTCATAAACACTGGCATACATTTTTAACACTGCCTAGTTATAATTGGGCATAGACATCAGTTTCCCTAGAAACCATTTTTGGAAGTTTGTTTGGGAATTTGTTCTGTGTGACTGTGGTCATGATTATGTAACTGCAAAGTAGAGGAAAAAACAGTGTTGTTCTCTCCTAGAACTTTGAACAAAAGATGTTGAAAAAAGGAGGATCATGGACCACAGAAATAAACATCACTGAAATAAACTGGTATCCTTTACAGAAAATAAATTATGCTAAGAGAAAGTTAGCAGGAGCCAATCCTGCAGTCATTACCTGGTAAGTGTTGCTTATTCATATGAGACTTTTTGGATTTTGTGTTAATGACCAAATTGCCCTAAGATGAATAAACTTTTTTTTAAACCAGTCTTAAAAGGTTATCTGACACTTCTAGGGTGGAGAGGGGGGTCGGAGAAAGATTTTTTAAAAAGAGTCATTTGACCACCCAAGAGAATATTGTATTTGTATACTAAAGCGTTTTCTTTTTCCTTTAGCTCTTTAAGGGTGAAGTTAAGGAAGCCTAATAGGTATAGCAACTAAACTGGAAAACTAGAAAGCATTGACTCCTGTCACCTCTTAACCCCTGATACTTATCCTTGTTGATACTAGGTTTTCATTTAGAAATGCTAATCTAGACTCATTATGAAGTTTTTCATTCTAATAATCACAACCTTCCAAAAATGGAATGGATTACTTGAGTTTCCTGTGATTGTAGGTATTTGAGTAGAGGCTAGATGATGGTGCCTGTTAGGGATGCTGTAGAGGGGATTGATGCATCCATCATGGGCTGCATCTGTGATCTGGAAGGTCCTTCCCAATACTAGGGACGTTTTTCCTGAGATTTCAAGCAAATGTAAGTGTCCAAACCTCTTTTTACTTTCATAACCGGTAGGAGAAAGTTATTCTTTGGAATTGAGAGCAAAATGGCCAAAGAAAAACTTGATGAACTCTGTAGCTTTTGCTTAAGGGGATGACTTCTAAGGTCTTTTCCACTTCTAAAAGCCCTATGATTCCATGGAATTGGGCTTATCAAATTTATTATAAGTGGTAAAATGAAGAGATTATCATAGCACAGTGAGGAATACAGCCACAGGAAGAAACAAATACATGGTTTAAAATTATATGATCTTTATTTCAGTGATGAATTACGCCTGGGCCACGAGAAGGTCGCTGCCTTTGAGCATTATGTGTCTGTAGCTCGAGGGCATAGAGATTACAACACTCGTGCTCAACAACCAGCCGATGGGCTTTCAGAAGAGACTCAAGTCAAGTGTCTTATGGATCAAGCTACAGACCCCAATGTGCTTGGCAGGACTTGGACAGGGTGGGAGCCCTGGATGTAAATCTGTAGAGAAGAAGAAGATATTGAAGAAAAATCACCTGAAGTTCTTAGAAGTGAATAGGCCCATCTTCCCAAAGCACTGAAGAAAAGCAGCCTAGTTTGAATGAACTTCGTTTTGTGGAATTGAATATAATTTGTGGTCATGATAAAAACCAATGCCATTGTAACAGTAAGAATACATTTTACAGCAGGAGAAAAAATACAGACCCACACCAAGACCAAAGATGAGATAGATGCTTTTTTTACGATAGGTCTTTTTCATTTAAGCATGTTCTGGATGGTCAAATTAGCTATCCACCTGCATCCATTGTGATTTTATCCACTGTCATCTTGGGAAGTTTGGTTTTTTTTTTTTTAACCAACAACTAATGAGGTTGAAGTTTTCATGTATTATTCAAACTGGTCGTAGAAATGGGAGGTAATGGTCCACCTGTAGCAAGACTCTGGAGGAAAAAAAAAAAGACCGAAAGCATACATCATTTTCTGCTTGTAATTACTGTCCTTTAACTTTATAAGTAAAAGAACAGTGGACCCATACTAATACCCTATTTTGGATCCATAGGGCTTTTTCCCTCTTCCTAGTTCTAGCAGAATTACTTAAAAGAAAAAATCTGTGAGAAAAATTTGGCCTATATGACCAATTTCTGCTATTCTGATTCATAAAGGAGAAAAGATAAAAAGTTCGTCGAGTTAAACATATACATTTACACTCCTCTCTTATCCTCAGTACAAAGATAACTTCAGTGAACCCCCACGTATGCTGATAAATGATACCAAAGTACAAAACATCTTGTGAAATATAAAAAATGATTCCACATTTGAAGAAATTCCATACTTCAAACACAAAACTGCAAGCATTACCAATCAATGAAGAACTCATTTAGAATTAACAAGATTGTGTAATTAAAAATCGCTTTTTTAGTGAGAACTGCAGTCTTAGGTCCTCTATAAGTAACTAATTTTTTGGAACCATTCTTAGGGACTTTGATGTGAAATGAGATTGGGCTTTAATGATGCTAGGTAGAAGCTGATTAATACTGGACACAACATTTCTGGCAGGTATGAAGGAAGCTCTCAAGTTTAGCGTTAGGGCTTGTTAAAAGGAAAACAAATAATACAAGTTGGTTGGTTTGTTGTTTTTTCTAAGTAGTTTCAACAGAATAATTCAACTTCTCTAGCAATGCATTGTGTCACTAGTTAATTCTAGTATAGTCAGATGGATCCCATTATGGCACTGAACATTTATATTTTGTGAAGAGTGTTCTCAACAAATGATATTTATTCAGCCAAAATATTTTATCTTTTCAGGAAAAATAAGTGAGATCATGTATGTGAAAATCTATGTATATAATTCAGTGGATACTCTTTGCTGCAACATGGAGACAATCAGACCAGAATTCAGCTAACTTTTGATTTGGACTGTTCAAAAAAATATTCCATTTTCTTTAGTTATTGTAATTTTGATGTTTTTCCCCCACATATGCATATGGAACTGAATATATCCAATCCTGATTTTAAATGTTTGTTTCCTGATAATGTGGAATGAGTTTGATTTATCTGCATTATGTGAAATCACTGAACTTGCGAACTACTTTTTACATTTTCTATCAATAAAAGAGATATCACTTCAAGTTTACTGTATGGAAGTGTCTGTAATCAAAGCTTTCTGCTTGGAAACAACAAGGGAACTAATTAAGAGTGCAATTAAAAAAGAAGTCCCTGAGCTGCAGCTTACCTTGTGTTCAAAAACAATGTCAAAGTCAGTCAAGATGGTGAACTGCTTTCAACATGCATTTATGAGGGACGTGTCTGACTACTCTGACCTGTAACTGAAGAGCAAAACTTAGGATTGTGGCTCTTGCCAAGAAGATTACTTGATCTTGCAAATAGTAATTTCATACCTGGAGCTACCCTAAGACTGGTGGTATGATAAGGTCAGCATCACTCAAACCAATAGCTCTTAGCCCTCACTGATCTGTCCTTTGAAGTCAGTATTTTGTCACAAGGACTTCATGCTGTAGTGAGTACAAGAACAGTTTAAATTAGAAGGAATTGTGGTATCAAGTATCAAATGACAAACGATGAAAAATACATCAAATACCGTCACCTCCCAAGCCACCTATTCCCACAATCCTGACTGCCAGCCTCCCAACGACTAAAGCTACCAGTCATACCTCAGGGTCAGTAACTATGCTAGAGCTTGCTCACTCTTGACCTATTGAGATGGGTGTTGGGGGTGAAACACCTTGCCACCGCAAAAAGGGTTGATGTGAGTATCCAGGTCTCCATTATTGGGTGCCACCAGAATACTAAGAGATTAACCATCCCGGCTGTTGATCAAATGAGATCAGGCGCAATCTCTTGGAACTCATTCTGCACAAGCTCATTGAGGCCCAAGCTAGACATCTGTAGGAGTAATGAAACCTGAAACAGTATCAGTGCTCTGCTGCTTCATACCCAAAAGAGGACCTCAGTAAGAGGGAGAGGAAGTCATCTACAAAACTGGCAGGATGCAGTATGCCAAGCTAATTTTTTTCTTGTGGCTGCTTTCCTTCCTAATGCTTTTTTCCTTTCCAGAAATGCCTCAATGCTGCCGCCTGTTATGGTACAGCCTCTTGGGATCATAGTGAGTCTCAACAATTCTTTATAATAAATTTAAAGAGATTCCTGCTAATTATAATGGGAGAAAGATATTTAGTTTTTAAGGAAGAGCAGTTATACTTTTGAAACTGAAGCATCTTTCTTTTTTTGCTGCTGGACTAAAGCCTAGTTTTACTACATCTGGCTCCCAAGTTTCTTGATAGAGCATCAGAGTTTGGCATGCCCTACACCACAGGGACTGGCTCCAGGTGTGGGAACCAAGAGAAAAAATCAGGATCTCAAAGACAAGCTGAGAGATTTTGCCAGGAAACTGAATAGATTAAAACCATTTTTCCCCCTCAACAGACTGTGAATCAGAAAGGACAGCCCTGAATGAAGTCCATCAGTGTCAGAACACCAGGGAACTAAATATATTAGGGTCAAAAAATACTAGGTCAGAAGTGCCCTTGCTGTACCAAACAAATAACCAAATAAAAATGCATTAAAAATACCTAGCACAGCATTTGTCTTAAAATTTTAAAAAGTGACTCTATTGTTTTAACATCAGTACTTGTAACTCATTTTATGTAGCTTGGTAGGAGGGCAAAACACTTTCAGTTGTCCCTTGGGACCCGCTCGTCAAACGCTAGGTCTGTGTAAAGCACTGTCTGGAACTGAGGCTTCCAGGATGAAATCAGACTCTGTCCCTGCTCTCATGGAGCTCATAGTCTAATAGATAAGAACACGAATGAAAGGTATTTAAATGCTTTCAGTAGGTAAGTAAATGTAACATTGTTTTCATTTAATTTGGAAATTAGCCTTGTAGTGTTAATGATGTCTTATGATTTCATCATTTGGTAGGCATTTAATAAATGCTTATTAAATTGTAAATATGGAACACTACTCCAATGAATCTTTTTCTTGGGATATTCTTTAAGGTGGAGGGTTATTTCATATGTACTTAAGAGTATAAGGTCAAAATTATTTGGTAAATAAGATAAATATTACCTTATGGTCCTCTGAAATGCCATGAAATTTGGCCAGCATGCACTTCCTGAAATGGTTTGTCATGTAGAGGTTTGCTGGTTAAATGAAACTTGAATGCTAACCACTGGAGGATATCAGTGATACAAAGGAAATACTAATTATACTTAGTGTGTGACATTAAGGGAGAGCACACCCAAATGATCTATCATTAGAAAAAGCCATCTCCACCCTGAACGGGTATCCCTGGGGAGGCAGGGGTGGGGGGGATATGGAAGTACAGCCAGCTCTCTGTGAATCTTCATTTTATACCATTTGTAGCATTCAAATTAAGGGCCTGCCTAATTAAAAGAACTATTTGTGTATTCGATCAGTAGGCTCTACCCAAGTACCTACCTGGTGTCCATTTCCTGCTATGCTGGGCATAGTAGAGTATACAGGAGAAAAAGAAGATACAGTTCTTGCCTTCAAGGAGCTTATAATCTAAAAGTAAACAAAAAACAATTACAAAGAAACTCTCTAAGACAAGCTAATTTAAGTCAGTGCAATAAACACAGAACTCTGTCTAGCTTGTTAGTGTAGTTTGTGGTTTAGGAGGTACTATAGATCCGTGCTGAGGAAAAAGTACAGGAATGGATATGGTGAAAGGTTTTTAGTCTTAAGACATGTTCAGAGAATCTTGTGTTGAAGCTTGAAGGAAATGTAGAATTTGGATTGGTGGAAAGGAGATTTTGAGGTTTGCCATAGGGAGCAACACTAGTATGTTTTGTTCTCTAGCAGATGAGGAATATTAATTGTGGAATATAGATTGGTGGGAGCCACGTCCAAAAATGAGGAGATTGGTTGGGAGGCTGTTACTATGATAGTCCACATATTTGCTAATGAGGATTTGTACCAGGGTGGTCATGGTTACAATAAAAAAATTATTCGTGCAAAGAGATGTTTCCAAGGTGCAACACCTAGGCTTTGGTGGGGTGATTTGATGAGCTGAGAGGAAAGGCAATGCCAGCATTTCAAATGTGGGTGACCGGGTGAGTATCACTGATGGAGAAAGGGAATCTAGGAGGAGGAAGAGCTGGGTGGTACAGTGGATAGAGCACTGAGCTTGGAGTCAGGAAGACCCACATTCAAATCCTCCAATAGTTAAGAGCTGTGTGGCTCAGAATAGCTCTCTGTAAAATGAAGAGGTTGGAATCAATGGCCTATAAGATCTCATCCATCTACAATCCTGTGAGTTTTTAAATGTTATTTACTCTGAACTTAAATGCCCCTGCCCAAAGAGGACTTCCACAAACACAACAAACTCAAAGGAGATATTCTCTGAAACCGGATCTCCATTTTACAGAGGGATCCCCACAAGGTACAACTGAAGGGAAAATGGTAGAAGTGCCTTGGACCTTTCTGGCGGCACTTCGAACTGAAAAGGGCTTCTCCTGAGTCTAGTCAGCAGACTGGCCCCATTGACAGAAGGTCTGCCCAGCTCCCTAGTTCTCTAAGACTCCCATTCCAAGCCATTCGCTGAGTAGGGTCATGCACTTTGGGCATTCACCAGATCCCTCTCTATACATTAAACAATGGACCAAAGAGAACCAAAAGAGATTTGGAAGGAAGAAGAACAGAACTGTTTGGGAAGAAACTTGTATATTTTTATTTTTTAAAGCAAGTGGTATAAAACAGAGATTCAGAGAGGGCCAGCTTTGTCTCCCACACAGGATCTAGGGACACCCCTGGAGAGTCGGGGTGGCTTTTTCTAATGATTTATCATTCTGGCACGTTTTCTTGTAATGTCAGTCATCAAGTATAGTTAGGATCTCTGTTGTATTGCTGACATCTTCCAGTAATTAGCACTCTAGTTTCATAAAACCAGTAAACTTCTACCAACTTTGACAAAGGGCTATTTACAGAGAAGATAGAACAAGAGGAGAAGTATAAACATTTCCCCTCTGATATGCAGAGACCCACTCCCTCCTCTGCCACCTCAGTGCCTGCGGAAAGTGTGTTCAATCTTAGATCATTTGCCCCCACCCCATCGCTTCTATTGTAGGACCTAGAATCGTGGTTTCAGGATTAGTCCAATGATGGGCTGGACCCCTACTGCTCTGGCGCTGTCCACAGACCCTGGCATGGATTCCAGCTCCCAGATGTCTGATGGCTGTCCTGACCTTTCAAAGATTACAAGTGGGCAGCTCAGTCTGTTTCATTTCCAATACTCCTTCACCTAAAGGCAGGAAAGGACAAGAGCAGGGACAGATGTGAACACAGGGCTTCATGCCAACCAGAGTGGGAAGAGGAGGCCATGGGCATGACCTCTTTCAGCGACGGCAAGGCAGGACTCACAGTTTCATGCCAACTTCAGGCGAAAGGGGGCCTGAGGCCCCTTCCTCTCTCAGAGGCACACAGCAACACCTCCTCCCTGGACACCAGAGCAGGACAAAGGGATCAGCTGCTCCCAAAGGAGTCTCATGAATGTACTCCCAAATTCATCACAGTAGCCAAAAGTATTTCTTCACCATGTGGTCAGTAGAATGGAAAAAGTCATACCCGGGCATGCCCTCAAGTAGAGGTCAGAACCCTCCATTACACTTCATCACACCCCATCCTGAGGCAGGTTCCCCAGGCCACCCATTTGATTTGGCAGCAAACAGAGTACCCTACATGTTCTCTGAGGACAGGGCTCCAATGGGCCATGGCCACAATTACACATGAACACCAAGAGACTTGGCTTTCTGTAGTGTAGAGCACTTTAGATTTCATCTGCTTTGTACATGGGTGACATTCAGCCTGTTCATCTGTGTGGCTACCACTACCCTACATGTACTAGTATGCTGATAAATGTTTAACAACCAGCTCCCAGGGTGTGGGGGGGAACGGGACATGAGACATACTTTTAAGTTGAATTGACATTTAACATTTTCTCTATCACTTTCTTAAGCCTAGACATTCAACAAAATAATAAATCAAGCCCTGATTTGTAGTGTTTGCCTATTTTCATGGTGTAAAGGCTCACACTGAAAATTGTTAACAACTCAGCACAAACCTGCCTTAATGGGACTGCCTCTTATTGTGACTGAGGATGGTTCTGGTTGATTCACTCGGATTAACAGGATATGATTTCACCAGTTGCTGCAGAAGATAAGATTGGCTATCGTGCTTGCTGAACAGCTAAGGTTAAGGGGAGAAAGGCTAAAGGCTAATATGGACAATGCAAATATTTAAAATGTAGAAGAAGGATGCTTCATTAGGATACCTACTTAAAGATATCGACTTGAACTCTGGGGTTTTTTTGAAGCTATGCAACATGGCGGCTCTTCCCAGAATTGCATTGATTGTGGTCAGTTTTGTCAAACACAAGAAAAAGCATCTTCAAGTGGAAATTGCAATATTACTCCCTTTCTGCTTCGTAATGAGTATGCTTCTTTTGAGTTACAAACTTAGCTAGTATTCTCCATGTTTCAGGTGGCACTTTGCTTTCTTTTCCTGTATGCAGTAAATGGGTTTTAATCTAGTGGCAGAATTAAATTTTGATAGGTCCACTTCTGTTAATGTCCTGGGTGTGGGAACGGGTACATGACCTCTTCAGAAAATGAGGTACCAGGAGAGCAATGGTTTTAAATACTACCAATGCAGCAGGAAATCCAGTGTGGTGGTAATAGAAACCAAGTAAATGGCCTTTGGTTTAAAGTGAGCCCAATAGAAGGTAAGCTTTTTGAGTGCAAAGGACTGTTGTGTTTTTGTCTCTGCACCTATCACAATTCCTTAAGCACAGTGGGTACTTTAAGAATGTGTGATTGAATTAAATGGCTAGCTGTGACTTGAAAAAAAGATATATAAGGGTTAGCTTTGCCTGTGTTCAGCAATCTTTTATCTTCATTACCTTCCAAAGGGCCTAGAAGGGTGATACACCAAGGGCCACCCCAAGGTTCTGGAGCTCAGGGAAGCAAGGAGTCATTGATAAGTTTCTTATTTATGAGGGTTTCAACTTTGCCCAGATTCACTAAATGATTCACTAAATGCTTGCTAAGTCAACATGTGACTCAGCCTATGCAAATAGAGCCCTGAATGTCTGGAGACAACCTTGCTTCCATTCCTCTGCATTGCTTGAAAAAAAATAAAGAAAGAAAAGGAGCCTTTGTCTGAGCCCTGTGACTTTATGGGTATAAGGTCTGTGAGGGCAAGGATCATTTATGTTCATGTTGGAAACCCCTCTTGTGTTGTACCCCAAACCTAGCACACTACTTTGCACGAGGCAAGGATTCAGTGCTGCTTTGCATGAATGACTGATTTGTGTCAAAGGTGAGTTGTCAAAGTATCTCAGAACTGCCTACCTGTTTCCCAGGCTAATCTCTAAAGTGTATATTGGGGGAGAATGCCTTTTCCTCAGATGATCATTTAATTATCCTATCAAAACTTAGACACATTATGATTAATTTTAATACTTTATTTTAAAAAATAAACTATCCCTTTTCTTTTATTTCAATTTAGGTGGCATAATCCAAGACTATATCCTTTGTACTCCATCATAGCTAACATATTGGTGGTTTTTCAGATTGTACTTGTAATTTCTGGTATATAGTACTCTCAGTGAGGAAACTCCCTCTACCTATGCAGACTGGCACCTGCTCTGGAATTGATAGTCTGAGATAGCTGCCCAAGGCACTAAGAGGTTAAATGACTTGCCCAAAGTCACACAGCTAGTAAGTGTCTGAAGCCAGATTTGAACTCAGGAAAATGAGTCTTTCTGACTCCAGGTCCAGCATTCTACCCACTAGCCACTGTGCCACCTAGCTGCCCAACTAACATTTATAGGATACTTTAAAGTTTGCAAAGTGCTTTTCGTATATTATCTCTGAAACAAAAAAGAGTGAAACCAAGATGACAGAGTGGTAGAAAGAAGTTCAGCTGACCTCAACTCCACAACTCCTCTGCAGAAAGCTAGGAAACACCAGACTGAGTGAACTCATACTGTAATTTTTCCAGTCCACATGAGCAAAGGGAGACAGAGAGGGGCCACAGATACAGGGGATGGGACCTAGCAAAGAATGGCCACATTAAGCATTCTGTTGTAGGGAAAAACTCTGCAACTGGACAAAAAGGAGTCCCAGAGAAACAATTTTTACAACCAGTGTCTCTGATGAAGGCCTCATTTCTAAAATATATAGATAACTGAATCAAATTTATAAGCATACAAGTCAATTGGGGACAATTGATAAATGGTCCGAAGATATGAACAGGCAGTTTTCAGATGAAGAAATTAAAGCTATCTACAGTCATGTGAAAAAATGCTCTACTGATTAGAGAAATGGAAATCAAAACAATTCTGAGGTACCACATCACACCTATCAGATTGGCTAGCATGACAAAACAGGAAAATGATAAACGTTGGAGAAGATGTGGGAAAAATGGAACACTAATTCATTGTTGGTGGAGTTGTGAAGTGATCCAGCTATTCTTGAGAGCAGTTTAGAACTATGCCCAAAGGGCTATAAAACTGTGCATCCCCTTTGATCCAGCAATACCACTTCTAGGTCTGTATCGAAAAGAGATCATAAAAATGGGAAAAGGACCCTCATGTACAAAAATATTTATGGCAGATCTTTTTGTGGTAGCAAAGAACTGGAAATTAAGGGGATACCCATCAATTGGGGAATGAGTTAACAAGTTGTGGTATATGAATATGTGATGGAATTATAATTGTTCCATAAGAAATGATGAACAGGTGGACTTCAGAAAAACCTGGAAAGACTTAAAGGAACTGATGCTGAGTGAAGTGAGCAGAACCAGGAGAACATCATACACAGTAACAGCAACATTGTGTGATGACCAACTTTGATAGACTTAGCTGTTTTGAACAATGCAATGATCTAAGACAATTCCAAAAGACTCATGATAGAAAATGCTGTTCACATCCAGAAAAAGAACCATGGAGTCTGAATGCAGATTGATGCAGACTATTTTTGCTGGGTTTTTTTTTCTGTTATTGTTTCTTCTTTCTTGTGGTTCCTCCCATTCTAATTCTTTTTTACAACATGACTAATGTGAAAACATGTTTAATATAAATGTATAGGAGAAGAATCTGGGAAGAGTCAGAAAATTCCAAGATCTCAAGATTTTCCCCCACAAAAGGGTTAAAATAGCACCTTAGGGTGAACAAAGTGGGATGGAGACAAAGAAGAATAGGGACAAAACCAGGATCTTCCAGGGACAGTCTGAGAAGATCTGAAGAAGAACTCCAGGACTGGGTTTGGTTCCCGGCAAAGAGTAAACACCTCCAGGCTAGGTTCCTTTTAACAACAAGCGGCAAGCCTGGGGTTAGTTGATCTGAGAGGCTACCTTGGCCCCAGCCACCGGAACTTTTCACTCTGGGATAGCGAGGGGAGTCGTGCGTTTGAGCCCAGGAAGATTGCGGGAACCTCTGCTGAGGAGGAACGGCAGACCCAGCTGTGCTGTGAAGAGCAGTGGGGGCAAGAAGGAACCAACACATGCCCAGTGAGTGCAGAAGCAGTGGGGCAGAAAGCCCCTGGCTTTAGGCACTTACAGGAGGCTGGAGGTTTGGCTTTGGTTCCAGGCTAGAGGGAACTGAAGATCTGGGGCAAAAGGCACCATTTCCCATACCACAGGGCTAGAGGGGATTATAAAAATCAAGTTATTACCACCAAAAAAAAAAAAAAAATATGTGTAGGCAAAGGAGAAAGAATACAACCATAGAAACCTAATATGGGAATAGAGATGACCAGGGTTCATCTTCAGAGGAATACATCAAAGTAAAGAAATCTCCAAAGAGCAACTAAATGGTCTTGCCCAAAAGCATTTATAGAAGATCTTTAAAAAGACTTTAAGAAATCAAATGAGAGAGATGGAGGAAAAATTTCAAAAAAAAAAAATCCAAGAAAAACAAGAAGGTTATGAAAGGGAAGTCAACCAATTAGAAAAGGAGATCCAGAATCTCCAGGAGGAAAAAGACACCTTGAAAATTAGAATTGGGCAACGTGAAGCCAGTGAAATTATAAGAGATCAAGAAATAATTAAACAAAACATGAATAATGAAAAAATAGAAGAGAAAGTGAAACATAAGAAAAACAACAGATTTGGAGAACATATCAAGACAAGAAAATATAAAAATAATCAGAGTAACTGAAAGTCACGATCAAAAAAAGAATCTTGATATAATAATAAAAGAAATAATTAAAGAAAATTGTCCTGAAGCATTAGAACAAGGCAGGGAAGTAGAAATAGGAAAAAAAAATCCATCGAACACCACTTAAAAGAGATCCTATGAGAAAAATTCATAGGAATATCATAGGCAAATTCTGAAACCCCCAGCTCAAGGATAAAATATTAAAAGCATCAAGATTAAAACAATTTAAATATGATGGTGCCGCAATTAGAATTACACAAGACCTAGCAGCAGAGACATTAAAGGACCACAGGTCTATCTGTTTTCAGAGAAAGAACAATATATCAAAATGCAAAAGACTTGAGGCTCCGGCTGAAAATATCATACCCTTCGAATTTTAGTATTATCCTGAATGAAAAAAAAATGGACATTTGACAAACCCCTTTCAAGACTTTGTTAAAAAAAAATCCTCAACTTAATAGAGGATTCTACATACAAGAACTAAGAGACACATAAGGTACATACCAAAGACTGACTATAAGGGATTTACAAGAACAGACTGTTTACCCTTTATATAACATAAAATGTAAAATGTATGTCTAACATTCTTATTAATAATTATTGAGCTTGTAAGAAAAGGGGGGATAAACCTGATTATGATATGAATTTAAAAAGTAAAACCATTTAGAAACAGCTAAAAAGAGTATTTTATATAAGAAAGGTGCAAGAAGAAGAAAGGATACAGAGGATTTAGATGGAGGAGGAGGGCTGGTAGTTCTGGTAACCTATTTTCATCGGGAATGGGTTTAAGAGGGAATAATACATATATATTTAGAAGAGTATAAAGTCTTCTAAATTTAGAAGAAATAAAATGGTAAGGGTTTACTGAGTGGGGAGAGGACAAGGGGAGGATTAGGACAAGGGATGGATTTTTAGAGGGAAGAATGAGAAAATAGGTAAAGGGAGTTTAGATTAATGGGAATGGGGGGATAGGCGAGGGAGCCTTAGAGGGGGGAAAGCAAGTAATAGGAAGACAGGGTGGTTGGTGAAGGAGGGGGGTAGGCAAGCAATAGAAAGGCGATGTAGCAGGTAGAACTAAAGTAGAGGATGCAGGAAGGATGGGAAACAAGATATATACAAACATAAAAAACAAAGATCAGGAGTAGATTATGTTTGGAAAAGTATATGTCTATATATGCATGTATATATGTATAACTATGTATATATCTGTATGTGTATGTATATATCAAGAAATATCTAAATTACATTGTAGCTTTCTGGGGGGTGAGGGGAGGGGAAAAAAGAACAAAATTAAAAAGTACACAGCAGAGAACAAAACACAAGGAAGCAAAGAAAAGATGGACAATTCCCAACACAAGGTGTATTATTTATCATGCAGGCTTTCTTGAAATGAAAATTTACTGTTACATATTTTGATTCCTCTCCTGTGTTCTGCTATGTACATGACATGCTTTATTTTCCTTTCTTACTTTATATTTAAGTTTCAATATTTAAGTTTATGATATGTTTTTGTTTCTTTTCTCTATTTTGTATTTGTGTTCTGGCAAAATAAAATTTAATAAAAAATTGAATGTATATGCAGAGACTCTATCAGATTACATGCCATCTTGAGGAAGGAGGAGAGGAGAGAGGAGAAAATTGAGAACTCAAAATCTTATGGAAGTGAATGTTGAAAACTAAAACTAAATTAATAAATTAAATTAAAAAAAAAAAAGTCCCAGATCCAGCACAGAGGAGCCTAGCCTTGTGAACCATGCAGGAACACGGGATGACTGGTAGCTCTTCTGCTCTCTACCCAGTCCCAAGTAATCCACCCAGATTCAGGGACCTTTTACTTAGGTAAGGACCTCCCAGGGTGAGGAGCAGTCACAGACCCTAGACTTTGTACTGAGCAAGTTGCTGCACAGAAGCAAGCAGTAGCTGTGTGGCTCTGACCCCAGGAGTGGAAAGAAAATCTCACATTCAGCCTCCAGCCTATCCTGAAGCCTATGGTATAATAACCAGGGTGGGAAACCACAGCATAACACTCAATACCCCGGGAAAGCATCAGCAGGACCCCAGAAAACTCAAGCTCAGTCCAGATATTCCCTCCAGAAGTAAACAGTGCCTACCTTTAACATAAAATCCAAAGTTAGGAAGTAGGCTTGAAGAATAAACAAACAAAAATCCCTGCAACACAAACCCAGAAGAATAGAATGACTCCAAAACATCTACAAGCATAGCTTCAAAGAAAAACACAACTTGGGCACAAATTCAACTAAAATTCCTAGAAGAGATGAAGTGAGAGTTTTTTTTAAAAAAATTATAAATAAAATGAGAATGCTAGAAAAAAATCAGAAAAGAAATGAGAGCTATAGAAGAATCAGAAAGAGAATTAACAAGTTGGCACAAAAGTTACAAAACTTTGCCCAAGCAACAAACTCTTGTGAAAATTAGAAAGGATCAAATAATGAGTCCATAAGAGAAAATAAACTCAAAAACTAGGTTACTATGGTCATTTATTACAATGTAGCATGTACCTAATCTATATTGTACGATGAAGAACTGTGAATGACAGCTATTCTCAGCAATACCATGATCTGAGACAATCCCAAAGGACTAATGATGAAGCATACTATCTGCTTTCAGAGAAAGAACTGACATTGTTTGAATACAGATTGAAGCATGTTATTTTTTACTTTTTCTTTCTTTTTTCTTTTATTTCCGTCTTCTTGTACAAAATGATTAATATAGAAATGCTCTACCTGATTGCATATGTATAACATATATCTTATTGTTTACCATCTCAGGGAGGGAGTAAGGGTGGAGAGAGGGAGAGAGGCATAGAATTTGGAACTCAAAACTTTTTAAAAAAAATATTAAAAATAGTTTTAGCATGTAATTGTGAGAAAATACAGTAAATTTTTAAAAATAAAATTAACTCAAAGAAGAAGATGATGATGACTGTCTCACTGCAAAAACAACATATAAGAATCATTGAAGTCCCCAAAAACAATGATGGAAAAGAACCCAGGTATGTTTCAAGAAATCATAAAAGTGCCCATATTTCTTAGAACCAGAGGGCAAAGGAAAAGTACAAAGTATCTACCAGTCACCTCCTGAAAAAAAAACCCCAAATGAAAACTCCCAGAAACATTATAGCCAAAATCTAGAGCTTCCAGGCAAAAGAAAAAATACTGCAAACAGCCCAAAAGAAAGAATTCAAGTACCAAGGAGCCACAGTCAGGATCACACACGATTTAGCAGCCACCACTCTAAAGGAGTAGTGAGCTTGGAATATGATACTCCAGAAAGCAAAGGATATAGGTTTCCAACCATAAATAATCCTACAGGAAAAAAAATGGATTTTAATGAAATAGATAATTTCCAAGCATTTCCAATGAAAAGACTAGAAATGTACAGAAACTTTGAAGTACAAACACTAGATTTAAGAAACATAATAAGGTAAACATGAGCAAATAATCATAAGGGACCAAACAAGGATAAACTGTTTGCATTCTAATGTGAGAAGATGATACCTGTGTCCTCTCAGAACCCTCTCATCACCAGGGGTCATGGAGTGAACCCAATTAAATAGAGGGCCTGGGAGTGGATCTATTATATTTTGATGATCCTTAAAAAAAAAGTTTTACTGATGTATTTGTTTTGATATTACATTTACAGATAACTCCCACTTTGTGAGAGGTATCTTGTTACAAAGTAAAAATTAAGTAAAACTAACACTGTGATGTCACTTTAAAGTTCATGCAATATTTCACATCTGTAGCATCCCTCACCTCTATTTTTTTAAAAAAAGTAACAAATCTATTTTCTCTCCATCTTACCTCCTAACCCTTTGGAGAAAGACAAGAAAAAAATTCTTTTAACAAATATACATAGTCAAGCTAGTCAAATCTTTGTCACTCTGATAGGTTTAAGTTGGAATCCTAGAATTGTTTTAATATCCTTTTCTTCAATTAGTAGTGATTTGGAGTATTTTTTTAATGTGGCCATAGATTGCCTGGATTTCTTATCTTAAGAACTGTCTGTTTATATCCTTGGACCATTTGTCAATTGGGGAATGGCTTTTTTTTTTCTTATAAATTTGAATCAGTTCCTTTTATTATCTTGAAAATTAACCTTTAATTGGAGAAACTTTCTCCAAAGATTTTCCCCAGTTGTTTCTATTTTAATCTTAGTTTTATTAGAATTGTTTGTGCAAAGCCTTTTTATTTTACGTAATCAAAATTACCCATTTTACCTTTTGTAATATTCTCTACTTATTGTTTGGTCATGAACTTTTCTCCTATCCATAGATGTGATAGATATTTTTTCCATGTTTCTCTAATTTGTTTATGGTGTAGCCTTTTATATCTAGGTCATATATTTGGAGCATATCTTTTTATATGGTGTGAGATGTTGGTCTAAGTCTACTTTCTTCCATATTGCTGTCCAATTTTCCCAGCAGTTTTTTCATTGATTTTAAAAGAAGAATAGAAAGAGCAAAAGGGAGAAGAAAGATGGGGAAGATTATCTCATATAATCAGAGTGTGTAGAAAGGGGTGAGGGGAGTGGGCAATATTGGCACCTTACTCTAATCTGAACTGGTCAAAGGAGGGAAGAAAGCGTACTCATTAGGTACTGAATTACATTTCATTCAACAAGGAATCAGGAAGGAAAGGAGAGAAGGGTGAGAGGAATAAAAGAAAGGGTAGAATAAGGGGGCAATGTCCTAAGTGAAACGAACGCAAACTAAGGATATTTATAGCAAAAATCCTTATAACAAAAATATTTAAAGCAGTTATTTTTACCATGTTAAAGAATTAGAAACTGAGGAAATGCCTATTAATTGGGTAATGGCTGAATAAATGATGGTATAAGAATGTGATGCAAAACTATTGTGCTGTAAGAAATGATGAAATCTTGCTTCAGAGAAACTTGGAAATATTTATATGAACTGATAGGAAGTGAAGTAAGCAGAACCAGAAGAGCAATTTACATAATAACCACAATTTTGTAAAGATAAACAGCTTTAAAGAGAGGAACTCTGATCAATGCAAGACCAACCCAAGTTGCAGAGATTCATGATAAAACATGTTACCAAATGCCTGGTAAAGAGGTATAGACTCAAAGTGCAGAATGAAACACATTTTCTTGGACATGGCCTATGAGATAATTTGTTTGACTATATATTTTTGTAAAAGGGATTTTGTTTTTCTTTCTCAATTAGGAAGGGATAAGGAGAAGGGTGATAGGGTAGATTTTAGTTGATTGAAACAAATTTTAATAAAAAAAAATAAACCAAAATGAGGTATTCCCTTCTAAATTAAATGTTGCCAGTTTTACACACACACACAAAAAATGACAAAATTTGAGTAGAAATGATTATTTTGTATGATAGTCTAGAAAGTTTTCTTAAAAGTAGAGTCAAAGGAGACAATATGGAGGAATAGGTAGAAAATCAGCCTTGGAGTAGAGAGGATTTGAATTCAAGTCTCACCTCTGAGATGTATTGGCTGTGCATAAATCATTTAACCTCACAATGACCCAGGCAATTCTCTGACTATAAACTGAAGTAAAATCTGTATCAGGTAATGGATTTTCCTCACCAAGGATTTCCTACCAAAGATTAAATGACAGATCTGAAGACACACACACAAAGCAATGTTCACTAGAATTCTCATTGATCTTTCAAAAGCAGTAGAGTACCTCAATAATCCATTCACAAGGTGCCAAATAAAACTGAGACTCTGAGCTTCATTCCTATTAAAGATTTGTAGGAGATAGTGCTGGCCATGTGCCTGACATTTGCCACATCTTCTGAGCTCTCACTCTCCTGGAAAATTCCTACATAGGGCCGCCATAAAGATAGTAAGTATGGCCATGTAATGAAGTGTTCATGTTCTCAACACAAGATCCAGCCCTTCCCCAGGGGTAAGGGAGGGTCTACCAGTCTTCTCTAAGTTGTCTTCCCAACATTGAACACCTCCTGTTTTGTCAAGGTCTATACAGCCCAGAGCTGATACACTTGGGTCCTGATCAACTTCCCGGAATGTCTCTCCTATTCCTGAGTACCAACGTTGCTTAAAATTACAAATGGAAGTGTGTAATAGGATTGCTTTCTGGACCTCCAGACTAGATATAAATCTGTAACCTTTAGCATAAGGCCAAAAATGTCCCAAATTAAACCCTTTTGACAGATAATACTGAAAAAGTTCCCCTGGGCCAGACCAAACAGAGGTATAGGAATGCTGATTAACACTACCATTCCTGGCCCACTTTTTTCAAGGCAAGTTGATCATTTAAGGTCCTTCCACTTTGAACTCTAAGGTTCTAAAAGTCTCAAGAACTACTTCTATACAGATCAAAACAAAACAAAACACAACAAAAAAGCTCAACTCTGCCCCAGGAGGATTATACTTAGCATCTTAGCCAGTCAGGGTGGACTTTTGCTCAAGTTTTCTCATTTTACAAATAGTCTATTCATCATTCTCTTGCCAGGATTTTATCATTAATTGATTTATAAGATTATCTTAATAATAAGTTTATAACTGCAAAATAACAATATTCACTAGAGACTTCTTCACAAAGCAGCAAGCCACAAAATTATTTTGATTTTTAAACTGTTATTTAAAACACAGGAAAAAAACTGTTAACCAAATAAAAAGAGACTAAATTAATGGGAAAAGAATTTTTACTAAAAATTTTCAAACACTTAGAAGAGCACTAAAAATAATAGAAAGCAGAAGAGTTTAAAAGGACCTGAGTGTATCTGTCTTAATTATGAAAAAAATCAAAGGCAATGATGGGAAATAGGATAATTAAAATGATTTTTAAAAAGAAATAGTCATAAATTAAAGAACACTTAACAAACCAAGAAGTTTATGTTACAGTAAAAAGGATTTGGATCATGAATTCAAAGCAGCTGTTCAGAATATCAACTCTATGTCTGGGTACAGTGCAAAGGCTGCTGGGTTTGAGGCAGGGGTCCTGGATTCAAATCCTGACTCAGTTGCTAACTACTTGTGTGGCCCTGGTCAAGTCACTTAACCCTTCTGGGGCTGTTTTCTAGCCTGTCTGTAAGTAGCCACAAACAACAAGAATGCTGGGTGGGATCAAGGGGTGTGCTAGAACCAACCTGTAAGTATATTCTCTTGCCTGAAAGCCAATAGTTAAATTTTCAATGTGAGCCTTTACACCTGGAATATCAGCAAACTCTACAAAACCAGGCTTGATTTATTGTTTTGCTGATTATCTAGACTTGTGAAAGTGATAGAAAAAAATGTAAAAAAAGCAAACTAAACTTAAAAGTGTAACATATGTGGGGCAGCTAGGTGGTGCAATGAATAGAGCACTGGCCCTGGAATCAGGGAGACCTGAGTTCAGATCTGTACTCAGACACTTACTAGCTGTGTAACCCTGGGCAAGTCACTTAACCCTGAATTGCCTATCCGCGCCCCCCCCCAAAAGTGTGTCATATGTAAGTTTTCCCCCAGGAGAAGTGGTTATTAAACATTTACTAGCACACCACAAGTAGGACTTGAGTCTCTTCCTGTTCTAAATACTATAATTATTCATACTGATGCACCGTTCAACAAATGAAAAAGCATTTATTAAGCACTGTGATGGCAGATATAAAAGTGTAGTAGACCCTCTTCTCAAGGAACTTAGGGTAACAATACATTCAGGAAAATGATAGCCTGGGAAGGGAGTTTTAGTTTGAAAAGTTACAGCATGGTGAATATGGTGCCCAATCAATGTGACCTTTCCAGAAGTACTGGTTAATATGGATTTGATTAATATGTGCGAAACAGGAGGTGGAAAATCAAGAGTGTTGATATAAATGGCAAGGAAGCTGGATGGGATGTGAAGCATGCTCTGGTCTGGTGCTGAGTCAATACTAGTCAATAAGCTAGGTATGTTTGAACTCACTCACGAATGAGTGTAGGGGGCATGATTTCTGGAAATATGGTCTAGAGGTCATCTTTATCCAGGTAAGGAGACATAGGCAGGGAACATGACAAGATGGCTGCAGTTGATAGCAGAATGGATGTGACCCTTCTTGGCTGGCTGTCCAGCTTAAAACTTAGAGCATTCTCTGCAGTTCACCACAAAGTCCAGTAAGACATTTCACATTTAACAAACAAAATAAATCAATGCTAGCAAGATACTGTACTTATCTTCCTTGCATAGGCCTGCAGCACTGTTTAGCACCTACCAGAGAACATTTTGTCCCAGTACAGAAAATGGTCAGAATAGTACAAGTGAAAGAGCCTTGAATTTGTATTCTAGCGGATTTTGGTTCCAATTCCAGCTTTGCCTGAGTCAAATCTATAAAATGAGAGGGTTCTTCTCTAGTTCTAAATCTAATATACTATGACACCAAGACTCTTCTAATCAGATAGAGGAGTAGTAAAATGTTGGGGGAAAAAATCGTTTCTTTTGGCAACTAAAATTAGGCCATGATAGGCATGCAGAGTATAATATACGTCAAGATCAAGTTTTAAAT
Source organism: Phalanger gymnotis (assembly GCA_028646595.1). Classification (NCBI taxonomy): domain Eukaryota; kingdom Metazoa; phylum Chordata; class Mammalia; order Diprotodontia; family Phalangeridae; genus Phalanger; species Phalanger gymnotis. The sequence goes on along the minus strand of CM053622.1, from coordinate 220,670,594 downwards.
ATCTTTGATGCTTACGTGTCATCTACCTCCTGGGGCACCCCTGACACAGGGCAAGGTCTACTGGTGACAGAGTAAAGTGATCTAGGTCAGGAATTATGGTTCTAATAAAACATTTCTTCAGACCAACTCCCTGAGTATGGGCTAAGTATTGATTTATATCAGATGACCAGCAAGTCCAAAGAGCACATCTTAATGGGACATATGCTCAGTGGCAGGTATTAGCAGAAGAAATAACCCTCAATATATGTCAGGCTGGGGAGAAAAGCTGCCTGATAGTTTGGTTTTCATTAATAAGAATATCAGCAACTCTACAGTATATTGGCCAGTCAGATCAAATACTTGCTTTAACTATGGTTCATATATTTTTTTCAGAGTCTGCTAAAATTCATTTAGTTATATGTATGTGGCATTATATGACATCGTGAATCAATAACAATGATTTGGTTTTATGTGAGTCCTTTCTTCTGAACAATTCCATGAGCTAGACTGTGAAGGTATTAGTATTCTCTTTACATAGACAAGAAAAGAGACTTGGAGATTAAGAGATTTGCCTGTGCTCACACAGCCAGTATCTGAATTAGGATTTCAACTCAGGTCTCCTGACTCTGAGCTGTAGCATGCTGCTTTTCACGAATAAATGGAAGGTTAACTAATCAATGAACAAATGTTTATTAAGCGTCATGCCAGACACTACGTTGGGTTAATACATGTTCATGGATAAGTAAATATGAGATATAGACAAAAGAAATACAGAATGATGAGGAGAGGTTAAAACTAACAACTGGGGGAATAATAAAAAAAAATAGCTAGCATATAGAGAACTTTAAGGTTTGAAAAGCACTTTGTTGCTATTGTTGTCCAGTCATGTTAGACTCTTTAAGACCCCATTCGAGGTTTTCTTGGCAAAGACCCTGGAGTGGTCTGCCACTTCCTTCTCCAGTTTATTTTACAGATGAGGAAACTGAGGCAAACAAGGTTAAGTAACTTGCCCAGGGTCACACAGTAAGTGTCTGAGCCAGATTTGAACTCAAGAAGATGAGTCTTCCTGACTTTAGGCCAAGCACTCTATCCACTGGGACATCTAGCAGTCTTCGAAAAGCACTTTATAAATTTTGCTTTGTTTTATCCTCACAACAACCCCGTGAGGCTGGTGTTATTATTATCACCCTCATTTTGCAGATAAAGAAACCGAGGCAGAAAGCAGTTAAGTGACTTGTTGGGTTTGCACAGTTAATGTCTGTGCTCAGATTAGTACTCTGGTTTTCTTCATACCAGATCCACCGCTCTTTCCACTTCACTATCTGGCTGTGTATCATCAGGGAATAGAATAAGGAGCCCACAGATTCAATGAATATTTCTCAAAACTTCCTTTTTATAAACTCCCAAGAGAAACGCTAGACATACTTTATAACTCTGATACCTTTGGATAAAATTATAGTAAATGTTTAATCCTTTTTAGTCTTAAGTTGTGAACTAAAGCCCCCAAACAGCTTGAACTCAGCTACTCCTTCAATTGAACATCTAAGTTGTGTTTAACAGTATAGGAAAATAACTGTAGATATCAGGTATTTCAATTTTTGAATTTTCTTACTTCCTTCCTGGAGCATTTAAAATGATTATTTTTGTTGTTCAGTTGTTTCAATCATGCTCGACTCTTCGTGACCCCATTTTGGGTTTTCTTGGCAAAGATACTGGAGTGGTTTGCCATTTCCTTCTCTAGCTCATTTTACAGATGAAGGATCTGAGGAAAACAGGGTTAAGTGACTTGCCCAGGGTCATATAGCTATGTCTGAGTGTCACATTTGAATTCAGGTCTTCCTGACTTCAGACCTGGTGATCTATCCACTGTGCCACATAGTTGTCAAAATGACTATCCACCAAGGAAAAAGGGTTAAGAACAACAGAATCAGAAAGTACTTCAATCGTCCAAATATATGTGATTTCATTATTACAGGCCTTCACCAGAGCCATAAGTAGGATGGAGGAACCAGGACTTTGCCCAGGATGCTAAATTTAGAGGACAGTAAAAGCATCTTCAACCTCTTAGCATTTTAGAAACAATAGATCTCAGCACCTAGTTGGCAGGAATATTTAACTAAAATAGCTACCAGATGCTGGGCTGGGGGGAATTCCTCATTCACCCTGCTCTTCTCTCCCAAGTGTGGCAGCCCTCTACCAGTGACATCCCACTGGTATCCTAGGATATGTCTTTCCTGCAAGTGGGATTATCTTACAGCTTCTTCACCACCAACTGAGGCTACACTGGGGTTGCTTGCTTCAGGTGCAAAAATTCATCACTGTGGCTCTGCTCTTCACCAAATTGCCAACTACATTCCATTTTGTACCTATTCCTTTTGTGTTCTTTCCATCTTCTAGCACTCACAGAGACTCAGCTTCCCCCAGATGACACCGCATCCTCTCCATCACAGAAATCATGGAGGAAGAATCAGATGTTCTCTACTGCCACTTTCAAACTCTCCCTTTACTGATACCACTGGGCAATCTCTCCACCTTTGAAGTGCACTCTATCAAAATTTATCCCCAAACAAGACTATGGCGGTCACTGTCTACTAGTATCCAAAAAGTTCAGCATCTGGCTCACTGCCTTCCTCTTTTCCCCAATTCTTCCCTTTATACAGCGAAGTCCAGCATAGATGTTGATGCTCCCTCAACTACCCTGACATTCCAGTTTTTTTCCAATCTCTTCAAATATGAAGACCTACTCTTCTTTTTTTTTGAAGACCTATATCTGGTCTATCTCAGTTCCACATAGGTATGGTAACACTTTAGATGTTGACATCAGTCACATTATTTCACTTCCATAATGTGAGGCTCCATCTCTCCCCATGCCTTATCCCTTCTAAATCTGTTTTTCATCCTCATCATGACCTAGAGGTCACTTTTTCAGGGCATTTCCCCTGCTCTAACAACTTTCCTCCATTTCCAATCAACTCTATAGTTAATCTGTTCAACTCTGCGCTCTGTTCTACTCTCAAATCCTTTGCCATGTAGTGGACTCTCCTTTTCCAAATTTTAAGCCTAGATCACTCCCACCACCCCTGTTCTTTGATCATCGTTACTCATATGCTCCTAAACAGAGGTAAGGGAAACCATACAATCAAATTGATTGAGTACACTATAAATTTATGTTATCTAATATCAACTGGGTCCTCACTGCTGCAAGGTAATCCTTCTTCTCTTCCCTAATTGATTCTCAGAAGAAAATGGTGAGAAAGAAAGAGGAGATATATGGCAATAGCATGTGGGTGTGGGAGGGGTTTTCTTTAATGGTGAGGGAGACTTGCGTATCTTGTAGGTAACAGGAAAGGAACCATCACATAGGGAAGGTGGACACTGAGGCAGGACAGTCTGCTATAGAAAATGGGAGGATATTGAATTAAGGGTATTATAAAGGTGTTGGCCTTGGCAATTGCAAAAAGCCACACCATTAGAGACTAGAAAAAGAATTGGAGGTGGGGAATGACATCGAAGGATTCTGAGATAAGAAGAATGGGATAAGAGGGAGCTCACAGCAAACAGTCTCTATTTCTCAGTAAAGTATGACATGAGGTTTTCAGCAGAGAGGGTCACGGTAAGGAATACCATGGGAGTCTTGAGGAAAGATAAGAAAGTTTTGAACACCTGTTGTAGAGAGTGGGATAGGAATTGATTAGTGGTAAGTAGAATGGATGTTGTGCTGAAATGTGGGCTCAGTTGAGATTTGATAACATAAATTTATTAGGAACTCAATCAGTAAGGTTTCATGATTTCCTCCAGCTCCATCCAGAAGTATGCAAATAGGAGCAAAGAAGGCAGACAGTAAAAGTAATCTAGATTTTGGGTTTGACAAGGCACAATTGGCCAAAGGACAAGGGATTCAAGAATAAGTGATAATGTAGTGTTGACTTTGTTCACCAAGGGATCAGGATAGAGAAGAAAGGAAAGCGTAACTAGTGCAGGAGTGATGGCCTGGGAAAGAACTGAGAGGCGGAGGGAATGGAGGTCATAGTGAGAATGAAGAACAGTGTCAGGGGCCGTCAGGCAGAGGAAAAAATAGAATGATAAAAGATTATGATTAGATTAAGGAATTTCAGAGTTCAAGAACATGGAAGTAGAACTCTTGTGGGTCATGACAAAACCAAAGGTATAAACATCTCTGTACAGATGAAGTGGGCTGGAGGAGTTAGGTAATGGGAATGGAGTAGATTGAGGAACTGAGAAGTTAAGAGTTTTTGAGGGAAAATGAATATGTATGTTGAACTCCTCTAATAGGAAATCCACTGGAAGAGGAAATGTCAAATCACACCAATATCTTTGCCAAGAAAATCCCATAGAGAGTTTGGTTCACAGGGTTACGAAGAGTCGGACATGACTGAATGACTGACCAACTACAAATATGAGGGCAAATATTGGGATGGAGAGAAAGACTGTAAGCGAAGCAGTAAACTTATTGAAGAAAGAAGAATGTCAAAGGGGTCAATAGATATGGCCACCACGACATAAGTGGATGATATACCTAGATATCGCAAACTTCAGTGGAAAGGATTCAGCAACTCCTGACTACTGAATGATGGTGGTAGAGAGAGGAGCTGGAAGTGGCAATGGAAAACAAGGAACAGTCCAACTGCACCATCACAACCAATGAGTGGCATGATATCAGTAAAAATGCAACCAGTACTGGAAAGGATAGAGAAGGGAGCAATGTTATCATTAAGTGTAGGCAGAGTACCAGTTGTTGGAGAAAAGTCTTTTAAAGGAGAGATATGAAGAGACTTCAAAATCCTTCCTTGAGGTCCCACCACGTGGCAAGTAGTGATATTGTGTCCAATGAAGCCCTAGGATGTTTGCTTCACAGCAGGCAGGAGAAGGAGGTATGGGACTCCTGTCAGGACACAGCAGCGTTAGCCTGTATTGAAGAAGGCACTGATAGGGCAGGAAGTTTTGGGGAGGCGAATCTTGGTCGGGTTGCAGGCCTGCACTGGAGAAAATTCTGGAGGCCACAGAATAACGATTAGAACAGCAGCTGGATTACACTAAATGTATATGGAGAAGATCTATACTGAAGGCAATACAACTGTCAGCATATCAAGGCACTGTTATACAAGGTACCTGACAAGGAAGACACCAAAGGCATGGGGAAAAAAAATCTCTGATCTTAATTCTGAAAAAAGTCAACTGAGATATCTGTAGTCAATGACTACTGATACACATGCCTATTCTCCCATCTACAAAAACTCTTTAAAACAATCATTTACACAATAATCTAGATCATACAGGAGAAAGGTAGAGGGGAGAATAAGGCAGGATTTTCCAAGCAATACTCAACAAAGAGCCATATCTTTACCACTGTTCAATTGATTGAAAGATGTAGAGAATATTGTTTGTTGATTATGAAAAAAAAAAAACCCATTTGATTCCATAGAACAAAACACTGACTTAGAGGCTCTTGTTCAATAAGGTGTCTCTCATACATACCTCAAAATCGTTGAAGATATCTTGGAGCCAACAAATGAATAAGCATTATTAAGTGCTCACTATGTGCCAGGCACTGCGCTAAGTGCTAAGGATACAAAGAAAGGCAAAAACGAGGAACTCGCAATCTAATGAGAGAGACGATATAAACACGAATTAGAACAAATATGATTTATGATACTGTTTAATAACCCTTTGACTATAAATATTTAGGTGAGACATAAAATAGGTATACTCACCAAAGGGTGTAAGCACTAGGATGGAGGAGATTCAGCCCAGATTCCATATCCAACAGGGATTCCCATTGGATCCTGCCTGTGAGGTTCTTCAGGAATTCCTGTTTTAAGATGTCATTATGCTAATTACTTCGATCCCTAGGACACTGCAGAACATCCTGGAAGATACCTGTAATCAAAAGAGTTTGGCCTGTTCGACCACACAGGAAAGACTGGATGATTGAAAATGTCTATTGTCCAGATTTCAATTTGCATTTGGATAGACACCCTAGAGAGCCTGTACATCAGGACACATACCTAGGATGGACAATATAGAAGGATGAGTTGTGGCCAAACAGGAGGAGGAGAGCAAGCTGGATTCCTTCAGGAAATTACTAAACTGATCCTGAGCTTCCCATGAAAGCAAAGGTCCATTTAATTAGTGTTGCTATATGGCATCAAAACATGGAACACCATTATATCTGAAGAATAAAAAGTGAATATCTCACAGATGGAAATAGGGAGGCACATGTAGGCTACATCTAACCAGTAAGGAATTCCAAAGAAGAGCAGGAATAAAAGATATAATCAAAGGACTGTATGAAAGGAAAAGAAAGTAGGCTCGCCTTGTGGTGATAGTGAGGGACAACAGATGGACAGCCAGAGTGTTCCACTGGTACCCTCATGACGTCAACAAGAAGGCCTCTGGCACTTTTGGAGAACTTATGGAAGGATGTAGACAAGAGACACACATGATTAGCTGCCATGGATAGGTTGTGATCCACATCATTGGAGGGAACTTCCATATTGATGGGATCACGGATTGTTTCACCAGCTTGATTTTACATTAATTTATATTTATATATACTAAACTTGCAACAAATTACATAATACACAACCTATTCATGACTCTTTGCCTTTGCTCTCCCAGTTGTGGATGCCTAGAATGTCCTCCCCACCTATTTCTGCTTATTGAAATTGTAAACATGTCCCAAGGTCTAGTTTAGCTATAGCCTCTTTCATAAAGCCTACCCTGGTACACCAAACCAGAAGTTCATCATCTCTCCCTCGCTGATTCCTTCCCTTTAAGGTTTTTTTTTTCAGTTAACAAAAGAAAGGAAAAACAAAACACTTGAATAAATATGCATAATCAAGTAGAGCAAAACTCCATATTGGTCATGTCCAAAATATGTCTCCATCTGCCCCCTGATTCTATCACCTCTGTCAAGAGGTAGGGGAACATGTTTCATTTCTCTATGATTTTCACAGTACCCTGCTTGTGAATTTGTATTCTAAATTGTATTATATGTATATACACATTTTTATGTGTATCATCTGCCCAAATAAAGGCAGGATGGTGTAGTTGTGGATCGACTGCTGGTCTTGGAGGAAGGAAGACTCAGATTCAAAACCTGCCTCCATCCCTTACTGGCTGTGTGCCTAAGGACAGATCATGTAGCCTTTCAGAAGTTCACTTAGCTGTCTAATATTTATCTGCTGAGATTCCCCATGAAAAAAATCACAGATCTTTGACCTATGACAAATCTACTCAACTAAATTGTAAGCTCTGTGGGGACAGAGACCCCTTATTTCTGTGCCCCTTGATGTCTAGCATAATGCTTTGTAATTTTTTTGTCTATTAGTATTGTCCGACTCTTCATGACCCCATCTGGGGTTTTCTTGGCAAAGATACTGAAGTGGTTTGCCATTTCCTGCTCCAGCTCACTTTACAGATGAGGAAATGAAGGTAAACAGGGTTAAGTGACTTGCCCAGGGTCACATAGCTGCTATCTGAGGCTGGATTTGAACTCAGGTCCTCCTGACTTCAGGCTTAGCACTCTATCCTCTGTGCCACCTAGGTGCCTCACCTTGTACATAGTAGGCATGTAATAAATTGTAAAACCAAATTATCCTGAGAAATGGTGTGTTTAAAACTTCTTTAATTGTTGGAGGGGCTGTCTTAATGTCAGGGAGGAACACGTTTGCGTAAAAGCTGCCGAATGAGTGAGCTGTGAAAATGAGGATACTGGATAATAGATAAACATGACAAACATTTTCAAGATCTATACTAAGAGATGCTATCAATTCAAAAGAATGTCTTACTAGAATAATTGGAGGTGGGGAATTTAAAAAGGCTTAATAAGGCTGATGCAGGACCAAACCACAAGGTGGCAGTCTTCAGTAACCTCATGCACAGAAACATGCTCACCAACATATGAAAATGGGTATTCTTTCTGCCAAGAAGTAGACATAAGAACAGCTGAGAAACATAGAACTTTCTAAAGCCATAACTTTTGTAAGCCTTTCTATTTAATTTATGCCTGCAAGCCTATTAGTTATAACAGCACTTTTGTGGTTATTGGGACACGCAGAACTATATGGCCTCCCCTTCCAGAAGCAAGGCCCCATGGTTGTGGAGATGGGGAGATACACATAAGGAACAACCACACAGCCAAGTGGAGGTGGCTGGTGGCAAGATGAGCTCATTTTCATGATTCAACTGCCTTTTGGTCAAGAGTTTAAAGCAAACAGAAGCTTGCATTGTGCTGAAGAGAATTTGCATCTGGGGTGCATTGATTTACATGAATAACCTGAGACATAACAAGGTTTGTGACTGTCATCTTGGAAACAGCACAAGTCTGGCTGAAAGGACTTAATCTCCTAGGCCTCCTGAAACATTTCGGGTATGCACTTTCAGACTGCTCTCCAGATGTCTGGACACCTAAGTGGGAAAATGATTAGAATATTCTGCTGAATTAAAGGATGCGACACAAACACGTTTCCCCTTGCCCAGAACTTCCTGAAATATTTCTGCTAAACTTTGCCTTAGTTCAAATATGGGGTATGTTGGAGAGACTTCAAGCTTTAAAAAAAAAAAAATCACAAACGCCTATTTGCAGTAAGCTTATAAAACTTCGAAAGAGCCACTGCTTCAGTGAGAAAGCATGGAGCAGTAGAACGACCCCTGCTCATCTCGCTATCTGCAAACATCTTGGCTGAACCTTAAGAAGCTCCTCTCCCTTCCTCCCTCCCCCTGCCATGACATCTGTCTTTTCTCTCCCAGCTGGCTGACAAAGATGGGCGGCTGCTGCTGTTGTCTAGCTGACAGAAGTGTGTGTATGTGTCGCAGAAGCCCCCATTGTATCTTATCCCCCTTCCCTCGAAAATTAACTGGCAGTGGGTATGACTCTTGGAGTTGACCAATTTCCTCTCTTCAGTTGCTACTGATTCTGACCTGAGCGTGTCATTTAGACTGAAGCCTAGTTAAGTGAGGGAGAGTAAGTTTCTCTGATACTGATGTAGATGGCAGGCTTGTCAACGGGCTTTTGCACCCCAGCTGCGGAATAAAACAGGAGACCGGATGTGAAGAGATTGTTTACAAATTTAAACACATTCTGGCCAGGGAATTCAGGCTCCAGCAGGGTCTGCATGATTCTGGAAACGTGCTCAGCCGCGGCGATAATGCTGTGACTTGAAAAATATGAACAGCTTCCCGTCCTCACTGAGGCTGGGGGGCGCAAGGGGAGAGTCCGTGGTACATGCTTGAAGTGTGTTGCCCGGTCCACACTGCAAGAAGCCTTTCGTTATAGCATCAGCAGTGCGAGGCTGACTTACGGGTCAAATGTTACACGCATAGAAACACAAATAACACAACTCAATTTCTTGCCTCGAGAGACTATTTCGTTGTCTGTGTCGTTGTAGCCTTACGCACAGTAGAGACATTTACTTGCATTTAAAGCCTCATTAGGCAGCGAATGGCTCTGTGCCAGCGCACTCGCTCTCGCTTTTCCCTCCCTTTGGGACTTGCGCGAATTCCCGGGGGCTGCCTGTCACTTTATCCCCTAGTCCCTGGACTCCAGGAAGGTACCACGTGGAAAAAAACGGCGACTGCCCCCTACCCCCTTATCTAAATGGCCCAGTGACCTTGCTCCCCCAGGAAGAGGGAGCACCGAGGCCCTCGGACCATTCCAGTGGTTTGGCTTCCCCTCCTTTCACCTGAGGAATGAGGTGGTTCAAAGCCCCATAAACAGGAAGGAGGGGATGAGAACACCGAGTCCTGCACGTTGAAAAACTGGCAGAGGGAGGGTCCTTCCCAGCAGCCAGGCCCGGGCCGTATCCCGCAGGGGGTGGGGGAGGGCGGGAAGGAAAGGAGGACAGCGGCAGGAGGAAGAGCGCGCAGCTCCGGCCTCCTCGGCCCCGCGGCTCCCCGCTCCCACGTGGCCCCCGCGGCTCCGAGGTGGGCTGGCGGCCGCAGCCCCGCACGCGGCCCCGAAGGCGCTCGCTTCCCGGACAGCCCAGAGTAGCCCCGCAGGCGGCCGGCCCAGTCCCGAGCCAGAGGGGGCTGGGGCTGCCGGGCCCCGCCGATCCCGCCCCTTCCCGCTCGCCCGCCCCCGCACCAGCTCTCCCAGGGTTCGGATAACACGGGGCGCCGACCCGGGGGCGGGGCCTTCACGTCACAACCCCGGGGGTAGAAAAGGGACCGGTTTGGGCTGCACCGACCCGGTGAGAGTCTGACAAGCATCTGGACCGTGGGAAGCGGGGGGGAAACGCCGAGGAAGCCGGTGGGGGATGAGGGAGTGAGAGAGGGAGTCCCGGGCCAGCGAAGGAGCTAGCGAGCAGCCAGTCCCGCTGTCCCGCGCCCGGCGCCCAGCGCGTGCGGGCCCCGAGTGCCTGCCGCAGCCCCAGGTGCGGGCTCCCGTCCTTCAGGCGCGCGCTGCCCGGGGCCCGGCCCTTCCCCGCAGGTGCCCGCCCGACTCCATGAGCACCGCGCTCTACAGCCTCGACAGCCCGGCATGCTACAGAAACTGGTCCATGGAGCCGGCCAACTTCTACGAGACCAATAAAGGCGGCGGCGGCCCCGGGGGGCTGGGAGCCTCCTGCAAGCCGGGCCGGGGCACCCTGAGCGGCTGCGAAGAGCACGGCAGCGGCGGCGGGGGCGGAGGAGGAGCGGGGGGCGGCGCTAACCTGGCGGAGCTGAGTGCGGCCGCCCCGGCCATGTACGACGACGAGAGCGCCATCGACTTCAGCTCCTACATCGACTCCATGTCCTCGGTGCCCAACCTGGAGCTGTGCCACGACGAGCTCTTCGCCGACCTCTTCAACAGCAACCACAAGCCCGACCGCGGGGGCGGCGGCGCGGCCAGCCACGCCGGCCCCGGGGACTACGAGTACCTGCCCGGGCACCCCGCGCACCCCCACACCCCGGCGCACAAGGACTTCGCCAGCGCCATGGCCAGCCTGCTGGGCGCGGGCACCAGCGCCTCCTCGCCGGGCGCCCTCAAGCAGGAGCCCGATTGGAGCGACAGCGACATGTCGTCGTCCCTGCTGCCCTCGCAGATCGCCACCTGCGCGCAGACCATCATGAACCTGTCCGCGGCCGGCCAGCCCACCCCGCCCACCTCCCCGGAGCCGTCGGGCTGCAGCTCCGGCTCCAGCTGTTCCAGCGGCCGCTCCCCGGCGGCGCCGGCGCCGCAGCCGTCGCATCTGGGCAAGGAGAAGAGCGGAGTGAGCGGCGGCAAGAAGTCTCTGGACCGCTTCAGCCCCGAGTACCGGCAGCGGCGGGAGCGCAACAACATCGCGGTGCGCAAGAGCCGAGACAAGGCCAAGAAGCGCAACCAGGAGATGCAGCAGAAGCTGGTGGAGCTCTCATCCGAGAACGAGAAGCTGCACAAGAAGATCGAGCAGCTGACCAGGGACTTATCGAGCCTGAGACAGTTTTTCAAACAGCTGCCCAGTTCTTCCTTTCTCCAAGCCGGCACAGCCTCCTCGGGCATTGACTGTCGGTAACTGGGACCCAAGTGGGGGTGTCGGGAGCTGTCGAAGGCGACAGGGAACGGGGCCGGGATGGGGGGGGGCGGCGCGGGGAAGAGGAGAGGGTGGGCAGAGGGACAGAGACAATTAGTCAAACTATCAATACCTCAGAGACTCCAAAGATCACCTTGTAGCAGAGAGTACCCTACGTGTTTTCACAGCCTGTTCTGTGGCATGCAGCAAGAAACGTGAAATTGTTGGTGGTTTTGTTTCTTTTGAACGCGGTAGCTGGATGAAGCTACATTCTGGATTAACACACAACCAAACTGCAAGAGAAGCTATAAAATGTTTTCCTTAAATTATTTTTGTAATGGTAGCTTTCGTTTTGTTGTTTTTTTTCCTACATCTTACTCCTGTTGATGCAGCTATGGTACATTTGTAAAAAAAAAAAAGATTTAAAAAAAAAAAAACATTTGTATTGTAGATAAGAAGAAAAGCCTTGAGCATGCTCAACTTTTTATATTAATTTTTACAGTATTTCTAAGAATAAAAAAAAAGCATTTTAAATCATTTCTGCTTCTTGTATTCACAGTGACCTTGTAAGAATAGGCTCGTAGAGAAAGGCCACAGGTGGACTCACACCTTTGGCAGCAGTAGGGAGAGGCTGGGACATACTACTGAGAAGCTTGCTTGCACCAACATGCAGGTAGCTCACGTGACTCCGTGGTGTAAAAGTTCATTCCCCTGTGGCTGGTTTTGAGTGAGTCAACACCAGGAAGGCTCACCAGCTCAAACTTCCTTGCCTGGGACATTGAAATAAGCTTATTTATTAGCAAGAAGGGGAATGCATACTTGGTATTGCAAGCCTCCCAAGTCTACCCATCAACACTAAAAATGTTGGAAAACTTTTCATTTTAATTACATACCGAAAATAAGCCTGTCACCATAAATTAATATTCAGTTGTACCCCGGAATATTTGTTTTAACATACCGGCAAAAATATTTTGCAGAGAGGCAATCTAATCATGAACTAGCTTAATTCTGTGACATTTCTATTTTTTTCCATAAGTTAATTTACGCAGAGTGGGCGACTAGCCCCTTTTTTAGATGAACCAAGCTCCTCTCTCCCTTAAGCTTCTGGGTGTGCTGTTGCGGGGCGGGGGAGGGTTACTGGCCACAAAATACAGTTTTAGTATTTTAATAAAAAATGGAGCAGGGAAGGGCTTAGAAGGGAGGTGAGAATCGAATTAGGTGACCTCACAATTAGTTAGCTGTTCCAGTGCAGGTAAGAAGGCTGTTATTGGCTAAAATAATTTTTAAATTATTGGTGGATTTGATCTGCCCATCTTTGTTTGCATCGCCTCCAGTTTTCCAAAACAACTGCAAATTAAGTATAAGTATGCAGTAATCACCTTCAGGTGATTAAAAACATGTTCTGGTGTCTAGTTTGGTCTAGCAGAAAAGCTGACTACATTTAAGCATTTTAAGGCCTGTGCAAAATTTAAAAGGAATGAAAAAAGTCAACCAGTTTCTTTAAAGAAGGCAGATGGTAAAAAAGGGGGAGGAGTGGTGGTGGCAGTGATTCTACCTTCTCTTGACCTAACACATCCAAACCTGAAAAGGGCACTTGGGGCCTAGCTGTTGCATTGACTTTTCCTAAGGTAAAGTAGGTAAATATTCTAAGATTAGTCATGTGATGTTTCCGGTCACATTGTTGTAAAGCAAGCTATATACATAAAACCTTTTTAGGGTGCAAAGAATTAGTTCATGGCCTCACATTCAATTTAAATCACTGCCACAAAAAGAACAAGATAACCATATTCTTATCTTTGATTTAGGTAAAATGGATTCTCTGTAGCTGGGGAGACTTAGAATTTTGCCCACAGGTATTTAAATCTACCTAATCTTTGTTCTGGGTCCATATTTCACAGTATGGTTAGGTTGTAAAACTTCTTATCTAACACTTCCATTATAATACAGTAGATCTATGATAGCATACTGGTTAACTATCTACATTTTATGGGGAACAACTTCACCTTTGCCACAGTTTCTCAGTATGTTTTCTAAAAGTAACAAAGTTCCTGAACTTTGGATATTTATTGTAGAAGTGTATGCTCCTTCAGGAGATAGTTAAACACTAGAAAGGGGGAAAATTCTCAAAATCATAGTAAATGGTGTTCCAACTATGACCTTTAAATTTTTTAATTTTCTGTATGTTTAAAACACCAAAATCCATTTAGAAATCAGCTTTTAGGGCAACACTTTAACTCCAATACTATATTGCTACAACTGCAGGTGATGACACAGTTGATTGTATAGAAAAAAAAGTGTATTTTGATAATTAATGACTTGTTTTTCTAATGTGTTCCCAGACAAATTGGAAATAAGTGGTATTTCAAGATACTCTTTGTAATCAGTGTAAACCCTTCTGGTCTTTAGTTAACAAGTAACTACAAAACAACTTCGTAACAACATTGCAAAGTTCATTGACACTGTGGCAACATGCAGTCATCATCTTAGTTTCTTCCTGCTTTCAGAAGTTCAATTTCCTCCAATCCAATGCAGCTTGTCGGGTGGTTGGTTATGGTCTGGACGAAACAATTTAACGGCCCCACCTTCTTTCCCAGCACACTGGTCACTTCATAAGTCTGTAGTGATAAAAGCACATAATAGGATTAGGCCTGTATATTTTGTTATCCATAGAAGCATACACCCCTTAAGGGCCTTTGTGGAATAACTGACCTCCTGCCACTCAAATGGAAGGAAAAAAAATTCTCCAGTTACAATGGAAAGATTTATGGTAAACAAAGTAACAAAGTAAACTATGCAAGCACTTACATAGCACCTACTGTGTGCCAGACCCTGTGCTAGGTGCTTTAAAAATATTTCATTTGGTCTTTGAAACAAGGAAACTGAAGCAAACAGTATGACTTGCCCAGATCACACAAGTAAGTATTTGAGGTCACATTTGAACTCAGGTCTTCCTGACTACAGCTGGAGTGGGACTGCAGTTGAGGACCTAGAGGGCCACATATGGCTATGAGCTCCAAGGTTCCCCACCCTTGCTCTAGACCCATTTCTCTAAATGAACTGTGTTCTTGTTAAAAAAAAAAACGAAACCAACACTCTCCTTTTGGTTCTTTGTTGACAGTAATGTTGGGTTAAGTATCTTACAGACTGTCCTTAGATGAGGAATTGCAGAACATGTAGAGTAGAAAAGGAGCCTTTTGGTATCTAACCCATTCTCCTGGTAGTACAGAAAAGCATTCTGTTATTAAAGTGCTCTAATCAATACTCTGGCAGTTTGTCTTGCCCTGCCTTTAGGAGACTTCCCCAATCTAACAGTACTTACTGTCAAAGTATTTCCTGATGAAATGCCTCAGTTTCCTCTTAGCTTGATATCATTTCTTCTGTTCTACCTTGCTAGACTAAGCCACCCTTTTCCTAGCTCCATGCTCTTCTGTTTGCTGAATGTTTTGTGGTTATTGTAAATCCTCACAACAATTATCAGTCATTACTATCCTATCATCTTGGGAAGGAAAAAAAAAACTTTCTCCAGAGAAAGGTGCCTGCCTTCAGGAAGCTTTATTAGTAGTTGGTAAAAACATGACATTTTCCCCAAGGGCTGAAAACAGTCCAGAAGTGTAAGTCAAGGATAATGGTAAGACCCTAAACCTTTTAAATTTGGGGTTCCAGAATATAGCAACCATGTGTCTTGGTGTCACCTTTAGAAATAGCGTCAGATTGTGTGGATGACTAGTCTCATAGTGTTAGGTCTGGAGTTAGGAAAGCCTGAGTTCAAATCTGGTTTTAGATGATTCCTAGCTGTGTGACCTTGGGCAAGTCACTTGACCTCTGCCTCGTTTCTTCAACTGTAAAGTGCAGATAATAATAGCACCAGTTCTTGTGAGGATTCAATGAGATAATATTTGTAAAAAGTGCCTGGCACACAGTAGGCACCATAGAAATACTTACTCCCCTCCATTCCCCTTCAACTGGTAGATGAAAATAACAATCCAACACATAAAGTACATTAAGGAGAGGAAAATAAAGTGTTACATGAGGTTCATGGGGGGAAAAGTTACTGATGAGAGGAATCAGGGATGGCTTCATGAAGCAGGCTCCATATGAAGTAGCACTCGAGTGATATGACCAGGTCACTGGTTGAAGAAGATTACTCTGGTCACACTATAAAGGGTGGACTAGAGGGAGAGACAGTGGATCCAGAAAGAGCTATTAGGAAGCAGTTTTTTCTAAAGTTCATTTTTTATGATTAAATTTTATTTTTTAAGTTAACAAAAAAATCAGCCTTCTTACACCATTAAAAAAAATCCTTTTAACAAATATGCACAGCCAAGCAAAATGAATTCCTGCATTGTCCTTGTTGAAAAATGTTTCTTTCTTGCAAAATTTAGTAAAGTAGAAGTGAAGACCTGTACCTGAAGGGTAGTAGCAATGGGAATCTTGCCTGTCATTCAATACACCACTCCCTCCCATCTGCAATCTAGCCTCAACATACCTTTCCAGCTTTATCTGTCACTTGCCTCTACACGAATCCCCTGATCCAGCCAGACTGGTCTACTCACAACACTGCTGGGCACTGAACAAATAGGGTAGGACTAAATTAAACTCCCTCCAAATAGACTACATTCCCACTTCTGTGTTTGTACTCACAATGTTGCTCCTTCTTAAAATTCTCTCCATGCCCCTCTGCTTCTAATGAGATATTCCCCATCCTTTTAGGTCAAGTCCAAGTCTCATCCTCTTTTTGATGCCATTTTTGAGTGCTTAATCTCTTCCTTGATCTCCAATAGCTTTTATTTGTGTGGACTAGGGGTAGAGAACCTGTGGCCTTCTAGATCCTTAAGTGCAGCTTTTTGACCGAATCCAGATTTTACAGAACAAATCCTTTTGGATTCCCCACCCTGGACTCTGAACTATCTTCTACTCTAAAGTTTCTTCTTCAAATGCATATATGTTTTGCCTCCCCAACTAGACTCTAAGTTTTCTAAGGCAGGGACCGTGTCCTTCACATTTTTTGTATCCCCCCCAGCAGGGATCCTTAACCTTTTCTGAGTCACAGGCCACTTGGCAGTCTGGAAAAGGTTATAAACCCCTTTTCAGGATGTTTTTAAATGCATAAAATAAATAACACATAAAATAAAATCCATGGAATTACAAAGGAAGCTATAGAAATGTAGTCATCAAAATATTTTTTAAAACTCAGAATAAGAATCCTTGCCCTACAGTGACTAGTGAAGTGCCTTAGACTTAGTGGGTGGTTAATAAGAATGATGCATTTATCTTTATTGCTGTGTTTGCCACAGCTAGGCTGTCTATGACTTAAAACAGTACTAATAAATAATAATTAAAATAGTACCTGGCAACAGGAACTTAATTTTGTTTAATTTTAATTTTGTTACACTCCTCATTCAGGACTAACCCCTGAGTACATAAGGAGTACCTTTCATTTAGAAAGGCTATTCACCCGTTCTTTCCTTGCCAGTCAGTTAATAAATATTTATCTATGTATTTATTTATTTTGGTGAGGCAATTGGGGTTAAGTGACTTGCCCAGGGTCACACAGCTACTAACTGTCAAGTGTCTGAGGCCAAATTTGAATTCAGGTCCTCCAGACTCTAGGGCCCTGCTCCATCCACTGCACCACCAACTTACCCCAATAAATATTTATTAAGTACCTACTATGTGCAGGCCTTGTGCTAAGAGCTGAGGACACAAAGAAGGGCAAAAGACAATCCCTGCCCTCGAAGAGCTTATAATCTAATGAAGGAAACAAATGGTAAACAACCATGTACACACAAATTAGGGATAAAAAGGAAATACTTAGAGGAGAAGGCACAACAATTAAGAGAGATTAGGAAAGGCTTCCGATAGAAGGTGGGATTTCAGCTGGGACTTGAAGGGAGCCAGGGGAATCAGAAGGCAGAGATGAGGAGCAAAGCATTGTAGGCATTGGGGAAAGCCAAAGAAATCACTCCTAGGAGTTTATGTCACGATCAAAGGCTGGAAGGGACCTTAGACTTCATCTAACTCAACCTTCTTATTTTACTGATGAAGAAACTGAGGCCAAGGTAGGTGAAGCATCCCGTCCTAGGCCACACAAGTAGTCGGTGGTACAAGTGTGACTTGAATCCAGAGAGGCTGATCCCTTCTGCAGCTGGTGTTCTTCCCATTCTGCCACACTGCCCAGTATCACAACAGACACCCATCCTTTCAGGAAATGTTGAAGGCCCTAGGTGGTAACAGATGAACCACCAACAGATGAACCACCAATCAATTCTCAGGATGCCTCCCAGTCACAAACGCCCCTCCCTTCCATCCTTCCTGTGCTTCCCCAGCTGCAACAGTGGCAGCTCCAAGGTCATTTTCTTAATCTGATGACAGTCCTTGAACTTTAGGTCCCTATTTTTGGGTGCTACTTTCAAACAGGCCTTGGAATGTCCCCATCTCCTTTTTGGCCACAGATGAACTCAGGAAGAAGAGGTCAACTTTGGGTTGGCGGTGTTGCGTTACAAGAACACAAAAACATTTGACCGCTGACTGTTACCTGGCTGGACACTAGTTTAAGTTATCATTTGGCAAGCAATTCATTTAATGGTTCTAACCTCTCCATGGGAAGTAGCATGACATAGGGGAAGAAGCTGGACTGAGGAAGCCAGGAGATATAGAACAGAGGTGTCAACCATGTAGCCTACAGGCATTGCTCACGGCATGCCTGGGTATAGCTGAAACCAGGTAAAAATGTAACTGGGAAATATTTAACAAAATAAATAAAAATACAACATAGGTAATGTTAATTCGTAGTTTTCTAAGTCGGTATGTGAGGCAGCTACATGGTTCGGTAGATAGAGCCCTGGGCCTGGAATCAGGAAAACCTGAGTTCAGATCCAACCTGAGACATTGAGTAGCTATGTGACCCTGGGCAAGTCGCTTAACCTCTGTTGTCTTAATCCAATGGAGAAAGAAATGGCAATTTACTGCAGTATATTTGCCAAGAAAATCCCATGGACAGTACGGTCCAAGGGATCATGAAAAGTTGGACATGATTGAACAACAGTCAATATGCAGCCTGCAGAGATCCATTTCTATCTGAGTTTGACACCAATGACCCAGAGGACAGGATGCTAGACTGAGAATGAAGAAGACCCGAGTCCAAGTCCCATCTCAGACATTTACTAAATCAACCATAGGACCATGGGCGAGTTACTTAACCTGTCAGCCTTAGATTCCTCATCTCTCAAATGAAGATAACAATAGTACGCACCTCACAGATTTGTGGTGAGGGTAAAATGAGATGATCTATGTAGAGTGCTTTATAAGCCTTCAAGCTCTGTACTCATGTTAGCTACTTTTACAACTGAAGAACCAGATCTGAGGCCCAGTTCTTCTACCTTTAGTTAGCTGTGTGACCTTGCATGAGTCAGTTCCTTCCTCTGGGTCTCAGGTTCTGCATCTACAAAATGTGGTAATTGGACTATATGATACCTTGGGTTATAGTCCACTCTATGATCCAATCTCCTCATTGGATGAATGGGGAAACGAATATTTGTTCCATGAGGATGCATTTTGCTACAATAATACCAGCTAATATTTAGATAGCCCTTACTATGTGCCAGGCACTGGGCTAAGCGCTGATTTGCTTCTCACAACAACCCTGGAATGCAGATACTGTCATTCTCCATTTTTACAGATGAGGAAACAGAGGCAAACAGGTTAAGTGTCTCGCCCAGGGTCATACAGCTAGTAGTCAGTGTCTCAGGCCAAATTTGAACTCAGGTCTTCCAGACTCCAGGCCCAGCATTCTATCCGCTGGGTCACTGGTAGCTTTACAAAATAGGTGTGGTTTTGAAAAGCTGCTTACCAGTCAAATAATTTTAAACAATTAAACTGTAAATGTAGGATGATGCTTTCTGCAAAGGCAGTGACAGTCAGAACTTTACTTATTTTGGCCATTTGGACATTCACATGCCCTATTAGGTTTCCATAAAACAGGGCACACCTGAACTCACCTCAGAGGGTAGTTAGTGAGGACTGAATGGGCTAAAAATTAACTTGTCACCTCCTCCTCAGAGACAGATACTTTATAAACATGTAGCTATTGACAATCACGTTTCATCTGAGGCAAGAAGGAAAGAAAAAAACCAAGAAGGCCTCAGTTTGATAGCTGGAGATAGGGGAGAGTAAAGGGCATTCACAAAGCCTGCTAGGGGTGGATGCTCACCTACAGAAGGTACTCCAGCTTTTATACATTTCCAGTTTTTAAAGAAGGTGCTGAGTTCACTGGTATGATCACAAGATCAAAGTTTTAAAGCCTGAAGAGACCCAAGAAGTTATTTAGTACAATTCCTTTATTTATGTTAGTGGTAAGGAACCCTAGGCCCAGGGAAGTCAAGTGACCACCTAGGAGGCTCGAGAGTGCACAGAGAGCATGGCCTGGAGAGTCAGGAAAACCCGAGTTCAAATCTAGCTTCAGAGCTTAATAGCTATGTGACCCTGAGCAAGTCACAACCTCTGCCTCAGTTACCTCATCTGTAAAATGGGCATAACAGCAGCACATACCTCCCAATGTTGTTGTAAGCATCACATGAGATGATAATTTTAAAATGCTTAGCATGGTTCCTGGCACATAGTTAGTGATATATGAATGGTAGCTGCTATTACTTTTATTGGACAAGGAAATGGCAAACCAGTCCAGTGTCTTTGGCCCCAAACCCCCCCCACCATGGTCTGTATTGGCATACCATGGTCCATGGGGTTATGAAGAGTCACATATGATTGAACAACAAAATTATTACTGCCCCAGGTCACGCAGATAGTAAGGGGCAAAGCTGGGATTTGAACTTGGCTCTTCAGACTCCAAGTCCAGTGTTGTTTCTACTACACCACAGCTGCTTCTAATAATTCTCTGGAGAAGTACAGAGTAGAGGAAATTGTGAGATAATGTATGAATGTGAAAAAACATCAAATACTTTGCAAATATAGAGGATCATAATAATATAATATACTAAATATATTTAAATTATATGAAATTAATATATAATATATAAATGAAATATATTTAAATATATTAAATAAAATATTATTCTATTCTATTCTATTTATTCTATTCTAGTGACTGCTGTTATTGTAACACAGACGTTGAACAACAGCATTCTGCAGTCCTGTGTTGACGAGCAAAACGGTCTTTGTTTTCTTTGAGTAATTCAGTGTATTTCCTTGAGCCTTACTGAGTGTTGAGTCCCAGGCCCAGAGCCCTGTTGGGTGTGGAACCTATGTGGATGTGAGCCTCCCAGGACCCTGGGGGGAGTGGCTAGCACTGGAGCCAATAGAAGCCTGTGGTGGGAGGAGCTTGGGTTGGAGCAGAGCTGAGAGGCAGTTAGAGGCAGTTGGAGAAGCAGTGGGGAGGCAGTTGGAGAGGTTGTTGGTGACAGGAGTTAAAAGCTGAAGGAGAGAGGAAGCAGTCAGCTAGCTGGAATACAGCTTGGAGAGTGTGGCGGAAGCAGCGGTGACGGTGGCAGAGACAGCTACAGCTGAAGTTGAAGAGAAAGCCGAAGCTGAAGCAGGAGCTGCGGAAGCAGAGCCGACCCGAAAGTAGAGCTGACCAGTGTGTAGACCCAGGAGTGCGAGCAAGGACTTGAGGCTAGTAAATATGCTTTGGCTAAATCCTATCTTGTTTTTCTGTGGCCTCCTGGTTACTCTTGTGAGGCAGACTTATTGGGCCTGGAAGCTTGTGATCAAAGTGTCGAAATGGGGAGGCTGGTTCTTGAATCTGTTTCTATTGAGCCTAAATAAATGTTTTATTGCGTTCTACTTAGAGAATCTCTCATACCTTGCGATTTCGAACCATTCAAACATATACATGATTATATTTGAGATCATAAATTCGGCCTTCCTACTTCAAGTCCTCTGTCAAACTCCAAAGGACGGAGGACCCTTAGACGTTTGCTACAGATTTTCTGAGTCACAAACAGAAAAAAGGGTCTGAGTTGAAACCTTTTTTTTTTTTTTTGTTAAGACAGCACATATGGCTCCATTTAGAAATGTCAAGCTTGGCAGGTGTGCGGTCATTTGTGGTGAACGGGATCTATGGTTTGTGAAACTATAAGTGGTTTCTGCTGGGGTGATCATTTATTTCCTTTCTGATGTTGCGTGCGACATTAACGACAGAAGGCAACCTCCCAGGTATTCTTCGTATAAGCACATGGCTACACATGTAGGAAATGTGCATTGGGTAAACATGGCCCAGCAGGTTTGTCCTTCCATTTCAGCTTGTCGCTAAAAGCCAAGGAAGTAATAAACTCTTCATTCTCTAATGCCACAGCTGAGTACCGTCATGTCCGATATTTAGTCAATTCAAAAACTCTGAGTTGTGGACTGAGATACAAGATAGTAAAAGGCATAAAACCTAACGCTCATGCCCCATTAAACAAATACAAACACACACATTATAGGGAGTGTTGTGGTGGTGGTTACAGGAACTACTAATTTTTTTAAAAAAGATTTTGGGGGATATGGACTCTTAGGGGCTAAACCCATAGGATGTTATATCCAGCCTCCATAACTAGAGGCTGGCCAGGTCTTGATATTACCAACAACTCTGGCAGTAGATAGAAATAGACCTTAACTGCACTCTGCACACTGTGGGGAGGCCCAGGAGAAGCAAGGGCACTCCTTTTTAGCATCTTCAAATTTTGTCACTAACAAATGTCTACTTTTGTCACTAACTAATGTCAGACTGTAAATGGATATCACTGATCCTGCATCTGAATATATAATGTACTCCTAGGCAAGATTTCCATGACTGTTGTTGCCTTTGTTTCTGTTTCAGAAAATTTCAGGAAATCTGGGGTTAAGGAAAATTAGAGGTTCAATTCAACCAATTCAATAGACTTTTGTCAACTACTATTTTCAAGGAGCTGTGCCGGGCACTAGAGATATAAAAATGAAAGCTTAAGCTGTGTATAATCTATTGTAAAATATCTGGTAGGGGTGACAGTGCAGTCGTTGGGAATGAATGAGGTGGATGATAAAGAATTGCTGCCAGTGTATCCTTTTATCCTCCAGGTCTCAGCCCAAGAAGAAGAGCATATAAGAAAGAGAGAGGGGGGCAGCCTTTGTCCCAAAGTCTGTATGATTTCTGAAGGGAATGATAATGTTCCTACCTGGTTCTATCTTCATCCAGGGGATTAGAGACCTTGAGTCTCTTGTTCCTCACATTTTCCTACGGGGGATGTATCCCTGAGAAACCAACTTTCCATCCTTAATACCTATTCTTCCTTTTAAACTACAGACAATCAATCTTGCACAGTTAACCCATCACTCTCCATCATTCTTCTCTTTTCCCTTTGTAAATGGCCCCTGATTTTCTACTTAATGTCTCTTGTTCAAAATATATTAAAAAACCAAACCCTAAAATATGGAAATGCTAAAAACTAAAGAAAATGTTCACATTTTCTATGTTCTGACATAGCAAATTTATATAACAACCTTGGAGCAGATTATGTTTTAACTTCTGTATGATGCAGTCAGCTGATGCTTGCTAAGTCCTCACTGCCAAATCATCCAAAACACCCGGCAACCAAAGAACCATTTATCAAGCAAGCACTTGATCTATGCATCCAACATTAGGATGGGAAAGAAGTCCCTGAGTACAAAGCCCCAGGACAAGCTTGTGGCCAGCCCTGAGTCCCCAGGGGAGCATTTAGCAGTTGCCTATTTATGAGGAGGCTGATGATTCTCCCTGTCCTTTTGCTTGTTCAAAATAATAACTCATGTCTGCAAAACATTTGACAGATTAGATAAAATGCAAATTTAAAACATTAAATATTGCTTTATCCCTAAGTATTATCAGTCCTGGTCACTAGGAGGTAGGAACAGGATGACTATCTAAATTGGGGATAGTGGATCAACAGATCTAAATTGAGGATAGTGGGTCAAATGAAACTGTTACTATAGAAATACTGGGAAACTATTGGAAGCAACAACTTTAGAGAGAAAGAGAAGCATTGGAAAATGGCAGACGACTGAATTGAAGGCAGAGAGAGATTCTGCAGTGGAGTTATCTCTGAACATCACAGAAGAGATTCTCCATTGGTCGCTGCATCCTAGAATTCTGGCAGCTAATTAAAAGAATTACCTGAGCCCCACTGCCCTATAATTCTAAATACATGTTTATTTGATTGCATATTCTGCCGTCCCCCAGAAATGTATATAATGTTTACAATATTCTGTCAGGGTTCTGGTGGAATATGGACACTAAGGTGGTGGTGGTGGCGGGGGGAGGAATGGTGTTTTTGATCAATCAAGAAGCAATTACTCAGTACTTATTATGTGCCAAGTACTATGCTAGGCACTGGAGGTACAAAATCAGAATCAGTAGTTCCTGCCCTCAAAGAGCTTAAATTCTTCTTGGGGAGAGACAATATGTACACACGTCAAAACAAGTCAGAATACTACAGAGGAAAGAATTCTTATTCTGGAGTCAGAGGTTCTGGGCTCAAAGCCTGCTTCTGTGACCACTTGCATGACTTCAGGGAAGTTACTTAGCTTTCCTAGATCTTCCTAGGGCAGATGGGTGGTGGAAAAGTGGATAGAGTACCAGACCTGGAGTCAGAAACGATCGTCTTCCTGAGTTCGAATCTGGCCTCAGATATTTACCAGCTGTGTGACCCTACGCAAGTCATGTAATCCTGCTTGCCTCAGTTTTCTTTGCCAAGAAAATCCCAAATAGGGTCACCAAGAGTCTAGGACTGAAAACAGCTGAATAACAACAAAATATCTTCCTAGGGTTCCTCATCTGTAAAGTGAGGTGAGTTGGCATCTGGGGTCCCTTCCTGATGGTATCCCCTAGCCTGATGATCACATGATCTGTAACCCTCACAGGGCAGGGTTAGCTCTCCTAATTCTTTAGGAATGCTAATATTTTATGAGGAAGCCATGGCTCTGGACTTTAAGTGATACTTGGAGAAGAGGTGTTGCTCCTAGAGCTGAATGTGGCCCACAAGTTCGGCCAGAGCCAGATTAAAATGTGATTCCTTCCTATCTAATTTTAATGTGTCGGTATGTTAATTTTTTAAAAAGGAAATACACAAACAGGTATGGCTTTCTAAGTCGATACGTGGCTTGTAGGAATCATATATGGTTTAGTGGTCCCCATTTCTATTTGAGTTCGACACCACTGACTTGCAGCCATTAGCACATAGTAGGTACTTAACTACTAACTGACTGACTGATTGATTTATGTAGGGACTTTCTGAGGGGAGTTTACTCTATGAGATACATTTGACAATACAGTTATCTCTTCCACATCTTGACTTTCCCCATCTCGGTTTTGATATATCACAGGTTGGCATAAGAAATTATATGGTAATTTTTTGGGAGTTTTGAGGAAGCCACAGACCACATGCGAAGGCCAGCAGATGACACAGAAAAAGTTTAGAAACTCAGAAATTCACAAATTATATGTGTGGTATTGCATAATATTAACATATTTTATCTTTTAGTACCATAATAATTAAGAGTTCTTTTCTGGTATGAAGTAAAAGCCAAATACTTTTATGATGATTTTCCTGATGGGGGCAGGGTGCCATGCCCCTAACCCCCTCAAGGTGGAAGAGATATCTATACTCACTCTAGTGAGTATTCTGAGTAGAGACGATGGCAAGTTTGCCTGCCACTTGTATGTTACCATATACATCTACTATAAAACACCTTACAAAATCATGGAGTTGGAAGGAAATCTTCAAGGCCTATGGTGCAACCTTGTACCCAAAGCAAGGGTCCCATAGTTGTAGTCCACTCTGTGGCTCCATGGCTGGGAAACATATTTTGAAACGGAAATTTTGGGATGGCCAGTTAGCATTGATAGAGATAGCGCTTTAAGGTTTACAAAGCACTTTATGTATGTTATTTATTTCATTGGATCCTCAGAACAACCCCGTGAGGTGAGTGCTATGTTTATTCCAGTTTTACAGATGGAAAAAAGTGAGGTAGATGCAGGTTAAGTGACTTGCCCAAGTATAACACAGCTTAAGAAGTGAGTAAGGCAAGGGTTTCAGGGGTTCCCGAATCCAAGTCTAGCACTGTATCCACTGCTTCACTTAGTGTAGATGTGGATTTCAAGGTTTAGAAGTATGTTGTTGTTGTTCAGTTTTTCAGGCGTGTCTGACTCTTTGTGACCCCATTCGGGGTTTTCTTGGCAAAGATACCAGAGTGGTTTGCCATTTCCTTCTGCAGGTCATTGTATAGGGGAAGAAACCAAGGTAAACAGGGTTAAGTGACTTGTCCGGGGTCATACTAGCAGTAAGTGTCTCAGGCTGGATTTGAACTCAAGAAGATGAGTTCCTAACTATAAGCCCAGCACCCAGCTGCCATATGTTTAGAAGTATACTTTTCTCCAAAGAGTACAAGGTACCATTAAAACCCTTTGTTATCTGTTTCTATAAGGTCATCTTGGGAGCCATGGACTTTTTTTTTTTTTGCTAACTTCACTCCAGATTTATTCATGTTCTAATTCAATTCTAAGTTATTTAGCGTACACCTAAGCTTAGGGGGGCAGGGCTCTTACTAATATCGCATAAGGAGAACAGGACTCCCAGCTGCTGTGCTTTTGAGGGGATGGAGTCTTCTTATGGCTTGCATATGTTCCAGAAATCAAATCAGTTTACCTCAGATGCTCATCACCTGTACTTACCCCATCCTCACTGGAGGAAAACATCAGGAGTGAAGAAATACTCTTTTGTAACAGCTGCAGGAAAAGAGAAAACAGGAGAGTGTGTTAAAATCCCATGAACATGAGCACTTGTGTTAAAAATAGTCATGTTCTGAAAATTAATACGTTAAGTCTAGAACCTTGTGTCCTGTCTTTTATGTCATGGTTTAGACTTTTGCAACTAACAGGATCTCCTCATGGTCTTTATTTAAGTCACATACACTAGAACAGAAAACCCTCCCCTGGGCCACACTCACTTTTCACAATGAAGTTTCCAGGGGGTCTGAATCAATACCATCGGGGAAACCACCCCCTCAGTTACTGATGCCGAGTATCCCCACCTCCCCTAGGCCGTGGTACAAGTGAGATGTAAACAAACTTCTCTCTCATTAGCTTAAATTGTTCATACCTTTACTTTCACGTTAGCCTGTGGTCTAGAAGGGCAGGCCAAAACCACTTCTAGGTGCATTCTGAGAAGGGGGGATGTGACAGTGAGGGTGCATCGGCCACAGCGTAAGGATCCTCTGGCATTTAAAAATCAAGCAGCAAGGTTGAAAACAAAATAACAAAACAAGTCAGATGTGTGTGAGAAATAGACATGCTTTTACATAAGCATTAATGTTTGTTTAAGTCACTCCATCTTCGGCCTGGGTTGAGGGAGTAACATCTGCTATGTTAAAAGAGTATAAAACATTTAAAAATCAAGACGTGATTTCATTCACATAGGAAACACCTGGAGCACATCCGCAATTTATGGTTTTAGGGAGTTGCCTGGGGACGCTCACAAGTTTAGTGACTTGCCCAGGGCCACACAGGCAGGTGTCAGAGGTGGTATGTGGAGGTCCTAAGCACTCACACAGTCTGCCACCTCCACTCCTCCATGCAAGGCACTCCTTCTGCCGCTTCCTAATTGATTCTCCATTATACTACCCTGGGCAGCTGCTCTGAACCCTCTCCTCCCATCTCCCACACTCTCACTTTCTCCCACCTCTCAGAGGAGGACTCTATTCCAGGAGCTCCCTCTTCTCCCCTACTCTACATCACAAAACCTTTTGACATTATCTCTATCTCTCCCCGCTTTAGCCCAAAGGCTTCCCACTGTATTTGCACCCTTGATTCCGTCTTCCCCAGCAGATCTCTACAATGTTCTCTTCTAATCCTGATCTTCAATCTCTCTAATGCAATAATAATCTACTGGCTCTTTCTACTATCTCCCAACAACCTTAAAAAAACCCTTCACTTGACCAGCCCATCGCCTCAAGCCATGGTCCTACATGTCTCCTTTTTACAGACAAGTTCTCAGAAAAAGCTGTTTGTATTCAATGCCACCACCTCCTCGACTATCACCCACTTTCATACGCCTTGCACTCTGGCTTGTGACTTCTGCACTCAAATGAAATTGTTCCCTGCAAAGTTATCAGTGATTTCTGAATGGCCAAATCTGATGGCGTCTTCTTCTTTGCAGATATTGATACTATCTTCCCCTCTTCCTCTCTCTCTTCTTTGCTACATCTTCATCTATATCCTGTTCTCTGACTTTGGGTATACCCCAGGGCTCTGTCCCAGGCCTTTTCTTTTTATCACCTCATCAATTATCATTCCATCAATTGTCCACCCTCCCCTCCCCTGAGATGATTCCCAGATATCCAATCTTATCCCCTTTCCTGAGTTCCATATCACCAACTGCCTACTGGACATCTCAAATCGGATGTCCAGGAGCATCTCACGCTCAATATGCAGCAAAAATAACTCATTACTCCCTCCACCCCCCACCCCCCCACCACCACACACACTGCTTCTCCAAACTTTCCTGGTTCAGCTGGGGTACCACTATCCTTCCAGTCATATGGAACCGTGGAGTTCTCACTTGTCCCTCACCTCATATTTGCAATTATTTGTCAAGTCTTGTTTATTCTACCTCCACAACAAATCTCATATCTGTCCCTTTCTCTCCATTCACATGACCAGCACCCATGTCGAGGTCCTTGTCACCTCTAAGGGAAGAGAAGGGAAAGGAAGAGAATAAACATCTCTAAAGTACCTACTATGTGCCAGGTGCTATACTGAATTTTTTAAAAAATAAATATCTTATTTCATCTTTACAAGAACCCTGCAAGGCATGTGTTATTATTATACCAATTTTACAATGGAGGGAACTAAGGCAAACAGTGGTTAAGGGTCTGAACAACTGCAATACCTCCCTAATTGTTCTCTGTGCCTCCTCTCTCAACTTTCCAAAGCACTCAGAGTGATATTCCTAAAGCACAGATTAACCATTTTACACAAGGGGGGTGGGGGGGGGGGAAGGGCCACACACAGTCAATAAACTTCAGTGACTTCCTATCGCTTCTAGCATCAAATACAAACTCTTGGGTTTGGCATTTTAAGCTTTTCAGCACCTGGCTCCTGCCCTTTCCAGCTTTATACTATAACACGCTTCCTCATATTCTCTTTGGTTTGGGGACAGACGAGCCTTCTTTGCTCTTCCTCACATGTGGCATTCATTTCCCATCTCTGTTTCTTTGCCCAAGCTGTTTCCCATATCTAGAATGTGCACCCTCAGAATCCCTCATTTCCTTCAAACACCACCTCCTACATGAGGCTTCTCCTGATCCTCCAGCTCCTAATGGCTCTCCCCACAAATTACCTTGTATTATTTTATATCTTATATGAGAGGCAATGTGAGATGGCCTCAAAGTAAAGAAGGCCTGGGTTTATATCCCACTTCTGACACCCAGGAAGTATGACCTTGGGCAAGTCACTTAACCTCGGTTCTCTAGGCATCACTAACATCATAAATTGCAGTATACTCAATGATCTGTATTGGCAGAGGACATTTCCTTTTCTAGAATTCCTTCTACCAATGAAATCACAGGTCTGCCCCAAACTCCACAAATTTTGTAGATACTTATCTAGCATACACTATCATGTGTATATGTTGTCTCCTATGGAATAAGAAGAGTTCCTTGTGGACAGAGACTGATTTCATTTTTGTATTTGTATCTGGTACACAGCAGGCACTTAGTAGGTGCTTGCTGGTTAAGTGATTCCTGACTATCTACCATGAAATCCTGTCATCACCTTAGTGTTGGCTAATGGTTATACTCATTGTATTTATCTCTGAAATGCCAAGAAGGAAGTTTCCGCTTCTAAATGAAAGTCACTAACCCAGTTTACCGAAAGAAGCTGTTTTATGTTTCCCAAGGGCCAAAAGGCAATGACTGTGTTCTTCTTGCCTCTGTGTGTGTGTGTGTGTGTGAGATGTTTTTTCCATAAAAAGTCCCTGCCTACTACTATTTGGCCATTTGGCTCCTATGTGAACTCTCTTACATCCCCCAGCTGGAAGGGATCACCCTGAGCACCCTCCCCCTAGTTTGGTTCTCTCTGAGGCACTCACCACATTCTCATTTCTATAGCAGTTATTTGTCTCCAAGGCAGTCATACCTGCTCTGCTGGAGTATAGCCTTCTTGAGGGCAGGGACTGTCTCAGTCTTTATATCCTTGTATCCCCAGAGCTCAGCATACAGCGGGTGCTTAATAAATGTTTGTGATGAGGACATCCAAAGAGGAAGTGAGAGAATTGACTGGGAAAAGCAGCGAACTGAAACCAGCCATGAGAGCCCCAGATTAACAGTTGTTTGTGTAGTTTAGCAGACTAGGAATTTGTGACAAGTAGTTGTTTTGTTTTTTAAATCTGTTTATTGGACACTTCAGTAGAAAAAGGGCTGTGGTTGCTGGTCACATGGTGTGTACGCACTCATTTACAAGCACGTTCTTAATAGCAAATACCAATGTCAGATGACTTTTGCTCAGTCTTTTTTTTTTCCTAAGGGAAAAGCCTGGATTTTTTTTTCTTCCCTAAAGGACAAATTGTACAGCCATCAGGATTTCTCACTCTCTCATTTCTGGCCTCAATTTTCCTTTATCCTCTTGGCTGATTATAAATGACTGGTATTTAGGACAAAAACATCCCAATTTCTCCTCCCCCATATTTCAGGTAGGAGGAGCCCTCAGAAATAGCAGTATCTCCTTGCTGCTGAAACAGAATCCAAAATGGATCAGAGCCTTTTCCAGGGGCCACTGGGGGCTTAGTTATTTCTCAGGCTATGTTCCATTTCAGGTTATGCCTGCTCTGTGGGTATCTCCTGATAATCACACGGAAATCTATTTGGGCTTTTGGGGAGTCAGATCCTTCAGGCAGGATGGAGCATGCCCTTGGCAGTAAGAAGGATGGAGGACAGGAGCTACATTAGCCCTTCCAATTTCCTTTTGGACTTCCTTCCTCCCTCACTTAGTACCTTAGAGAGGGGCTTGAAAGAACAGTACATACTGGTTCTTACCTGTTTTCTGGGTCCTGCTCCAGTTTCCCATTGCCACATCTGTTACATACAGGCCAGGAGAAAGCAGTGTTTTCGTTCACACCAACCACAGTGCCTATACTCAGTAAAAAAGACAAGCAATTGACGAGTCTTGATTAAATGCCAAGCATATATCAGGCCCTGTTCTAGGTCCTATGGCTACATAGACAAAAATGAAATGATCTCTCTCAAAAAAATTAATTCTATCTGGGGAGATGGCATGTGCACATACACACACAAAAGGTAATTTTTAGAGGTGGAGCCTATGGTGTGTTGGAGCCAGCTCAAACTGTCTCTTAAGAGCCAATTATTATACTTTTAGTGTAAACATTTATACCTCAGAAATTGGGAAATGTTACAAAACTGGGCTTGGTTTATTTATTTTTTTGCTGATCATCTAGGCTTAAGAAAGGATTGGAGAAAATGTTAATAATGCAGGTTAAACTGAAAAAGTGTGCCCTGAATACAGGTTTGGTTTTTTTTTTCCTCCCTTCTGAATAGTTGTTAAAATTTACATGCACACTCCTGGGTAAAGGCTTTGGGAGCTGAGGAAGGAGCAGATCAGGGAGGGTCTTATGTAGGGGGAGGCACTGAAGCTGAGCTTTGAAAGGAACTAGGATGCTATCTGCATTCAGAGTAAGAACGGCAAAGTAGAAGTGTGTATAGAACGTTTATATCATATTTGCATCTGATGTTAGCCATCTCTAGAGTGGAGGGGGAAGAAAAAAAGAAATTTACATGATAACTTTATTATTTATTTAAAACGAATTGCAAGTTGTACATAACAGATTTGCAGTTTCACGTGCAATCATTTTTTTATTATGTTATGGAAATGTTTGTTTTATTCCATAAATTAAAAACAAAATAAATAAATAAATGAAACTAGGGATTTTTAAGAGGTGAGGGTATACAGGGAATGCATTCTGTGCATAGGGGACAGATGGGGCAAAAGCTTGGAAATAGGAGATGTAACATTGTGTTTGAGGTGCAACAGCTGGTTTGCCTGTTTGGATATCCAGGAACAGTGTGAAGGGGAGTATAAAGCTGAAAAGGCTGGTTGGAGCCAAGTTGTGAGGGGCTTTAAATGCCCTACAGAGTGTTTGTATTTGATCCTGAATATAATAGGGATGCAGAGGAGTTTATTAGGCAGGAGAGCATCATGGTCCATCCTGCATGGAGGAAGATCACTTGGATGGCTCTGGAAAAGATGGATTGGTGGCGGTGAGAAACATGGGTCCCTTGCCTCATTAGGTGTACTATTACTATAGTATAGGGGAGAGTTGATGTGGGCCTGGATAAAGGGGGTGGCCATGTGGAGAGAAGGGGTCAGATGTATCTTGCAGCTTGCAGGGTGAGGGAGAAAAACCAGCCAAGGATGATTCTGTGGCTGTGAACCTATATGACTGGAAGGGTGTTGATGACCTTGGCATAAATAGGGAAGTTTGGAAGAAGCAGTTAATTTTGGTTAGCAGAGCCAACCCTCAACTGAATTGTTCTCCTCAAAGTTAAGAGTGATATAATTGCCAACTCCACTGGTCTTTTCTTGACCTCTCTGTAGCCTCTGACACTGTCGATCACCATTTCTTCCTGTACATTCTCTCTTCCCTGAGTTTTCATGATATCGTTCTCTCGTGTTTCATTTTAAGCCTCTAACAGTTTCTTCTCAGTCTCATTTGCTGAACCATTAACCACGTCCTGTCCACTGACTGTGGGTGTCTCCCAAGGCTCTGTCTTTGGCCCTCTTCTCTCTCTGACCACTCTTTGTGACCTTATCAACTGTTGTGTGCTCAATGAAAATCTCCCTGTCTCTCGCCCTATTCAATCCTCCCCTCCCCTCCCCTCTCTCACCACCCCCACTCCAACTCTCAGATCTATATATCCAGCCCTAATCTCTCTCCTTAGTTTCAGTCCCATGGATCACCACCTGCCTATTGTATATTTTGGAATGGATGATCCTACAGGCATCAAACTCAGTATGTCCAAAACAGAAGTCCTTATCTTTCCTCTAAAACCCACCCCCTCTTCTGAACTTCCCTATTACGGTTGAGGGTACCGCCATTCTTCTAGTCACCCAGGTTCATAACTTTGGTGTTATCCTTAAGTCCTCATACCCACCCCTCATATCCAATCAACTGCCAAATCTTTCATTGCTACCCTCATTTCTCTCACAGATACCCCCCTTCTCTTCACTCACACTCTTGAGCTCCTTTAGTTTAGGTCTGGATATCTCCTGTACTATTTCAGTGACTTCCTGATTTGTTACCCTGCCCCAAGTCTCTCCCTATTCCAATCTGTTCTCCACAAAGCCAGCAAAGTGGTTTCACTAATATGTCTGACCATATTACCCCCTTACTCCATAAGTTCCCAGTAGATTCTAATTAGTTTTAGTATCAAATATAAACTCTTGAGTTTAGCATTTAAAGCTCTTCACAATCTGACTTTATCCTACCTTTTTGGCCTTCTTACATATTACTTCCTTGTGGAACACTTTATAATCTAGTCCTATCTGCCTATTTTCTTTATATCAGGGGATCTTACAGGCTACACACATTGGTGTCAAGGGGACAAGAGAGAGTGGAAGAATCTGTTCTATTTCCACATAATTCTGGGAGAAGGCAGAAATTTGTAAGGGATTAGGAAGAATCTATCAGCAAGTTAATTAGTTAAGCATCTATTACACGTTAGGTGCCATGCTGGGACACCAAGAGAAAACTGAAAGAATCTCTATCTTAAAGGAATTTTCATTCTAACCATGCTAAGGAGGTGGTGGGGGGAAAGAGAGACAACAGATACAGCTACAGACATATACACAATACATACAAAGTGGATACAAGGTAACTGTGGATGGAAACAGGGTAGGGGATCAGGAAAAGCCTCAGGCTAAAGTTGGTGCTTTGGCTGAATGTAGAAGGAAACCAGGAATTGCAAAAAATGGAGTGGGGTGAGGAGGGAAGGAGAGCATTCCACAAATGACAGAGAGCCATTGCAAAGGCATAATGCTAGAAATAGAGTGTAAGAAAGCTGCAGTTATTGGAGATTCCTTTTTTTGTCCCCTCGCTTTGTCCTTCCCCTGACTCTCCCATCTAGTGGGGTAGCTGGGAGAGAAAAGCAACACAGTTGCACACATCACTTGGAAGAGATGGGAGTCACCAACTGCAATCCTGCCAGGGAGACGGACACCCACAAGGCACTGCCTGTCTTGCCCCTGCCAGTGAGGAGTCAAGGGTGGTGTGTAGGTTGTTACCCTGGGTAACTAGAAGCATGGTAGTGCTCTTAAAGGCAACAAGGAAGTTCAGAAGAGTTTGAGAGAAAAGAGAATGAGTTTTATTTTGGACATGTTAAATTTAAGATGTCTGTAGCATATCCAGTTGGAGATTTTTAATGGATAGTTGGAGATACAAGTCTGGAGCTTAGGGCTGGAAAAGTAGATCTGAGAATCACTAGTATAGAGATGATCACTTAAACCATGGGAACTGATGAGATCAAGTGAAAAAGTAGAGGGGCAGCAGCTAGGTGGCGCAGTGAGTAGAGTCAGGAGGACCTGAGTTCAGCCTCAGACACTTGACACACTTACTAGTTGTGTGACCTTGGGCAAGTCACTTAACCCCAGTTGCCCTGCCTCCTCCACTCCGAAGGAAAAAAAAGTAGAGAGGGAAAAGAGAACAGCGTCCAGGAAAGAGGCCTTGGGGACACCTACCTTTAGAGACTGCGACCTGAATGAAGATCTAGCAAGGGAGACTGAGAAGGACTGGTCAGACAGGTAGAAGAACCAGAATAGAGTAATGTCACAGAAATCTAGAGAGTATCAAGGAGTAGAAGGTAATTGCAAGTGTCAAAGACTTCAGAAAGATCAAGATGGCTGAGGATTGAAAAAAAATTCCATTAGATTTGGCAATGAAGAGATCATTTGTAACTTTGGAGAAAGCAGTCACAATTGAATGCTGAGGTCAGAAGCCAGGCTGAAGACATAAAAGAGAGTGAAAGAAAAGGAAGTAGAGGCTTTAATTCTAGATGGCCTTCTTAGGAAGTTTTAGGGAGGACTAGCACCTCCAGTGTGACTGAGCCCTTTTCAGGGCTGCTCATCTACCTTTGGTGCCCATCTTCATCCGACTCTCACCTGTGGCTCCAAGAAGCTGTGGCATGTACAATGGCTACACTCTGGCAAACCATTTTGGCCAATGGGCTGAACCTGGCTGAGGGTAACCAACAGGCCTCAAACCTGTCAGTGAGTTCGGGCGCTATTTACCCCAAGCACGTGAAGACTTGCCCTGGGAGAATGGCTGGATGAGAATAATTTGTTCCAACTGACATGAAGGTGGCTGAAGCAGGTGCTGCGGGGAGCTCAGAGCTTGACTAGACATCAAGTTCATCCACTGCATCCCAGACCATTGCCAGGCCACTGGACTTTGATGACTTGGGAAGAGAGAGTGAGGCTGACAACTTTGTACGACTCTGTCTCATTTAAATCCAGTTCATGTGAATGTCAAGACATCACCCAGTGTTGTCACTGTTCCTCTTCAAAAATGAAGGATATACAACAACAATGCCACAAAAGGGAGAGGAGATATGTAGACTTCTGTGTTGTGGAAAGAGCCTTGAACTTGGAGTCAGGAGACCTACTGAATTGAACCTCAGATAAACACTGGCTTTCTAACCACAGGCAAGCCATCTAAACTCTCTGAGCTTCATCTGTAAAACATGGATCATAATACAGCTGTTATTTATCTTTAAAAAGCTATTGTGTTTTCCAAATCTCAAAGTTCTATGTAAAGGGGGATTATTATTAGGAGAGAAGGGAAGGGAAGAAGCATTGATTTTTTAAAATAAATAAATTTATTTTTAGTTTTTAACTTCCTTAAGTTTTAAATTTTCTTTGCCTCCCTCCCCTCCCCCTTCCCCAGGATGGCATGCAATCCAATATAGGCTCTACATACGTAATCTAATGGCATTTTCCATCATGAGTCTTTCAGAGTTGTTTTAGGTCTTTGCATTGCTGAGAAGAGCTAAGTTTATCAAAGTCAGTCATTGCACAATGTGGCTGTAACTGAGTACAGTGTTCTCCTGGTCCTGCTCCCCTCACTCAGCATCAGTTTATATTAACTCTTTCCAGGTTTTACTGAAGTCCACCTGCTCATCATTTCTTATAAAACAATAGCATTCCTTTGCATTCATATATCAGAACTTGTTCACCCATTCCCCAACTGATGGGCATCCCCTTAATTTCCCATTCTTGACCACCACAAAAAGAGCTGCCATAAATATTTTTGTACATGTGGGTCCTTTTCTCATTTTTATAATCTCTTTGGGATACAGCCCTAGAAGTGGTATTGCTGAGTCAAAGAGCATGTACATTTTTATAACCCTTTGGGCATAGTTTCAAATTGCTGTCTAGAATGGATGGATCAGTTCACAACTTCACCAAAGTTGCATTAGTGTTCCAATTTTCCCACATCTTCTCCAGCATTTATAATTTTCCTGTTTGTCATGTTAGCCAATCTGATAGGTATGATGTGGTATCTAAGAGTTGTTTTGATTTGCATTTCTCTAATCAGTAGTGATTTAGAACATTTTTTCATATGACTATAGATAGCTTTAATTTCTTACTCTGAAAACTGCCTGTTCATATCTTTGACCAAATTGGGAAATGACTCGCATTCTTATAAATCTGACTCAGTTCTCTGTATACTTTAGAGATGAGGCCTTTATCAGAGACACTGTAAAAATTCTTTCTCAATTTTCTCCTTCTCTGCTAATCTTAGTTGCATTGGCTTTGTGCAAAAACTTTTCAATCTAATGTAATAAAAATTATCCATTTTGTATTTCATAACGTTCTCTCTCTTCTTTGATTGTAAATTCCTCCATTCTCCATAGATCTGACAGGTAAACTATTTCTTGCTCTCCTAATTTGCTTATAGTATCAGCCTTTATATCTAAATCGTGTACCCATTTGGACTTTATTTTGGTATATGGTGTAAAGTTTTGGCCTATGCCCAGTTTTTGCCATAATATTTTCCAGTTTTCCCAGCTGTTTTTATCAGAATAAGTTCTTATCCCAGAAGCTGGGGTCTTTGGGTTTATCAAACAGTAGATTACTATTGTCATTGACTACTGTATCTTGTGTACGTAACCCATTCCACTGATCTACCACTCTATTTCTTAGCCAGTACCAAGTAGTTTTGATGATTAATGCTTTATAATACAATTCAAGATCTGGTACAGCTAGGTCACCTTCCGTAGCATTTCTTTTCATTAATTCTCTTGATATTCTGGACTTTTCTTCCTCCAGACGAATTTTGTTATTATTTTTTCTAGCTCTATAAAATAATTTTTTTGTAGTTTGATTGGTATGGCACTGAATAAGTAAATTATAGAAATGTCATTTTTATTATATTAGCTTGGCCTATCCATGAGCAAGTGATGGTTTTCCAATTATTTAGATAAGACTTTATTTGTGTGAAAAGTGTTTTGTAATTGTGTTCATATAGTTCCTGGGTTTGTTTTGGTAGGTAGTCTCCCAAATATTTTATAATGTCTACAGTAACTTTAAATGGAATTTCTCTCTCTCTTGTGGTTGGGCTTTGTTAGTAATATACAGAAATGCTGATGACTTATGTGGGTTTATTTTATATCCTGCAACTTTGCTAAAGTTGTTTATTATTTCTAGTTTTTTACTTGATTCACTAGGATGCTCTAATATATCATCATATTGTCTGCAAGGAGTGATAGCTTAGTTTCTTCTTTGCCTATTCTATTTCCTTCAATTTCTTTTTCTTCTCTTATTGCTAAAACTAATGTTTCTGGCACCATATCGAATATGGAAATGCTTCTAAGCTTACCCCCATTACATACAATGCTTGCTGCTGGTTTTAGGTAGATGCTACTTATCATTTTAAGGAAGGCTCCATTTATTCCTATGCTCTCTAGTGTTTTTAAAAGGAATGGGTATTGTATTTTATCAAAAGCTTTTTCTACATCTGTGGAGATAATCATATGGCTTGTCTTAGTTTTGTTGTTGATATGATTAATTATGCAAATGGTTTTACTAATAATGAATCAGTCCTACATTCCTGGTATAAATTCTACCTGTTCACAATGTATTATTCTTGTGATAAGTTGCTGTAATCTTTTTGCTAATATTTTATTTAAAATTTTTGCATCTATATACATTAGGGAAATTGGTCTATAATTTTCCTTCTGTTTTGACTTTTCCTCATTTAGGTATCAGTACCATATTTGTATCATAAAAAGAATTTGGAAGGACTCCTTCTTTGCCTATTTTCCCAAATAGTCTATATAGTATGGGAATTAATTGTGTTTTAAATGTTTGATAGAATTCACTTGGAAATCCATCTGGCCCTGGAGATTTTTTCCTAGGGAGTGCATTGATGGCTTGTTCAATTTCTTTTTCTGAGATGGGATTATTTAAGTATTTTACTACCTCTCCTGTTAATCTGGGCAATTTATATTTTTGTAAATATTCACCCATTTCACTAAGATTGTCAAATTTATTGGCACACAGTTGGGCAAAACAGTTCCTAATTATTGTTTTAATTTCCTCTTCACTGATGGTGAATTCCCTTGATATTGGTAATTTGGTTTTCTTCTTTCTTTTTTTAAATCAAATTAACCCAAAGGTTTATCTATTTTATTGTTTTTTTTTCATAAAACCAGTTCTTAGTTTTATTTATTAGTTCAATAGTTTTCTTAATTTCAGTTTTATTAATCTCTCCTTTGGTTTTCAGTATTTCTCAGTTGGTATTTAATTGAGGATTTTGAATTTGTTCTTTTTTGGGCTTTTTTAATTGCATGCCCAATTCACCAACCTCCTCTTTCTCTATTTTATTCATGTAAGCATTCAAGGATACAAAATTTCCCCTAAGAACTGCTTTCACTGCACCCATAAGTTTTGGTATATTGTGTCATTATTGTCGTTCTCTTGGATGAAGTTACTGATTGTTTCTATGATGTGTTGTTTGACCCACTCATTCTTTAGGATTAGATTATTTAGTTTTCAATTAATTTTTAGTTGATCTTTCCATGGCCCTTTATTACATATAATTTTTATTGCATCATGATCTTAAAAGGAGGCATTTAATATTTCTGCCTTTGATTGTGAGGTTATTATGCCCTCGTACAGTCAATTTTTGTGTAGGTGCCATATACTGCCGAAGAAAAGGTATATTTCTTTCTATTCCCATTCAGTTTTCTCCAGAGGTCTACCATATCTAACTTTTCTAAAATTCTATTCACCTCCTTACCTTCTTTCTTGTTTATTTTGAGGTTAGATTTATCTAGTTCAGAAAGGGGGAAGTTGAGGTCCCCCAATAGTATAGTTTTGCTGCCTATTTCTTCTTGTAACTCCCTTTACTTCTCCTCCAAGAATATGGATGCTATACTATTTGGTGCATATGTGTTTAGTAATGATATTATTTCATTGTCTATGGTGTCTTTTAACAGGATATAGTTTCTTTCCTTATCTCTTTCAATTAGATCTATTTTTGCTTTTCCTTCATCTGAGATTAGGATTGCTACCCCTACTTTTTTTTACTTTAGCTGAAGCATAATATATTCTCCTCCAGCCTTTTACCTTTACCCTGTGTGTATCTCCCTATTTAAATATGTTTCTTGTAAACAACATACTATAGGATTATGGTTTTTAATCCATTCTGCTATCCACTTCCACTTTATGGGAAACTTCATCCCATTCACATTCACAGTTATGATTACTATTTGTGACTTTCTCTCCATCCTGTTCCTCTCCCCTTATGCTTTTATTTCTCCCTTCTCTCTTTCCCTCCTCAAAAGAGTTTTGCTTTTGACTACCACTTCCTTTAATTTTCCCTCCCTTCTATCAGCCCTCTCCCTTTTCTCTCCCTTTTCCCTTACTACTTCTTCCCTCCCTTCTAACCACCCTCTCCCTTCTCTTTCCCCTATCCCCTCCTAATATCTATATGGCAAGTTAGATTTCCATACCTCAGTATGTTATTCCCTCCTTGAATCAAATCCCCATGAGAGTAAAGTTCAAACAATGCTCATCTCCCTCCAGTCTTTCCTTCTACTGTAAAATGTTTTCGTGCCTCTTCATGTGATGTAATTAACTCTTTTCTGTCTCTTCCTTTCTTCTTCTTCCATTACAGTCCCTTTTCACCCCTTAATTAGGTTTTTTTCATCACATCAGTTAATTTATACCCACACCCTCTATCTACGTATATTCCTTTTAAAAGTTGTAATAAAGATATAATTCTCAAAATTTATAAGTATCATCTTTCCATGTAGGGACGTAAACAGTCTGCCTTTATTGAATAACATGTTTGTTGTTTGTTTTTCCCCTTTCCTGTTTACCTTTTTATTCATCTCTTGAATCTTATATTTGAAGATCAAATTTTTATTGAGCTCTGGTCTTTTCATCAGGAAGGTCTGGAAATTTCCTATTTCATTAAATATCCATCTTCTTGCCTAAAAGGTTATGCTCAGTTTTGCTGGGTAGTTGATCCTTGGTTGTAATCCAAGCTCCTTTGCCTTTTGGAATGTCATATTCCAAGCTTTTCAATCTTTTAATGTAGAAGCTGCAAGGTCCTATATGATCCTGACTGTAGTTCCATGATATTTGAATTGTTTCTTTCTGGCTGCTTTCAGTATTTTCTCCTTGACCTGATAATTCTGGAATTTGGCTATAATATTTCTTGGTATTTTCAATTTGGGATCTCTTTCAGGAAGTGATTGGTGGATTCTTTCAATGATTATTTTACCCTCTGTTTCTAGGACCTTGGGACGCTTTTCCCTGATTTCTTGGAAAATGCTGTCCAGGGTCTTTTTTTCATCATGGCTTTCAGGTAGACCAATAATTCTTAAATTATCTCTCCTGGATCTACTTTCCAGGTCAGTTGTTTTTCCAATGAGGTATTTTAAGTCTTCTTCTATTTTTTCATTCTTTTGATTTTGGTTGACTGATTCTTGATGTCTCATAGATTCATTAGCTTCCACTTGCCCAATTCTAATTTTTAATGAATTGTTTTCTTCAGTTAACTTTTGTACCTCCTTTCCCATTTAGTAAATTCTACTTTTTAAGGACTTGTTTTCTTCAGTGTACTTTTTCTTTTTTCCATTTTGTCAATTGTGTTTTTAATTTTTTTTTCTACCTCTCTAATTTGACTTTTAAAATCCTTCTTGAGCTCTTCCAAGAAAGCTTTTTAGGCTTGAGACCAGTTCATATTCCCCTTTGAGGTTT
Source organism: Phalanger gymnotis (assembly GCA_028646595.1). Lineage (NCBI taxonomy): Eukaryota > Metazoa > Chordata > Mammalia > Diprotodontia > Phalangeridae > Phalanger > Phalanger gymnotis. Next base: position 220,629,839 of record CM053622.1, on the reverse strand, counting down.
CAGATGTGGGTATACTGACAATGTTATCCTCTTCCCTGTCCCCATAAGAAAAATCTATGGTCTTTGATTTTCTATGTTGCTTCTTGCTCATGGTGTTTGCTTTTGTCCTGGCTTTTAAAGTTGATCTCTGCTTCTGGGGCACAGGGAGCACTGTCCTGCACTTCTTGTGTTGGGGGCTAGGGGCCTAGTTATTGGCTTTGTGTGCTGGGGCCTCAGGTTCTGGCTGCTGGAGGTTGTAGAGGCTGTAGCTTACCTGGTGCTGAGCTGGAGCTGGTGATGGTGGCTGGTGTGTGCTGATGCCAGGTGGGGTTTTACTGCATTTCCCCCCCTGATTTACACTGAAGCTCGATGGTTGAGGTATGGGGGTGGGGGTGATCCGGCCACTGGACATCACCTCTTTGCCATGGGCTGTGCTACAGCACAAGTAGGCTCAGCACTTGGTCAACACCCATCTGCTGTGCAAGTGATGGTTCTCTATGCTTATGTCTGCTGGTTCCCCTGTCTGTGAGAAGACTCTGGGGGGAGCGGGTGGCACTTGCCTACTCCACCACCATGGGGCTCAGGATCTCCTCCTGGTTTGCTGAGGTGGGGCTTGATGAGATGCCTCCCATCCCGTGCTGATCCCCTTCAGCCACAGCAAAAGGGACCTTTCCTGTTAATCCCCCTAGCCTCGTGAGCTAAAAAACTGCTGCACTCCTTCTTTCTGCTGGTACCACTGTTCCAGTATTTTTCCTGGGATGGTGTTTTCTGGGTTTTTTAAGGTCATTAAGAGATAATGAGAGTGACTTACTGCTTACTCCGCAATCTTGGCTCTCGGAAGTCAGGAATAAGCATTGATTAAGTACCTACTATATGCCAGACACTGTGCTAAGTACTTTACAAATATTATCTCATTTATTATAAGGTATATCATTTATGAGTACTTAGATTTTTTAGAAGCATTTTTAAAAGCATTTCTAAAAGCATTTCTGTATTTTTGTTTGTGCACATCCTGCCTGCCTCAATAGTCTGTAAGTCCATCAAAGGGCCAAGTTTATCTCTTCCATTTCTCTGTGTATATCACCTAATACAATGGTCTGAATGGCATCATCACTTGGTAAATATTGATTAATCAAAATTTGGGTCTCAGTTTCCTTCCTGGGGAACTCTGGCTCTTAACAAGTAAAGGAATTAAAACACACAACAGACACACCCAAACACACATGCTACAACCAGTAAGGTCCCCAGTAAAATAACAGAGATGCTTCTTAAAATCATCCAAAAACATTAAAAAGTAGCTTTGAGTTCTTCCCTACTTCAAGTCAGATGCAAGGTACCAACAGGATTTCGAATATGGGTGCAAGCAGGTGATGTATTTCAGAAACATCCAAAGTAGGAGGTAAAGTGCCTATGAAACTGCTTCAGTGATGAGGCCCTTGGAGAGCTGCATATCAAAAAGTATCTGAAGCCAGATTTCAACTCGGGAAGAGAAGTCCTTCTGACTCCAGGCCTGGCCCTCTATCCGCTGCAACATCTAGCTGCCCTCTCTACATGCTGCCAAATGCTAAGAAGCATACGGAGATAGTAATCCATTGTTGTTCCTCCTGCATTTTCAAAGAGGGCCAATGACATCATGGGGTGATGTCTTAACTTGACTGTAAATTGGTGAACTGGATTTAAGCGAGGCAGAACTGCACAAAGTCAGCCTCATTCTTTCTTCCTGAGCCATCGAAGTCCAGTGACAGGACAAAAGTCAAGACTTTGGTGACAGCCCAGCACAAAGTGGATGACCTTGGTGTCTTTGATGCCTGACCAAGCTCTAAGCACTCATGCCACAGTACCCACTTCAGCCAGTTTCGTGTCTGTCGGAACAAACTGTTCTCATCCATCTATTCTTCTGGGGAAAGTCTTCACATGCTTAGGGAAGATATCTTGTAAGTCACCAACAGTTTTGAGGCCTGTTGGTTATCCTCAACCTGGTTTAGGCCATCTGCCAGAGTGTGGCCACTGCTATAGTTTCTTGGAGCCACAGGTGAGAGTTGGGTCAAGGTGGACACCACAAGTGGATAAACAGTCCTGAAAAGGACTGGGCAAGCCCTCACACCAGGGTCCATTGCTATTCCTTTCTCCCACCAAAAAGGGAACAAAGCTAGTTACACCATAGTCAAGTGAGTAAAAGCCTACCTGCTTCCTGGAGGAGGATGACCATGACTCAGACCAACTAGTAAAATCAGGTACTTTCCCTACTGGGTATTCTGAATCAGTGAGGTCTCCAATACAGACAAAATTATGAAAACCTTGACCCATACAATAATGTTACATGGAAGGGTTAGAAAGTTTCTGGATATCATTTATACAATGGCAAAAAAAAAAAGCAAACAAACAGGCTGCCTTTGTTGGAAAGTGTTGAAATTAATAAAAGAGGAGAGAAAATGCAAAATGTGGTACAACTTTTCAGAAGAAAGAAGTGGGATCCATTTCAGTGACTGGTGGACAAGCTGCTGTACTCCAAGGAAAATGAACAAGAGGAAGAAATTGATCTGGAGAGGAGACAATAGAATTGTGAGCAAGAAGCCAGCCTAGTCAATTAAAATAAATCATGCAATATACACATGAATGAATGATGATTATTAAATTAGAGCTGGAGGATGTTACAGGAAAAATTGCCTCTGATTTTGGAAAATTGGCACTAGTTAATTAAATTAAAATTGCAAAACTACTTCAAATGGGTAAGCCATTGGATGAAAAGCAGACTAAAATCAACAATGGCTAATGATAAAGTTCAGCTGGCCTGCAGCCAAAAGGCAGTGTCTAATAATTCATAATTATTGGGGTGATACTCCAACTTCTAACAGTTAGGTGGTTCAGTGGAGAATATCCGGCCAGGAGTTAAGAAGACCTGAGTTCAAATCTGGCTTCAGATGCTTACTAGAGGAATGATCCTAGGCAAGGCACTTAACTTGTTTGTCTCAGTTTCCTCATCTGTAAAATGGGGATAATAGTAGCACCTACCTCCAAGGGCTGCTGTGAGGTCAAATGAGACAATAAAGTGCTGTATGATACCATGTTGTATAAATGTTGTTGTTGCTATTAAACAGTGGCATCAGTATAGTTAGTCAGGCAAGGAGCATTTATTATTATATAATATATATAATATAAATTAAATTATAATAAAATTATTCCTTACTCGAGGCCCAGCACTCTGTGAACTATAGTGCCTCCTAGCTGCCCATACACCCTGTTACATTTCCTGATTGAAGGGGTGAAGCATTCAACATTTACCTTGCTTTCATTTGGAGATCGACAGTTACATCTCTATGGAAAAATAACAGTATTTTCCTTTTCTTCTAAGAAGTATTATAGAACTGTAGCTACTATTCCACTTTCCATCTTTGCACATAAAATACTATTTTAATCTAGTCCTATTCTTTATAGAATAAAGAGAAAAAAAGATATCAGGTGAGAGGCAAGGTAAGCCCTCACAAGAAGAGAATGCTATCTCAATGCTGTTTCAGTCCCGTCAGAGTCTTCATGACCCCATTTGAGGTTTTCTTGGTAAAGATACTGGAGTGGTTTGCCATCTCCTTCTTCAGCTAATTTCCTAGAGGAGGAAACTGAGGCAAACAGGGTTAAGTGACTTGCCCAGGGTCACACAGCTAGAAAGCTGTAGAACTGGGATTTGAACCCAAATCAACGGGGTCCAAGTCTAGTGAAATTTTTACTATACTAATCTACTTAGTCAATTTTAGAAAGAAAAAGAAAGTAACTAAATTTTAGGTATCCTAAGATCAACAGCTCCCCAGTTGATATGGAGAAAAGATGGCACATTCATAAATATTAGTATTTACTGTGACTTGCTACTCACAGGGATTCCATAAGGCACCATAAGGGCCTTTGAACCAGTGACAGTTTAATTGTCTTCCATCAGTATCTTTCAGACCCAGCCCAGGGTAAATGTTCAAAATTGAGCAATCACTAAAATTAGTACAGTCCTGTGATTCCCATGACATGGAGACAAGGAGCTGGTGGTGTGGTAGATGGGAGGGAACATGGCCCAGGAGTCAGAAGATGTGAGTTTATATGGCCAAGCAATGCCTCTTACTGCTTCTGTACCCTTGGGAGAAACTCATTTGACCTCTGTGGGCTTTAGTTTCCTTGGCAAAATGAAGGGGTTTAAGGTCCCTTCCACCTCAGATATACTGTGGTACCTTAAAGTCAATGCTAGAAAGTTGCAAGTCCATTCCGTGGGTTTCCCAGGGGATTCCTCAGGCATTTGTAGAAAAGGATCATAAGGAGCTCAGATGGAAAGTGGGTGTGTTGGAGGCTCGGGGAGATAGAGAACAAGGGACGAAGAAAGCAGGAGTTGGATGAAGTGGAAGGTATGGAAGAAAGGAAGTATGGCTCCCCTTAGCACATAAATGAAATGAAATTTAAATTTAATTAATTAATGTATCACAGTCAACACTAAGGGGTTTAATCTGGGCTAGCCTTGGCAAGGCCCTTCATGGTAACTTCGGGATGAAGGCTCAGAGTCCTTGTACTCAACAGAAGTCTGTGCCTGGGCCAAGGAACTTGATTGGATGTGGGAGTTAATGAGTGGGTGGCATGACCAATCTTGGTTTGCTATCCTGCAGCTGAGGCTGTTTTTTTTTTTTAATCCCTAGTTAGACTGGTTCTTATCAGGAGATCTGGCAGCACTGTAGCCCTGCCTCAGCAGAGGTACACTTTATGATAACTGTGTTTGCACATTTGATTGACTTAGCTCAATTCAATTCAAGGGGTTTTGTAACGATGACAAAACCTAAAAGTGAAAATCAAATTTTTAAAAAATTTTACTATTTTATTTGTGAAAAAAAAATTTTAAATGTTTTTAAAGCCCTCCTACATTAAAACAATTTTCTAATTGGAATGGTCTGCAAACTTTTTATTAATTGTATGCCTCTGTTTAACTCCTACTTACACCTCAAGGTTCAGTTTAAATGCTGTTTTTTTTTTTTAGAAGTCTTGACTGATCTCACCCTCCTTAGAGCACTGCATTGTGGCCAATACTCATCCTACTGCTTAGAGTTGAACATATTTACACATATGCAAAATATCTTTGTCTGTGCCTATCTCTCTCTCCACATACACACACACACACACACACACACACACACACACACACACACACACTCTTACTTCTTTGTCTCCGTCTTCTTAATCCCTTCTCTACTCGAGCATAACTGGAAACCTTCAGATGTGGCTGCTGGGAGTTACCTTGTGTTACTCAAAAGGGGATGGGTATAGTGAGCACAGGATTGTGCTAGGTGGGTATGACTCCATGGCCTCTGAAAGCTCTGATTTACCACTGGGAATCTTTTCATTACAATTTATCAAAAGTTGACTGTTTAAGTATTTCCTTGGTGTGCCTTATTCTTATGTAAATTCAAGATAAAAAAGCAATAATAATACAAAAAAGTAAAGAAGCAATCATCCTATTAATAGGCAAGTTCACACAGGTATTTCCTTAATCAGCAAGGTTCTCTATTATACTTAAAGTTAGGTTCAGTTTATAAAAGTTTAATTGCATTTTGCCCAGAAATAAGGCTATAATGTCACCTTAGTGAAACACAGACCAATACAAAAGAGACTGGGTCTATATCTATATAGGGATGACAAAGTGGATAAAAAATTCAACTTCTCCAGACTCTGATAATCACTTGGACAAGCAGTCTTTGAGTTAGTTCATATACACATGTACGTGCGCACACACACACACACACACACACACACACACACACACACACACACACTTTTTTTTTGTATAAGCCCAGAATTGAGTAGTAGATGACATCATTATATTAAGAACCACAAATGAATTGACGTGTATAGGCCTTCTATTAAAATAGCTCACAGTTGCTCTCTAAGTTAGTAAATGGTCTTAAAGAGTTGCTGCAGCTAAAAAAAAATCCATGACCCTGAAGACAACAAGGTGATAAGTCTCTTCCAAATCAGTTAGGTCAGTCCTAGGAAAACATCCATCCATCACATTGGGTCCATCAAAGCAGAAGGCTGGTGGAGAGGATTATTCTGGGGAAATTTCAAAAGTGCTTTTCGATGACCCCAAACTACTTACTGCTACAAATACCATCCTCTACCCTTGAAGCACGAACATTCTCCTAGTGATGTATATGGCTGGAAATCATGGAACACCAGGATCTCAGAAAAGTCAAACTCATGGGTAGCCCAAAGATCAATGGAAAGCCTGATGCACATGAGCAATGCTGTAAGTGAGAAGCGGAATAGAAGGCATTATCGAGAAGTCTGACTAGAAAAGGAAGTGAGTCAGTCACATAACAAAAATGAGAAATGACAGATGAATACTAGTACCTCAAAGACACTGAAAGAGCAAGAGGAAGAATGTTTTATGGATCAATGGAAGGAAAGAATGCCCCAGGATGAGAAGGTGAGAAGGGACTGAAGAGAGCCCCCGCCCCGACAAATCGTTTGGAAAAGTACAACTTTTCGTGAGTTCACAGCACAAAGGAAGGCCCACATGTGCTAGCCAATACTCTAAGACTTCAAACCACAGCAATGAAATAACCAGGGTTTATACAATACTTCAAGGTGTACAGAGCTCTTCACATGCTAGACTCTGGGAGGTGGGTGCTATTATTATACCTATTTTATAGATATGGAAACCGAGGCTGGTAATATATCTGTTAACAGTAAGAAAGCATGCCAATGACACATTTTATTGTCAGAAATTATTCTGTTATTGTTGTTCAGTTGTGTCTGCCTCTTCATGACCCCATATGGGGTTTTCTTGGCAAAGATACTGGAGTAGTTTGGCATTTCCTTGTCCAGCTGACTTTACAGATGAGGAAACTGAGGCAAACAAGGTTAAATGACTTGCCCAGGGTCACACAGCTCGTAAGTGTCTGAGGCCAGATTTGAACTCAAGAAGATGAATCTTCCTGACTCCAGGCCTGCCACTCTATCCACTGTACCACCTAGCTGCTACTTCAGAAATTATTACCATTGTCCTTGCTAGAAATAGGAGAGTTAGTACAAGGTATTATTACCCTATGGCAGGGCACACCCTCCTCCTTCCTTTCCTTCTCGCTAAGCAAGGTAGGCTATGGTAGACCTATTATAGAGGTCACTTCTGCCTCTCAAGGGATGGTACCTTGCTCAGTGATGGTGGAAGCTGTACGTTGATCACCACAGCCTATCCAAGTAGTATTCTCTGCCTCAGCCCCAACAGTTCAGCTCTCCCCTCAGCTAGGCCTGTACCAGAGACAGCGCCACTCACCGTCTTTCCCTCTTCAGCTTTTGCAAATAACAGAATTTTCTCCAAAGCCTGCAAGCCTTGTCCAGCTTTGTTTAAAGAAGCTCTGTTCTCAGGGCATCTTTGTTAAAGCATTGCTATCCAAACTGCGTAACTTTTAATCGCAAACTATCTGTGAGTGCACTTTAATCCTGTTTCCCTGTAGAACTAAAATAAACAGTACGCAGAGCACTCCAGGGGCAGGGGCTCATCTCTTCCATTATCAGCGCAATAAATATAACCCTTGAAGGAAGTGCCAGTGATCATCTTTAAGTTGCCTCAATTAAAGAGATCAAGACAAAAAAATCAACATTAAGAGCAAGGCCAAAGAAAATCTTTTATTTACAGTGTATTTAACAAGTGGAATGAGAAAAGAAAATAAAAGAAAAGAGACCAAATAGAACTAGCTCGGCCACAAATTCAGGAGTCTACACCACTCTGGGGGGAAAAAGGACAACAGAAGAAATAATTTTCACTTCCTTGAGGACAGGGACTGTCTTTTGCCTCTTTCTACATTGCTAGTATTTACCTGGCACACAGAAGGCACTCAATAAATGTTTATTGATTGATTGATTAATATTTAATTGAACAGTAGCCCACTGGCTCTGTCTAGATGAGGTAGCACAAAGCAATAAAAGGGCATTGAGCCAGGGTCAGAAAACCTGGGTTCACATCCACATCTGTATGACATTGGGCAAATAACTTCAACCCTCTTGGTCTTTGTTTAAGGAGGGCATTGGACTAGGTGATTTCTAGTGTCTCTGCAGGCTCAAAATCCTAGGATACCTTCACAAGAACTATGGACTACCAGTGCTCACTTATTAGGCACTCATTACATGCCAAGCACAGAGAACACGCGATAAAGACAAAAGAGAAGTAATTTCCTGGTCTCTAGGAGCTTACATTCTATTGGGGAGACATGTAAATACAAGAGAGATGTGAGATCATTTTAGTGGAGGCAGGTAATGCACCAGAGTTTTGGGGGATTAGAAAAGGCCTCATGTAGTAGAAGGTTGTCCTTGAGATGAAACTGTAACAACAATGCTACCTGCCACTACTGTGGCTGTGCAAGTCCAATAACAGCAGCACACAGGAGGCTGCTAGCATAGGTTCTTTGATCTGCTTTTCTAAGGAAAGCAACTTTAAGCAGTCTGCAATCTCACTTTAATCAAATATACACATATCATTCACTTAGTTCAAGGGAAAAAGCCAGCACCCTGAACTTCAGAGCAAATACAAACAGAAATTACAAAAAGAGAAAATATAAACACAAATCAACAGACAGGCTTCTAGCTGTCTGACCAAAGCTACACATACAGAGTTACCAGAGAGAGAAGAACCAACATCTGGGTTTTCAAAGCCAGGGGGCTCATTAATGGCTACCCAGAGTCTCCACACCAACACTCTTCCAATGAGTGAGGCCCAAACAAAATGCTAACCTCAGAGCATATATACATTTCTTCATACCTCTCAAGGGTTTCACACCTCTCCTGACCTAACTAGCAAAAGGATGTGGGCCTTCCTACATACAAAGGCAAGACTCAATCAAAAGCACTTGATTGCTTTAGTGCTGAGAAGCATTCCAAAAAAAAGACAACAAAAAGTCCCACTTTGCTTGCCCTTACAGAAATCTGAAGGAAATTTGGGATTCTGAGAAGTAGAGGTGAGGGGGGAGTGCATTTCAGGCATGGCGGGGGAGCCAGTGTGAAAGGACTGGGGAGGACACGGAATGTTGTGTATAAGGAATATAAAGAAGGACCACTTGGCTGGACCAAAGAGTACAGAAGAGTCATAATGTGTAATGAGAAAGGTGAGTTACGGCCAAGTTGTAAAGAGTTTGACAGTACGAAAAGAAAATTTTTTATGATCCTAGAAGTGACAGGGAGCCACTGGGGTTTATTGAGGAAGGGAGCAACATGGTCATTTTTCAGGAAAATGATACTGGTAGGAAAATGGAGGATGGATTGAGGAAGAGAGAAACGAGGCAGGGAGACCAATTAGGAGGATATTAAGTTCAGGTGAAAGGTGATGGAGGGCCTGACCAATGAGGTGGTACCTGTGTGACTGGGGCAGCTAGGTATGCAGCGGATAGAGTACCTGGCCTGGAGTCAGGAAGATCTGAGTTCAAATCTGACTTCAGACACTAGCTGTATGACCCTGGGCAAGTCACTTAACTCTCCCTCTGTTTCCTCATCTTTAAAATGAGCTGGAGAAGGAAATGGCAAACCACTCCAGTATCTCTGCCAAGAAATCCCCAAACGGGGTCACAAAGGGTCAGACACGACTGAAATGACTAAACAACAATATCTGTGTGGGTGAAGAAAAGAATACAGATGGGAGAGATGTGGTGGTAGAAATGAGATTTGGGGAGCTGAGGATGACCGTGATGGCACTGACTTTACAGAAACAGGAAAATTTGGAAGAGGGTGGGGAAAGCACTGAAACCTTCTTACCCCAATCATTTTCTATCTTATTTGCTTTAACTACTAAAGAGTCCACGTGAGCCTTGTCAACAAGTAGGAAGAGTCTTTGAAAATTTATACTTTTTCTACATCACAGCACAAAGACAGAGCCTCGTATTTCAAAGAGGATAAAAGTCTTAGTTATCAGTCTCACATGATAGCCTAAAGTGCCTAAAAAGCTTAAAAGAAAAAAAGGGGGCCATACGGTAAGTAAGGGGTAGTGAGATAGCCCAGGAGATAGAGCACTGGGCTTGGAATCAGGAAGACTCATCTTCCTGAGTTCAAATCTGGCCTCAGACACTTACTAGCTGGGTGACCCTGGGCAAGTCACTTAACCCTGTTTGCCACAGGTTTTCATCTGTAAAATGAGCTGGAGAAGAAAACGGCAAACCACTCCAATATCTTTGCCAAGAAAATCCCAAATGGGGTCAGGCACAACTGAAAACGACAAACAAGGATAAGTAAATCCTCCCTTGGTCTCTGAAGACCTGTGAGATACTTAGCTGCTCTTTGGAGCTGCGCAGGGAAGAGAATATTGAAGAACATATAAAATCTGAAATTAATGGCAACAGCTTTAACCCCCAAGGCCTTGTGCACATTAAGGGAAACAGTATATTTAGTAACGGCCACAAATATTTGTAAGCAAGCTTGGTATTTCCACTATGTAGAGTTATATATGTAAAGGATCCACGTAATCCTCTGTCTATAGGCTCCTCCAGACTTAAATTATGGTGATGTAGGTCATCAGAAATTCCCTCGGGCTAAAATGGGCAGAGTCAGGCTGAGGTTAGATTCTCCCCCTTGTCATTTGCTTAAAGAATGAGCTATTACTTCAGAACGTAGGGAATATAGCTCAAGTGGAAAGAAGACTTAATAATGCATTAAACTAAACTTTGCCAAAAATAACAAACCACTGGCACTATCTCAGTACCCAAAGGGCAGTTTCATCATACAGCAAAAAGTACTCCTTTTAGGTTATACATAATGACACGCATGTGGCCCATGTTGAATTGCTTGACTTCTTAGGGAGGCTGGGTGGGAAGGGAAGAGGTGAGAGAATTTGGAACTAAACGTTTTAAAAACAGATGTTCAAAAACAAAACAAAAAAAGTTTTTGCATGCAACTAGAAAATAAGATACACAGGCAATGGGGCATAGAAATTTATCTTGCCCTACAAGAAAGGAAGGGTAAAGGGGATGGGAGGGGAGTGGGGTGACAGAAGGGAGGGCTGACTGGGGAACAGGGCAATCAGAATATATGCCATCTTGGAGTGGGGGGGAGGGTAGAAATGGGGAGAAAAGTTGTAATTCAAACTCTTGTGAAAATCAACGCTGAAAACTAAATATATTAAATTTAAAAAAAATTAAGATTAAAAAAAGTACTCCTTTTAGAATCTGAAGTTCATTTTTTCCCACCCATAATGAAGTCCCTCCAAAAGTCTCTGCCATTTGCCAATACTCACAGTGAATGATGTTAACCATCGTTTGGGTTTGGGGGATAAAGAGAATAGAATTTGGATCAGTTTGGCAGTTGCTAAGTGCCTACTATGTGCAAGGTATTTCACTAAATCCTGGGGAAGGCATTGGACATATGACTTCATTAGTAGAAAGGACTCCTGGATGGAGAAATCTTTCTACCAGTGTAGGTCAGCATCTTCTCTGCAACTTAGTCTTAGACAACCTCCAGAGAATTGAGAGATGAAGTGATTTCCTCGGGTCACATAGCCAGTATGTGTCTGAGGTAAGACACAAAATCCTAGGGAACACAGAGATGGAAAGTGACAGCGGCTACCTTCGAAGGGCCTACAGTCTAGTGGAGGAAGGGGATAAAATACATACACAAATAACTACAGTATAGGCCAAATTGTGAAAAAAGCCTAAATAGAGAGGCATGAGAGGTTGGGGGAGGGAAGGATCATTTCTAGTTGGGGGATGGGGAGGAGGTCAGAAAAAGCTTCATAAAGGAAGTGTACATATTGAGATTCTTGGAGGGTACCAGGTAGATACAACAGAGAATTACTCTTTTGGCTTTTGAGAGTATATTGTGTGGGGCTCTTTTGTCTGGAGATATTATTTATATGATAGGCACCAGAATTATCAGCGTTAAAATTCAATTCAATAAACATTTATTACTTGCCTATTATGTGCCAGGCCCTGTGCTAAGTGCTAGGGATAGAAAAAGAGGCAAAAGACAGTCTCTGCCCTAAAGAAGCTTACAATCTAATGGGGGAAGAGACAACTTACAACAATATATACAAAGCTTTGTATAAACAGGGTAAATAGGAAATTACCAAGGCAGGGAAGGCACTGGAATTGAGAGGTTGGAAAGAGCTTCTTGTAGGAGATAGGATTTTAGGCAGGACTTAAAAGAAACCAGGGAGGTCAGTAGTCAGAGTGGAGAAGGGAGAACATTCCAGGCATGGGGGACAGCCAGAGAAATGCCCAGAGCCAAGAGAAGGAGGGTCTTTTTCATGGAACAGCTACGTGGCCAGTATCCTTAGAATGAAGAGTACGTGTTGAGGAGTAAGTTGTAAGAGGATTGGAAAGGCATAAGGAGGCTAGGCTATGAAGGGCTTTGAATGCTAAAAAGAGCATTTTGGTTTTGCTCCTGGAGGCAACAGGAAGTCACTGGGGTTTACCGATTAGGAGATAACGTGATCAGACCTGCATTTTAGGAATACCACTTTAGTGGCTGAATGAAGGATGGATTGGACTGGGGAGAGACTTGAGGCAGGTGGGCCTACCAGCAGGCTTTTGCAGTAATCAAAGTGTGAGGTGATGAGGGCCTGCACCAGAGTGGTGGCATTGTTACAGGAGAGAAGTGGGTAATTATTAAAAGAAGCATATTTATTACAATTCTATTTGGTGGGCTCTGTGTTAGGTACTACATGAAACAGTTAAACAGATGCCTCTGGTCATATTCCCTTTGCGATCTTTGGCAGCCCTAGCTAGCTGCTATACCTCTTAAAAAATGAACACAAACCTTTACAAATGCAATAGCACAAAACTATGTAAACACAACAAAAATCTCTCTTTCACCATAACATAAATGGATGAGAAAAAGCACGAAAGCATAAGGAAGAACTTCACAATCAGAAAAATTAGATTTCATTGCTACGGTTCTCACTGATGTCCCTGTTCTGTGATTCCAAGAACTGAAAATATATTGAACTTAACCATTTCATGTGGGTATGCCCCTTTGACTCAATTAGACTGTGAGTCTCTAGAAAGGCAGAACTGTTGAGTCAAATTTCTTTTGTATCTTTCTAGTATCTTACCTAGTTTTATGCATGTAGCACATGGTTTACAAGTATTTCTCCAATTAATAAACCAAGATGAAGAACAAACACAGAAACACCTTGTACAATGTTGCACATACATTAAGTGTTGAAGAAATATTTGTTGGGTGAATGTTAAATAAAATGCAGGAATTCAGGGAAAGTGAGTACTTTTTTTTTTTTTTGGAGAAGGGGACATCAAAAGAATCCAGGGCTTGAAAATTAAGAATGTGTTACTTTTTTAAAAAAAAAAGATGGTACCCTTCTTTGGAGATGGTCATAGGAGCAAATAACATAATGTAATGCAGGTAAACTCTTATAATTAAGATCTGTATTAAATAGATGAATATGTCTTTTCTTAGTTCCTGTCCTTTACTTAATTTTACTTTAACTTATCATTGTCTACAAATAATTTTCTATTACCATTGTTTTAATATACCCTGAGTGTCAATCCTCTTGTCCATTAACCTTCAGATCTTATGTTTGAAATATTTGAAAATCTCCTATGAAAATTACCTTCCTTATTGGCTTAGTTATATCTATTAAACACAAAGCCAAAGAGTCATAAATGAATCCAATATTTGAAAAGAAAAAAGAAAAAGATAATGCTTCAGACAGAAATTCTGTTTCTCCAATAAAAAAGCCCACTTTTTAAAATTTTTTTTAAAAATTTTTGTTTTTGGAGGGGGGAAGGCAGGGCAATTGGGGTTAAGTGGCTTGCCCAAGGTCACACAGCTAGCAAGTGTATCAAGTGTCTGAGGCCAGATTTGAACTCAGATCCTCCTGACTCCAGGGCCGGTGCTCTACTCATTGTGCCATGTAGCTGTCCCTTTGGCCGTCACTAGACCTTGATATGACCACATTTCTTTTTCCACCAGCAAAATCTTACATCGTAGCAAGGCAATTTTCTTAATTTTTTTTTTTTGGAGTTTCATTTCGTTTCATTTTGTTTGAGAATGAGGATGTTTAATGCTTATATACATATGATATTCATCTTCCACATGTATAAGCAATAAAGTGGAAAATACTTGTGACCCTATGGTTGGGATTAGGAGGTACCTCTCATGAAATACCAGCACCAATACCAGCAACCTCAGGCTTAGAGTCTCATTTCTTTCAGGAAAGAGAAGATCCATTCTGCTCTACTCTCTCAATTCCAAAGATACAAGTTGTTTCCAGGGTTGTTCAGTCAGAATGGCAGGAAGAATTTGGTCTCATCATTACTGTTCTTCAGGTAAGTTTAATTTAAAAGAAATGTGGTGTAGAATACCTAAGACCTTGTTGGCTCAAGCACAAATAGTAGTTATAACAAATGAATCATATTCCAAACAAGGAGGAGGAGAAGCAGGTGAAAGGGGCCACCCTGTCAGCTGTGGAGGGGGAAGGAAGGTCACAACACTCCCTTCCAAAATCAACAAATAGGACTGGGGTCCATTTTTTGTGCTAAGGATGTTTAAACTCTAGCCCCATTTGATCCAAAATTAGTGCTTGTTATTTCTACTCATTTTAATACTTGCGGGTAACCTTTCATTAAAAATATTAATTTTTACCATAACTCCACAGGGAAGTAAAGGATTTAACAGACAAAACTGAGGCTTAGAGGTAAACCAAGACAATCAGTAATATAAAAACCTTTAATCCTTAGGAGGTCAAGATTAGTTGGCACACAAAGTAAATGATTCATAAGACAATATCTTTAAATGTATAAAATAATATTTTCCATTAAGATGGTTACCAACCTTGTACACTACAAATGGAGTTCACTTGAGTGGTAGAATCCAATTCATCTAGTATAACTGGGCTAGTCAGTTCAGAGGTGTCAGCACTAGCAGTCACATACAAAAAGGGCTTTTGAAGCAAGAGGACAGTTCGTTCGACACAAATAAGTCTACCTGCCAAAAGAAACATAGAAGATTATTATAGCAATGAAGAAAAAGGTTAATTATTCATGCCAATGAAGATAATGCCCTTTGCCAATTACTTGGAGTCATAAGAGAGAGCTCAGTCATGTGTCAGGTTTATTCCAACAGATTGTCTTCAATGAAATGTGCATTGTGTTATGCATAAGTCCCAAGGCCTCTCAACAAGTACATTATAATAGGTTGAAAAAAAAACCCCAAAACCATATAAACACTGGATCCAAACACAATTCAGGCAGGATTTTAGCTTGATCCCTGAAAAAATAGGCTGACTGATGCAAGCTTACACATTTACAATTTCTTAAACTCTACTTGTTTTCAACAGTGTTCTCTGAGAAGTAGGTAGTCAGGTAGTTTGGATCTCCATAACAAGGTGTTCAAAAGTGGCCCACCTAACTGCCATCTGTCACACATCTTGGATGAAGACTAAAGGAGGGTATGTTGCTTCTTCCAAGGCCATTGGCTGTGACTTCCAGCAGGCATAAGGAAGTAGTCCCTGAGACCGTGTAACAGGCTTCTCCTCAGCCTGCTCAGAGTGTGAACCCTTGGTGGCACTAAGAACTTCCAAGGGCTAAATTATGAACTCATTTTAGCAATGGCAGTAGGAGCAGAATGCAAAACGAGTCACAGCCCCTGATAGCAATCCAAAACTACAGTGGACGACGTAGAAAAAAAAGTCAGGTCAGGGCCTCGCTAGTTTGTTTAGGCCCTGAACAAGTAAATGTTGATGCCTGATAAGGGCAGGGAATATATGTGCCCACTCATTCTAGGTTAACCATTCCATAAATCACCACCATCTCAGAGAGCTCATAGAGAATGGCTATTAGGACAACAGTCTCCAATATCTTAGACAAGAGACTTAACGTGTCTATATCTTGGACCTGGAAATATCTGGAAGGAATATAGTGTCACTTCGTGACTGTACTCCACCCATCTCTGAGCCCAAACCATTAATATTACCATTTTCTTGTAGGACATCTTTGAAGAAGAGGGTATGTGATGTTGCGTCTGTGAGGGCTTCCATGACTTCAAGGTTGATTACACATGATGATGTCACACACACTGGCACAGTCTTTGAGAGGCCAGCAGTTTCCAACTGCAGTGTGGCATCGGTCACTATCAGCCAAATTTCTCTTTGGTCCATAGGAAGATTACTTTTTACCTATGAATTCAAAATAGAGCAAAACCTTTTTAGCTTAAAAGCTATACAGGACAAAAATATAGTGATATAAGATTACTACTATTATTACTACCAGAAATAGGAGAATCTCATTTTACCAGATATTTTTAAAACATTTAGTTCTTTGATATGATGCTACGAATAACTAACTGGCATCTGCCACACTGGGTACCAAAGACCCAAGGGAGGGTGATGATACCTTGTCAGATCATGGCTGAAAGTCCATATTAATACTGATTTGCTGACACAGATCAGATGAATTCTATATACTGAGAAATCTGTTATAATAACAGCCTTTTTTTCCATTTTATCTCAATATGCAAAACCTTTAACAAACTCTTAAACAGCTAAAACAATGGCTACATAATCTTGGCCATTTAACTTCTTTGGGCCTCAGTTTTCTTATATTTCAAATAAGGCAGTGGCTTAGTTAGGGGTGGGGAACCTGTGGCTTTGAAGCCACATATGGCCCTCTTGGCCCTTAAGTGAGGCCCTTTGACTAAATCCAAATTTCATAGAACAAATTCCCTTAATAAAAGAATTTGTTCTGTAAAACTTAGACTCAGTCAAAAGGTCACACCTGAGGGCTTAGAAGGCCACATGTGGCCTTGAGGTCGCAGGTTTCCCACACCAGTAGATGATTTTTAAGGTTCCTAATCCATGATTCTCATACTTGTATTTGAATGCCTGTCTAAAGAAGAAAGGATAAATGTAGGCTTAACACTATGATCCCTATGCCAAGGTCATTGCTTCTGAACAAGTATCCATTTATTCAATAGGTATTTATTAAGTGCCTTCTATGGGCTAGCCCTGTGCTAGGTTCCGGGAGTGCCAAAACAAAAAAACCCCAGATAGTCCCTGACCTCAAACAACTTACATTCTCTTTGGTTGAGGGTGAGAAGGAGCCATTTCCATTGCACAAATTGAAAAACCAAGACTCAATTGAATTAAATGACTTGTTGTAGATCACTAGAAAAGGAAGGCATAGGACTCAGACCTTCTGTTTCTTTCATCACCTCATTTCCTGGTCCCCTCTCTAAACTACCTAACTTAAGTGGTAATCAGTTAATCAACAAGGCGGGCCATCTCCTAATCAGACCCACCAAGGACCATTCCTTAGTACCAGCAACCATGCCCTGGAGGTTTTAACCCTCTCATCTCTGAAACTTCTGACCTGAGGCCCTAATTCCTAATCCTTGCCTCATTTGGCCCCTTCTGGCTCACTTTCTGTGGAATACTTTCTGGCCATCTGCTTGACAGCATTACCAGCAGGCTTGCAGCCTGACTGGTTAAATACCCATACCCAAAGAGCAGTCAATAACAACTTGGAAGAGGGACCTATTCCTGGCCTTTTGCTGTTTAATATCTTTATCAATAACTTGATAACGGCAGAGATGGCATGTTCTTTAAAATTTGGGGATGGTACAAACTAAGGGGGATGAGCAACACACAGAACAACTGGATGGCAGAAGATTTTAACAGGCCAGAACACTGGGTCAAATGAACAAGATGGAATTGAATAGCGATATATTTAATGTTTTACACTTAGTTTAAAGAAAAGGAAAGTTCACAAAAATCAGAAGTGGGGGAGGCGCGTCTGTATAGCATTTAGTCTGAAAAACATCTGGGGGTTTGAGTAGGACACAAGCGTGATAAGATTCAACACTGTGATACTGTATCCAAGAAAGTTGATACAACCTCAGACTGCATTAAGAGAGATAAGGACTAGGGAAATTCAGTTCTGGATGTAATATTTTGGGAAAGATGCTGATAATCTAGGGAGCATCCAGAGAAGAGCAATCAAAATGGTGAAAGGTCTTGAGATCACATTATATGGACTCACTAATTGGGAATATTTATCTTGGAGAGTTGGGGGTGGGGCATACTAGCTGTCTTCAAGTATTTGAAAGGTTATCTTAAAGAAAAGGCTTCTGCTTGAAACCACAAGGATTCAAGGACCAAAGGGTGGAAGGTGCAAAAAAGGCAATTTTAAGACTGATACATGTAAAATTTTTCTAACTATCGAAAGCTGGAATGGGTTCCCCCTCGCTAGAAGTTACTAAGTATATAATAGTTAGGAATGCTTTACCAGGGATTTTTGTTCATTCAATTCAGGGATGGATTAGATGGTTTCTGAGGTTCCTTTTCATACTGAAATTCTGTAGCAAGAGGACCACAGCCAGAACAATCTTAAGTGGTTGTGAGGAGGATGAAGAGTCAGTAGAGGATACTGAGGAGTGGTCAAAGGTAGTTGAACTGGGATGGTATAAGGTCTTAGAAGCTAAAGAGGAGAGAGCATCTATAAATTCAGGGTGGACAACGGATCAGACAAGGCAGAGTTTCTATATCTTCATTCATCTTTTTCCTCCTTTTCTCTGAGAAAGAAGCAGCATTTCTCCTTCCTAAGGTTGACACCTCTCCTTGGGTCCTCAACACCTTTCCCTTGCTTCTTCTTCAGAAGCCTCTCCCATTTTTCTTTTTCAGCTTCAGTTTCCATCTACTGGTTCCTTCCCTGCTGTCTATAAACATGCTTTGCTCTACATGATCCTTAAAAAATTTGCCCTTGACACTGAATCTCCTCATCCTTTATCCTCCTTCCCTTTCACTGCCAAACTCCTAGAAAGAATTGTGTTTGCCGCTTCTAATTTCTTATTATCCATTCCCTTTGTTACTCCTTTCATTCTGGTTTCCAGTCTCATCCACTACTGATAGAAACTGCTTTCTCCACGGTTATCAATGACTGCTTTATAGTGAATATTAATAACATTAATGGTCTTTTCTCAGTCATCCTCCTCCTTGATGATTCTGAAGCTTTTGACACTCGGCCTTGATAATCTCTTCTTCCTCTACCAGTTTCCATGACATTTTTCTTTTTTGGTTCTCCATTTTACAAGTATGACTACTTCTCAGTCTCCTTTGCTGGATTTCCCATTTTCAAAAAGGGTCTGTCCTGTGCCCTATTCTCTTCCCACTGTGCATTCTTTTCCTGGTGTAGATGATGGCATCTACTCCTGTGGGTTCAAGCATCTTATCCACACAGAGGACTACTGAATTTCTCTTTCTCTCTCCAGCCCTAATCTCTCTTCTGAACTCCAATGCCTCACTGTCCACTACATGCTGGACGCCTCTACTTGGATGCTGCGTAGGCATCTCAAAATCAGCATTCCAATAAAAAACTTAATATTCCTACTATACCTGACCCTCCTTCAAATCTCCTAGCCACGTAACTTTAACACAGTGCCTGGTAGTCATTAGGTACTTAATAAATATTTATTGATTGAGTTATCCCTGAACATTCTCCCTTCCATGTCCCACAAATTCAATCTGTTGTAAGGTTTTGTCATTTCTGCCTCCCAATAACTTTTATATCTGTTCCTTCTTTCCGTTCACGTCTACTACTTCAATTTAGGTACTCATCCCCTCTAACTTGGACTACTATAAAAGCCTATTAACTGTTCTTCCTGCTTCTAGTCTCTCCCTCCAATCAGGCAATTAGCACTCAGTAAGCACTTATTCCATTCCAGGCACTAAACTAGGCACAGGGGATACAGAGGCAAAAGACAGTCTCTCCCCTTGAGGACTTTATATTCTACTAAGGAGGAACAAAATGTTTTACAGATGATAAGATACGAGATGTATATAAAATATGCAGTGATTGATGGGGACTCTTAACAACTGGGGTAGCAGAAAAGGCCTGACAACACACCCAATTAGCATCGTAACATGAAACAGTACCTTATCAATAAAGTACAAGAAATTGTTCTTAAAAATGGGTAAATGGCCTTCATCCAATGGGCAAGCACTGAATGACTCTCATTGACCCAGCCCATCTTTTCAATATCCTTGAGAATGTTTTTACTCCTGTTCTAAATGAGCAGTATGGTTTAGCCACAAAGAGAGTGGGACAGCTTCTGGATTTAGACCCAGAAGGTGAATTATGAAAGCCAGCACAATTGAGGTCCTATGGGCTATGGTTGTAGCCTTTACAAAGTAACCACTGTTGGACTCTTCTTCCATGTTGTTTCTCTTCTGTTGACTTCTTCTTTTCTGTAATTAGTATCTTCTCACAATATGAACGGGATTTTGTTTAGATCCACCTCTTGGTGGAAGCTGAGAATTGAAGGGAGCTAAGGGTTCTTAGAGGCAGCTTTCTAGGCATGGTGGAACAGCAGATAGAATGCCAGGTCTGAAGTCAGGAAGACTCATCTCCCTGAGTTCAAATCCAGCCTCAGGGACTTCCTAGCTGTGTGAACCTGGGCAAGTCACCTCATCCTGTTTGTCTCAGTTTTGTCATCTGTAAAATGAGCTGGAGAAGGAAATGGCAAACTACTCTAGTACCTTTGCCAAGGAAACCCCAAATGATGAATCAGACATAACTGAAAACAACTGAACAACAAAAGGCATGGGAGACACATTGTGCAAAGAGTGAAATGCTGTACACAGGGAACAGCAAGAAGGCTGGTGTATAGAGGGTGAATAAGGTCGAATCAGTTTGGAAAGACAGGTTGGAGCAGATTTTAAAGCATTTTACAGGACAAATAGAGGAATTAATATTTTATCCTAAAGGCAACTGCGAAGCTACTGGTACCTCTTAATCAGATCTCCAAGAGGTTGCATTTTGGCAACATCAATGTGGTGGCATGAAGAAAATGGATAGGGGAGGGGTGAGCCTGGAGGCAAGGCAAACTAATCAAGAGACATAGACCTGGAAACAGAGAAGATGTGCATAGATTGGGGAATGGCTAAACCTGTGGCATGTGAATGAAATAGGATATTACTATGCTGCAAGAAATAATGTGTGTGATGAATATAGAGAAGCATGCAAAGATTTACATTAACTGATGCAGAGTGAAGTAAGTGGAGCAAGGAAAATAATATACACAGCAGCCATAACAATGTAAATGTTAAGAACAATCACATGTCAAAAAATTAAAATTGAATATAACAAAATTATAAAGATCAAGCAGGTCTCAAATGAAAAAAATAGGAGAGGATGCCCCCAACCCACCCTTTTGTGGAGGCAGGTGGTCCACAGGTGTTATACTTTGTGGAAGTTTTTGGACCTTTTTGATTTATCAATCAGTTTGCTTCTCTAAAAAATACTATTTGTTATATGAGATGGCTTCCTAGGGAAGGGAAGAGGGACTTATACTTGGGATAATTATGATAATATAAGAAACAGAAGACACCAATAAAAATTTTTATTTTTTTTTTAAAGAAGCTATTGCAAAAGGCTGTGTGAGAGGTGATAAGGCCTGGAAAAGGTGGTTGTGGTATGAACAGAAACAAGATAGATGGGAGAGATGTTAAGGAAGGGAATTTGACAAGACTCGGCAACTGACTGGATGGGGGAAGTGAATGAGGATGAAGAGTTGAGGATAACTCCTGTGAACTGGAAGAATGGTGGACTATTTGATAGAAACAGGGAAGTTAGGAAGAACAAGGGGTTTATAGGGAAAGATAACAAATTTGGTTTTGGACATTCTGAGTTTGAGACGCATGTGGGACATCCTGGGAAATGTCCAGGAGACAGTTAGAGACAAGAAATTGGAGCTCTGGAGAGATAAGAGGACTAGATTTGATAGTTATTGGCATAGAGATGACTCCCAATTGACAATCCACAAATCTGCTAAACTAGTTTTCCTAAGGTATATAGATATCTGATCATTTCAATCCTGCTTAAGAACTGTCAGTGGCTCCCCACTGTCTTTAGGATAAAAAAGAAATTCCTCAGCCTGGCATTTAAGACCCTTTGTAGTCTGGATCCTACCGACCTTTTCATCCTAATTTTGACATTATTTCCTTTCATGAACCATGCATTCCAAGCAGACAGGACTCCCAGATATTCACAGAACTTGACACTCTAGGCTTTGCCCCTGGGTATTTCCATAGGCCATCTCCCCTACCTGGAATTCACTTCCTCCTTATACCCCAGGAATTCTAGTCTTCCTTCAGCTCAGTGTTTCTTCTCCCGTGGAGTCTGCTCCATTTGTGTCTCTGCTTTACTTGCTCCTCTACCCTGACCATAGACTGTAAAATCTGTCAGAGTAGGGACTACTTAGTTTTTGTCTTTATAAGCCCAAGCTTCTAGCACAAAGTTTTGTAAGGAAAAAGCCCTTAAGTTTTTGTTGAACTGAATTGAATCAAAGAGTATAGACGGAACAAGGGCCCTTGGATTTGGGGACTTGGAGGTGACCTTTGAGAAAGCAGTTTTAGTCTACGAGTGGAGTAACCAGCCTGCAGCGAGTTAAGGAAAGAGTGATTGGTGAGGTAGTAGATACAATATTTATTAAGTGCTTACTAGGTACCATACCCTGTGTTACAGTAGTAGGGTTACAAATGTAAGCAAGCTAGATGGTCTCTGACCTCAAAAAGCTTACATCCTATGTGGGAAGGCAAAGCATGAAGGGGTGCTGAAAATTGGGGTTTCAAGGGGATGCTTGGTGGCCTGGTGTGGAGAAGGTGGGAAAGGAGTATGGAAGTCTATTTCCAGGCAAGATAAGGTAAGGGCTTACCTATCAGAGACCCATGTCTTGGGTCGAGTCCAAGGTTCCACTGGGTTAGGGAAGATGATCGGAGCAAACGCGGCATGGTATGGAGACCAATGGAAGTAGAGTAATTTGGTGTAGATAGCTTTTTCAATAAGTACAGTAAGAAAGGGGAGAAGAAATATAGGAGGGTAGCTGGATGGGATAGGGTTGGGGCTTTTTTGTTGTTCTTTGTTTTGTTTTAATAACTGGAAAATCCTGAGACCTCCAATTATAGAGCTCTCCAAGGAAAGACTGGATGACCATTAATTGAGGACACTGTAGACGGTTCTCAGTCACGTACTAGTTGGGGTGGATGGCCTGTGGGGTTCCTTCCAACTATGGAATTATGTGATTTTTAGCATGTTTGCAGGCAGATGAGAAGAAACCAGTGGGGAGAGATTGAAGATGAATGATAGAGAATAGATAATTTCAGAAGCAAGGCCCTAAGGACAACAGGAAGAGATGGGACCAAGGATAGAGGCTGAAGGATAGGCCTTAGCAAGGTATAGAAATAACTTTCTATGTTTGAGACTGAAGAAACTAGAAAATGGGAGATAATGCCAAGAAATTTCAGAAGCAGAAAAGGGGAACTGATGATTAATCCATTTTCTAGAGGGCTGAAGAAAATCCAAACTCTCCTTAGGAGTTTTGAGGACCCAGTCATTTTTTGAGTAGACATTATTATTTCTGATTGTTTCTCTGTCTCCTTTACTTTTTCCTCTTTTTATCTTCTAAGGCACATCTCCGGTGACAAGAAAAAAGATAAAATGTCTTCTGTGTAAAATGACACATATATTACAATAAAAATTCAACAAACTAGAATAGTAAGAAGATGGGGCAATGTAGTAAGGCCATTTTTTGGTGTTGTTAAATAACTAGAAAGGCATTTAAAAAAATTTTATACTTAACTGTTGAAAATGTTTATAAGATAAATTCTTTCATTTTACTCTTACTAATTAGAGTGAAATGAATATAAAGTAAACTTTCCTTTAATGTGTTGGGATCTTGAGGCACATGGTTTAATCATACCCAAAGTACATTATCACTGTAGTTGCTTATTTAAATACATACCTAATTCTAGCTCCTTCCATAGAATCAGAGTTAGATTTGACCTTAAAGGTTTTTTAGTTTGTATCTTTCTTGAAGATGTAAGGTGAAGGGGAAACTTTTTTTTTCTAATTGAGGTTTCTGGTTAGGTGGGTTTTGATTAATTGGGGTTGTAATCAAAGTATTCTCAACTCTTATTTACTCACACCCATTGGGAGCCATAACCTACTGCTAAGTTACACCACCCTGCCATCAAGTTGCTGGGCGGTGCCCCCATTTTTCTTGGCAAGAAAACTTAGGAGAGAAGTTAGAGGCAGAGACCTCTGATGTAGCTCCCTGGATTGCCTTTCATCTAGCTGACCAGATTATATTTCATTTTGTTACCTTCACCAACTCTTCCCTCCATGGGAAAAGATAATCCGAAGTTGACCTCAGGGCCAACAAGCGACATGTACCTTCTTTTTACTCTGTTACCTTTAGCTGGAGCCCAAGGGGACAGAGTTGGAGGACAAAATGAAACCTGGTGTAGGAGGGCAGGTATAAATACTGGTCATGCTATTATTGCCACACACCTTTTTAGCATATAGCATCTTACCTATATTGCTAATGGCAAATTCAGAATGAATAATTGCATAGTCATTGCCATTTGACCTAGAACACTTTTTAGAATAACTTGAATGTATTTGATGCCACATATATCGCTTCAAAACATACAGCACATTTTAAAATTAGCATTGTAATGGGGACAGAGATGAAAAAAAAAAACAACCTAAACTCCTTTGTAAATAATGGTTTCAGCCTCCTTTGCTATCAAACATTTCATCACAATGAGAAGGCAAAACAGAAGAATTGGACTAGGACATTATTAGGGAGGGGACAGTGGAGGCAGCTAGGTAGGCCTGGAGTCAGGTAGAACTGAGTTCAAATCTGGCCTCAGACACTCACTAGTTGTGTTACCTTGAGCAAGTCACTTAACATCTGTTTGCCTTTATCCACTGGGGAAGGAAATGGAGAATGACTCTAGTATCTTTGCCAAGAGAACCCCATATAGGGTCACAAAGAATCAGACATGACTAAATGACTGAAAAACAATACTCCTATTGAACTCACTCCTGCAATCACAAATGGAATATTGTATTTAGTTCTAGATGTCACATTTTAAGAACATGAGTTTCCAGAAGAAGGGAACCAAGATGATGATGATGATAATAGTTACCACTTATACAGTACTTTAAAAGGCACGTTTAGGGGTTTACGGAACACTTTACATGTTTTTTCTCATTTGATCCTCTGAACAACCCTGTGAGGTAGGTGCTTTTATTATCTCCATGTTACAGATGAGGAAATTGTGGCCAAGAGGTTATGTGACTTCCTAGCGTTTTTTAAAAAAATTTTTAATTAATTAATTTTTAGTTTTCAACAGTCACTTCCATAAGATTTTGAGTTCTAAATTTTTTCCCTTCCCTCCCCAACCGCCTCTCCAAGATGGCATGCATTCTGATACAGACTATACGCATATGTACATATATATACATATATATTCATAATCATATTTTCACTTTAGTCATGTTGTAAAAAAGAATTAGAACCAAGGGGAGAAACCACAAGAAAAAAGAAACAAAAAAAGAGAGCAAATGGTATGCTTTGATCTGCATTCAGAGTCCATAGTTCTTTTTCTGGATGTGGACGGCATTTTCCATCATGAGTCGGTTAAATGACTTTCACACTGCCACACAGTTGGGTCATAATAAGAGTCGGGGCAATAGTAGAATTCAGTAGAGGGCCTATAGTTCATGCTATATGGGAAGTAGCTAAAGAAACTAGAGAAGACCTAGGTGGAAATGCTAGGTATCTTCAAGAATCTGGATGCTGATCATGAAGAAAAGACAGGCTCTGCTTGGCTCTAGAAAGCAAAGTAGGGATGATAATGAGGAGAAGTTACAGCTGAAAATTTAGAACTGACATAAAGAACACTTTCTAAAACTAGAGCTATCCCAAAGTGGTGCAGGCTACTCTGGAAGATAACTGGTTCCAGCTCATTGGAGGTCTTTAAGTCAAAGGCTTCATGACAAATTCAGGTATGGATTGGACTAGGCGGCCTCTGAGCTACCTTTTAACTCTGACATTCTGTGATCTTGTTAATTGGATAAATTAAGTTTTTCAAATTAATGTGCATTTTTCTCAAGAGTAAAATGTCATACATAATTTTAAAAGGGGATATTTTCCTTTTTGGTGAACAAATAACATGAAGAAATAAATATCAGAATGATTCATTTGCTTGAGAAGAATTATATGATTCATAAAATTATGCTGACAGAAATAAATGTACCTATCTCTAGATAATGTAAGTCCTCTGCCAATTCATAAAGGGAAGAAAAGAAAAATGCTCCAGAACATAATAACAGTGTCATTTACAGGATATCTTTCACATTTGAATGAGCTAGGAATTTAAAAATATTCTTACAATTACAAATAGAGCATTTTGTTTTACTAGGAAAAGAACCTTGCATCTTCAGTTGTTATCAGTGATATTTTGACTTTAGACATTTTTTAAACTGCAAATGAACATAAAGTTAAATTCTTTGTAAACATGATTTTTAAAAATATTTTATTTTTATCCCCAATTACATGTAAAACAATTTTTAACATTCATTCTAAATGTAATAAACAAATACATAAATGAAAGCTAGAAAAATCTGTTAACAATTAATTATCAGATAATTACTAGGTATTACTAAGGCCCTGAGAAGGTCCTGGCACTATTCTGGGAGCTCTGAAGAACACAGAGAAGTAGCTATTATTAAGACATCTTAAACTCAATGTGTCTAAAAACTGAACTCACTGCCTTTACCCCCTAAACCCTCTCTTCTTTTCAACTTCCTTATTTCTGTTGAAGGAATCATCATCCTTCTACTGTTTCAGGGTTCATAATCTTGGTATTAGGCTGGACTCCTCACTGAATTGTACCACACACATTCAATTGCTTGCCAAATTTTGCAATTTTTATTCTCACAATATTCCTTGAATCTCACCCCTCTTTCCACTCACACAGCTATCACTTTAGTTTAAGGCCTCATTTGAATTCATCAAGGGGAGCTAGGAGCTGCCATTTTGGTCTTTATAATTTTGAGAATAAAGGTCATTTTCCTTGGTGTAAAGGAAAAAAAAAACACAAGTTAAAATAAGAATGAATCAGCTTTGCCTTCTCTCTGTTGTCAATTATCACTCTTCCATCCACACCAATTATCACTCTGAAACATTCTCTAATCTAATCCTCTTCTTTTTTCTAACATAGCTCTACTGACACCCTTCACCTTTTAGTTATTTTTGGTGGTCCTACTCGTTTGGATCTTTAGTATCCCTAACTATGCTTGGCTTTTCTCTCCTTTAGCTCTATTTTTACTTAAACCCAAAGGTTCCCATCATTTCTACCCCTGGTTACCAGTTAGTAACTAACCCTTTCAGTAAGAATCAGATTCAAGACAGAATTCCTCCAAGCTGCTTTTTCTACCTTTTGGTAAGTGAAATATTAAGGTAAATTGAAAGGTTGCAATGGGTTTGGTGGAATACTACTGAGTTGTAAGGATGAAAGAGATGGTTTCAGAGATACTTGGGAGGACTTGTTCAAACTGAGCGCAGAATGAATTGAGTAGCAATAAGAGAAAATTTATACAACAACAACATTGTAAAGACAATTAACTTCAAAGGCCTTAAAAACTCTGAAAGATTCAATGACTGTCTATGATTCCAGAGAACCAATGATGAAGTACTCTACTCCACTCCTGACAGAGAGGCGACAGACTCAAGATAAAGAAGGAGAAGCACACTCTGGACATAGCTAATGTGGGAATCTATTTTCCTTGACTTGTTGAAGTATTTTGTCTTTCTTTTTGCACCAATGATGGTGGGGGAGGACAATGAGGTAGAGAAAACAATTGCTTGTTAATTGAAAATTTTTTAATTATTTGATGGTAGTTTTGCAAATATAATCAAGAGACTTAAAACTGAAAGGGGAAGGGAAGCTTCAGCTGAACACCCTCTATTCTATTTAGACCTTAATAGATTAGACTAATGTAACATGTCTAATAAGATGGTATTTAATGAGGATAAACTTAAAATATTAATACTTGGATTCAGAAAATCGATTACATAAGGACAGGATGGGAAGTCATAGTAAGACTGCAGTTTATCTAAAAGATCTTTGGGTCTTTAAGTGGATTGTAAACTCAATATCAATCAACAGTGTAACATATTAGACTGAATTCATTCTTAGACTGCTTTGAGAGAAGCATGTTCTTTGTTATGGTGAGACCACACTTGGAGTGCATATTATGTCTGGTTTTACATGTCATATTTTGGGATGGACATTCCAGCCACACATTGTCTTCAGTGGAAGGTGACTAGGATGGTCCATTAATCAATTTCTTAACTAAATATTCTTTTTTGGTTTATAGGACTGTTTTAGGTGACATTTTTGATGCTGTTGATCATTAAAATCCATCTATTTTTACAGTGAAAATTTGTATTTCTGAAAGAAAGGTAAATTTCTAAGTAGAACACTGGCCCTGGAGTCAGGAGCACCTGCGTTCAAATCTGACCTCAGACACTTGACACATGTACTTGCTGTGTGACCTTGGGCAAGTCACTTAACCCCAATTGCCCTGCCTTCCCCCCTCCAAAAATGAAAGAAAGAAAGAAAGAAAGAAAGAAAGAAAGAAAGAAAGAAAGAAAGAAAGAAAGGTAAAATCCCATTAGAAGATTGACTTAAAGACCTGAAGGATATAGCTTGGAGATGACAGATTTAGGAGAGATATGACAAGATTCAGCTCAAATGCCACCTCCTACCCAAAGCCAATCCCTGTAATTATTAGCACTCTCTCTGTCATCAAATTATCTTGAATTTACTTATAAATTTACATGCTTCTTGAGGGCAGGGCCTCTCGCCATTTTTATCTTTGTACCTTTGCTCATAATTTATGCTTAATAAACGATTGTTAAATGAAGGAATCATTGTGGAAGAGACACTAGACTGACTGGTTGGGGGTAGAATAATGAGTGATGGGAAGAAATTGTAGAAAAAGCAGATTCATGAGGAATCATGAGGAAAAATGTCCTATACATAAGCACTTCCCAGCAACAGACTGGGAGCAGTCATGGAGGTAGCAGGGCTTCTTCTGCAGCACTATAATTTGTCCAGAGGATACTATGGAGGGGATTCCTATTAAGGCATGGCCTAGGAAATGTTACTCTCAGGTTCAGCCCAATTTCATAACTGATTCTGTGATGTTTACAAGTAGCAAATCATTTCAATTTGGCAAATGCTGTTTAATAAGCTCTGACTATGCCAAATGTTAGAAGAAGGCCTAATGTCCACGTGCTGTTTGTTTAGGTTTGTTGTTGGGATGAAACAGGGACTGGAAACTCATTGAATAGTTCACAAAAGAGGTTAACTTTGCCCTAGCAGCAAGGCTAGGCAACTAGCATATAAAGATAAAAGAAACACTTAGCTTTTCAAAGAAGTAGGGCCCCACCCTCTTTCCCCCAAATGGAAATTAGTCAGCCTAGCTGGATAGGACAACTTGTGGTCCTCAGTACAAGGGGCCCTGACTCTACGAGGGTGTGACTTTTTGTGCCTTTAAGTAACCAGAAAATTGCCCCATGAAGGGAGACAGGGGCACAATCAAGTCCCAGTGACAAATTTTGTTGCCTTTTAGGGAAAACTAGAGCCTATTTCAGGGAAAAGGGGAACCCTGGTCCTATCACATATATTATAAGCCAGGTATTGTGTTAGGCACTATTCTCAGGTAACATATAAGAAGAGAATCCGTCAAAAAGAAAAAGAAAAGGAAAACAAACATTTGCATAGTGACCAAAAATCACTATTATCAAAAGAAGAATGTTAATCAGAAGTAGTAGTAAAGTTATCATGTCAACTTGTTCTGAACACAGAGGCCGCAGAAGACAATAACAGGAGGATCTGGTTACAATAGAGCACAGTAAACAGCACAAATGGAATTTATTTATCGTTTTTTTTCCTTGTCTAATAGAATTCTTAATCCAAATAGCAACAACTAAAAAATTAAAAAGGATACCCTGCTTCTCTCTTTAGCTCCTGATAGGGTTATGCATTCAAAAGGTCTAGGAAGAGAAGACATTTATTTCCTTTATCAAGTAAAAAATTTAAATGATTATCTAGAGTTTGCTTTCCTGATGGTAATCACTGAGTTTGTTCAGTCAAGAGCTTCCTTACAACAGGTTCAGTTCAGTCATTTTTGAGCCGAGTCTGATTTTTCGTGACCCCTCTTGGGGGTTTTCTTGGCAAAGATACTGGCATGGCTTGCCATTTCCTTCTCCAGCTCATTTTACAGATGAGGAAACTGAGGTAAACAGGGTTAAGTGACTTGCCTAGGGTCACACAGCTAGTAAGTGTCTGAGGTTATATCTGAACTTGGAAGATGAGCCTTCCTGGCTCTAGGCCTGGAACTCTATCCACTTCACCACCTAGATTCCCCCACTTATAACATACTGAAGGTGAAAAACAAATCTTTATGACAAAGGACAGACAAGTTGCAACTTACAACATTTTATGTAGAGAGTTTACAAATGTCCATTTCATAGAAGAGAAAATGGATACTGGGGAAGGAAACATTACCTGTCTAAAGTTAAGGAGCTGGGACCTGAACCCAGATCTTTTAATTCCAAGGGCAGGGTACTTTCCATTATGCACTGTTGGGGGGAAGGGGATGGTCAGAGTTCGAACCCCAGTTTCCTCACTGCATCTTTCTAGACAATGTTTAAAGTTCTGCTCCATTTATAATGACTCAAAACTTTGATATTAATGACCACCGTCCGATAACCAAAAAACATGGTAATAGAACCAGGTTACATGTGTCATTTCAACAAGGTAATTTTTCATTCTTCTTTACATTCTTCTGCCCTTCCCTCATTGCTTTTGCTGACTTCTCCCTAAAATAAACATTAGGGGAGAGATCTATTTGAGAGACAAGCCTAGATAAGATACAGTTTTGGCCTTCGAAGAGCCCATAATCTTAACAGGGAGAAAATAACCCCACAGATATGTGAAGACCTGCCATAGAATTCCTGCGTAAGAGAGAAAAGTGACAGTGGCAACACAGCTTCGTCAAAAGTATAATGAGTCAGGAGTCAAAAGGCCTGCATTCATTTTCTAGCTCTCTCTTTACTTGCAACTTTTAACTCATTTGAAATATGAGGATATTAGATCTGCCCTGCCTACCTAAAAGGACAGCTAGGATCAAATGATACATGAATACATCGGAATGAACTTTGACTGGAAAGCACCATGCCCACTATTATTAACTAGATAGGGGAATTAAAAAGAATAGCTTTTAATGAAAAATGGCCTCCTAGAGATAGGACTTCAGGAAGGCTTTTAAGAAAAATGAGGAAGGAATCTGTTAGTTCAGAGACTATTTCATTCATCAGATGGTCTAGATCAGGGCTCCAGATTGAGGCTCCTGCGTACACGAGGTTCTTTCATGCACAACCTCGGGTCTCTTTCAAAAACTAATTTATCGGCTGGAATGTGTCAGGGCACTACACTGACTCTGGAAGCCACACAGCAACCCCAAGGCTTTTATGGTTGATGGCGATTTGCAGATGTTGCTCCAGAACTGAATCTCTGGCTTAGATAAAGTGGGTTCAAGTCACCTTTCAGGCATTTAATAAAGACCCCAGGGGCAAATCAAATCCCTTCTTGGCCTCTCAGTTTCCACATTTGTAAAATAAGAGGGTTAGAAAAAATGACTTCCAAGGTCCCTGCTGGCTTTAACATTCTGTGATTCTATAGGTTATAATGAGGGACGGAAATAGTGATTTGGGGGAGAGCAGCAGATGAAAGGTTTCTGCCCTTAGTGTCTTACATATTGTTATTTTGCCATTTAAGAGGCCAGGGAACTTTAAGGCAAATGATTATGGGTGTACAAATTTAGAGCTTAAATATATCTCAGAAGTCTGAGGAACACAGATTTAAGAGTGAGGAGGGATGTCAGAGGTCATTTAGTTCAGTCTTTTCATTATAAAGATGAGGAAACTGAGTCCCAAGGAGGTTAAGTGACTTGTCTAGAAATCTATAGATCATACTTGTCAGAGGCTGGATTGGAGCCCAGGTTGTTTGACAAGGAAACTAAAGTTCTTTCGACTATACCAGGGGTAATTAGTTTTAATTGCCCCCAAGGGTGGTGATAAGAAATGCTGATGTTCTCTATTGGCATGCTTAGCCAAGGAGAGAAATAAAGGAAATAAGTGAGAAGTCAGAAAGGAAGAACTGGAGACAAGAAGAAAGAGATGCATGTGGCAGAGTAGTAGACTTCCCCCTCCCAAGGGACCATCAACAGGTGGCATATGCCCACTTTAGGGATTTCTCTTTGATATTCACTCAACAAGTATTTATTGCATCTTACTATGCACAAAGGACTCAAAAAGTACTGATGTCTAATTGTGAAATATCAATATAATTAAAATGTCTTGCCTTTTCAATGGGTGGGGGAGGAAGCAGAGGAAGGGAGAGAATTTGGAACTAAAAAAAAGGCATTTAATCCCTTTAAGCTGATAGCTAAATTCTCCAGCTATGACCATATCAACCATACAAAATAATTATCTAATACCATATTATCTATATGAAAAGCTGCTAGGACCATACTATCTAGTGTAGCAAGTTAGAGAATCATAGTAACCAGCACATGTGGGTAGGTAGCATTTTTTTCTTTGGCAATTATTAATGCATAGTATTTTCTATAGTGTCTCCAGAACAACCGAAAGAAATGGATTTTTATAAGTCCCTGCCTTTTTAAAAGTTTCTTTCTCTTTATTTTTAACAGATGAAAACTTCCTTTCCTCATGTAGCCAACTTGATATAAATCAGTTTGGCAGGAACAAGCTTATAAACCTCATTCGTGAAGATTATTTTAAAAATTAAAATTTTTTTTTCAATCCACAAAAATTCTATCTTCTTTTTCTTCCATTTCCTTACTTCCCCTTCCCAGCCTCCACCTCCAATGAGAAAGAAAAACAAAACCCCTCTTATAAAAATGTAGAGTCAAGCAAAACATATTTCTGAGTTGGCCATGTCCAACTATATATATATATATATAGATAGATACAGATATAGATATAGATATAAATATATATAGATATATATATATCAGTCTACACTCTGAGTCCATCATCTTTCTGTCAGGAGGTAGGTAGTATAATTTAGGTAAATTTGAAACCAAGCAGGCTTTAGAGGGCCATAAGATACAAAGAAATCTCCAAAGGATAAGCTGACCTTCAATTAGATTTCTCTGCTACAGAGAAATCAAACTGATCTTGGTTTTGTTTGCTCAGTGGTTCATAAAACAGATAAAGTTATACACATATTTTTTTGTGAGACTAATAATTCTTTTCTAAACTCCAGTGGTTACTTCCTCATGTGGGTTGTTTACATTCTACCCATAAGTGAGGTTGTTCTTACCTGCTGATGAATTAATTTTTAGAAGGCAAGAAATAACAAAAAACAAATTTTTTTTTCAATGGGAAATTTTAAGTCTCTCTTAAGTGACTTGGATTAGCACTAATGTTATTTTCTTAGTGATGATCAACATTAGGTTTCTAGGAGGATGTGGATCATATTATCTCTAGCCTGACTGAGAATATTCTCTTTTTTAGCCAACTTCCAGCTGTCTAAAGAAATATTGTTGTGTGGCTGGTAAACAGATGACAAGATCAGTCTGGACCAGGACAGAGGTTGACACTCACAAGAATCATTTTAAGGAACTCACATGGACTCCAGTGGTTGCTGTCAATAGCTCTTTCGACATAGCTCTGTGCAAAGACTGTGGTTAAGACTATTTCTAATTTGGCAAGTAGTTATCTATCCTTTGTTTCCCTTTTCTGGGCAGCTTGGTGTAGCAGAAAATGGCTGAACTCCAGTGATTTAAGAGAGTTAAAAGATTTTCTGTTGTTCTTTTAAAAAATGTTGCTACATTACAGCTCTGATGGATCTCTGAAAATTCAAATTCCTTTTCAATAAAATCACCTTCTCTCACATTCAGAACATTTTTGAGCATGGCGCCTATTAGATAAGAAAGATTACCTGCAGCCTTTGATATATCACTCGGGCCTGGAAACTGCAACGATGACCCCCAAGACCACCTGCCTGAAACACCATTTAGAGAGACGGAAACAAGTAAGACAAATGATATGAAAAGCACGGGGGAAAAGAAAAGGGAGAGGGAGTTTTAAACAAAGACGTTACCTTAAGAATGTCTTGTAGGGAATATATGGATGGGGGCCGGTAGATAGTAGAAAGTGTGTTTTCTACTTTTATGCCAACTTCTCCTGGCTCTGGACAAGCAGTGAGTATATAACAGAAACTGGGAGGCTTCTGATGAGCTTTCATCTGCTTAAAATGAAGGGGAAAGAACTAAAAAAAGGACCCAACGTGATTTTCAAATTAAATTACCTGGAATCAACACTTTCTTGATAACTGTTCTACAGAAATAGTGCTTTAGTTCCTCTTGGACATTTACCATGCTGGTTTGACTGGTATGACAACGCCAGGTTTAGCTCTTGGCTCAAAGAGGACTGAGGCTACATTTATGAACACTATGTAAAGCTTTGAGGATTGAGAGCTATGGTCAGTCAGGCTGTGCTATAGAATGAAAGGTAATGAGTAGAGATTAAAAAAAAAAAATCAGTCAACCCAGCCACCTGTTAACAGCTCCAGGAAGTGATTTGGTAGGAAATGGACCATAAACTACTGGTTAACCTGAAGATTTCGCTTATTAGTGGATTTCATTTATTAGTGTTTCCCTCCCTCCCTTCTCTCTTATGGGTAATTGAGAGTTGGTTCCATAAGTAAATGTAAAGCAGAGCATAATCATAATGATGCTAGTTTACATTTATGTAGGGCTTTACGGTATAGGAAGCATTTTCCTCATAACAAGCATGTCATGTAGGTAGCATAAGTATTATTGTCCCTACTTTACGGTTTAGGAGACTGAGGCACTGAGAGGTCACATAGGTAATAAAGCTGTATTTTGGGAATGCCTGGTTTTAATAGAGAGCGAAAACATTTCATTAAGCATTTACTATGGGTCAGGCACCATGACAAGCAATGGAGAAATATAAGCAAGACGTCCCTACCTTCAAGGAGTTTAATTCTAATGAGAAGACAACATATGGAGAGGTATTGAAGAAGAGAGCGGATGTGTGTGTGTGTGTGTGTGTGTGTGTGTGTGTGTGTGTGTGTGTGTGTGTATGTGTGAGACTGAGGCTTACAGAGAATGATGGGAAGTATTTAGGAGGTCTGGTCAAAAACTAAGGTTTAAATTGTGACAAAAGGGTCTTTGGGAGCTGATGGATTTTAGTATTTTTGAGTTTTTGGTTGTAGTGATGATTTGTTTTAAAATATACTTTAAATGAGCTTAGAATGGATTTACAATTTGGTAGGGAAAGGAGATATGATGAAAAAAGCCCTAAATGTTTGGATGTTTCTGATATAGGGATCAGAAACCCATTTCTACTTATATGGCCTAACACAGGAATGGAGAGATCTATTAAGCAGGATTAAAAATGTTAGCCCTTGATCTTTTATCATGGAAGGAGAACCCATTTTCTATTCAGGAGACTCCAAGGTTTATTTAGACTTACCTCTCCACAGTCTTGACTTTGGCCAGGAATTTTCAACGGTATCAATGGAGGCCACAAGCTGTCTATCAGACTAAAAAGTCCCAATGCCCTTAAAATGATAAAAACAGAAAATAGCGGATTGAAAAAAAAAAAGGAATAGTGCATGAAAGCATATATCCTCTTCTTCATCAAAAATTATTTACTAGCATCCTGAATATGGTGCTAGATAGAACAGTAGACACTATACCAAAGTCATGTTTTTTCTTGGGCCACCTCTTTCATAGTTTTTTCACCTCCCCCCTGAACAACCACTTGGATGGTATATTCTAGAAAGAATTCTTTTTTTTTTCAGTTATGAGTTGTACTAAAAGGTCACTTAGGGTCCTTCAAATTTAGAAATTCTAAAATGGCTACTACCGGTAAAGATTATGTGTGTATATACACACATGTATGTATGTATGCATGTATGTATACATGTATATGTGTGTATATATGTATAGACTTGAACAGAGTAATACCTACAC
Organism: Phalanger gymnotis; assembly: GCA_028646595.1. Classification (NCBI taxonomy): domain Eukaryota; kingdom Metazoa; phylum Chordata; class Mammalia; order Diprotodontia; family Phalangeridae; genus Phalanger; species Phalanger gymnotis. The sequence continues at coordinate 220,593,960 of CM053622.1, read as the reverse complement.
TTCCCTGTTTTCATATATGTGTATGTGTGTATGTATGTGTATAGACTTGAACAGAGTATTACCTACACTTTCCTGTTTTCATGATCCTTTTTGACCTTCTTTACTGTATATATACTATGGATTTATTGCTGTCATTATCTTTAATTAGATAGCTGCAATGAATATGCATATCCTTTTAGTTCTAGATTCTTTGCAACACATAAATCTTCTCATACTTATCTGAATTCTTCAAATTTCTTGTAGTACAGTAATATTCCATTACATTCATATAATACCATTTTCAGCCATTCCCTCAATTTTTTTAATATGACAAATAGCACCATGAGAAATGATTCTGCAGTGAGAGGTTTTGTCTGTTCCTCCCCCTATCCTGATCCCCACTAGTATCCTTGGGGCAAAATTCTAGTAGTGGGACCACTGGGTTAAAGGCCAGACACATTTTTGTTACTTTTTTCCAAAACTGGGTATTTCATCCCCAAAAGGTTAAAGCAATTCACTTCTGTTTGCTGAATACATATTCTTAATCCCTGTTCTGAGCTGGAAAAGTGTGAAAATTTTCTCATTATATGTAAAACTGGCTCTTAGGTACAAAAGAAGACCTAAATGCTTTCTATTGTTTTTAAGAAAAAATTCTTATACCCTTATTCTTTTTAGTGTTTTCAAAATAAAAAGGCGTTGTATTTTACCAAAGGCCTTTTCTTTATTTACTGATAAAATAATATAGTTTATTATCACCATTGTGGTTCTTATTATTGTTGCTGCTGTTATAGTTATGGTTTTCCTCTTTCTTTTTGGTTAAATTAGCTAATGACGTATCAATTTTATAGGTCCTTAAAAATTCATACCCCTCATGTTTTGCTTATTATTTATTAATTGTTTTTGCTTTCAGCACTATTAATTTGTCCTTTGATTTTAGGGATTTTTTTCTTTGAACTTATTTTTGGAATCTTAATTCGTTAATTTGAAGTTTTTTAAAGTGCACATTTAGCTTAATCTTTTTTTCTTCCCTTTTCTTAATAAAAACAATCAGGTAAATAATTTTCTGTCTAAGAACTAGCTTAGCTGAATCTCATACATTTGCAAAGTTGTGCTATTGTCATCATCTTTAATACAATTTTATTGTATCTTTTTTTAACTCAATTGTCCTGAAGGAATTTTTTTAGTTGGCCTTTAGGTCTTCATCTTTTTAAAAATCACATTTCTGTTATTGATTAAAATATATAGTTTTCAGTGTTTGTTTATAAGCTCTCTGTGACTAAATTCTCTGTGACTTAAAATGTAGATAATTTTTGTTGTCCTATTCACATTTGAATAAAAAGTAAATTTAAATTTCTTCCTATAGTTACCAAATCCATATTTCTGGGATTCTGTTTCTTTAAATTTTTCAGTAACTTCTTTCTCATTTACATTTTTCTTTGACTTGTTGTATTCCATATACAGGCAATTAGGTAGCTCAGTAGATAGAGCCCTCTGTCTGAAGTCAGTAAGACCTGAGTTCAAATCCAGTCTCTGAAATTTACAAGCTATATGATCCTGGGTAAGTAACAACCTTTATGTACTTTAATTCACTGGAGAAGGAAATGGCAAACCACTTCAATGTCTTTACCAAGAAAACCTCATAAGGGGGTCACGAAGAGTCTTGACATCTGCTTAGTGTTTTTCTATTTAGATCCTTTGGTAATTTAATTTTTCCTTTGAAAATGTTGTTCTGTCATTAGTTGGATATTTAGAATGATATAATTTCTTTGGCTGGCAATGGGTCCTTAATCATGATACCTTCTATGTTTATCTCTCAATGATTTATAATTTCAAATAAGCTTTATTCAAAATTGTGACTGCAACTCTAAATTTTCAAGAGGTGGCTGATGAATGTTAAAATTTTTTCCCCAGCCTCTCAGTTTTAAAACTGTAAGTCTCTTTTTGTCTCGGGTATATTTTCTGCAGTCAATATAATACTGAATATTGTGTTCTTTAAAATCCTTCCTGCAACATGTGGTGAATTTCAATCATATAACATTCAGTAACAATTATTAAATTTGTTTTTTTTCCCCTGTATCATGCCTGACTATGAACTTTGTCAGGTTGACACAATGCTTTTCTTTAGTTTTTGTAGATAATATTGAAGAAGCTTTGGAATGTGACAACAATGTGTCTGGGTAAGTCAAATATGACATTTCTTTCTGAGGGCACCTAGTAGCTTATATTAATCTTTAGTTTGTCCCTAAATCTCTATTTCTGGGAAATTTTCTTGAGTGATTTGCTGGAAAAAACAACAAACAAACCAGTCCTTCGACTTTTGTTTCTCCGAAATTTTTTGGTAATGTGATAACTCTCAGATTACTTCTTATCTTTTTATTCTGTAATCTTTGCTTTTTGGTTTAAAATTTTTTTTAAATAGTTGAGTTATACTTGTTTTGCTTCATATTCTGGTGATTTTCTTCCAGCTTGAGAGTTTGTTTCCCATTGATTCCATTCATTTATTTAAATTTTCCACCAATTTTTCTGTATTATTAATTTTTTTTTTTT
>CM053622.1:220489280-220590934 GCA_028646595.1 Phalanger gymnotis | reverse complement strand
GTCCTGCTTCCCTCTGCCCCTTTGTGGGTTCTGTAGTTCTAGAATTGGTTCAGAGCCATTTTTTCATAGGTTTTTGGAGGGACTTGGTGGGGAGCTCACGCCAGTTACTGCTTTCCAGTCGCCATCTTGGCTCTGCCCCCCTGTATTATTAATTTTTGATAGAAATTCTTTTTTAAACTGTGAAAGAAGTGCAGATAACTAGACCTTTCTAGACTAACACTAGATCTACTTTTATTTTTTTTAAGGAGTTATCAGTTTGACATGTTTTATCACTGAACAATATGAGCCCAATATAGTGAATAGAGAGCCAATCTCATAGTCAGAGAGGCAAAGACATAGAGTGTTTTGTCATTTCCTTTTCAAGACATGTGAACTCAAACATGGCCTCAGATACTTACTAGCTGAGTGACCCTGGCAAGTCACTTAACTCTGTTTGCCTTAGTTTCCTCATTTCTAAAATGATCTGGAGAAAGAAACCACCCCAGTATCTTTGCCAAGAAAACCATAAATGGGGTCATAATGAACTGAAATGATTGAACAAAAAATGGAAATAAAAACTTTGGTCTTAACTACAGTGGCTATGATATTTTTGCTAGCCCATAAATTACCACCAAAATATTTACAAATGCTTATAAAAATAAATGAGAGAAAATTAGTAAATATCACTGAGTAAGCTGGAGGAAATGAGTTTTCCTTGAGGTATTCCTGCTTTACTTTTTTTTTTTTTTAATAATTTCAGCTGAAGTGTCTTTGATACATTCTTAGATCCCAAAGGCTTTCAGTAGCAGATTTTGTCTCTGGTGGGTAATAAAAAGCCAGATACTACTATAGTCAGAAGGCATAACTTGTTAAGTGGTATTTATACTATACTTCTTAAAGTCATACTGAACAGACTAATGCTATGTGTTAACAATGGAATCAGTTACTGTTTGAACATTTTGTTATTTAGGACATGGTCAATAAGGAAGAAGAAAGAATCAAAGATAAATCCCAGTATTTTGAACAAGTGATGACTAAACAAATAGTGCCATGATTAGAAACATGAAAGTCATAAAGAGGAATATGTTTTTGGAGAAAAATAAATTTCATTTTGGACATGAATGAATGAGTGACTGGTGAGGCATCACTATAGATAGGAGACAGTTGGAAAATATCTAGAATTTAGGAGTGAGGATAAATTTGGAGGCATAGATCTGAGAGTCATTCATGATCATTCAAGCAGTGAGAATATATCATATGATTAAGGCGGAAAGACCTAACATGAAAAGGCCAGGAAAGAGACAGTGAAGAAAACAAAGGAATGATGAAAGAGGTAGGAGGTAAATACACTGTCATAGAAACCAAGGGAGAACCGAACATCACATCCCACTGCTTTATTTATAGAAACATTTATGCTTGAAAAATATGAAGTTCAATCATGCCAGTGAATCATTTATAGCGTTGTTAAGATCTGAGCATAGATACTAAGGTGCAGCAAGGTCTAAGACTCCTTTTATTAAGAAACAATGGATTTGGCAAATTAAGGTTTATTTATTTTTTTTACATCACTTTCACTTCCCAATGCCTATCTCTCCGCCAATAAAGCTCTCTCTTGTAGCAAGAAGTACAGCAAAGAAACACAAACCAACACACTGGCTATGTCTGATGATATATGCATCTTTCCACACCTGCAGTCAATCACCTCCCTGCTGAGATGTCTTACCATCAATCACCCGAAGTCAAGATGGTAAACTTTATTGATGTCTTTCAAAGTTGTTTTCCTTTATGTTATCATTGTGTAAATTGTTCTCTTAGCTGTTCTAGCTTCATGCTGTAGCCTTTCACACATTTCTTTGAATTCTTCATTTTTGTTATTTTTTTTATGGCATAACAGTATTCTGTTATATTCATATACCATGACTTGTTTGGACATTTCCCAATCAATGGGTACTACCCCCTTTTCTTCCAATTCTTTGCTTCCATTAAAGTGCTACCTAATATATTAAGCACTACTAATAAATTAGGAATACATAAATATAGTCAATATATGTTCATTGACTTTATAAAGCATATTTAATACAAGCACATTGATTTTAGTTGGAGGACCCAGCATCAGCAAAGAAAAAAGCAGTTACAAACTCAATGCAAAGTGCTTAGAAGCAAATTTCATTTGCTAATCTAGATTTTATAATCAGATATAATGAAATACCTCAATGAACTCAATACTCACTTATTTACAAAGTAAAAATTGCACTTTGTCAGGGTTAAGTATAGTCTTTTTCTCAAGTCTAAATCCAAATGATATCCTAAAATTTTGTTTCGGAAGAACTTGGACCACTTTGACCTCATTCCATATTTTAAAAAGGCTATGATATAGTGATATAGCAAATTGGGAATTCTATAGTATAACTGCTACCATTTTGTGACTTTCAAAAGGAAAGTACTTTCCCATTCAAAAATTCTTTCTTATATGTTAGGAAAAAAAACTCCTTAAAAATGGAATTAGGAGTTATAGGCATTCATAATCATTCAGGGCTCAGAATGCTTTCAAATTTCATAAAATATTCGAAACTTAAAAACTTCTTGAAAATTTGTCCTCAATGTGACTGCAAAAATGTTTATTTTTGTTTTGTGCTCATTTTTAACATCATAATACAGTCACTTGTTGCAGGGTATGGGGTGTTCAGGAAGGACTAGCACCTCTGTTGTGAGGGCTTGCCAAGCCCTTTTTAGGGCTGCTCATCCACCTTTGGTGCTGACCTGATTCACCTGACTCTCATGCGTGGCTCCAAGAAGCTGCAGCACGCACAGTGGCCACTTCTCGATAAAACCGTCTTGGCAGATGGGCTAAACCAGGCTGAGGTAACCAAACAAAAGCCTCAAACTCATAAGTGAGTTAGGGGCATGTCTATTTCAAGCATGTGAAGACTTCCCCCAGCAGAATGGGTGGATGAGAACAATTTGTTCCGATGGCCACGAAGGTGGCTTGGTCAGACGTCAAAGACACCAAGGTATATCACTGCATCCCAGGCCATCGCCAGTCATCCTGACTTTTGTCTTGCCACTGGATTTCGATGACTCTGGAAGAAGTGAGGCTGATAGTTTTGTGAGACTCTGCCTCACTTAAATCCAATTCATCTACAAGTCAAGACATCACACTGTGATGTCACTGGTCCTCTTTGAAAATGAAGAACAAACAAAAATAGTCACTTATTCATTTGACAAGCATTTTTAAAACAAAGACCTGAGAACAACTATGCTTCTTCCTTGGACTACAGTACAAATACATATGGATTTGTATTAAAGCAAATTCTGAGAGGCTTATTTAACATCAAAATTAAAATACTGGCAACTAGGTAAATGATAAATATACAAATGGAGTACTTTAAATGATCTATATATCATTTTGGTAAGAAGCTGCTTAGTGTAGTGGATAAAGAGTCCTCTCTGGAACCAAGGAAGGCCTGGGTTCAAGTATTTTCTCTGAAATGTACTGGCTTTGTGATCAGGGCAAATCACTGGGCCTCTCTCAGTGTTCTTGGCAAAGCTCTAAAACTTGAAATCACAGAAGAGGTGCTAACTGGCTTTGGTAGAAAAGTGAACTTCATCATCTAGAAGTTCCGTACACAGATGAAATCAAAGTTCTGTCCATATCTATATACCTATATATCTATATCTATATCTATATCTATATATATACACACACAACACACACACACACCTCCCTCCCCCTTCCCTTATATGTCATTTTATAGTGATCTTTCACATTAATATCTTAATACAAATATTCAAGTATTTTACTACTTATTTCTGTTTATTTTTTTTTACCACAAATAGTTAAATTTAAGGCAAAAATTAAATACTATTTTCTATTTTAGTATTTCTGTCAGGAATGGAAAATACAGTTGGGAGGGGTTGTTGTTGGTATTGTTCAGTCCTATTCCTGAACCCATATGGGGTTTTCTTGGCAAAGATACTGGAGTGGTTTGACATTACCTGCTCCGATGGATTAAGGCAAACAAAGGTTAAGTGACTTGTCCAGGGTTACAGAGTTAGTGAGTATCTGAGGCTGCATTTGAACTCAGATCTTTCTGACTCCAGGCCCAGCACTCTATCCACTGAGCCACCTCGTTACCAACTTTTTACTATTCAATTGATCTAGCTCATAAAACAGTTCTCTGTTTTCCACCTCTATTATAATCTATCATTGATTTCTAACAGTGTAAATTTAAGATCATGATACATTTAATAGGATTGTTGATTGTCCTTCATTCTCTAAGAGGACCAACAACATCAGGTGGGTGATGTCTTGACTTGCAAGTGAATTGTATTTAAGTGAGGAAAGGCTGTGCAAAGTCACCAGTCTCACTCTCCCCTCCAGAGTCATGGGAATGCAGTGATAAGACATAAGTCAGGATGACTGGTGATGACCACAGATGCAATGGGAGACCTTGGCCTTTTTAAGCTAAGGTCTTTCCTAGGTCTCAGTTTATCCGAGGCAACATCCATTCAGGACTTAAAGGTTAGGTAAGAATTGAGACAAAAGATGGCCTAGTTTGCCTTCACAAAAGAATCATTCAGGGAGGGGAAGACCCTCAGAGTTTCTGGCCAAAATAGAAACAATTGCTATTTTCACTTATTCTGATCTATCAAAACCCAAACAGGAGGCTTGGGGTGGGTTCTATTATTGGGCCAATCGGGGAGAGCCAGAGTGATTTGGATTTAAAGCCTGGTTTTCCAGAGCTATATTTCAAGAAATCATGAATGAAAACTTCTCCTCCATTTAATAGGAGGGGGATTTGGGAACAGGCAAGGTCCTTAAGTAATTGTCAGATTATATACATCCAGCATTTCAAGAAGAGAGCAGAGTGAGAAGTCGCAAGGTAGCCTGATTTTCTTGTTCTATGTTTAAAATTGCACTGGAAATGTAAAAACAAGTTGCTAGAAATTCTCACAAGAATATGAAAACTCACAAGAAATATAATGAGTAAACTGCAGATAATTTCTATTACAATTAAAAAAATTTTGGAGCAAAAGAAGCAGAGGGGAAAACATCAGAAGACATACCCAAACAACATCATAAACACTGCAAAAACTCTTGAAAGATTTGGTTACATGGATAATAAATTATATGTAGGCAGCCATCTGTCTTCCACACATGCAGCCTGCCTGCTTCTCTGTCTATGGTACGGATTTTTAACATGGGAGTGGGGAGTGTCTATGAACTTTAAGAACTATATATATGTATGTATACATATACACATATGTGTGTGTGTGTGTGTGTGTGTGTGTGTGTGTGTGTATACACTATGTATTTCAATATAACTGGTTTCTTTTGTAATACTCCATGTTTTATTTTGTGAAGCCAAAAACATTCTGAGGAGTCCATGAGTTTCACCGGATTGTTAAATGACACAAAAAAAGGTAAAGAAGCTTGACCTGGGATGTGTGGGAGACAGGGGGTGGGAAGAAGATGCATTTAAACAAGAACAGGATGAAATGGTAAAGACATTTCCAGCACAGGCCAAGAAGCAGGTAGAAAAGCAGGGACAAAAATGGAGAAAAATAAAAGCTATCACATGCTTAGGAAAATCTACCCCTGAACAGTACTTTTTCAAGTAATATCCTTTGAGAATTAAAGTTTCCACCCCAAACCATCCTAGAATGAATGAGAATGATTGGCTAGCTTTTATAATCATATGATTTCAGTTATATGGGAGGAAGGAATAAACAAAAAAAAAATGGGTTATTTTCCTTTTTTTCCTGTTGCTGAAGGAAAATGAAGATGAGTGAGCTACTCATGACAGATTGACAATTACTGAGTGGGCCCAGTGGCTCTTCTAAAGCTTAAGATTTCTACATGAGCGATTATTAGGAAATGGAATTTTTTTCTTGTACTAAAAGTTTGGAAAACTCTAATTAAGAAGAGAAACAGCAACTTTATTATTCAATAAAGCCCTAATCAAGATCAAGAGTACAAAGAATCCAATTATGACAATGTTCTTTTTTTTTTTTTTTAAAGAAAGAAAAGAATCCCCCAACCTAGGGCAGGCTAGTTTAGAAACCTAATCCACACACGATTTTGGTGGCTTTTCTAAAGGAATTTAAAAGAAAGGAAAGGTTAGAGAAACTGGCTCAAAGTCAGGAAAACCTAAATTCAAGTCTTGCCACTGATACTTACCTGTTGTATGATTTTGGCCAAGTAACCCCTTAATGCCCCCCAGAAAACGCTAAGGCCCTAACTTACAGACCAGCTGACACTCTGCATTGGGAAAAGGAATTTTCTTACTAGGAGTTCACTATGAAATTATAGATCTGGACCTCAGAAGAAGAGATCCAAATTTATAATTAACAGGACATGGATTTAAAGGACCTGAGAGGTCATCTGGTCTAACCCTCTCATTTTACAGATGAGGAAACAGAGGCCCAAAGTGATCTGCCCAAGGTCACATGGGTAGAAAATGACACAAGGCAAGAATTTAAGCCTAGATTCTGACTCCAAACCCATTTTTTTAGTTTACAACATTCTGTTCTATAAGCTTTTAAGTTTTAAATTTTCTCCCCCTCCCTACCTAAGCCCTTCCCAAGACAGCATGTGATCTGATGTAGGCTCTACATATACATTCACATTAAACATATTTTCACATTAGTCATGTTGTAAAGAAGAATTATAACCAATGGAACGAACCATGAGAAAGAAGAAACAAAACAAAACAAAAAAGAGAGAGAGCAAATAGTATGCTTTGATCTGCATTCAGACTCTGTAGTTCTTTCTCTGGATGTGGATAGCATTTTCCAACATGAGCCTTTTGGAGTTGTCTTAGGATCTTGCATTGCTGAGTAGAGCCAAGTCTATCAAAGTTAGTCATCACACAATGTGGCTGTAATTGTGTACAATGTTCTCCTGGTTCTGCCCCCCTCACTCAGCGTCAGTTCATATACAAACCCAGTATTCTTTTCACTGTAGTATAAATTAATTCTCTTAACTTTAAATTCTGAGTTTGATTTACCAAAATAATATAATGAAAAAATACAAAATAACTACAATGATACGTAACTCAAATCATACATAATATGGCTTTTAACAACAAATACAATGCAAATACAACATAACAAATTAATGGTGAATTGTAACTGATATTCTACATTAGGAAAAGCTTTAGAAAGATTTTGCCTGGGACCAATTAACTTTATTTGGGAGGCTTCATTGGCTACTTGCAACTTACAATAGTGACTATAGATTAAATACTTATATTTAAAAGCAGATTCCTAGTAACAGGATAATCACACAATACTAAACTGAATATTCTCATAAGAATTATGTTTTTTTCTCATTAAAAAAATAGACATGGCGCAAGTAGTTACTGTTGTTTTGTGAACAAGATTTTGGTCTTAGGCAGCCCACATAACCATTTAAATGAATCCAACCTTTCATCAGGTCAAATTTTTCTGCTGTAGCCAACTTCTGGCAGAAGGAAAGTTTATTGTTCTTCCCACTACAGTTCACTCTTGACTCCTCATGAAAAGAGCCCCACTTCACTTCTGCATGAGGTTTCATTTTGTTACACAGGAAATGCATTCTTTTAAAAAAGTCATCCCTTTAAAAGAAGTGTCAAATAACAACAAGCAAGATAACTGACAGTAAACACTATCTTAAATTTTAACATCACCATCTGGAAAAAAATATTTAATTAAAAGAAAGAATTTTTTTTTCCCCACAAAGGACTTGAACCTCCACTTATAAAGTACTCACAGAAATGAGTTGTGATGTCAATGTAATTATTACAAATCTGATAGAGCCACTTAGTCAGAATGAGTTTCCGGGTAGATATTTTATTTTCAAAACTCTGTGAAATAAATCCAAAGAAAATCTGGGGTTTTCAAATTTGGATAAGAAAAGTTTTTAACTAAAAAGTCCTAAAATGATTTTTTTTTTTTGCACATTTGGTGGGTAGCCGTGGGAAGGGAAGGCAGATGGGGAGAAGGCCGGATGAAATCTTTACTTTCTCTGTTAGGAGTTCTGAAGTTGACATTTTTTGCAGCCTGGTCCCTACATGGAGCAGATTCCTTTAAAGTGCTCAGAAAAGTAGGTCAAATTAGCTAGTGATCATTTAAGAGAGTAGCCACGTTTCACACCACACATTCAGTCATGATTTCATCTGATCCGTTCAACTGTGATCTAGAAATCAATAGCTTTGGAGAATGTGAAGAGGGGGAGGGGAAGCAGTGTGGTCACACATGGAGAAGGAATGACAGCATATGGTCTATGCCAGGGACATCTGGAACAGGCCTGATATGACTTCTCTGTTGCTCCACTTGGGGTGGCTTTTGGCAGGATGACTTTAAAGCACAGGCTGAAAAACACATTGCTACTTTATGAAATCTAGGATGCATGCCCACAGCCTGACTGAAGAAACTCAAATTCATCTCTCAGATAGTATAGGAACTCAAATTTAGATGTTTGACTTATTGTAGTAATACATAGAGGTGGCTATGACATGGCAGACAAAAAAAACTGGCCTCAAAGCCAGGAAGACCCAGGGTTCAAATTCTGCCTCTGACACATACTAACTCTGTGACATTTAAATTCCCACTGTTTGAAGATTATCAGTTGAAGAGGAGAGGGCAGCCTACCTTGGTGGAGGGAGTTTCTTTACATGGGAACTCATAGATCCAATCCTTATCCCTCTTTTAATACACCTAACATATAACAAAGTCAAACTCTGTTCTCCCACTCCAACAAAAAGAAGACAGTCTTTGAACTACACATGAGGCTAATCTGCATCTATGACGAAAGGATGCAAAGGGTGGTTATCTGAGTCTGTGGGGAATGCTGACATTGAGAAACTATTAAGGAATGTTAAATGAGCATCTAAGATTTTTTTAAGGCATCACGGAAACATGGTAGGTATAGATTTATTATCCCTCCAAGTTTTGCTATTTACAGAGTTGCCTAATTAAGTAATGGGTGACTAGCCCCCTTTCACCCTGAGCCAGGATGATTCCAAGAGTCCTTAAATGCAGGATGCTTGACTGATAACAATTCTCGTGTAGACTTTGAGGGAGTAGAAGTTTCATTCTGTAACTCTGATTCCAGTCTCCTAACCACGCGGTATAGAAGCTTCTCTGGCTGTGGCTGCAGAGCCAGAGATAGAGGCATATTCAAAAGGCACTAAGTTTGACTTTCTACCTTCTCTTGTTTTGATTTCTTCCAAATTTGTAGACAATAGGGTAAGAGACAATGCTGTAAGGGGAGAGGCTTCAGGGTCTTCCCATTTGAGGCCTATAAGTGGCCCCTGAATAAAGGCCTTGTTTTTTTTTGCCTTTGCCTTGGTGTTTGGCATTTGCTCTTTCATTTTAGGTGAAAGAGATGAGAGGCTACCATCTTATGAGTTCCAAACAGTCAGGAGAGTGAGGCACCAGAAAGCCCAGGAGAAGAATCTGTGCTGAGTTTTGAACACTAGTTTGCAAAATCTAGTAAGGTAGTCACAGAGATGATGCATTTGGATGTGAGCTTCGGGGAACCGATTCTATATAGAAACTGTTAAGTTTGAGCTCACTCTCCCCAAAGACCTAGGTGGTATAAGGAAGAGGGTGCCCCTGAAGTGCTGTGAGGAAACTGTCTTCTTCCTAAATCTCAAAGTAAATTGTTGTTGTTCAGTCGTTTCAGACATGTCCAACTCTTCGTGACCCCACTTGGGATTTTCTTGGCAAAGATGCTGGAGTGGTTTGTTATTTCCTTCTCCAGCTCATTCTACAGATGGCAAACAGGGTTAAGTGACTTCTCCAAAGTCACACAACTAGTAAATGGATGAAGCCAGATTGGAACTCATGAAAATTAATCTGCCTAACTTCAGGCTTGGTACTCCATCCATTGTACCAGCTGTCCCTTTCAAGTAAATATCCTTTGTAAAAGATGATTGGTATTAAGCAGTTAAGTGGAACTGGGGTGCTAGCACCTGATGGCTAATAGTGGGGAGAGTATAAACTCATTGGAATGGGGGCTTGAGTTGACAGCATTAGAAAAGCATACTTGAAAGCCCCCAGGGTTATCCCCCCTGCTAGGGATATCCCTAGAATCCTGGGGGAGATGTGGCCATCTTTGTTGTGGGAGAATAAGGTGACACTTCCTGCTACACTAATTTAATTTTTACATACAGATCAAATTCTAAACAGTAGCATTCATTCATCTATAGATGCTAATTTAACCACGAAGCTGTTTAGCTTAAATAAGACCTATCTTACATATTTTCCATTGAATTCCATCCATAACACTAACTCCAATGCTGACTTCTACCCCATCTTTCAGTTTGGAAATAGAAGGCAAGCACCAAAAAGATACTTTAGGTCAATCAATACAATGGAGAGGTTTATAAAAGGAGACTAAGAAAAAAAAAGAGATGAATGGGGCAGGGATGAAGAAGTTAAAGAAGTAGAAGACAGAGCACAATGAAAAAAAAAGGGAAGTAGGACTGCTACATGAAGGTCACATAATCCCAAATCTCTCTTCCAGCTTTCTTTTAAATAATTCCTCTCCTCTTCTCTCTTTTCCTTTCATCTTCTCTCTCTCTCTCTCTCTTTCTCTCTCTCTCTCTCTCCTCTCTCTCTCAAAACTGATGACAAAACAGTTCTTGAGAGTCTGAAAGAACAGACATTGTACGACAAATCTTCTTACATACAACATGACTAACGTGAAAATGTATTTAATAGGAACAGATATGTAGAGCCTATGTCAGATTGCATGTTGTCTTGGGGAGGGGTGAAGGAGGGGGAGAAAATTTAAAATGTAAATACAATCAGGTACTCATTCATCCTTTTGCTGTTTTTCTACCCAACAGTCAAATAACTATTGACTTAACTGACTATTGTTATAAGTAGCTTGAACTAGTCTAATATAGAATTTTAGGCCAGTTAAAAAGAAAAGTACTCTTAATTTATTAATAAAAACTATCAAGAAACAGTTCAATGACAGGTCAAACATTACTGGAGGATTTAGGTTTGTTTCTGGATCTACTAAGCCTTAAAAAATACAACTTTGAAATAACTTTTTGTGACATGTCTATGAATAAATAATGGGAGTACATATAAAAATACCAATATTTTCTTGACAAATTTTTCCTACAAGAAATGGGCCCAAATATTAATGTTATATTTTAGCATCCAAAAGTTCACTAATGTAGTTAAGACTTCACTGTTATTGCATTAGAATGGTTAGTCTTAAGAAGAACTTTAACAGAGAAAAGGCAGATAAACTTGAAAAACTACATTTCTAAAGAAAAAGTAAACACAGCTGGTGAACAGAGTATGAGGACATGAAGTGCTATAACAGAATAAGCTAACAACTCAACCACTCATAAGCTCTCATGTTAAAAATATGCAAAGTAATGCTCTCTTCAGAGAACCTCATTCTTATGACCAACGGTACATGGGAGAGATGTGTAATGAGAGTTGTTTTATATTAACTGTGTTAATATAACTCTTTAACCCTATGGCGTCACTGTGACTTTTTTTTTATAGCATGAATCTAAGAGAGTTCAGCTATCGGAAATACCAAATATCAGAAAAACCATCATAACAGGATCTAACTTATGACATGATGTCACAACCTAAATCCCGATTAATGTCCATATTGATCCTATTATCATTGCTGGCTTCTCATTTTCTTTTATTAAGGTGTATACATGTAGCATTTTACATTTCTGCCCTTCTAAATTTATCTAAGACTTCTCTGTGACCAAGAACACGTTGAATTTCTGTGTTTCCTCTGTGCTTAAAACATTTATTTCTTATTTTTCTCATTAAATTTCCAGCACACATTTATTAAATTCATTTCAACAAGGCTGAAAAATGAAACTTCGCTCTAATTTGTCTTTTTGTTTGATTTACCATCTTCTGAGAATGGACTGTTTTATACTCCTACAATTAATCTCCTATGACTAATTATCTAACTATTTCTGTTAGTGAGAGTGTGAACTCTTCCTTTATCAACTTAGTGGCTATATTGTTTGGTACATATATGTTCAAAATTAACATGTGCTCATTATCAGTAGTATCCTAAGCATGTTTCATTTCCTTGTTTATCTTTATTAATTCTTACAGGTTTAAATTCAACTCTCTTAGTTATAAACACTGCAAATCCAGATTTTCTTGAACTAGCTGTAACATAATACATTTTAATCTACCCTTTCACTTTAAAGCCCTGTGCTCATTTTGTATAATTGTGTTTCCTGTAGAAAACATGTTCTGTTGTTCATACATTCTGTTTTTTAATCCATTCTAGAATTCCTTGGGGGTGGCAGGGTGGAGGGATGTTCAATCTGTTGATGTTTAAGTTAATAATCTTAAATTTTGACAGCAGTTCACAGGACTTAGAGCTTGAAGGTACTTCTTAAATTTAAAGATGAGGAAAGAGATGCAGAGAGAAATGAAGCAATTTGCCCACAGTCACACCGATAATTGACAATAATGATAAAAATAAAAAATATGATAAAAAAATAAAAAATGCTAATAGCTCATATTTGTATACATAGTGCTTTGAGGTTTGTTAAGCCATTATACGTCAATGAAGATATATATGTGTGTACATGTGTATATATATATATATACAAAGCCATTATATATCAATGAAGATAGTGTGTGTACACACATATATATAAAACGTATATATGTAAAGCCATTATATATCAATGAAGACATGTGTGTGTACATATATACATATAAAACATATATGTGTACATATACATATATAAAAATTTAACCCTCACAACCCTATGAGATATCTACTGTTATAACTCCCATTTTGAAGATGGGGAAATAGTACCAGAGAGGTTGTGACTGGTACTAAGTAGCACATCTGTTATTGAAACCCAAGTCCTCTGACTCCAAAATCCTATGTTCTTTAGACCACATAGCATTCCCTTTTATAATTCTATGTTGTTATTTGTTTTATTTCAGGAGGGAATATTGATCTTTCTTATTTTGCTGTTTTCTATTATAGAACCAAATAAGGAATGAATATTATGCAGAATTCCTATATTTTTATGCTGTTTATCCTGGAGAAACTCATTAACTTTTCTTTTGAGATTTTCACTGCCACCTTTCCATTCTACCCTCATTTACGTGTATTTCCTTTTTTTTTTTTATTAATCTTTAATGCTTTTTTGTTTCTATACCCCTACTTCTTAAAAGAATTCTTTTGTCTGCCAGCATGTTTTTCAAGGCCAATTATATCATTCACTAATTTAACCAACACAATACTGTAGTTACTTTATAATCTCAAAGGGGCTCTTACCCTAAGAACAATAATAATAGATGACATTTATATTTAAAGTTCATAAAGTTTCTACTTCCAGAGCACTTCTCACATCTGTCCCCAATGACAACATGAGT
Organism: Phalanger gymnotis; assembly: GCA_028646595.1. Lineage (NCBI taxonomy): Eukaryota > Metazoa > Chordata > Mammalia > Diprotodontia > Phalangeridae > Phalanger > Phalanger gymnotis. The sequence continues at coordinate 220,577,566 of CM053622.1, read as the reverse complement.
TCAGGTCCTTATCTCGCCTGACCTGCACTACTGCAACAGGCTCTCTGCCTCAAGTCTCTTTCCACACAATCCATTAACAGGATGATTTTTTTTTTTTTAAATAGTGATCTTCTGAAATGCAGATCAGACCTTCTGTCATTCTCCTCAATAAATTCCAGTGTTTCCCTATTACTTCAATGATCAAATCTAAACTCTGCTTAGAATTTAAAGCCTTTTAAGCCAGTCCCAATCTACTTTTTATTGTATATTTTATTTTATTTTTTGACTTTTTTTCAATTTATTTTTAATTTTCAACATTCACTTCCATAAGTTTTAAATTTTCTCCCCCTCCTTCACCCCTCCCCAAGACAACACGCAATCTGACATAGGCTCTACATATCCGTTCCTATTAAATACATTTTCACGTTAGTCCTGTTGTATGGAAGAATTAGAATGAATAGGAGGAACCAAAACAAAAAAGAAAACAGTCCATTTCCCTCTGCATTCAGACTCCACAGTTCTGTCTCTGGATGTGGATGGCACTTTCCATCATGAGTCCTTTGGAACTGTTTTAGGACCTTGCATTGCAGAGAAGGGCTAAGTCTATCGAAGTCAGTCATCGCACACTGTGGTTGTTACCAACAGTAGACGGTAGTTTTTAGCTGTTTTAATTATTTATTACTGCTCTTTTCACTGCCTACAGTCTAGCTAAACTGGCCCTCAATTTCTCCTTTTTGTTCCTTTACACACTCCATACCTGCAGTGTTCTCCTTCCTCATCTCTACCTTTGAGAACTGCTAATCTCCTTTAAGACTCAGCTTCTATGGGAAGTCTTTCCTGATTTCCCTAGCTTCTAGTACCTACTCCCTGACCTTGTATTTATCTTTTACACACACACACAGAGTGCGTGCATGTATATTTGTGTGTTTATATATCATATACTTATATGTATATATAGGATGTATATATATGCATGTGATGTCTGTATATGATGCTCATATATGTACATTATGTATATGCATAGATGTATAGGATGTGAACAGATGTATATAAGTCTATGCAAATACATGCAAAGTCCAAAAACTGATTATGTACAACCTATATTACACAATATATGTACATGTACAATATATTATGTTATATTTATAAATATATAACATATAAAAGCACACAATGCACATAATATGTGTAATATATGCACATAAATGTAATATATGTACATTGTTATGGGTAGTAATATTGCACCTGAAAGAATAATAATACAGATAAAAACTATATAGATAGAGATATTTAGATAGTTTCTACTGATAAAATGTAAGGTCCTCACTGGCAAAAACTTTTGCTTTTTCATCCCCAGTGCCCAGCAAAGTGCCTGGTATACAGAGGATGCTTAATAAATGATTGTTGATTAATTGTTCCCTTCACAACAACCCTAAGAGATAGCTAGCATAAGCATTATTATTTCTCTTTTGAAGATGAGGAAACTAAGGTCCTGCAAGATAAAATCACTGGCTAGTGTCTGAAGTGGAAGCTGAAATCTAGACTCTTGGTTCTAGGTCCCACAATCTTACCACTGTACCAGCTGAACTCATCAGAGTCTTTGTTCCAGGGGTTCTGTACTCTAGGTGTTTCCAAGCACACTGGCAAAGGTTCTTTTGAAGTATCATTTTTGTTCCATTAACTCTTAGAGGCCCTGGCAATTTTGGTTTTTAAAATGTCCATTTTTTGTTTATTTCTGAATTATGATTAGATTTGCTGGGAAATTCAGGTGTTAGTTTCAGGGATCGAAAGTCATATTTTAGATTTTTAAAAATGTAATGCTTCAAATCCTTTCATCATTTCTGGTTTTCTGTTGAAAAATCTCATTAGGATCTTTATTGGCATTTTTAAAAGTGTGATGTTTTTCTTTCTTTTCGCTGTTTGAAAGACACTTTGTAACTATAATTTTGAAGCTTAATAGTGCTACTGTCTGGATGAATTTATCATTGTTGGGCTTCTGTTTTTATTTGTGGTATGTCATTTGTTTCCTATCACTCAGAAATTTTCTTGTACAATTTTTTTAAAACATGTGATCAGATACTTTTCTTCTTTGACATTTTCCAGGATCCCAACAATGTTGAGGTTTCCTTTCCTTCTTCTGTCCTCCAAATTTGTCACTTTCTTCATCTTCAATACTTCCAAATATTTTTCCAGTTGAATTATTTTCTGAGGTTGTTGTTCCATTTCAACTGGGTTTAGCTGCCTCTCTGACTTCTAGTGTGTTAAACATGTTTTTGGCTGTGGAAACTGATGTTTTTCACTTCCCTATCCTACTTTCCTTTCAGCTGAAGTTTTATCATCATCACCTCTCAAGATTCTTTAATTCTTCCCTGGATTTTTGAGGTGTGCTTTATCTATCCTTTTGTGGTTTTTTTTTTGGGGGGGGGAATTGATTTTCTATCTTCCTCATTGTCTCTCAGGATTTGTTTCCCTCTGTCTACTTTTTATATTGTTTTAAAATACTTTTTCCTAATGTTTTCCTTTGTTTCTCTTATTTCATAATTTAAAAAATACTCTATCAGGGCTCTTTTTTGCTTTGATTTATTATCTTTCTAATGAGCCTTACTTTTCCTATGAGAATTTCTAGCAATTTCATTTTTTAGTGTTTCTCCTATTATTTTTTATGAGAATAATAGAGCATGTGACTGTCTTGTGTCTTCTCACTCTGCCGTGTTCCCAGAATTTTTTACTGGAGTCAGTATAGCACCTTGTATAGTGTTTGGTTTTGTTCACTTTTTATTTCCTGTTTTTCCATTTCTCACTGAAAAGAACATGGGAGCATAGAACTAGAGATAGAAGGGGATTCAGGGGCCATCTAATACAAACTCCATAATTTATATGTGAGAAAACTGAGGCCCAGGAAATCAAGTGACTTGCCCCAAGGTCACATAGGTAGTAAGCAAGCATCACAGGTACCATATGAAAGGCAGTAAGCAAGCATCATAGGTACCATATGAACCCAAGCCCTCTGGCTCTAGTCAGTCAGTCAACTACCATTTACTAAGCAACTACTATGGGTCAGGCAGTGTGCTAAGCCTTGTGGTTATAAAGAAAGGCAAAAATAGTCCCTGCTCTCAAGGAATTCACGTTTTTATGGGGGTGGGGGGGAAGATATGCAAAAAACTTTGTGCAAACGAGACAAAATGCAACCGACAAATGGGAGACAGTAAAGAGATGGAAAGCCCTAGCATTAAGTGGAGTCATGAAAGGCTAGAAGATGGGACTTTGGGTGAGATATGAAAAAAGCCAGGGAAGCCAGGGGCAGAGATGAGGAGGGAGAGAGTTCCAGGCATGGGGGACAGCCAGCGAAAATAAGATGGAGTTTCTGGGTGAGGAATAATGATGAGTGTGGGTCTAGTGTCCCTGAATCACAAAGTAGGTAGAGAGAGGTGGGGTACAAGTTGTAAGAGGGCTAGCAAGGCAGAAAGGGGCTAGGCTATAGGGGATTTTCAAAGTCAAACAGAAAGTTTTACAATGATCTTGGAGGTGCTAGGGAGCCATCTGGGGTTCACTGCATAGAACAGGGGGGGCCATGTATTGGGAATCAAGATGGGCTCTTAGCATTTATTCAACCAAGTGCCCTTGAAGAGTTTGGCCTTTATTTCCTTGTTTGAATTAGGAGTCCTTGATAACCTCTTTGCCTCAAGGGAAAGCCTAGTTTACATGGGTTTGAGTGACATGTTTGTGACATCAGAGGCTTTTAGACTACGTGGGTTTAAGTCGCATTTTTGTGACCATTTTAGGTCACACGGGTGAGTTGCATGTGTGACTCACCTTTGACCCTGGACAAGATATATAAACAAGATGTTGGCTTTCTTCTTCGGAGCTCTGAGCTGCAGCAGGAGTGGTGCGTGACTCTAGGCTAGCCGTTGTTATTAGCTCCCCGGCTTTGATGCTGATGCTTCTCTGGTAGCTGTATATTGAGATTCTGTCAGACAGAAATTTGTCTGTTGATTCATGTTTATTTGCTTTGTTTGTATTTGCTCTGAAGTTCAGGGTGCTGGCTTTTCCCCCTGAACTAAGTAAATGATATTTGTATGCTGGATTAAAGTAAGATTGTTAACCCCTTAACGTTGCTTTCCTTAGTAAAGCAGATCAAAAGAACCTGGGCTTGCAGCGTTTTGTGTGCTGCTTGTTGTTGGTTTTACACCCCCACAGCAGCTGCTAGCAAGATTACTGAAACAGCCCAGTATGACATGGTTACTTATGGAGTTGTTTTTCAGTTATGTCCTGCTCTTTGTGACCCCATTTGGGGTTTTCTTGGCAGAGTGGTTTGAAATTTCCTTCTCCAGCTCATTTTATAGATGACAAAACTGAGGAAAATAGGATTAAGTGACTTGCCCAAGGTCACCTATCTAGTAAATGTCTGAGGCCAGATTTGAACTCAGGAAGATGAGTCTTCCTGAATGCAGGTCAGGCACTATGCCACCTAGCTGTCCTAAAGGAAGATCCATTTGACAGCGGAGTGGAGGATGGAACACAATAGGGATTTGTTCTGTGAAGTTTGGATTCGGTCAAAGGACTGCACTTGAGGACCTAGAGGGCCACATGTGGCCTTTACGCTGCAGGTTCCCCACCCCTGGACTAGAGATAGACCACTCAGAACACTACTGTAATAGTCCAAGTTTGACGTGATAAGGGCCTGGAACAGGGTGGTGATGGTGTCACAGTAGAAAATGGAGCCTATATAAGAGATGTTATGAAGGTTGAAAAGATAGGCTTGGAAATGAGGGCTGGTGAGAGAGGGTGAGAAATAGAGAATAACACCTAGGTTGTAAGCCTGGGTTACCAAGAGAATGGTGGTGCCCATGACAGTAATAAAAAAAAAAGTTAAGAAGAGAGGAGAGTTTAGGGGAAAGAAAATGAGTTCAGTTTTGGATATGATGAATTTCAGATGTCTACGGGACATCTATCAGAGCAGCTAGGTGGCACAGTGAATAGAATGCCAGGCCTGGAGTCAGGAAGACCCGAGTTCAAATCTTTCCCCAGACACTTACTAGCTGTGTGACCCTGGGTAAGTCACTTAACCCTGCTTCCCTCAGTTTTCTCATCTGTAAAATGAGTTTGAGAAGGAAATGGCAAACCACTCCAGTATCTACAAGAAGAAAAACCCAAATCGGTTCACAAAGAGTCAGACACGACTGAAACAACTGAACAACACTGGGGCATCCAGTTTGAGATATCTAATAGAAATACAAGACTGGAGGCCAGAGCCGGAAAAAAATTAATGTAATCATCACCTGCATGACGATGGTGGCTGAATCCATGGACGCTTCCCCCAACAGAAATAGTGTAGAGCAAGAAGAGAAAAGGACCCATGACAGAGCCTTAGTCTTAGGGGGCAACCATGGTTAATGAGCGTGATCTAGATGAAGATGCAGCAAAGGAGACTGAGAAAGAACGGTCAGAGAGGGAGGAGGAAAACCAGGAAAGAGCAGTGTCCCAAAAGCTTGGAAAGAAAAGATTATCAAGCAGAAGGTGACTGACAATATCAGAAGCTGCATGGAGTTCAAGAAGGTTGATAACTAAGAAAAGACCAGCTGATTTCACAATTAGGAGATCATTAATAAATAAGGATTGAATAGTTTCACTGAATGACGAGATAGGAGGCCGAATGGCAGAGCTAGTGTTCTTTCTACCATGCTGCCATTGCTATCTCAGTAGGGAATTCAAAAGAGGATTAAGAAGAGGAGGGAGCATGATCTTTCCTTGGTCATGCTGGAATATACACTATCAGTCCTGCAGTAAATGTCACAACAACCAAATGTCTGTAGTAGTGATACAGGCAGGTTTACTTTCTACTTAAGCTAATGCGACAGAGGCCACTGGTGGAGAAATAAAACCAAAACATCTCTGACTCATTTGCATCAAAGAACTATAAACATACTTTATAAATAAACTTTCTGATCTCTTGCCTATTTGTCAACTCGGTCCTTGAAAGAAAAAATGACTCAGTAGATTTAACTGTTTTTCTTTTCCTTTGCATATAAATGGTTAGCAGTAAAGAAAGAGGTACAGAAGCTAACACATACTAAAATTATTTTTAAAAATGAAAAAAAAGGAGGGACTTTTACTAATGTGGATTTTGTTGCTTTAGTAATATTTTGGAAGCTGTCAAAAATCTAACCAGAAAAAAAAGATGCACGAACATTACAAAAGGAGGGGGGCTGCCCTGAGGCCCTCTCCAGAAGGATCCACACACAATGGATGGCTCAGGAGCCTGAAATGATGTCAACACACAGATGTTCCGGTTGTAGTCAAACAGAGCCAAGACTTTTAGTTCTGGGGCACAGGAGGTACACTAGAGTGTGTGAACTATTGAGTTCAGAAACTCTTCTAAACCCTGGTGCCTTAAGCTGTGTGGTGGACCCCAAATGGCCACAACTGGCTCTTGATTTTTGGAAGAGAAAGGCCTTTTCCTGGTTGGAAATGTTCCCATCTCTCAGGAGAGTCTGTGTCTCTACTCACTGAAACTGGACAAAAAGAGATATTTTTTTGTGGAGACCAGCAATGGCAAATACAGTATTGCAGGCAGATTGCTCTATTTTGAGATGACTGTGCAGTCAACAATGAGAAATACAATATGGAAAAAACCACTGAAAAGATACCCATCCAGAATCATTGGCCATCTAGTGATAAAGTTAGTACTGAAAGGCTATTGCTGGCTTCTTGCCATTTGAAACACTGCCAAACCTACATGTGGTTTCTAGTGTAAGACTTTTATAAACCCTGTGGTGGAACAAATGATTGACCTCATATCCCCATTATCTGGCCAACCTTTGGTACCTTCGGTAACTATGTCCAAAGCTCTAATGACAGATTATGGTCTGAGTAGGGAACTTATTTTCCTACAAGACTTTTAACTCTGTTGGGCCAGAGATTGTGTCTTACCTCAATTTTGTTTGTCATCATCCCCACTCTCTTTGACCTGGCACATGTACTGCACACAGTAGGCATTTAATGAATGTTTGTTGAACCAAAAAGGCAAGTAATAGTTAGCCATGGTATAGTTGAAATATAAATACAAGAACCATTATTCCCCAAAGAAGTCTGGGATGTCAGAATATCTGTGGACCCTGATCCACTAGAAAAATGAAAGAAGAGACTTTAACAGTGGGTTATATTTATGGAGCACCTGCTAATGCTCCTATCCTAATAGTCAGCTGTGGCATGATGGAAAGATAAAGCATTTATTAAGTGCTTACTATTTGCCAGGCACTGTACTAAGCACTGGGAATACAAATACAAGCAAAAAGAACAACGGTCCCTGCCTTCAAAGAGTTTACTAATGAGTGAAAACAAGACATAAAAGAGAGCTGAAAAAGGGATGGGGGGGTTCCTCCTCTTGGGGAGAAGTTACCATCACAGGGACAACGTAGAAAAATAGCACAGAGAATCAGGAGCTGAGCCAAGTTAGAAGTGAGCATGCGAGTGTGGCCTCCAATGGCCTTCTTCTTCATTGCTCTGCAGTGAAACCTGCTCTGTGCAACCTGCCCTAATATATCAAAAAAGATAGCTAAAAACCAGCAGATTTTTGGGCTAAGCTACGGAATGAACTTCCCCTATTTTAGGTGATGATTCTCAAACTTTTAAATTCATTGACCATACCGACACGCACTCCTCACCAGGGGAGAACAACCTATTCTCAAAAAGAAAAATAAATGTACCTATGACATACTTTAAAGCTCAGTCTGCACTAACATTTTCTCTATCATTCTCCTAAGTCTAGACGATTAACAAAACAAGAAATCAAGCCTTGATTCACAGCATCTGCTGATTTTCAAGGCATAAATGCTCACAATGAAAATTTAACAATCAATTGGCCGGCTCCATCACCTCTCCCAAATTCCCCCCTTCTCATTCGACTGAAAAAGTTGCCCTTGACCTCCCAAATAATTTTCCAGACAATCTTTTCAGAAATATCTTCCCTACCTTGTACTTACGAAGTTGACTTTTAGAACTCACGTGTAAGATTTTACATTTATTCTTATTTGATTATTTGGCCCCATGTTCTAGCTATGTAGATCTTTTTTTTTGGATCCCATCATGCCGTCACGTGCGTTATCTAGCTTAGTATCACCTGTAGATTTGATAAGGCTGTATATGTATATGTATATAGATACACACACATGCATATATATGTATATGTATGTACATACACACACACACACGTCTTTATCCAAGTGACTGATGAAAATGTTTTATGGCACAAGGCCAGGCACACCTCCCAGGAGCCTTCAACTATACACGTCCTTCTAAACGTAGTATCCCACCTTGGGTTTGGCCCTGCAACTAGGACTGAATCCATCTAATTATACTACCATCTAGCTTATACTTCTGTACCGTTTCCTCAAGAACAGAACAAGAAACTCTGTCAAATGCTTGGTTAAACCTGAACTACATATATGAGTTTGTAGTTTACTAGCTTAGAAAGCCCATTTTAAAAAAATAGCTTTTTCAGGCATTAACCTGTGCTTAATCAAGCCATTCTGCCATTTTGTGACCAATCTCTTTCTTTTCTAGATGATCCCTCAAAATCTTTTTAATAGTTTTTTTCTTGTTTTGTCTGAACCTGTAATTTAATCAGTATAGGGAAATACTAGTGTGGAATTTTCCTCCACCTATGCAAATCATTGATTCTTCAGTATGTCAGAGAGTCAACAAGCATTTATTAGGCACTTACTATGTGCCAGGCACTGTCCTAAATGCTGGGGACACTTGAGAAGCAAAAACAGTGTTCCTGCCTTCAGGGCACTCACATTCTAATGAGAGCACATTTATCCCTTCCACATCCAGACCTTCCCCATTCTAGTTTCAATATATCACCGGTTGGCATAAGAAATTAAATGGGAGTCTTTTGAGAGTTTTGCAGAAGCCACAGATGACATGTGAAGGCTCACAGAAGACACAGGACCTATGACCAAACACTCAACCCAAGTTTTACAGCAAGGTACTGTAAACACACACATCATAAAAGAAAAATAAAAAATTCAGACTTCTTCTTTGGTATGAAGGGAGTGCCACAAAATTTTACATGGATTTTCCAGATTAAAGAGGTGCCATGCCCCCAAACCCAGCAATATATATGGAAGGAATTCAAGATATATACAGAGTAAGTGAAAGATAATCTCAGAGGGAGGCGCCAGCATCAAGGGAAGGTTGGGAAGGCCTCCTAAGGGTGCCTTACAGAATGTAATTTAAATGTCCAAGAGTTGTTTGGGGCAGTGAAACGTTAACTGGCTTTCCCAGGGTCACAAAACTAATGTGTGTGTGTGTATGGCAGGACCTAGGGCCAGGTTTTCTTGACTCCAAGGGCAGTCCTCTATTCTCCATACCACATCAGCTCCTCTTGAATAACGTTACTAAATTTTGCAAGCAACAGAAGTTAAGATCATTGGCTTATAGTTTGCAGACTATGTTCACTTCCCATTTTTGAAAACTGGAACATTTGCCCATCTGCAAACCTGAAGAAGTTTGTCATCATTGCTCCATTCACCTAAAGGAACTGTCCCATCTCTTCTTTGTTCTTCCTCTTTTCCCCAGAATAACTAACCGAGCTCCTTTTAATTATTTTTAGCTTTCCACACCAGTCTCAGCTCATTCTGAGTTTTAGCACACTTGACAGTATTCTCATGGGACTATGATACAGTTTTGTTCTTGTTATGTGTCCCTGCTTCCATCTTCTGTACGTATCTTTTAAAAATGTGTTTGTCTTTGAGTACCTTGTGCTTCTACAGGTTTTTTTTTTTAAATAGCTCCAGGTTTGTTGTTTTTTTCCCCCTCCCCTTGCTCCTTAGAACGACTTCTTTTGTTTCCTTAATTCTTTGTTGTTGTTTGGGCGGGGGGGGAGCATTTGGGGTTAAGTGGCTTGCCCAGGGTCACACAGCTATTAAGTGCCTGAGTCTGGATTTGAACTCAGGTCTTCCTGACTCCAGGCCTAGTGCTCTATTCACTACATCACCGAGACGCCCCCAGAATTTAATTCTTGAGAGTTTCTAAACACTCCTGGCCTGCATTTGCTTATAGAATTTTGTTCTATGAGATCCTATATATCTCCTTTCTCTGAATCCTTAGAAACCTACTCTCCAAAATCTGGTATTGTCTGTCAGACAACATCCAGCTTTTCTTTCATTCTCCCTCACAAATTTTAAGATAGAATGGTCATTTCCTTTCAGAGTTCTCAACATTTCCACTTCATCAACCAGCTCCTCCTTGTTAATGAGGATCAAATCCAGAATAGAATATTCCCTTGTTCATTCTTCTTTCTTTTGAAGAATGATATTATCCTTAAGGCAAGCCAAAAAAATTGTTCGCCACATTGCTTTTGGCAAAGACGCAGCTCCAACAGATGTCATCCTTGATATTATGAGAAGCAGCATAGTGTAGACGTTACATCACAGTGGACAAAGAAGTAGGCCCAGACTGAGAATACAGGTTCAAGTCCCGCTCCTGATACATACCGGCTATGTGACACTGGGTAAGTCTCTTCATTTCTGTACGGCCCCAGAAAACTCATTAGTAATAACTGAAGACCAGGTACCAATCTGCTTAAGTAAAGGGAAATTTCTTACTGGAGAATTCCCTACACCTGTGAAATCACAGATCAGGCTCTCCCCCCACCAAATCAATGAGACATCATGCCTCTGTTCAGGGCTTGGGTCTTCAATTTGATTATAAAAATACTCACTAAGTGACTACCTTGTGCAAGGCATACAAATTGAGGTTCTCTCCACTACCTCCACTTCCTAGTTCCTCAATCTATTCAAATTCCATGACTAACTCCTTCTGCTCCACCTCAGCTTTACACAGAGATGATCATGCTCTTAATCTCACCATTACCCACACATGTTCCATTTCCAAGTTCAGGAACTCTGAGGTTGCTTTATCTCATCTGATCTAATCTAATCCATAACCTGTCATTCAGTCTCTCCTTAACTCTATCCTTCATCCCCTCCACATCCTCCAACTCCTTGGTAGTTTGCATAGGCTGTAACCTCTGTTCTGAAAACACTCTCTTCTCTCCCTACACCCAACCTCTTGGTAAACCAGTTCTACCATGACAACAACAGTAACAGCTAACATTTACATAGTACTTTAAGGTTTGCCAAGTGTTTTACATACATTATTTCATTTGATTCTTACATTGTGAAGTCTGTGTTATTATCATTCTTTTACAAATGAGGAAACCAAGGCCAACAGTGGTCAAAAGACTTGCTCAGGGTCATATAACTAGTAACTAAGACTGGATTTGAACTCAGTTCTTCTGACTCCAAGGTCAGCACTCTATCTACTGTAACACCCAGGTCTCAACAGTGATAGCTCTACGTTATACTTAACTGATTTTTTGTTCCTTTTGATCATTCCTTGCCAAATACTTAGTCTGGATTATTCCTACAATCTACTTTACTTATTAACCACATGCTGCTAAACAGAACTGGAAGTCACAAAACCATGTTTACTAGTTCCATGACATATTCATGTTATCCAATGTCAACTGGACCCTCACTAGAGTAAGGCAATGCTACTCCCCTCTAACCAATTATCTCACCTAGAAGTTGTTCCAAATCTTTCTCCTCAAGCCTTCCAAGCCACAACCTCACCCTCCTAGCTGAAGACTTTGCTTTATACTTGCCTCAAAAATTTAAGCTCACTCACCAAGAGTTTTTCTTTCCCCCTTCTCCTCATCTCATATTTCCTTGACATCATTCTACCCTGTCTCCTGCTTTACTCCTGGATGAAGAAGTGGCCCTTCCCCCTGAAAATGCCAGCCCATCTATGTGTGTAACCCGTGATCTTTTCTCCTCAAGCAGACTGCTCTCCACTCCCACCATCTCCTCTTTCTAATCTTCAATCTTTTCCTATCTACCAGTTCCTTCCTAGCTGACTTCAAATATGCCTACATCTCCTCATCTTTAAAACAAACAAACAAAAATTCACTAGATTTTACTATCACCACTAGCTATTACCCTGTAGATCCCTCCCCTCTGCCCTGTCTAGTGGTCCATGCTCAAGTCTCTCTGCTTCCTCTCCTCTCTCTTCTAAACCCTCTGCAATCTAACTTAGCCCTTCAACGTTAAACTGAAACTGCTATCCCCAAAGTTATCAAGGATCTCTTAACTGCCAAAACGAATGGCCTATTCTCAATCCTCATCCTTTTCGATATCTATGTAACATTTGATATTGCGGACCACCTTTTTCTCTTGCATACTCTCTCTTCTCTAGTTTTTTTTTTTCTATCACACTGCTCTTTCTTGGTTCTCATGCTACTTATCTGGCTGCTCCTGGGTCTCCTTTGCTGGATCTTCATCTAAGCTATGCCCATTAACTGTGGGTTTTACTCAAGGATTGGTTCTAGGCCCTCTTTTCTTTCTACAGTCTTTCATGTGAATTTCATCAGTTCTCAATAGGTTGATTATCATTTCTATGTAAAATATTTCCAGATCTATAGATCCAGACTTTCTCTCTGTCTTGAACTATATCATTAACTGCCTAGTGGACGTTTTGAATTAGCTATCCCACAGGAATTTCAAACTCACGTCCAAAACTGAACAATCATCTTCCTCCCATCCCAAACCCTCCCTTCTTCCGAACTTCACTGTTATTGTTGAGGATAGCGCCATCCTTCTGATCCCCCAAGTTCACAACCTTACTGTCATCCTCAGCTCCTTAGTCTTACTCACCCTACATATCTAATCTATTGCCAAATCTTTCTTCTATCACAATATTGCAAAAGACTTGATCTCCTTGACTCAAGTCTCTTCACTCCAATCCATTTTCCCACACAGCTATCAAAGTAATATTGCTAAATCACAATTTAGTGACAAACCTGCCCCCAGGAAACTCCAGTGACTGCCTCCCTATTACCTTAAGGATCAAGTATAAAGTACTCTTTGGGGGGGGATTTAAAATCCTTTAAACCTGGCCCCATTCCACCTTTCCAGGCTTCTTATACATTATTTTCCTTCCACGTATTCTACAGTCCAGCCAAATGGCTGTTCCTCACACATGACACTCCAACTCCCTTTGCTGTACCTTTGAACTGGCTAGCCTCCAGACATGGAATGCACTTCCTTCTTACTCCTGCCTTTTTGGAATCCCTGGTTTCCTTCAAAACTCAACAGGTGTCACTTTCTACAAAGGAAGCACTTTCCTGGGACCCCCAGGTACTAGTGTCGTCGTTGTCCCCCCCCCCCTTACCTTGTATCTGTTTTGTATACCACTATTTACATCGATGTTGTCTCCTCCATTAGAATGGAGGCTCCTTGAGGGTTAGGAACTGTTTCACTTTTGCTTTCATATCTCTAGTTTCGAGATAGTACCTGGAACGCTTAGCACACAATAGATATTTAAAAAATAAATGCACCAAGGCGGCTAGGTCCTGCAGCGGATAGAGCACCTTGCCTGCAGTCAGGAAGACCTAAATTCAAATCTGGTCTCTGACACGTAATAGCTGTGTGACCCTGCTCAAATATGTTTGCCTCAGTTCCTCACCTGTAACATGAGCTGGAGAAGGAAAATGGCAACCCACTCCAGTATCTTTGCCAAGAAAACCCAAACGGGGTCACAAAGAGTCGGACACGACTGAAAAATAATTGAACGACGATAAATGCTTGTTGATTGATTTCCTGAACTCCTCTATATTCTTTCAGTCTAGTTGACCTATAGTGTACTCTGATGACAATAGTGCTTCTGCTTTTGTTTGGGTTGCTCTTTGCCCAAATATTTTCTACCAGGTTGTTTTGCTCTGATTCCTTGATTTCGTTCTAAGAACGTGGTTTCTTAAAATACTATACTGTTCACCCTTTCCTTAGTCTGGCTCCCCCTACCCCTTTTAAAACATTTCTTGTTTCTTTAGTGAACTCTGAATCAATCAATTCTTACTTTTAATTTTAACAACACTAGGCACGCTGTCATGCATTACGTGTGACAAGTTCTGGATGATACTTTCTCAGATTGGTAAAGTTCTTGCTTGGCTACCTCAGTCACCTAATCTAATCTCCATCTGATTTTTTCTTAAGGGAGTTACACCCAAACTGTCATGTACATATGAAAATCTTATTCTTTGGATGATCTTAAGGCTACAATTACAAATGCTGTTCTTTTTGTCACTAAGCAGCAGGTGATGAAATTTTCTACCAAATTCAAAAACTGACTAGAGTGATATATGTAGCTCAAGACAGTGGTTATGTTTAATTTTAATAAGAAACATAAATATTTTACAATTTTAAACAGTTAACTTCAAGTAGTTTTTTGTTTTTTTTTTTTTTAGTAAGTCTGTAGCACTCATCCTTTACAAGTTATAAAAGCTTTAAAACCGCACTAAGCCATTTGGGACACCCTGTCTAGACTGACAGACAGACAGACACACATGGGCAGTTTCCTCCCTCCCCATTCTCTTTAAGTTTAAAGCCCTTTTGATTAGACATTCACGTCATAATATTTTAACATATGGTATCTTAAACAGCTCTTATTGGATAGATGTCATTCCTCTCCAAGTGCCTATTCCTTAAGCCTCAGTCCAGAAAGCCAATTCTCAATGTTCTGAACCAAAGGCTGACTTCCCTAATTTTGCTTTTTCTTCTGAAGCCTTTGTATTTAGTCAGCAACAGTCTCAAAAAGAAACTCAACAACAAGACAGCTATGCCTCTAAGGTAGGGGTGGGGAACCTGTGGCCTCGAGGCCACATGTGGCCCTTTAGGTCCTCAAGTACATCCCTTTGAAACTTTACCCGGCAACTTTCACTCCAATCCATTTTCCCACACAGCTATCAAAGTAATATTGCTAAATCACAATTTAGTGACAAGCCCGCCCCCAGGAAACTCCAATGACTCCCTCCCTATTACCTTAAGGGGATCAAGTATAAAGTCCTCTTTGGGGGAATTTAAAACCTTTAAACCTGGCCCCATTCTACCTTTCCAGGCTTCTTATACATTACTGGAGTGAAGAATTCCAGGCCACATTCAGTCAAAAGGTTTCACTTGAGGACCCAGAGGGTCACATGTAGCCTGGAGGCCAGATGTTCTCTGCCCCTGCCCTAAGGTTTGCAGTTTCTCACCCAACATTTTAAGTACTTCCATTATAGTCAAAATGGCCAGCTAATTGTTTTCCCACAAACAATACGGCAAGCCATGTCTTTGCATAGGCTATCCCCTCAGCCTGGAATGCACGTCCTTCTCACACCTCCCCTCCCCTTTTGCTTCCCCTATCTTCTTTCAAAGTACAGTTCAGATGCCAACTCTTAACCAGGCTGGGAAGAATCAAGAAAGGCTTCCAGTCTTTAGTTCTTTCTACCTCTTCAAATTACCTGGCATTCACTTATCTGTGTACATGTGGTGTCTTCTCAGGAGAGTTCTCCTGGAACATAGTTTTTGTCATGGTATCCCTAACTCCAGACCCTACTACAAGGTATTGCACATCATACACTCTTGATAAACCTAATCCTTAGCAATGCTTCTAAATTCTTTCTGGCAGTATCAATTTTTCCCACAGCAGTAAACCAAAGTAAAGAGGAGTCACAAATATGAATTTGGCAATTTATAGAATCACAGATTTAGAACTGAAAGGAATGTTAGAAACAATTTAGTCCAGCCTCTTCAATTTACAGGGCAGCTATGTGGAGCATTGGATAGAGGGCTGGGCCTAGAACAGAGCTGTCCAAAATGCAGCCCAACTACAAGCATAGACATTTACACAAATGCTTTAGTAAAAGAAGCCAAGCCACCCAGAGCTCTCACTAAAATGGCAAATCAAAATGTATTGCCTATTGTTTCAATAAAAACCTAAGGTTGCACAGCCCTAGCCTAGAATAAGGAAGACCTGAATTCAAATTTGGTCTCAGGCATTAGCTGGGGGACCCTGAGCAACTCTATTTGCCTCAGTTTCCTTATCTGTAAAATGAGCTGAAGAAGGAAAGAGACAACCATTACAGTATCTTTGCCGAGAAAACCCCAAATAGGGTGACGAAGAGTTGGATATGACTGAAAAGACTGAACAACTTCAATTTACACAAGGAAACAGAGAAAGTAAGTGACCTACTCTAGGTTATAAATAGATAGCAAATATCAGAGCAGGAATCTGAACTCAAGTCCTCTGACTCCAAATCCACTGTGTTGTGTCACTCTGCCTTGTGAGAGGTTTTCCATTGTATCTTGGACCTATGCCCCAGGAAAAGAGCATGGGGATAAGGATTAGATCTATGATTTCATTAGTATAGGAACCTTTTAAATGAAGAAATTCTCTTTATTAGTGGTCAGAACCTTCTCTGCAACTTACAGTCTTAGAGAGTTGCCTATGGCAATGAGAGATCAAGTGACTTGCCAGTGTGTCTAAGAGGCAAGATATGAAACCCAGGTGTTTTCTGGTTCTGAAGCCAATTCCCCACCCATCACACCACACTGCCTCTCTGGGGTTTTTAAAGAGCTGCCTCAGTCTCAGTTTTGGAGGGAAAAGTAATAAACTCCTAAAGACTTTATAGAAAACTCAGAACCTTCAGGGCTTTCCAGGTAACTCCATTTTCCATGGGCAGTTTTGCTTGATTTAGACTCCGGGGAATATCATGCCTCAATCAGGATAAGCTGAAATCTCCTCACCATACTAATTGACTCAGTTTTTGACATTTAATACCCTCTCAACTCCCTAAGTTGCCTCTCCCCTCTCACTGGAGAGCCAGAGGGTGGAGTGATAAACTAAACTCAAAGCCTTCCTTTATATAGGCCTACCTCATTTTATTGTGCTCTGTTTTATTGCACTTGGCAGATATGGCATTTTTTTTTTTTTTTAACAAATTGAAGGTTCATGGCAACCCAGCTTCTAACAAGTCTACTGGCGCCATTTTCCCAACAGCATGTGCTCACATCCTGTCTGTGTCACATTTTGGTAAGTCTCTCAATATTTCAAACTTTTTCATTATTATTAGATCTGTTATGGTAATCTTTGATTTTACTTCTGTAATTGTTTTGGGGCTCCATGCTACACTCGTATAAGAAGGTGAACTTAATAGATAAATATTGTGTGTGTTCCTCTCCTCCAGGTCTCCCTATTCCCGGAGACATGATATTGAAAAGAGGCCAATTAATAACACTACAATGGCCTCTAAATGTTTAAGTGAATGGAAGAGTCAATGATGTGCAAACTTCATTGCTCTCTTATTTAAGAAACTGACACAGCCACCCCAACCTTCAGCAACCACCATCTTGATCAGTCAGCAGCCATCAACATCGAGGCAAGACACTCCACCAGCAAAAAGATCATGAGCAGATGATGGTTAATATCATTTTTAGCAATAAGTATTTAAAAATTAAGATATATACTTTTTTAAAAATACATAATACTATTGCACACTTAACAGACCACAATGTAGTGTAAACATAACTTTTATATGTCCTAGGAAACCAAAAAATTCGTGTGACTCTCTTTATTGTGATATTCACTTTATTGTGGTGGTCTAGAACCGAACCTGCAGTATCTCTGGGTATGCCCTGTAGAGCATCCTGAACTTTCAGAGCTTTGCAGGAAATCTTCCATTCTTCCTTAGGAGCTCTACTTGGTTTTGACAACACAGAGCACCATGCCCCCAAGCCAGATCCCTCCTGTCTCCTTGTGTCCCCCTTGCTTTTCACTTTCCTCTTGTGTGTTGTCTTCATAAGTTAGATTATAAGCTCCTTAAGGGCAGGGATTGTTTTTTTCTTAGTTGAATCTGTAGTTCTTAGCACACTGAAGTTTGAATTCATTCAATGGGCTGCACTTGAGGACCTAGAGGGCTACATGTGGCCTTGAGGCCAAAAGTTCTCTACCCCTGGCCTAGCACACATAGTTGTGGTTCAGCTGTGTCCAGTTCTTTGTGACTCCAGGGACCATACTGTCTATGGGGTTTTCTTGGCAAAGATACTAGAGTTGTTTGCCATTTCTTTCTCCAGTGGATTAAGGAAAACAGAGGTTAAATGACTTGCCCAGGGTCACACAGCTAGTAGGGGTCTGACTCTAGGCCTAGTGCTCTATCCAGTAAACCACCTAGCTGCTTAGTAAGTGCTTAATAAATGTTTAATGAATTGAATCCTCAGTAGTCACCAACCATTCCGTGTTTCCTCTTCCTTTGATCATTACCAAAATGTCCACATCATGATTTCTTTTAAATTTTATTTTTCAATTAACAAGTATTTATTTCTCTCCCTCCTCTTCCCTCCATCCGGGGAAAAGTCCTTTTTAACAAAAATGCATAGTCAAGTAAAACAAATTCTTTCATTTGTCATGCCTTAAATTTTATATTTCATTATGTATCTCTCTGTCAAGAGTGGGTAGAATACTTAGTCATTGGTTTTCTAGAATTGAGGTTAGACTTTGCACTTGTTGGGAGTTCTTAGGTCTTTTCAATTATTATCGCATACATTGTTCTCCTGGTTTTGCCTACTTTGTATCAGTTCATACAAGTCTTCTCAGGTTTCTCTGAGACCATCCCTTTGATAATTTCTTGTGACACAATAGTACTTCATTACATTCACATACATTTTGAACTGGATGTCCAGTAGATATCTTAAACTCATTATGTCCAAAATGGAACTAATTACCTTCTACCCTTAAATTCCTACTCCAACCCTCAATCCCAATCTTCCATGTTACTATAGAGGGCAATGCTATCCTTCTAGCTCTTCAGGCTCCCAACCTAGGAGTCATCCTTCACTATTTCTCACCAGCCTTGCACCCGTACCCCCACCCTGGTACCATATTCAACTTGTTGCCAAGGCCTATCAATCTCACCTTTGCAACATCTCTCAAATATGTCACCTTCTCTCATCTGACATCATTACTTCAGTGAAGGCCCTCACCATCTCATGCCTGGATTATTTCAATAGCCTGCTGGTGGGTTTGCCCACTCTAATATACCCTCCATTCAACCACCATAGTGACTTTCCTCAAGTGCAGATTCAATTATGTCACCTGTCTACTCAGTAAACTCCAGTGGCTTCCTATTGCCTCCAGGATCAAATACAAAATGCTCTGCTCGACATTCAAAGCCCTTCATAACCTAGCCCTCTCCTACCTTTCCAGTCTTTTTACACCTTACTCTCCACTATGTATTCTTTGTTTTAGTGACACTGGCCTTCTGGCTGTTCCACAAACATAACATTCTATTTCTCAGCTCTGGGCATTTTCTCTGGCTGTCCTCATGCCAGGAACACTCCCTCTTCCACTCCAACTACTGTCCTCTCTGGCTTCCCTTAAGTCCCAATAAAAATCCCACCTTCTACCAGAAAACCTACCCCAACCCCTTTTAATTACTGGCCTTCCTTGTGTTAATTATTTCATGTTTATCCTATATATAGCTTGCTTTGTAATATATTTGTGTACATGTGGAATCTCTCAGTACACAGGGCATGAAGTGTCTTTTTGTATCACTAGTGCCTAACATCCTAAAATATTATCCAGCACAAAGTAGGCACTTAATAAATGTTTATTGATTAATGATGTATCAAAATTTTCTAAGCTACTCCCCAAATGATGTCCAACCTTTTAGTTTAGACTTCTTTGCCACTATAAAAAGAGTTGCTATAAATATTTTTGAACATCTAGATCCTTTTTATCTTTCTCTGATCTCTTGGTAAAGCTTTAGTAGTGAGTCAATGAGTATACTTATTTTAGTGACATTTAACCATAGTTCCAAATTGCTTTCCAGAATGGCTTTACCAATTTACCAAAAATGTGTTAATATACCTCTTTTCTCATAGCCTTTCTAATGTTTATCATTTTTGGCATCTTTGCCAATTTGATGGGTTTGAGGGAGGGTCACAATGTTGCTTTAATCTGCATTTCTCTAATATAAATTTTCTAATCTGCATTTCTCTAATTATTAGTGAATTGGAGATTTTTTTTAACATGGCCTCTGGCGGCTTGGATTTCTTCCTCTGAGAAGCGCCTGTTGCTATCCTTTTAAAATTTATCAATTGAAGAACAGATTTTATTCCTATGAATTTGAAATAATTCCTTGTATATCTTGGAAATAAGGCATTACCAGAAAAACTTACTGCAAAAATTTTCCCCATTAACTGTTTCCTTTCTGATTTTAGCTACATTGGTTTTGTTTGTACAAAACCTTTTAAAATTTTATGTAATCAAATTTTATGTAATCACTTTATCTTCTGCGATCCTTTCTAGCTCTTGTGTTGTCATAAACTCTTCTCCTAGCCACAGACAGGATGGGAAATTTCTTGTTTGTTCTGCTAATTTGTTTATATACATCAGCATTTTTTGGAAGACAAACAGCTGCATCTTCCTTTGAGGGTCTAGAGCCTTCTTCCTTGGGAAGAGACCCATATCTGTTATATTAGGGAACATAAAGATTGCTAATAATTCTCAACAAGAAAAGAACATGCAGGAAGAAATCTCTAGGTTATTTGCCTATGAAGACATGATCTAAATGTTCCCACTACAAAATGATTTCCTACTTAAAGCTTAGTGCCTCATAAACATACTGTAAGTCTGTGTGACTCTAACACACCACTTACAAAGCTAACTTTCACTCCTTGCTAAAAAAAAAAAGGTATCTCAGTGCAACCAAGTTATTTGTAAATAATTGAACTACTTCCTATTATCCCATCTCTTCCTGTGGACCAATACTCACATCAAGGAAATAGCAATTTAATAAGAGGCAACTTTGCAATGTTGAGAAAGATGTCACCAAGCTCTAGAAGGGAAGAAATTTGACTGGATTTAAAGCTGTGTTTCTTATAGTGAGGCCCAGAGACTTTCAGAGAATCTGGGAGAGACTCCTGATGGACCTGTAGGGCTCCAAACTTTGGGGAGATGAACACTATGATTTCTGGGTTTTCTGGAAGGCACCTACAGCCCCTTTTTCCACTTCCTAGGGCTTCTTATAGTTAACACTTTCTCCATTCAGGCCTTAAAGAGCTGCAGAAATGCAGAGGAAACAGTGGACTAATAATGCAAGTGGGGGAGAGGGGTAAGATAAGGGCTGTCTGTTGGTCATTAAATGAAAAGGTTGGAGAGTTATGGAAATAGAAGTAAGGCTTCTATGGCTTGGTCACAAAAGCCTGTTATTTATTGGGGAAAGTATAATTCTTTAAAAACCAAGGTTTCAAAAATCAGGTTTAGAGTCAGAGAAAATTTTTTTTAAAAAGC
Organism: Phalanger gymnotis; assembly: GCA_028646595.1. NCBI lineage: Eukaryota > Metazoa > Chordata > Mammalia > Diprotodontia > Phalangeridae > Phalanger > Phalanger gymnotis. The sequence goes on along the minus strand of CM053622.1, from coordinate 220,556,416 downwards.
ACTCCAAAATGGTGGTAAGTTTTCTTCTTAGAAGTTACACAAAACACCTATATCCTTTTAATTTCCTAGCCTTCCAGTCAGTAAGCTTGGCCTTAGAAAAAGCATGTTATTCCAGCCATCCCGACAGCTCAATCTGCTCCCCATTTGTTGTCGCCTATCACCTTTAGTGGACAATATCCAAAGGTCATAGACGTGGAGCTGTAAAGTACCTTTCAGGGCATGTATAGATGATGTCATTTTTTACAGATGAAGACACTGAGGCTCAGAGGGTTGGAGCAACTGTCACAGGGAATAAGTAGCAGCACTAGGATTCAAACCCAGATCCTCAGACTCAAAATAAAGTGCGTTCTTTGCACTGAACCACACTTGCCTTGAATCATCTTCCCCTTAGGTCAACAAGTACAAATCTTACCGCCACCCAAAATATAGAAACTCTTCTATTGAGCTTTTAAAGAGCCTCACTGCCAGGCCCCAGTCTATTTTTCTAGACTCACCGGATACATCCACCTCCCGTACTCTGGGATCCCGCTGAACTGGCCTTTCTGTTCCTCATACATAATACACCATCACTCTTCCTCATGCCTTTGCATTGGCTACACCACATACTTGCAAGGCACTCTCCCTTTCTCATGAAATTCATCTCTTCTTTCAAGGTATGCTCAAACACCATCTTCTGCACAATACCTTTCCTGACCCTCCTGCCTCCCCCCCGCCTGCCCCCACCACAATGGCTAGTGCCTTCCCTCCCATAGTAGTGGTTAACTACTTTATATTCATTCTCTTGATGCTTATTCTGTATATATTTATGTATGTACTTGTTATTTCTCCCATTAGAACATAAGCTCCTTGCAAACAGGCATTATTTCATTCATCATATTTGTGTCTCTAGTACCTAACACAGGTGCCCATCATATAGTAATAGATGCTTAATAAGGGTTTGTTGATTAATTGATCAATCCATGGCCACAGAAGTTATGAGAAGGATGCGGAGACTAAGGCTGCAACCAGATTTCACCACATTTTTATAAAAGAGTACAATTTGCCTTTCTTGTTAATGATGTCATTTGGGGCCGGTCCTCCTCCTATTTGCCTACAATATGGTATACTGTCAGAGACACAGTAGACCTCAGTGGTTCAACTAATGCCTGAGTTGAGTGGTGGGATAGGAAAAGCCCTGGCACTCAATAAATGTTAAATAAAAATAACGATGATACATCTGGTTGTGGGAACAGCATATGTGCAAGCGGCTGAATGCACACCCACTTGAGCTCCCCTTCACAGTTCCTGTAGAGGAAGCCACCTTGAAAATAAAAATGGAGAGTAGGAAGAGGTGGGAATGGGGAAGTACGCAATGCAAGGAGAGAGTATAGAAGACACCTCGTTAGTCAAGTCAATAAGCATTTGTTAAGTGCCTACTAAGTGCCAGATTCTGTGCTAAGCACTGGGGATACAAAGAAAGTCAAAAATAGTCCCCCAAAACCTCAGGATTGAATGGGGAAGACAACACACAAGCAACTATTTACACCAAAATATATGCGGAATAAACTGGAGATAACTCAGAGGGAAGACACTGAAACTAAGAAAAATCGGGAAGGACTTTTTGCTGAAGGTAAGACTTTAGCTGAGATTTTAAGGAAGCCAGGAGGTAGACATGAGTTTGGAAAGAATTCCAAGCATCTGGGGAAGCTAGTTAAAAAACAGCTGGGAGTCAAGAGATGGACTGTGTTGTTCAAGGAACAGCAAGGATGCCAGTGTCATTGGATCATGGAGTATGTGCAGGGGAGGAAGTTCTAAGAAGACTGGAAAGGTAAGAAGGGGACAAGTCATAAAGGGCTTTAAAAGCCAGAGAATGTTGATCCTGGAGGCCCTAGGGAACTAGTGAAGTTTATTGAACGGGTGTGGGAGTTGACATGGTCAAATCTTCATTTGATGAAAATGAATTTGACAGTTGAATGGAGGATGGACTGGAGTGTAGAAGACTGGAAGCAGGGAGACCAACAGTAGGCTACACGACAAGAGCCCCTTCCTCATTATGAAGGCAATTCTCAAATCAAGAAAAAGGTAGAGAGGTACTAGAAGAATAGTGATCAAGAGAAACAAAGATATTAAAAGGAAATCCATACAAAGTTAAAAAATCAGTTTGAAAGGATAAAAAATAATGTCCTAGATAAGGTCATAGGGTCATATAAAAGACCAGCAGCTTGGATTAACTGAAAAATTAGAAGATAAAAAAACCACAATTTTGCAATCTTCCAAAATTTGATGTTTTTTAATTGGCTAAAGTGGTAGGGCTCTAAGAGAAAACAATCTTTCTGTCTCCTAAGGAAGGATGGAAGTTTTCTTAACTATGAAAAGAGAGGGCTGAACTAGATAGTTTCTAAGGTCCCTGCTAGTTCTAATGATTTCGTGATTCTCTAAGTGAAAGAAGGAAATACTAACTCTTTGTTACTTTCTGTGCCCAAAAGGAATGTGGTCAGAAGGAAAATGGTGGATATTGTCCCACTTCCAAATTTTTATTCTGTCCCAAAGGTAGATAATAAAGGCTATTCATATAAATGAAGAAGATGAGGAAGAATTTGAGAGCCCAACCTACCTAATATCAAGAAAGTGACTGTATAGTTTGGCCACAAAAATTTTTGTCTTCCAGAACAGATATAATTCTTGAAAAACAAGGTTTCACAAAGACTCAGAGAAATAAGTTAAGAATTCACCTCAGGAGAATAGTGATAGGCTTCACCTTTAGGAAGGCAGGTTTATGATAGGGAGATCTTAAGACTGGAAGAATGAACTTATAATCACAGAAATATTAAGAATTTATCAGCTATTCCACTGATGGTAGAGAGAATTAGCAGATATACAAATACTTGAAGTCTCCTATCACAGCTACAATTTGGGGGCAGCTAGGTGGTACAGTGAGTAGAGCACCAGCCCTGGAGTCAGGAGGACCTGAGTTCAAATCCAGCCTCATATGCTTGACACATGTTCTAGCTGTGTGACTTTGGGCAAGTCACTTAACCCCAATTGCCCTGCCAAAAAACCAACTACAGTATGACTTTCAGGCCCAATTTGAGGTATTCCCCCAGAACTCATCATCAATCTTTGTTCCGGTTATGTCTGTTTCTCCCTCTATTGGTCCTCAGCCAAAGGCACTAATTTGTTCATTCCAATAAAGGATGTTCCTCTATCACCATATTCTAACCACTGGTTTTATCTTAATACCAAGAACTATTAAATGAATCAGTTGATCAATCAATCACAAGTATTAAGCGCCTACTGTGTGCCAAGCTCCATGCTAAGTGCTAGGGATACAGAGACAGAAGTGAAACAGTCCCTGCCCTCGAGGAGCTTAAAGGAAGAAACATGTCCATATACAAGCAGAATACATACAAAAAGAATTCAAGGTAGTTTGGGGAGGGAAGAAGCTAGTAGCTGGGAGTATCACAAAAGATTTTATGTAGAAACTGGCATTTGAGCCATATCTTAAAAGAAATCTGGGATTTCAGGATGTAAAGGAAGTGAGGAAGCAGAACATTCCAGGCATTCGGATCAACCAGTACAAAGGCACTGAAATGAGAAATGAAATACTTTATGGGAGGGATAGCAAGTAAGCCAATATGGATGGACTTCAGGGTCCATGGACACAGAGGGAAGTAGTACACGTAGTATATGGTAGAAAAGTTCCAGGTTATAAAAAATTTTAAATGCCGAACAGAAGAGTTCATATTGTTCCTAGAAGGAATCGGAAGACATTCAAGTTTGGTAAAGGTGTGGGTGGGGGCAATATGGTCACATCTATGCGGCAATTTATATTCTTACAGAGTTTTGTTGTTGTTCAGTTGTTTATCAATCATATCTGGCTCTTTATGACTCCATTTGAGGTTTTCTTGGTAGAGATATTGGAGTGATTTGCCATTTTCTTCTCCAGTTTATTTTACAGATGAGGAAACTGAGGCAAACAGGGTTAAGTGACTTGCCCAGGGTTACCCAGCCAGTAAGTGTCTGAGGCTGTATTTGAACTCAGAAAGCTGAGTCTTCCTGACTTGAGACCCTGCATTCTATCCACTGTTCCACCTAGCTGCCCTCTTTGGGAGTGACCTAGAACAATATAAATTGCAGAGGGAGCGCATTGACAGGTGTGGTGTCCTCTCCTCAGAGTTCTCCTGACTAATACATTTATAATACATTAATGATTTCTATGCCTAAGAACCAATAAAGATCTGATGTCAAAAATATTCAGGGAACTGAATTAATTAATACAAAGACTCATTCCCTAACAGTCAATGAACATTTATTGTTATTCTTTTTCTTTTTGGAGGGGGGAGGCAAGGCAATTGGGGTTAAGCGACTTGCCCAAGGTCATACAGCTACTAAGTGTCAAGTATCTGAGGCCACATTTGAACTCAGGTCCGTCTGACTCCAGGGCCAGTGCTCTATTCAATGTGCCACCTAGCTGCCCCTCAATGCACATTTAAATGGTTAAATATAATGAATAAAGAGATTCAAAAGAAGATTTGAAAAAAAGAAAATTTGATTACATGAAAACATGCTCTAGATCACTAAAAATAAGTAAAATTTGTATCAACTGATGCAAAGCCAAGTAAGTAGAACCAAAAGAGTAATAGGCACAATTACTATAACACCATAAATGACAAGATCACAAAAAGAAAGCTCAACTCCGAATAATGGAAAAACCCATGAAGGTCCTAGAGAAGACATAAAGAAACACTTCTGCCTTCATGGCAAAAGGGTAGCGGACTACAAGGACAGAAGATGTGTATGTCATCAGACGAGGTTTCTTTATTGAATTTTTTTTTCCTAAGTTATTTTTCTTGGTTTACAGAGAAGGGTTTAAAGGACAGGAGAGGGTAGAGAATGACTGCAAGGTAAACATAAATGACATCGATAAGATGTATTTAAAAACAGAACAAAATGGTACTGGTAGGCAAGTAACTTGAAGCCATAGCGGCCAACTAGCTTGAGCGAGTCAGCTTTTCATTATTTCAAGGATTTCTGATGAGTTGGTGTGGGTACTCTCTCTAATGACTTAAGTGACAGTCCTTTTGTTACTTGGTAGATAGTCTTTAAGAGATTACCCTGAGATCAACTTCTGAAATTAGCTATAGTGCTCCTAGAATGACAACCATAGAGCCCAGCACCAGGCCCATCCATACCTGAACCCTTCTCAGCCTGAAGGAAATAGCCAGGAGCTGTGCTTTGCCGGGATAACCTTCAAGAACCAGGATCACCTTCACGCCAATGGTGAATATGGAGTCATTGTTAATTAGGTAGAAAGCTGTTTTGCTAAAAATCTCAAAGCTACACTGCAGGGTTAAATGACTCATGTTTCTCCTATGAGCCACAATGCTGAGCACCCAGGCCCTTGAACAGAGAAGCTAGTCCTTATATCAGGTAGACTTTCTTTATTTCAAGTTACTTGGGCAAATTACCTAGAGGAGGCAACCTCAAATGTAACAGTCTCTTAAGGATTTTGATGCTAAGTTGTAGAATGGTAGAAAAAATAAACTCAATCTTACAGCAATTAAATTCTTACACACAGATGGAAGCTTTGTCAGTGCAGGCAACTGTGAAGATTTTCAGTGAAGCTCCAGAGTTTTAGCTCAGTGTGGTAAGGTACTTTTTTTTTTTTTAAATAAAACTGGTTCACAAAATCTTAAGATGACACACTTCTCAAGCTACCTTAAGCCTCAGAGACTCATGAAGGCAAACCATGAAACAGAGCCAAAGTTAAGATTTTAATTTTGTTCCAATATATACCATCAGAATCACTATATAAGTGAACAGAATTGTGTGTTTGTAGAACTGTGTGGTCTCATAACTAGGAGGAGGTATCAGCCAGTGAGATTTTAAAGTGTCCCTTTACAATCCAAATGCTTTCCTTAAGGTTTGGGATATAAAAATATCAGCTGGAAGAACTATGTGAAAATGAACCTTTCCACACATTTCTGTTGTGCCCCAGCAGGAAACGCAAAACAAAAAAAGTCAATTGCATCGTGTATAAGGAACTCCTGCAACATATTGCCACACTGCAAACAGTTCTTCATTTCTCATGCCCTGGGTGGTACTCAGTATTTCAATAGTGTCATAGGATTGAATCACTAACAAGTGTGGAGGCAGGAACAACCCACACCTCCACTCAAAATCTGTCAGCACACATCACTGGTTATATTTTTTTTTCACCAAAAACTATTTACAATTCTGTTGTGGTACATAAAAAAAAAGTTGCCTTTTTTTAGATTTTATTTTTACCACTATAGTCATGAATTCAAATAGCCCCTCTTTGCTTTTTGCTTCAAAGGCAGATTTAAGAAAAATTCTTCATGTCAAAAAGGTTAAAAGGATGGCTAAGTGGAAAAAAAAGAAACACCTTTTACCAAGTATAGAAATGCTTTTCTGACCTATTTAATAAAGCATCATAAACCACTCAGTGGAACCATGTCTACGAGGAAAAACCTTGGTGATAAAAAGAGGGTAACAAAGTAATTTTTCCATTACCTAAGAGCAAAACAAATATGGTTGCACTGTTCTCAAGTCAGCATTTTTATGCAAATGCCTAATCAAAATCAGGTGACTAGCAGCCATCTGCCACCTATCTTTAACTACTCCTCCACCCCAACTCACTCCCAGGCAACACTGTTAGAGAATGCAGTTATCGGTCATGAAGATCAAGTCTAGGGCTGGTTCTCCTTCCTTCCACAGGCATGCCCACTCTGGCCTGTTTGCTGTTGTGGTTCCTTTTTGTTCGTTTTAATTTGGTTTCACTAGTATAAAATTGATGGGTGGTATGTCAGGATGGGGCAGAGATGTGTCAAGGCAGGCCAAAGTCTAAACTGCCACTTCCTTTGAAACTCTAATTTAAGACAGGTACTCAGAGAAAACTAACACTGATTGCTTCCTGTTTATCAATTTATTTTACTCCCTACCCATCCCTGTTGCTGTCATCTACTGACCTCCAGGATTGGTTTTCTAATTTCCTTAATGATTTCATGGTCTTCGTCATTCCATCTATAATCCTCAGAGACTACACTATTCATACTGAAGACAACTATAGTATCTTGACTACACCAACCCTCAATTCCAGTGACTTCTATCCATCTCTCAGACTATCACCCCTTAAACTTCACAGTTACATGAAATGGCAACGGCATCCGGATCTCTGAGCATCCTACACTGACCACAGCTCTTCCATCTTGTCTCAAACTCAGCCTGTTCTTCTTCATCATCTTGACTGCTTCCTATTTCTCCCAGGTGATCTCCCTTACTCTGACTCCACTTACTTAATAGCCAGGCTTGAACCCACGGCCTGCCGCAATGCTAAATTCACTAACTACCAACCAGGAATCTCTTGCCCACAGGATTTCCATTGTCCTTGTTCTGCTAATCTTCATCCCTGGGTAACCTTGACCACCTAACTCTTCTACCTTGCTCCTGGGCTGCTGTGCATCAGTTCAGAAAGTTATGAAATCATGGTGATTTCACTCACTTCAAGTTGATGGTGAATGACCTCAGTTGAGCTCTCAACACTGCTCAGTAATCTTTCTACTCTATGTTATTGACTCCCTATCTTACTTTTCCAAAGCTCTTATCTTCTTACATTCTTTCTCCCCCTGCCCATCTCAGCCTCCTATCTATGACCCTCCCCTGCCTACTACCCATGCACACAAACAGTGTAGATGACTTAACCTTTTACTTCACTGAGAAGTCCAAGGCCACTCTATGGCCATCTATCTATCCATTCTTCCTTCACTTTACTCCCTCCCACACAATGGGATCCAGAGACACTGGCATCCTTATGGCTGTTTGCATAAGACCTGACATCTTCGTGAATTTTCAAAGTCTATGAACTCTCATGCTTGGAATTCACTCCTCTTCCTCTTTGCCTCCTGGGTTCCCTGGTTGCCTTCAAGCACCATTTGAAATCCCACCTTCTACAAGATGCCTTTGCAGATCCTCCTTAAATTCAGTGCCTTCTTCCTGATTATCTACAATTTATCCTGTTTATATCTTGTTTGTTTCCCCGAATTAAACTAAGAGCTCTTTGAAGGCAGAGCCTATCCTTTTTCTTTCTTTCTTTTTTTTTTTTTTTTTTTTGGTATCCTCAGAGCTTAGCACAATGCCTGGCATATAGTAGTCTTTTAATAAATGCTTATTGACTGGCTGAATAAGACTTCAAAATTAACTAGAGGAGGCAGTGTGACACAATGGGAAGAATGCTAGCTTTGAAGTCAGAGGATCTGGGTTTGAATCCCAGCTTTGCTATGTATTACTTATGTGACCTTGGGCAAGTCATTTAACATCTTTGGGCCTCAGTTTCCTCAACTGTAAATAAAATGAAGGAGTTGGACTCAATGATTTCTAAGGTCCCTTCTAGCTCTAAATCTATGATCCTATATCCAAAATGAAGCTAATTATCCACATGATCTCTAATGTGTTTCCTTTTAATCTTCCTCCAAAAAAGAGCTTATCTGGAGGAAGCCAACAAGGATGATGGATGCCCCATAAGGATTGTTAAAGGAACTTCAGTAGTTTGCCAAGAGAAGGAGAGACTTCCTTAAGGGAGGATCACATGGAAGAGGGATTAAACTAGTTCTGCTTGCCTCTATAAAGTTCATAAAAATTAAAAGAAAAATTTTTTTTTAAAGACTGGGTCTCCCTGTCTCACCCCGGCCAGAAATTCAGACTCATTGGGATCGTTACTACTGACCATCAGGGGAGCTTTGATCTGCTCCATTTCTAACCTGGGCTGGTTTGCCCCTTCTTAGGCTCCCTGCTCGTGGGAGCTCACCATCAATGCTAAAGTCAGTGTGGACATCAGCATGGCCCTCTGCAGCTCGGTACTTCCTGGTTCAAAAGATTAGTCAGCCTCATCCTCACAGCAAGAGGTGTTTAGAGGCGTTCATCACCACACACTGAGCCAAAGATGTAAATTTAATCTTCAAATAAGCGAAAAAATTCCCAGCAATTGTTGTCATCACAAAATGAAATGTGCTTCCTTGAGAAGTAGCGAGCTCCTCCTCACTGAGGTATTCAAGCAAAGGCTGTATGACTACTTTTCAGGTAAATTAGAAAGGATTTTATTCAGGTAAAAGTTGGACTACAGGGCCTTCCTTCCTCCACTGAGATTCTGTGATTTCTATTAAAACTTTCTCCCCCTTCTGACTTCACTACTTCTGTCGATGGTATCAGTATTCATTTAGCCTGCCATGTTGGAAACCTTAGTTTCTCATTTCCCTTTCCTCATATGCAATTAATTACCAGGTTCTGATGGTTCTACCTTAAAAAATATCTTTTGCTTCTCTCTCATCTAAGACTGTGACTGGGACCGCACAGATAGAAACTAGCAGATGTGATATTCAACCATAGGTCTGTAATGTTAATGAAATAGGAAGATCTTCCCCATCCATTAATCAGCTTATGTGACCACATGTGTTCAATCATGAATGTCTTGCTGCTTTGAGCTCTGGCCCAGCTCACAGCTGTGATACATGCTTAGTCACATAGAGCCTATTGGGGTAGGGACTTGCCTAAGGAGGAGCTTGCTTAGGGGGAGGCTTGCTTGGAGGAAGGTTTTCACACCTTTGTGGTACTAAGCTAATTAGGCACTGAGTCAAGATGGTTGTGACACCTTGTGGCTCTGAGAAGTTTATATATGCTCTGAGGTGAAATTTTGCTTTGGAGTTTCACTCATGAGAAGGACCTTTTGATTTCCTTGGTGGAGACGCTGAGTGCCATTTGTTCAGAGTCTCCCTACCCCCACTACTCAGATGTGAACGGTCTCTTGATCCAGTGATGTATGTAACGTGTATAGCAATGTTGCTTTGCTCAGATAGAGCCCTGTCTGTTGATCTTTGTGCTGATTTCTCTGCTTGTATTTTCTCCATGTTCAGGGTACTGACCTTTTCCCTGAACTAGTGAATGTAATTAAAGAAAAATTCTTGACCCACTTAAAGTTGCCTTTCTTTTAAGAACAGCAGATCAAAAAACTTGTGCTAGCAGGCCATCCTGCGTGTGCCAGGGTGCTTGCTGTTACACAGTCCTCTGATTCCAAAGCCACCCCTCTTTCTACTGTGCCTCCCCAAGTTAATTTTGAAATGCTAGTCAATAACTGTCTATGCCCACTGCCACCAATAGAGAACAGGGTCTCTTTACCACCACCTGAATTATTGCAATGGCTTCTTACAAGGCCTCGTGGCTTCTATTCTCTCCCAACTTCCACCTGTATATCTTTCATCTGAAGGCCAGGCTAATCTTCCTTATACAAAACTCTGATGAGACTTTTCCTTGGCCCAATATTTTTCAGTGACTATTAGCGTCCTGACTAAAGTTTAATCTCCTTTGCCTAAAATTTAAGGAACTTCAAAACTTGATGATGTTCTACCTTTCCAGCCTTAATTCATATAACTTTCTCTTAGGGTCTCTGTCTCATTCTAGATTATAGTCACACTTGACTACTTGGATCCCCCAAAAGTTCCCTGAGTTTGCCTGTCTCCGTTTCTTAGACCAACATATTTCTCCTCTACTTTGAATTCTCCTGCAGCCACTGAACCACTCTTTCGAGGTCAACCTCATAGGTCATGTCCATGAAGCCTTCCCTCATCAACCTCAATGCAAGGATATTCCTCCCTCAGACCTTCACAGCTCTTTGTTTTCACCTTTCTCACACACTTATCATATTGTGAATCATAGCTATTTGTGAATGGGTAATATCCTCCTACTCTAAAGCTCCATAAGAGCAGAGATCCTTTCTTATATACATTTTGTACCTTTCTTAGAATTTAGCAAAGAACTAAACACACAGCAGATGCTGAATGTTTGTGGAAATGAAGTTTCACTAGGCCCTGATTTAAAGATAAAGAAGGCCTTATTTACTCCTCTCAGAATAGTAGCAGTTGGTAATTAAGATGCTGTGGGGTAAATATCATTATAGATATTAAAGTAATATGAGTTTAAACTCATATTAAATTTTAATTAATAACCTTATGACAGGGACATTTTATAAAGAACCTTAGCAGGGCCCCTGATAAGACATGAAAGGTTAAAGTTTTTTTAGTTACATGAGGGATAAGAAGATCATTATAAAAGAGAAGAAAGACAAAAATGCCTTCTTACCATTAAAAAAAAAGAGTCAAATAGTTTTTCATGAATAAGTGGCTAAGTCAAGGGAAAAAAAACAAGACCCAACTACAACTAAATAAATTGACTTTCCGTGTAATTATTTACTGGATATTTAGTACTCCTCCCTGTTATTCAAATAAATCCTAGGATAGCCTACACAGAACTAGTGCTAAATCAAAAGAATGGAAAAGACAGGAAACCAAAATGAATGTTAACATTACAGACAATAAATAACAAGATCTCTAATTTGGGGGCTAAGGGTACAAAGCAAAGGGGAAAATTGCGAAAATGAATTCCCCTAAACTGTAAGTAATCAAAATGTCACTAAATGCCAGTTTCTAGCAATAACAATTTTTATAAAATTAGTTTTGGCAGGATTGTACCTTTGAGGATTTTCCCCTCAGCTATTTCCCAAAAGTCATTTATTGGGGGTGGTGGCGGGGGAGGCAGAGAGGGGAGGATATGCGGGAAGGAAGGGGATAAAAAAAGTCAATTTCATTTTTTTTTCCAAAATGCATACCATGCAAAACAAAACAATATTCTCAAAAAAATCAACTGGGTCCTTGGAGCACAGTTAATGTCATTTGTCTTCCTCACTATTAAAAATATTGGTCTCAGAGTCAACAACCTACATAGTACCAACTGTTAGTAACAAAACCGTTTTAAAATTTGAGCTAGTCTAGTCAACTTCAATACATCGCAAGCATGGAATCCACAGACAGGTGGGGAAAGTGAGAAAAATGGAAAGTCTCTTGCTTTTCTGTTCTTTTTGTTCTCTATCAGTTTTCATTTGAAGAAAAATGAAAGGCAAAATAGAAATTAGTTTTGTGGCAGAGTCACGTGGATGTACAATATTCTTATGTTTGTCTATTAACACAAAGACGTTCTATGGGCATGCTTATCAAGATCTGAGAAGCGTTCCACTAAAAATCTAAATTTAATAACTGTGATGGAAAAGGACTGAGCCAACTCAATTATTCTAATATTACTCTTGATTACTCATATTACTCTAATCTTAATTTATCAATTTACATTCATACTGTTGTGAATATAAAAAATCACCAGGAAGACCAGCTTATTTAAATATTAGCACAGCTTTTAAACAGTCATACGCGATCAACTTATTCATACATATTTTAGGACATATCACTTTATTGGAGGGTGAAGTGGAAGACAGAAAGGAATGATGGATTTGGGGTCAGAAGACTTGAGGTCAAATCCTGTCTTTGCCATTCACTAACCTATGTAACTATGGGCAAGCCATTTAAGTTTCTCCGTCTCAGTTTCTCAATCTATAAAACAAGAGAGTTGGATTAGATAAAAAGTAATATTGCATTCTAGGAGGCAGGGGGATGGCTCAGCGGGCCTGGAGTCAGGAAGCTGAGTTCGAATCAGCCACAGACACTTACTGTGTGACACTTAACCTCTGTTTGCCTTAATCTACTGGAGAAGGAAATGGCAAACCACTCCAGTATCTTTGCCAAGAAAACCCCAAATGGGGTCACAAAGAGTCAGACACGACTGAACATCAACAACAATACTGGGTCTAGCTCCAAATCTGCGATCCTATGATCTGTGTGAAAGCTAAAGAGCAAGTTACCGGAAAAGCTCTGTTTGTCATTTTCTACCACTAAAGGACACTGGCTGTGCTGCTAAGTCAATGAACTCTACTACCGAGCTACAGAGTGATCTGGGAGTAGATTTTTATCCTGAAATTACTTCTACTGGTCTCATTGCTTCTTGCTTCATGGTTTGGAAAAACTTTCTTCTTTGTATTCTTAGCCCTTCAATGTGACCATTGCTTCTCTTTTGGCCTTATCTCTTTACTGGTGATATCTGTTTGTTTCCAACTGGACTCTTTTCCTTCTCAACCGTGCCCAGGATGAACATCTTCTCATCTCCAACAAAATAAGTCATCTTGATCTTTCTCCTCTTTCCTTTTGTCTGAAAATTTCCAAATTTTTCAATCTGGAAAACTTTTCTCCATACTTCTCTGATGCAATGGAAAGACCTGGCTTTGGAGTCAGAAGATTTGGTTCAAATCCTGGTCCTGCTACTTATTTATTCCCTGAGTGACTGTGGACAAGTGGCCTCAATTTCCTAATTTGTAAAAAGAGGTGTTGGACTAAATGACCCGATTCTCTTTCTTGCTCTAAATCTAGGATCTTATGATCCTCTGCTTTCCAACAGAAATCGAGAACAAAGAACTCCGTTATTAGAGAGAATATTAGATTTACATGAGAAGACCTGGGTCTGAGTTCCATGTAAGCCAATAAATAACTGTGTAAACTTAGGTAAACCACTTCACTTCTCCAGAGAGAGGTGAGACAGAAAAGCATTTTTCTCTTAGTATTTTCCATGTGTAAAATGAAAAATATTGTATGAGATGATCTCTCAATTCCTGTTGTTCAGTCATGTTCAACTCTTCATGACTCCATTTGGGGTTTTCTTGGCAAAGATATTGGTGTGGCTTGCCATTTCCTTTTCCAGGTTATTTTACAGATGAGGAAACTGAGGCAAACAGGATTAAGTGACTTGCCCAGGGTCACCTAGCTAGCAAGTGTGTAAGGCCAGATTTGAACTCATGAAGATGAGTCTTCTTGACTCCAGGTCTAGCGCTCTATCCACTTGGCCCCCTAGCTGACCTCTCCAAGTTCCCTTCTGCTGTAATGGTATATGATAGTATGAAGTACTTGAAACAGTATCTACGAGTGTCTAAGGCTTGCCTACATGCCTGAATCAAGGTTAAGAGTCTGAGACAGTGGAAAGAACACTCACCCTATAGTCAAAGGACTTTAGCCCAGTACTTGGCTCATAGTAAGTGTTTAATAAATGCTTGTTGACTGACTAAGGACCTGGGTTCAAATCTCATCTCTGATGTTTACTACCTTTGACAACTTAATGGCAAATGAAATTCCTTCCAGTCTATGATCCAGTGAGCCCATTTTGTTGCTGATCTCGACAACATTGTGACTACTAAAGAAAAGGCTCTGGGGTCCTACAGAGATTTCTGGGTGAAACATACACAAAGAGTTTGAATTTGGATTTGCCCAGATTCGTTCATTCGCTTGGCATTTACAGCACAATCGTGCTGTGCTCAGTGCTATGCGGCATACGAGGAAGTATCACGCCAGGTCACAGGTGTCCACCTCGCTATTTTGGTCGCAACACGCTTGATAAAGGGAGCAAAATGCAGAAGGAAAAGCTGAGATTCAGAAGACTGTGGTTCATTTTATGGGTCTGCTATTAGCCATGTGACCTAGTAGGCCATTACCCAGAGTAAAATCAATTAACCTTCCTTCCTCAGTTTCATAATTTGTTGTTGCTATTGCTAATAATGATGATAACTAGCATTGATATGGTACCTACTATGTGCTAGGCACCATGCTAAGCGTTTTACAAACATAATCTTATTAAATTCTCACAATAACTCTGTTAGGTAGGCACTATTATTATCCCATTTTACAGTTCTGAAGTAACTGAGGAAATGGAGGCAGAGGTTAAGTGACTTGCCCAAGGTCACGCAGCTAGTAAGTGGGTGAGGCAGGATGTGAACTCAGATCTTCCTGGCTCCAGGCCCAGCGTTATTAAATGGTTATATCAATATTTGTGGATTGTTGTGGGGGGCAATGGTTTATATATCTATATATTATTTTTAAGGTTGGTTTTAATATAAAAATTACATAAGGATGGTAGTAAAGCATTCATAACCGCAACAATAAAAATAATAGCTAGCATTTATATGATACTTTAAGGTTGGCAAAGTGCTTTAAAATACTATCTCCGTAGAACATCATTATCTTTTTAAAATATTTTTACCATTTTGGGGGGCAGGTATAATTATTATCCCCATTTTATAGATAAGGATTTAAAACAGAGAAAAGTTACGTGACTTGTATAAGGTCACACATCTAGCAAGTATCTGAGGCATGATTTGAATTAGGTCTTCCTCTCTCCACATCCAAGACCTAGCTGCCTCATACATGAATGATATGGATAATAACAGAATTTCTATCTAATAAGAAAAAACTTTGTGTTTTTTTTTTAATTGAACAAAGAGCAGGTAGCATTGGGAGCACTCTTAGGCTCTCATACAACTATTTGTTTTTTGTTTTGTGCTTGTAGGAATAGGCTATTTTCCTAACTGTTAACACAGTTATCTCGACAATGGTTAGTATTTGGCCTACATGATTCAAAGGGGATCTTTCAGGTGGTTTGTGGTTCTCATTTATCTTTCTTCCTGTGACCAACCACCTGCATGTTCCATGGTATTATTCACAGTCTGCTGCTTTCCTTCTGAACAAGTCAGTCCGTTTTATGGCTTTCATTATCACTCATATGAAGATCGCATAGGAGAGATACATAATTAATTTTCCATATCCAGAGGATCTTTCCCTGAAGTCTAAGGGGGATAATTTTGTTGGATGAGAGCCTGTTTTAACAGATGACTCCAGGGTAGCTCCACCTCAAAGCCTGAATAGCCTTTCCCTTTTTTGAATACAAAAAAAAGGATTCTATCAGTTTCTCTTTTGATTCAGCTCCAAACTGTGCATTCGGTTGTTTCGGTTGTGTCTGACTCTTAGTGACCCCATTTGAGGTTTTCTTGGCAAAGATACTGGCGTGGTTTGCTACTTTCTTTTCTAGCTCATTTTACAGATGAGGAAACTGAGGCAAACCAGGCTAAGTGACTTGCCCCAGGTCACACAGCTGAGATCAGATTTGAACTCAAGTCTTCCTGCTTCCAGGCCTGGTACTCTACCCACTATATCACCTAGCTACCCGGCTCCAAATTAGGCCAATTCTATTCTGAAGTTCTATCTAAGTGGCTACTAATTTTGACTTAAGCACTTTTGTTTTCATGAATCAGGGTTAAGTTTTTTCTAGTCCACACTTCTGACCAACTCTTGCCCTAAGTTCAATTCTCCTGGGTATGGTTTCCCCCTAATTATTTCTAATGAGATTGTCTTCATAAGTCTGGTATTCTGGGCACCATGACCGACTTATAAAAACTGTGTTCCTTTATATCTTATGAGCTACTTACCTAGGGAATATACCTTCCAGGGATGTACACATGGAGGGACGTACACTGATAATGAGGTTGATGTACGAAATGCTAGAGCTAGCTCGGTGTATGGAAGCCTCCAAAGGGAAGAGGTATTAGACTGACTAACAAACTGAGGATCTACAGAGCCATTGTGCTGGCCTCATTGTTGTATGCCAGTGAAACCTGTACACTCTACCAGCACCATGCCAAGAAATTGAATTGCTTCCATCTGAATTGTCTTAGGAAGATTCTGAAGACCATCTGGCAGGATAAGGAACCGGACACTGTGGTCCTTTGTCAAGGTGAATTGCCAAGCATTCGAACTCTATTGCAGAGAGTACAACTCCACTGGGCTGGCCACATTGTTCGAATGTCAAACGTACATTTACCTAAAAAACTATTTTATGGGGAACTCATGCAAGGAAGACATTCATATGGTGGTCAGAAGAAGTGATACATGGACACTCTCAAGGTCTCTCTGAAGAACTTTGGAATTGATTATGTGACATGGGAGATGCTGGCAAAGGACTACCTAGCATGGTGTACCTGCATCAAAGAAGGCACTGTGCTCTATGAGTGAAGCAGAACTACAGTGAGATGCGCAAATTTAGAGACATCTCCACTTTAGATCTTTACATGGACTATTGGTGCCTGGCCTATGCTCATATTGGTTTGATTAGCCACAGGCAGACACGCTGTACCTTGACTCCGACATACTGATGTAATTTGGTGCTCTTCAACCAAGCAACCAACCAGTCACCTGCTGTGTACTCCAACTTTCTTTGGCCTAGGTTCTAGAATGATTAGTACTATTATTTTTTGTTAAATTATTTCATTGAGAAGATCCGTAAGGATTTAACAGCAAGAGTAAAATGGTAGTGCCTGGAATCACCTAAGTTACATAATTCCCCCACGGCTCTTTGACTCATAAAGTATATTCTATATGTCCATTTGAAAAGGAAGCAAAGCCTCTCATTTCCAATTACCTGATTTCTATTATGCAAAACACACAATATCATATTTTCTCTAATCAAATTAAGTAGCTTATGAAAATGACAGGAAAAAGATACAGTCTCAAAATTATCAATCAATCCATAAACACTTACTAAGGACCTTCTATGTCCCATGCACTGTGCTAAATGCTAAGTTAAATTATTGAGTATAATTAGTGAAAAGCAGTGAAGCTCACTATATGGCAGGGGAAGGGGATTAAAAGACAACTTAAGACTCAGAGACTTATGGGTTTTGGTTGTGATTCTGCTACTGATTTGCATGAGGGTGGGCCTAGAATTTGGCCTCTTCCTGCCTCACTGGTAAAACAAAAAAAGGCTCACAAGGACCTCTCATCAGAGAATTTGGTAAGAAATCTATTCAGTCAACTAGACAGCCAATAAATATTTACTCAGTACTTATACTGTGCTAAATATTGTATAATAAAAATGATGGCCATGAAGATTCATTAAAAATTATTACCAAACTGTGTGATTCTGAAGATAGCACCTGGCAATGAATTTTAGCACAAATAACCATTTCTATGGAACAGATTTATATATATGTATATTTCAAACTTTAAAATGCCCTGCATTAAAAAATCATAATCTCAGCAATTACCCAGAGTCATCGTTGCTGTCATCATGGCCACCACCGCCATCACCATCATCACCATGGCTATTGTTGTTTTCATGCACATTTAAGGTTTCATTAGTATTAGGAGTTTCCCTTGTAAGAAAACCCTCTCTACCAATGCAGATAGCCAACTGCTTATTTTCTTAAAAGAGTTATCTGGGTCATTGGGAGAATAGATGATTTTCCCAGGGTCACACAGCCCAGTGTCATTACCTCGACTCCAAGGACAGCTTTCTCACCATTATACCCTACTGTCCACCGTCACCATTACTATGATTACTATAAATTGCTGTTTTTTTTTCCAAAAATCTTACTTGTAAGGTGAAGTTTATTTTAATTAGAATCTTAGAGTGTTCTAGCTGGAAAGGAGGACTTAGAAAACATCTGGTCTATAATTGCCACCCCCATTTTATAAAAGAAGTCATAGGGACCCAGAAAAGTGAAATCACCCAGTGGATAGAGGGAGAGTCAGGTCTGGAATGTCAATTTCCTCATATCTAGTTTAGAGTTGTTAGCATACACTGTGGCCAGATGGAGATCTGTCCCTTTTTAGCTCTCAGACTTTGCACTGTGCTGATGTTCTTAATCCTCAAAGCCTTATAATTTCTGTTTGATTCTCATCCACCTAACTAAGCTGAAAGGAAAGTTCCCTGAGGGCAGATAACCTGTTTTAACTATGTGTCTTCCCCTAGCAAGCAAAGCTGTATACTCTAGGCACTTATTTCAATTAGTTGTTTGTTTAATGAATGAATTCATCCAGAAACCTCATGGCAAGAAGAATGCAATTAGCTTATCTTTAAATTTCATGGCAAATAGCTACTTAGTAACATTGCTTTAAGAGAACATACTGTATAAATTTCACTTGCAAGGTCAACCATTGATAAAATAAATATTTTCCAACAAATCAGCTTTTGTTCAGTTAAGAAATTATATTCAATCAAAATCTATTGTAAAAATAAAGTTTTATCTTTAAGACTTGAAGCCATTTATTCTCTTTGCTTTAAGGTTTCAGAGGCTTCAAAATTCTGGAATGAGGAAATGAAAATTATATTCACTGTAGGTTAAAGATGTATAGTACAGCATGGTAGAAAGATGAGATGCTTAACTGTTAGCTGAAAGAAAACAGGACAAAATTACTTCATGTCCAGATCCATTTACCCTTAAATTTCTTCCTTTTTGGAAAAGCACCAATTACTATCTTTTCTTCACAAACATTACCTTTAAATGGGCTTTAAAAAACCCAATTCTATCTGAAACAACTGCAATAGAAAACTATCTACCAGAAAAAATCTCAAGCCCATCAAAGAAACCTGAAAATTATGCTTTCAAACTTACTCACAGGCATCATATATGTGAGAAAGTTGTTGACATAAGAAGCATGCTTACTTCCTCAAAACGTTTATTTTACAATTCAAATGAAATAATGAATGTATGGAAAAAATCCTTTGTAATCCCCAAATCTCTGCAGAAGTGTAAACTATTTTTATTACTGTTATTACAGTGAATGCATCTAACCTAAAGGAGTTAACCTGTCCTTAAATAAGCAATTTTCTCTCTGTTCAAAAACAGGAGGGAGTTGACTAGGAACAAAAGGATCATTTTAAAAGTCAAGAAAGACTGTTTAAGTGTGTCTCTTAAAGCATGGTTTGTAACCACAGTAATTAGCAAAGGGACTGTGGACCTCAAACCCCAAGGGAAGTGGGTACCTCCTTGAGAGGGTTGTCTTTTTGAAGAGGGAAAATCAAAGGAAGGAAATTACTACTGTATTTTCTTGCATCAGGGAGAGCTCTCTTCATCACATATTTCCTGTTAAAGAGAGCATATGAAGGGTTATTTTTTTTAAAAATACAGATAAAAGAAACAAGAGTTTTCTTGTCAATATCAAAGGAATTCATGGAGTCACTTCAACATACTCTCAATTGTGCAGAGTTTAAACACAAATTATTCAGAAGGAAGGTGAAGGCCTGACACACTCCTTTTGGCATAATTTGTTAGGGATCACCTCACAGGCTTATTCTCATAGATTTAGAGCTAAAAGAGAACTTAAGGGGGCAGCTAGTAGTGCAGTAAGTAGAGCACCTGCCCTGGAGACAGGAGGACCTGAGTTCAAATTCGGCCTCACACACTTCACATACTTACTAGCTGTGTGACCTTGGGCATGTCACTTAACCCTAATTGCCCTGCCTTCCCCCCTCAAAAAAAAAAAAGGACTTAAAGATCATCTGGGCCAGCTTCTTTATTTTAAAGATATATAGGATTTATGTAGATAAATTATTTACATTACATGCATTACATAGATTTATAGGAAATTGAGACCTAAGAGATTTAGTGATACTCTGTAAGTAGAAAGTTGGCAATGTGCCAACCTTGAACCCAACCTTGTGCCTTGAACCCAGGTTCTCTGACTAAACACAGAATGGGCCCTTTCTACTGTACCACCCTGTCTTTCCAGACCAACCCTCCACTTTGTCAATGAGGAAGCTGAGGCCCAGATGAGTCTAATTACTTGCCTAGATAACTATTAAATGGTAATCTGACTGCACGTTTTCTGAATCTAATGCTTTTCTACTATTCGATGATGCCAGACCCTCAGAATACGTTCGGGGCTTTAACAAATCCTTTCCTCTTCAAAGACAAAGTATAGGAGCTATGGTCTACTAGTGACATATTATAAAACATCCACCACAGTTTATGTAGTAAACAGTACTCATATGGGTAGCATCAAGAAACTTTGGTGGTAGGTAGTTTTTTGGGGGGATGGAGGTGGGAGGATTGGGGAAAGAGTAGCAGGGGTAGAGGACTGATGGTATGTGGGTTTTTTAGTTGCCTCTTAAAGAGGCAATGCTTAGAGTGCCATTCCTGGAGTCAGGAAGACTCATTTTTTTGAGTTCAAATCTGATCTCAGACACTTCCTAGCTGTGTGACCCTGAACAAATCTCTTAACCCTGTTTGCCTTAATTTCCTCATCTGTAAAATGAGCTGGAGAAGGAAATGGCAAACCACTGCGGCATCTTTGCCAAGAAAACTCAGACATGATTGAAAAACAACTGAATTACAACGGAGGCATGATGGCAATTCCCAGCCTAACACTAGCCATGGGGACTCAAGTCTACCTATCCCAGCCACTTAAACTCTGAGGAACAAAGCAGAATGGAATTCAATTAAAGATGCTAAGTGGTATTTCTCAGATCTTATTTGAAGTCCTTTAATTCTATTCCAGTTTCCTTTACATTCTAATTCTAAATATTTTTTATCCTGACATCAATATTTTAATCAAGTCACCACCATCCTACTCTGATTCCCAATCAAGACTTACCAACCCACCCCCCTCCAAAAAAACCAAAACAAAACCCCAAAATAAAACCAAATTGCTTATCACTGGGCCATGTTCTAGAACCTTTCAGCCTTATTTTACCTACTAACCTTTGTCCCTCAGATGTTCCAGTTTCTTCTTCAATGTCATAGCTCCCTTCAGTTCCTATACCTGAAAAGCCCTCCTCAACACCTATCAGAATCTTTATTATCCCTCACAAGTTAGCTTAAGTCTCACTTGCTAATTAATCAATAGATAATGCCTAAGTGAAGTGGCCCAAGCTATGCCCTAAGCTGAAGATGCCAAGAAAAAGCAAAAAAAGGCTTCTGTCCTCACAGGGCTTGTTGGCGACGGGTGATATTTATATTTTTATGACATTTACATTTGTGTGGCTTAAAAATCATTTACATACATTAACCCCATTTTATCCTAAGATGTCAGAAATCAAGTATTACTAACCTCATTTAACAAGTGAGAAAATGGAAGCTCAGAGAATTTAGATGGTTTGCACCACGTTAAATGGCAGAACTGTAAAACAAAGCTAGGTGGTAGGCCACTCGTGCCTCCCTTTCCACTGCACCACTATCTTCGTGAAGTCTTCCCTTAGCACTCAGGCCCAATGGCGAACTCCTCCTCGTTATAAGCCTTGTAGTACTTCTTGATTATAACCCTTATTTGGAACTTAATAATAGCTACGGTCATTATGCGTAGATTGGGTTGGGTCAGAGACAGCACTGGATACTAGATGGAGAGCTGGCCTGGTGATCAGGAAGACTCGCATTTAAGTCGTGACTCTGACACATACTGGCTGTATGACTCTGGAAAAGTAATTTAACTTCTCAGCACCAGAATTAACTCTCTAAGACTCTCAGTTGAAGGACTGTCATTGATTTGCACTGGTAGAAGGAGTTTTCTAATCAGGAGCTCTCTAGGCTGTTGAAATCACAGGTATGGACCTATCAAAAAAAATTAAATGTCCGATTTCCCCAACTAGACTACAGAGAATTGGGACCCAGTCTATGTCTCTTTGGATGATTCAGAGTACCCAGACAGTGCTTTAAACTCAATAAATGCTTGATTGGTTCTTTAGAGGAAGAAATGATTTGTAGGTCTTTCTTTTCATTAGCCTTAGCTAAAATTCCTGCCTCCACTCTTGCCTTCTTCTAAGCCATCCTCCATATTACTGCCAGACTAAACTTTCCTATGTGTACTGTGTATCTGTCTCTCTGCTTGGTCACATGACTCCATGGAATGAGATGCTCTTTCCAGAATAAGCTGATCACCAGAACTTTCCTCACCTCTCAACCCTGTATACACTCAATACCTTTTAAATTCATTTAGCCTTATGTCCCTGCTGATTGGAGGGCTGGAGGGTAGAGTACTAAACTCCAACCAAAGCTTTCCTTTAGAGAGGGCAGAGCCTGAACTCTGTAGCTCACTCCACTTTCCATCTGCAGCTGTGCTTGGGTAGAAGGAAGCTTCTAACGCCCCCCGCCCCCCGCCCCCCACCCCCCTTGCTCTGCTTTCCAGCTTCCTCTTCCCATTAGATTGTAAGCTCCTTGAGGGCAGAAACTATCTTTTTCTTGTTTCTCCAGTGCTCAGCACAGTGCCTGACACAGAGTAGGCACTTACTAAATGTTTGTTGAATTGAATCAAATTGAAATTGTTTAGACATGGTCATATCACTCCTCTGTGGAGAATTCTTCAGGAGCTCCCTACCAAGTAAAGCTCAAACTCATTTGCTCTCCACAATCTAGAAAAAAGTCTACAATCTAGAATCTATTTCAATTTCATCTCATATTATTCCTGTCTACCCATTCTACCCCTAGTCAAGTATAATAACAATATGGCTAGCAGCTGGTGTGGGGGTGAAAGACCTAACAAGACCAGCAACAAGAACACACGGAAGGGCTGCCAGAACACGTTCAGAAAGCAACTTCAAGGGGTTTACAATCTTACTTTAATTAAACATTCCTACACCATTCATTTAGTTCAGGGGGAAAAGCCAGCTCTGTGAACTTCAGAGAGAATACAAACAGAAATTAAAAACAGAGACAATACAAACAGATCAAAATTTCTGTCTAACTAAATCACAATATACATAGTTACCAGAGAAGCGCCAACATCTGGGTTTTCCAAGGCTGGCATGGGGTGGGGGTTGGGGGGGGTCCTTAGCAGCTACCCAAAGTCTCCACACCAACACTCTTCCAGTGAGTGAGAGCCCCAAACAAAATGCTAACCTCTGAGTTTATATACACTTCTTAGGGCTCCAAGGCTTCATAGCTAATCAGCAAAAGGGTGTGGGCCTGGGGCTTAGCACCTAGCGAGACTTAATCAAAGGCACTTAATTACTTCAGCATTCTTAAAGGGAAAACAGGAAAGAAG
This sequence comes from Phalanger gymnotis, assembly GCA_028646595.1. Taxonomy (NCBI): domain Eukaryota; kingdom Metazoa; phylum Chordata; class Mammalia; order Diprotodontia; family Phalangeridae; genus Phalanger; species Phalanger gymnotis. The sequence goes on along the minus strand of CM053622.1, from coordinate 220,532,915 downwards.
TCCCACCCTGCTTAACATTACATCAAGTAGTATCAGTAACTATGTCCTTTCAGTGTGCCTGCCCCTGCGCTGTTTCTCATTGTCTTTTGCCTGGTAGGGTAGGCACATCATAAATGTTGATTGATTGATTTTGATCAAACTGTCGCTCCCTAGGAATGTCCTTCTTCTCTTTCCTCATCGGCTCAACTCCTTTCCATCTTTTAAAACCCAACTCCAGCAAGATGACAGAAGAGGAGGTTATGAAAGAGAATGGCTCCTCTTTCCCCTCACTGTCCAAAGTCAACAATGTGAAGAAAATGGTAAGAAGTTTGAATAAAGGAATGGGATTTGTGGGAAGTAAAATTCTTAGCACAGGAGGCAAAACCTCAAAAATGGCAGAACACCAAGAACAAGATTGATGAACCACAAAAATGGAGAAAGGCTTAAAAGCTCTAAGGAGTCTTCCCTGATTCTCCATCTCTCCTTCCTACCATGATATAACCAACTTTGCTTGTAGAATTTACCCAACACTTTCAATCAATCAATCATTCAATCAAGAAACACTCGCTAGGCACTATGCTAATCTCTGGAGATACCAAAAAAAAAAAAAGGCAAAAAGACAATCTTTACCTTCAAGAAGCTTACAATCTAATGGAGGAGACACAGCATAGAAAGCATTTATATGGCACCTACTATATGCTAGGAGCTGTCCTAAGCACTTTACAAATACTATCTTATTTGATCCTGACAATACTCTGAGAGATAGGTGCTGTTATTATCCCCATTTTATAGTTGAGGAAACTGAGGCAAACAGGTTAAGTGATATGGCTGGGGTCATATAGCCAGTAGGTATCTGAGTTGGATTTGAACTCAGTTCTTCTTGACTCTAGGCCCAGTGCTCTTATCTGTGGCACCATCTAGCTTCCCAAAGTTGTATCAGATGAACTCTAACGTACCTTCCATGTATGATCTTATGTTCTTGTGATATGTGTCTCTTCAATGCACTTATTAAATAACATTCGAGATTAGAGTTCTCTGTATTTATGTCACTCCCTACTAGACTACAAATTCCATGAAGGAACAGACCATGTCTTATCTAAATACTAATTTCCTTTAGTACTTAGCACAGTGATCTACACACGAATATTTAATAAATGCCTATTGAATTGCATTAGCTATTGTTTTAATTTCCTACTGCCTTGTATATGGCATCACTGACCCATTTAAACTCAGATCTTTATTTTTATAACATCAATTATCTTTTTGTAAAAAGGCTTCACTTTCTCTTTCACTAAAGTAATATAATGAGATTTGAATGTAAAAAATGAGAATTGAAGCTCTTTGATACTCATCCTCTTATCTGACTTCATATCTTACTACACCCTCTTTTATGATACCCCATTATAATTCCTTTTCTCTGTCCAATAAAATCTGTTTACTGGAAGTCCAGAGATCTACAGTCTAGTGTTGGTTGTATGGTTAAGGCGAAATGTGACACTGGGCAAGTCACTTAGCCTGTCTGAGTCTCATTTATATTGTCTGTTAATTAAGAGAGATTGTATAAGATTATTTCTAGAGATGATTTTCATCCTGAAAATGTAGGCTATAATATTATACCTAATCCTATATCCTATTCAGAAACTGCCAATATCACTTCCTTTCAGAAATTTTTATGGTGCTTTGGGCAGGAGGGTGACATCAACTTTATTCAAAAAAGTTATCAGTCTTGCTACAGGGGCTATACACCCACCACCCTTTTATCACCCTTGGAGGGCATTTCCCTTTTTCTTTGCCAAATCACACTACATCCTTCCTTTTAAATAATGCTCAAGACTAGAGTATTGAACAGATATCATTAATGAAAGTGTAGTACTGTGTCTGATTCAGTGCCTGGCACAGTAATTGTGGTGGGCACTTAATATATATATATTTCTTCAATTAGAGACACAAGAGTCTCCTCCATTGAGCCTTCAGAAGACTAGCCCTAACTCAGATTGCCTCACAGCAATCTCAGCAGCTTGAGGCTTTATGGGTCCCATTTAGAACAATCTACCTCAAGCGCTTAGAAGCCATAAGGACATGTTTGATATTTCAATTTCAATTCCTTGAAATAGTAAACTCCATATTGTCCTTGGCATTCAGCAGAGGATCAGTAAATAAATGTAACGAAGTCACTTTAATGCAGTACGAGGAAGGTTTTTTTTTTTAAGAGGCAGAAGCAACATAAAGCTGCCTATTTTTCACTCACTTTATAAAATAAGATACTATGACTTAGTATGGTTAAGACAAGATACTATGAATTAGTAGTTATATATTTTACTCAACCACTGAATTGATCCATTAATTCAAAAAATGATGCAAAAGACACAGGGATAAAAGGGTTCATTTATTTATTTATTTCAATTTTACAGCATTGAAATGAAATGAGAGCTGAACTTTTTAGCTTAGAGACAGCATGCAGTCGAGAACAACTGAAGTCTAGTTATGTTTTCCATAATAAGCCAATCCAAAAGTATTTATTAAGCACCTCCTCTGTGCCACTGTGCTCCTCAGCATTACTGAGCTAAGTGCTGGCGATATAAGTACAAAATTAATTTAAAGAAATTTAATTTTTTCAAGTATTGCCTTGGCTGGCATATTGAAATGGAAGAACAATGACTGTACATACAAGTCAAAACTTAAGGTTGACACAAATACAGAATAATATGACTTCTCACTTTTTGCGATTTTATCAATCCTTTTGCCTAGAGTTCCTATATTTATCTGTTTGGAAGAACAAAGTAAGGAAAACTGCTAGATGAATTTCAGTGACGTCTCTTCGATTTCAATCTAATTTGAGAAATATTTATTAGGTTCTACTGTGTGAGCACTTAGGGCAGCCAGGTGACACAGTGGATAAAGTGCCAGGCCTGAAGGCTGGAAAACTCATCTTCCTGAGTTCAAATCCAGCCTCAGACACTTCCTAGCTGTGTGACCCTGAGCAAATCTCTTAACCCTGTTTGCCCCAGTTTCTTCATCTGTAAAATGAGCTGGAGAAGGAAATGGCAAACCACTCCAGTATCTGTAACAAGAAAATCTCAAATAGTCATGAAGAGCTGGACACAATTGAAAATGACTGAACAACAACACGTGCCAGGACCTACAACAGACCAACTACCTATCAAGGAATCTGCTTTATCTGCATTATTGTGAAAATTCTTCACTGGTATTTCTTTATATTCAGTGTTCTTTACCTTTCCCCCATGAAACCTTTCAGTATTCTCGAATCCTCCCTTTATTTTTACCAAGTTCTATGAATAGGTAGAAAAAAATAAAACAGCCGGTGTCAGTTTCCTTGCATACTTCCTCAAACTGTCAGCAATGGTATCAATGTTAGATTTGATTTTATGATGGCAGAGTGGACCCTGAGTAAACTTTAAATGGGATCTAGGTGGATGCATTCTCACTCCCAGTCTGAAAAGATCAAGTCATTTTTAATACAGTCAGTAAACAATTGTCAGAAAGCAATAACTTTTCTGTCCCTGTAAACTTAGACCGTATGAAATCTGGTGACCCAGATCTGAAAAACTCCATGATTTCCCCAAAGACATCTAACTGGCAGAAAAAGTTATTTACTGCATTAGATATTGGAATGATATAATTAATCATTTCAGATTGAATTGGGAGAAGTAAAAAAAAGTTCCTAGAAGTCTACTCATTGAAGTTTATTATTGTTGCTACGAAACAGACTTTTTTTTGAAGAACAAAAAAATGGGGAAAAAAATGTCTCGTGTACTTCCTGAGCAATGGATGGATTACTGACAATGGATGACATCACTAATAGCCAATTATGAAGCTCAGCATTCCAGAACTCTTTAATAATTTGTTTTGAAGAAATGCTATTTCCAAAAACTTTAAAAAAAAACCCTGAATATTATTTAGTTGGCTATGTAATGAAAAGAGGAGGGGCAGAATGTACAAACATTTTTTATGGAAATATCTATGTACAGAAGAATTTAAGATCATACAAAAACATACAAACCAGTATAACACAAACAAAAAGACCATATAGGCCATCCCCAACTTATAAATGGGTTGTGTTCCAAAAGTTTGTTCCTAAGTAGGCTGTTTAGATCTTGGAACAAAACTTCCCATGGAAACAATGTCATAAATGGTGGTTAGGTTTCCAGATCAACCCACAAAACCTGGACTGAACCCTTCCAGCATATCCTGAGTTTAACAGACCTTCATAGGTTGGCCTGGTAACTTAGCTCATTTTTACAATGGAAAAGTGGGTTCTTCGGTGTGTAATCAGGAATACAGCAGCACTATGAATGCATTTTCCCCCCACCTCATGCTACAGGGGTAAGAATCCTGTGCTCTAGCTTTGAGGAGTGGGGTGAGTAGGGCAGAGTATATTCATACATGCTCCAGAAAATAGGTGTTTACAAAGTGAGTTTATAAATTCAATAGGTGTTTACAAACTGAATTTCCAAATTCATATCAAAAAAGATATGAAAGGAGATAACACAGCTTACCAAATTAACCATGAAGAAGAGATAATAGCTTTATTCTGAGTTTATTTTCAACTGTAATGTGGGGGGACTAGTTGCTGATGATCCAGTCCTTTGAGTCAGATTTGCCTTTCTTAATACATAATACAGAACATGCTTAGATATCTCCTGCCTCTGACAGAGGCGCTGGTCATTTCTGGTGACCCAGAGCCTTCTGGTTGGCTGAGGAGTCAGAAGAATTGATGACTCATGAACTGCTGAACTAGAACTGAGTATGCACATAAAAGGAATGACGCGCCACGCAGTTGATCTTGCTTCTATTCCTTCCTGGCTGCCACTGATACAAAACTGCTTTGAGCTGTTTAGGGTTGAGGGCACAGGGAAGAGCAGCTGCTCTGTGTGCCTATGAGCATGTTGCCCTTCATTCTGGGATGCCTCCGAGCCATCAGAAGTCCCATTGGCAGCTGGGGTCAGTAGCAGAATCTGCTGGAGTGGTAGTGACCAACAGCAGAGGAAATCCTTGTAGGTAGAGGTGGAAAGGCAGTCTGTACAAAAGCACCTTCAGGAATTTTGACCCCTTTATAATAGAGAGAAATGCTGGCTACTGATTCTAGAAAGGCACCCATCCACTGAACCCAGAAGGAAACTACACCTAAGGATAACCTTGTGAGAATTCCACAAAGGGAGAAAAGGTTTTCTGCAGCCAAGAATCAGAAAGTATCCCTTGGTCACACATATCTTCAACACATATGCTCACTCTCCTCAGGGACTTTGTGTTGTCTGCAAGGGGAGAGTGTGTCCTGGTACAGTTGGGGGGAAATGGAGGATTGTTTTTGTTAAGTATTGCTCTTGCTATACCTTCTTAGTAAATACCTTTTCTAAAAGCTAATAAAAATGAGCTCTACTGGTTGATTGATAATGGGTAATAACACCGGACAGGGGCTTGCAAGACACAGAACTAGAAATCCAGAGTCCTCAGGGTTTTCTTAGGTTACTTCCTAAAGGAAGTAGTACTCAACTGTCCTCTGAAAAGCCACCAGCCAGACTGGATGAGACTTGAGAGTGTAAGCCCAGAGGGTGCTACATAGATAGTTCACCTTTAAATTTATTTACAATTTACAGGCAACTGCTAAGACTGAAGGTTAAAGTACGGAATAATTAGGTGATTATCCCCAAGCAGACTGTAAGCTCTCTGACAGCAGGGATTATTCTGGCTAGGGGTTTTGTTTCTTTTTTGGAATGGGAGGGTGCCTAACCCAATGCCTTGAACATAGTAGGTCTGTTAAAATTGAGTCGAACTTCTATATGGGGACTATATAATATTTTCACATTTAATGGAATATGCTTCCAAATATCTGGTGACTTTCATAGGCTTAAGCATACTGAAAATACTTTAGAATAATGGTAAAATACTTTTTGTAAACAAAAGAACTTTTTTAAAAGAACGCATCTAACACATACCCAATAAAGCTCTAGTAGGCGAAGAGGGTGATTGATAGGGTTTGTGGCTACATTTTTATTTATTAAAAATAAACTCCAAAATGCTGCACTTTGAAAAGCACAAAAACATAAGGCCTGTAACTTAATAAATAAATGAAAAAAAAAATCCCACAATCATTAAGCATTTACTATATGCCAAGCACTGTGTCTGAAATATTTTTCTCTGCTAAATTCAGAAGAGAAGTTAACTACACATATATGATTTCTAATGATTTCTATGCTAAATATGACCACTACATGCAATCAGAGTAGAGAGCTGATATCAGTTTCTTCAAAAGCAAAATGCCATATATTTATAATGGGTTCTTCCCTCTCAGACATTATCATAAGCTCAGATGATAAAACAGATTAATTTGAAAGCAATACCCAAAAACCAAAAAGTATCTTTTTAAAAAAGGAAGGGGAGATAATAACTCATAAGACATTACATCTTATTTAATGTTACACTAATACCAGATTAGCCCCCCTCAGGCAATTCACCTAACTACTTTTCCTCTTCTTCCCTCTTTTCCCAACTACATATATCTATTGAAAATCTATTCATCCTTCAAGAATCAGCTCAAATGTTTCCTCTTCCATAGCGGCTTCCTTGATCCCCCTGGAGGAAATGATCTCACTATATCCTATTTTGTATTAAAGTCAGTTGCAAATCATGACTACCTATTACATATGTTTCTATTAAGGCAAAGGACTTATTTCTCTTTGTATCGCCCTCAAGTCCCGACAAAGTGCTTTAGGCCAGAAGATACCTAATAAATATTTAGTGACCTGAATTATGTTGATATTGTGTGTGTGTGTGTGTGTGTGTGTGTGTGTTTGTGTTCTTGGAAATGAATCTAAAGATAAAGAGAGTGCCAGTAACTATGGAGAGAAGTCTAGCCCTTTCAAGGTATATTCTAACCTTCCTCTGGTGGTCCTCTGTAAAATCTTCATTCCTCCGAGGCTGCAGGATTTTCCTTCCCACTGTTTGTTGTGCTGAGAGACATCCTCTGGAGGAGAATGGAGGGATTCCATATGTACTTCACTGAATATCCCATAAGCATCCTGGACAAGAAGGCAGCATCTACAAAACAGAATTCCCATTTTCTATTTTAGTCCAAAATCTTGAGATTTAATAATGTTCAGTGTTTACCTTTGGTTTTTTATGAATATATATATAGGTATTCTAGGTAGACAAGTCAAAGTCTATAGCTTAGCCTATTAACTTATACTTTGCGTTCTGATTTTGGGTTTGATTCATGAAACACAAAATTAAACAGGAGCTGTTGTGCTATTTTAGAATAAAACTACCTCCCTCTCCCAAGTGGTTTAAAATAAAGGAAAAAGAAAAAGGAAATATATCTGGGAATATGCCCAGACCCAATGTCATAGTTGCTGGTCCATCCATGATGGCTATACACCGAAAAACTTTATATTTTGTGCTATTCTTGGGCAACAGAAGAAAGCTTCACAGCAATGCACGATGAGAGGAAGAATTAGGCTCTTCTCTCAAGAGTTAAATTTTAGCACACATTTACAAAAACAACAATAATGGTAGCTGACATTCATAGACTGCAGCAGTGTAATACAGTGTCTCATCTGATCTTTACAGAGACGGCATGAATTAAGTATTACAGACACATTCACACTCTTTTTACACATGAGTAAACTGAGGCTCAGAAAGTTTACGCGAACTCCCTAATGGGCTCACTGTTTGAGATTTAAACCCAGATCTCACCTGTGCTCTAAGTCCAGAGTTGCATATAGGACACCGTGCTTCCTCTGACACAGCACATTTCTTGACACTGGACATCTGGCAAGGGGAGCCAGGACACTAGCTGGCAGTAATGCGAACAAAATAATAATGATAACTACAGTAACAGCTAACATTTATACAGCACATACTAAGGGCTGGGCATGGTGGTAAGCACTTCATAAAAATTATTACAAATGATGATAGGTAGGAACCTCTTAAGTGCCTTGATAAATATAATCATAAAGATAACTGATAATTTCTTGATTACTGTCCACTGAGGCAGAATGTGAGGAGAGCTATGCCCATATACGATAAATTTCAAATGTGCCAGCCTTGAGAAATCATTTATGACAATTCACAGTTCCTTAGGTTCGTAACATAAGGTAAATTTTTACAATCAAGGATTATTTGCACCTGAAAGGACTTATACTTTCCCACAGACATAGGGCATGAGATTATGATCTATGTTACAAATAGCTTTGGAAGTTATAAAAAAAACTTTTTTTAAGTGTACCAGAAAGTACAGGTTGAAAAGCAACATTAAAAATCTTTGTGATGTATAGTTACAACCTCTAATAGTAAGAGAAGCATGAGTTAAAACAAAAATCTGAAGTTTTACCTCACTGCTCATGAATTGACAAAGATGACCCAAAAATGAGATTCTTCAATATTGGAGGGCCTAGATATCAACTTTGAATTAGGCAAGCAAAGTGATGAAATCGTTCATATCCTTTAACCCAGATATTTACTACTGGGCTTTATGCCCCAAGGTGGTCAAGGACAGAAACAAAGGTCAAATATATACCAAAATATCCACAGCAGCACTCCTTGGGTAGCAAAGAACTGGAAACAAAGTGGGTACCCCTTGGCTGGGGGATGACTGAAGAATTATGGTAAGGAATACAATGGAATCTTATTGCGCAGTAAGAACTAATAAAATATGACGAATCCTAGGAAAAGGGAAGATTTAGATGAACTGATGCAAAGTAGAATAAGTAGAACCAAGAAGATAATTTACAGAAAGACAAACTACAACAATGTAAACAGAGAGATGACTAGACTAAATGGAAGCTAAACTCTAAGGAACAGAAAAATCAATAAAGGTCCTGGAAAATAGATAAAGAACCCCTCCCTCCTCACAGCGGAAGCCAAAGACTACCAGATACACTCACGGTTGAGTGAGTTTCTGCTAAAGTGTTTTTCTTTGTTACAAAGGAGGGTTCAATCTAGAACTGGGAAAGGTTATCCCTTTTCCCGTACTATAACTGTGATATAAAGAAGATAGATTATGATATAAGAGAAAAGAAAAGAGAAATAATAAAATAATTCAGTCACCATTTTGTTACGCTTGGGGTTGTATTTCTTGTTCATATTTACATGCTTAAAGGTATATTAATCCACCAAGTAATAAATACTATTCCCTGAGCAAATACTGTATATCATGGATAGAAACAAAAGAAACAGAAAGTAGAATATTATATATGCCAAGTGCTGGGCTAGGATACAAAGACATTAGTCAAACAATCTCAGCTAGTCTCAGCCCTCAAAGAGTTTATTTTCTAATGGAGTGGGCAATGTAAACATACACATGTGAGTATATGTATAATATACAGAAAATGAATACAAGACGGTTTTGGGAGAGAGTGGACCCAGGAGCTGTGAGGATCTGTACTGGGTGATGAAACATGATGAGAGTAAGCTGCAGAGGAGAGGTTGCTGAGTCATGGCTAAAGAGGAAGAATCTGGAAGCAGCCATGGGGAACAAGGGGCATTCTGACTCCTTCTTAAGGACCAGTGAGTCAGGAGTGATAAGAGAATGTGCAACAAGTGGTGGAAAGGATGGTCAAGGGATACAGAGTCATTGGATGGGGAAGTATAAATCTCAGTGAGAGCCCAAAGATGGAAGGAGCATATGAGAAATATGAAATTAAAGGAAATGTGTTTAATTTTAGAATGGGAGTTCCAGAGGGCACAGTGGAAGAAACACTGGTTTTGGAGTCAGAAGGCTTCCCTGCTAGTTACCCGTGTGACTTCAGGTAATTCAAGTCATTTTAGCAAACATCTGTTAAGTATATAAATCAGTCAGTCAGTCAAGAAACATTTTTAAGTGCCTACTATGTGTCAGGCACTGTGCTACGCACTGGAAATATAATAAGAAGCAAAAGACAGTCCCTTTCCTTGAGAGGAATCTAATGGAAGAGATAACAAACAGAAATGTATAAACAAGTTATGTGCAGGATAAATAGAAAATTATTTTTAAAAAAGGAAAGGCACTAGGATTACGAAGTCTTCCTATAGAAGATGAGATTTTAATTGGGAAGCCAGTAGGTGAAGATGAGAGGGAAGAGTATTCTAGGCTAGAATCCTTGCCCTCACAAGCTTGCATTCTATTGGTATTGGTATGATGGTCTATTTGGTCTCTTCCATAGAATATAAGCTCTTTGAAGGCAGGAACTATTTAACTTTTGTCATTGTGTCTCCAGAGACTCTCATAATGCCAGGTGTGTAGTATGTGCTTAATAAATGCTTGGTGATACAACCTCTCTGAAATTCAGTTTCCTCTTCTATGAATAAAGGGATTGAACTAGATTAGGGGTGCTTAGCCTTGGGACCTGTGTACTTAAAAAAATTGGGTTTTCTGTAACTATTTCAATGAGTGGTTTCCTTTGTAATCCTTAGTATTTTGTTTTATGCATTATTTCTAGAGAGGGTCTACAGGTTTCATCAGATTGCCAAATGGGACCATTGACACAAAAAAGATTAAGAACCTCTAGATTGGATGATCTCTAATGTTCCTTCTAGCTCCAAATCCTATTGTCCTATAATGTTTCTTAGGAAAGACGATCTCAAGTCTCTTCATTACACGAACTAATTCCTGTATCTTTTAGCGTTTTTCCACTAAAGTCGTACTTGGATGCTTTGTCCTGGCCGGAGGAGACCTGCGTTCTTGGAGCATAAATATGGCAGGTAACACATAACTGGGAAGGCTTCAACAACATCCCAGTAACAGATTGTAAAAGTCTGCAAAGGATTAGCCTCATTTAGGGCTGAGAGATTTGTCACCAAAATACCCGCCAAAAGGAAAAAGCAACTAATGAGGCTGAGAAGAGTGGGAGCATTGATTGGCACTGGTGGAAGCAGTCTCCTAAAGTTCAATGCTCCGGGACAACATGAGACAAAAACTTTTATAGGGGAGAATATCGATTCCCTGATGGTAGGGGCTATTTTTTCATTTTTTTCTTTATATCCTCAATGCTTTGCAATCAATCAGCAGGCACTAAGTGCTTGCTATGTGCTAGACATTATGGTGTTCACTAAGGATTCAAAAAGAAAAAATGAAATAGTCCCTGGCTAAAGAACTTATATTCTATTAGGGAAAATAGTATATTCGCGTGTAATTGAACACTAAATATATGACAAACAAAATACAGGATAATTAGAAGAGGAGGCACTAATAGCTGGGAGGGATCAGAAAAAGCTTTATGTAGGATGTAACCCTTGAAGGGAGGTAAGTGGTTCTAAAAGGTAGGTGTGAATGGATTCATTTCAGGAACATAGTAGGCCCTTAGTAAATAACTGATATCAATGCATACCATGTTTCTGGAATCAAACTACTTATTCCATAAGAGCTAGGCCACAGGGTGAAATGTTTAGAGTATTTGGTCCCCATCATTTCCCCTTATTTGTCTTTGGATTCTAACTGCTTGTTGTTTAGTCATTTTTCAGTTGTGTCCAACTCTCTGTGATTCCATTTGGGATTTTCTTGGCAAAGATACTGGAGCATTTTGCCACTTCCTTTTCCAGCTCATTCTACAGATGAGAAAATTGAGGTAAACAGGGTTAAGTGACTTGCCCAGGGTCACAAAGCTAGTAAGAGTCTGAGGCTGGATTTGAACTCAGGAAGAGTCCTCCTGATTCCAGGCCCAGCACTCTATCCACTGGACCACCTAGCTGCCCATTCCAAGGATTAGGCTAACCATCTGAGCATAGGGAATCCTTACACTGATGACATCTCAGATCTTTTAAACCTCAAGCAAACACTTAACCTCTTAGAGGCCTAGTTTCTGAATAGGTAAAAGAAAGGCAGCTACGTGGCATAGTGGATGGGCCTGGAGTTAGGAAGACTCCACTTTCTGAGTTCAAATCTGGACTCAGACTCTTACTAGCTGTGTGACCCTGGGCAAGTCACTTAACCCCGTCTGCCTCAGTTTCCTCATCTGTAAAATGAGCTAAAGAAGGAAATAGCAAACCACTGCAATATCTTTGCCAAGAAAACCCCAAATGGGGTCATGAAGAGTCAGAAATGACTGAAACAACTGAACAACAACAAAAATAAGGGCATTGCAAGAGATTTCTAAGTTATCTTCCAGATCTAACTTTCTGTTATCAATTCTATATAAAAAAAATGGAAATACTGATAGCTATCCCAGATATAGTTTTTCTTTGGGAATCATAGCAAATGAATAGTCTCCATTTTTAACAATTGTTTTATTTCTTTCTTTAATTTGTAACTTTAAATCCCCAAACTTCCATTACTGATTACCATATCACTTCAGTTGAAATGGGAAGTTTCTATATTCTGAACTAGTAGCTCCCTTTCTTACAAAAAGCAGTTATGAAGAAGTGCTATTAGCTCTTACCTTGTAAGTAGTAACAATGTTGAACAATTCTATTACTGTATTATACAATCATGATGATATAGTTTATATATAGTTGCTATGTAATATATATGTACATATGTCTATACCCCTCCACAATAATCTCTAGAACAAGTATCACATTACTGATTGTTTAGTGAAGTGGAAATGGGAAGATTATGTTTAGGGTTTTCACAAGAACTCTCAAATTAATTACAACATCATGACCTTTGTGAGGTACTTAAAATTTCCATTTATCTTCCTTACTTCTGAAGGTTACTGGTTCACCAAATATACTTTAAGGAGTTCCACTGAGATTCATTTTAGCCAATGAACACTTATCACTGAAATTTTCCTCCTTTTTGTAAATGGTTCCATAATGTAATTGTTACAAAAACATATTTCCTTTATCTAAGAAATGTTCTAAAATAGTATTTTGTTAACTTTTTATTAGTCAAATATACAAAGATTTGAGTGATAAGAAATCTAAATTTTAGTTCAGTATTTTATTGCATCTGAAGAGATTTATCAACAAATTTACTTCCCTCTTTTTTTCTTCATAATATGCAGCAATAAATGTAATAAAACCCACCACTTGGCTAAGAAACACATGGAGATGTTTATCAGCATCATTATGCATTTCTTTTTTTAAAGAGGAAAATAATGAGATAGTATACATATAAAATACATAATATTCTATAGACCAGTAAAGGAAAATATATAATATCGTACAGACCAGTAAAGACCTACTCTGATACTCACTAAGGCAGGTGATGACCTGGAGTTCTAGCATTTCAGACACCATGCTGTAAAGCTTCAAGAATGGGTCAAATGGCCCATCACCCAGTTTATATGATTCTTCTGGCCACAGTGTGTCATGAAGGCCATCTGTTAAGATGTATGGAAGTTCTGAAATTGTACATAGTTGGAGGGAATCTTTAGACAGAATGAGATCTCAGATCTTTTAAAGTATTTAACTTTTAAAAGCAGCACACTGAAATTCCAATTACATTTTTTTTAAAACAAGTTTTGGCCCATTTATTAAAGTATACTTTTGTACAGTTTACTTCTCACTGGTCTGTTCTGGCATGCTTCTAATGATATCAGAATCACCCGGGTCAATGACAGCCAGTGTACACACTCTGTAGTACTTCCTACATGCTGTACCCAAGTCAATGTTATTGCCACTGTAGTGATGTACGCCAGTTTTGGCCAACATAGCGTAATATTCAATCTCTGATTTCCTCAGGGCTGGGCAGTTGTTGGCTAAGATGACCAATTTGGCTTTGCCTTGTTGGATCATTTTCAGGGTCTGTTTGTAGCCTAGCACGTATTTGCAGCTTTTCACAACCAGCTGGAGCCTCAAGCTGATGGACTCCAGTGACTTTTTCATCTTTGCGGACACCATCTTCCTGCCTGCGATGCGGGAGGACCCTCAGCCAGAGGGTCTTTTATCTTTTAAAAGATAGTCTTTGTTGTGACTAAGAATTAGGAATTGAGAGGATGCCCATCAATTGGGGAATGGCTGAACAAGTTGTAGTATACGATTGTAATATGATACTACTGTGCTATAAGAAATGATAAACTCAACGATCTTAGAAAAACATGGATAGACTTGCATGAAATAATGAAGAGCAAAATGAGTAGAACCAAAAGAATGTTATATACAGTAGCAGCCATATTGTTTTAAGAACAACTTTGAATGAATAAGTAATTTTGACTGTTATAAATTCCCAAATTGAAGGAAGATGCTATCTGCATCCAGAGAAAGAAATGATAAATAGAAGTGTGTATACAATGATTTTACATACATTTATATATTTATGTCTAATGGGATCTCTAGGGTAGAGGGTGAGGGAGAGGAAGAAAAAAAGGGAAAAAAAATAACATGATAATGGTCATATTTTTAAAAGGAATAGCAAGTTGTAAATAAGAGATCTGCAGTTTCATATGCAATCATCTTTTTTATTATGCTATGTTATGGAAATGCTTGTTATATTCCATAAATCAAAAATAAAATAAATTTTAAGAGTCTGAAATTATCTATATAGCTGATTATTTTTTGGGAAGGAAAATAAATGAACTACTAATGGTGTCCCAGCGGAAAACATAATTTTACTTTGTCTACAAAATCATCATTGACCTTAATAGAACCACTCATCCTTTTCCTTTGGTGTGCCTGTATGTATAAAGGTATACATGTGGAGAGGGGAGATGACTTGGTACAGTGGAAAAAACACTGGGTTTGGATGGAGTTGGCATGGCGTTGAGCTAGGGACTTCAACTCTCTGGGTCCCTGTTACCTCCTGTATCAACTGTACAGCTTAGATTAGATGACTTTATTCTGGCTTAAATCTAGGCTCGTATGATCCTTAGAGTCACAAAGAACTTGAGATACAATACCAACAGGATATACTTGAGTTCTATATACTTACTTGTCTAGTCTAATGTATCAGTAAGGCAATAGTCACAACATTGACGATAACTGAATATGCCTGTGTAGTTCTGTATCGCAAAATATAAGAGACTCTCTATACAGAAGGCAGAAGAAGTAAAACATTTATTTGGACACCAGTGAACCAAACCCCAAAACCAGTAAGCCCAATCCACCATTAGCAGCAAAGAAGTTAGTACACAATACCATCACAGCAGGTAGTCACACCATCAGATTGGCCTTCCCCCATGCTGGGGCCTTCCCACGAACATTCACAAATCCTATCTCAGTCCTTGCCTGTGTCCATCTCCTCCCACGGTTCTAACTTGCTCTGAGCATTTCCTGCTCCATCCTGTTCCTCTTGTTCGGCAAGATTCTCCCACCACATGTGAGTTAGGCTTTCTGTGACATAAGCAGGTTACATGGGCCTATCAATGGGTGGGAAAGATCTTCAAATTCACATTACCATTACATCTCACTATCAAATTGTATTGTAATAAGAATTTCCTTCTCATTCTGTAAATCCTTATAGCACTTGCTGATTCTTTGCCAAAAGTTAGTATTCAAAGAGTTAATGATGGCGACAATAAAACAATAACTTAAAAATAATAACGATATATTTGGAGATACTTTAGGCAACAAGGTGGTGCAATGGATAAACTGCCAGGCCTGAAGTCAGGAGGACCTGAGTTCAAATCTAGCCTTAGACACTTTCTAGTTGAGTGACCCTGAGTAAGTCACTTTAACCTGTTTGCCTCAGTTTCCTCATCTGTAGAATGAGGATGACAGCACTGACCTCCCAAGGTTGTTGTGAGGATCAAATGAGATAACAACTGTAAAGAAATTAGCAAAGAGCCGGGCACACAATAAGCATTATATAAATATTAGCTAATAGCTATTATTATTTCAGAATACCATGCCACACTTTAAAAAGTGCACTATAGAGCTATACTGTAGCTTTCTAGCCAGATACTTTTAAGAGCCTATGTTAGCTTCCTATAACAAGGAAGTTACTTATGCAGCAACATTTGGCCCAAACTTCAATTTGCAAAAAATATATTTAAAATCTATCTTATAATAATAAAATGACATATAATAGATTATGTATTATAGACTTATCTAAAGAAAACTGCACCTGTGAACTAATAAAAAGGAAAAGAAATGCTCTTGTCACAAGTCAGCAGAGAATAGTTTTATTAGATGACCAGGACTAGCTGGGGAGTTTCATTTCAAAGTCTGGAAAGGTTTTATTAGTTTTATCATAGTCATGAATGGGGATGAATGGAAAGTTAGTACTGTTCCATATTTAGAGTAATAATTTAAAAGCCTAAATTCCTGAAGGCAGGAATGTGTCTAATACACCTTGCTATGGCTTGAATGCACTTGGCACTCAAAAACATCTGTCAAACAAATTTCCAATCATACCTATGTATGCTTGAAATGGAATGAATCCCAGCTGAAAACAGAAGGAAGTACAGAAAGAAGACACAAACAAGCAGTACCATCAGATTAAATTTAATGTATACTTAAAAAAAAAAAACTTGACCATAATAGCTCTGTTTCATATACAAACCTTTTTCTGTTTCTTTTTGTACAGTGGGACGTTTTTGTTTGTTAAAGTTCTTAGTAATTTTAGTTTCAATTAAAAATAAATGGGTTGAACAGTCACTTTTCTTTTCCTTATATCACAGTTGATAGGAAGTACAATTTGCTTTAATGTATTTATATCTAATGTAGAATATTCACAATCATTCTCAAAAGAGAATACAACTGAATTCACTGTTTTCTCTGAATCAAACTGATAATGGGTTAAATGATTATCTTCACCAGTTGATCCAATGAACGGATAACCCCATTATCTCTACTACTTCCATCCAAAATGTTTTGTTATTCAAGTGCCAGTTTGGAAGGCCAGAAATGAAAAGGAGAAGGTAACCTAAAATGAAAAACATATTTGTTTTCTCTAAGAATAGTTCACTGACTTTCCCATAAAGAGACTGCCCTCTTCCAAATGAGTATACTGTGCCCTAAATTAATTCAATATCTATTTACTAAGATTAGGGATACAAAGATGAAATAAGATCTGACCCCTTAATAAGATGTTTATTAGTACCCTCCTCATCATATTTAGTTTATTCACATGTATAAGTAAATATATATATGCATAAAATACAAATATGTATGTACAAACATATATATCTTCATGAATTTACTTTTATAAAAATCAATTAGAAAACAAGACTTTTTTTCTTTTTAACAAAATATGTTGGGGAAGAGTGGAAGGTAAACTGTATCCAGTCTGTTTGCCTTTTGTTAACCCTGACATTTGCCTAGCCTTTATCTTAGATAACTAACTTAGATAACTTTATCATTGTTTTCCTCTAGGGAGGATCTCATCTCATCTTCTCTCTCTCTCTCTCTCTCTCTCTCTCTCTCTCTCTCTCTCTCTGTCTTTCACATCTAGACACATGGAATGCACTACCACCTTCCTTTTGCCCCCATGCACCCCCCAACTCAATCATCAGAGGCCCAGCTTTCTGCCTACACAGTCCCAAGTCCAGAACTTGTCTTGAGGTGGAGCCTTTTACTCCTACTAGTACAACTGGATTGAAACTTCGACCTTCGGGACGCCACCCAGACTGGATTTAACTTATCAGTAACACACACAGGAAAGCCAAACCATTTCTAAATGCAAATGAGGAAGGCCTCCAGCTTATAAGACACAGCTGTATCTCTCTAATCAGAGCTGGAGCCACAGATCTGAACAGACCAGGGCTGGTGCATCAGCTTGTTTTTCCTGTATCCCCAGAGATAATCTCCAGTATATGATTCCATGTGCAATAGAACACAAATTACTTTGAATACTCCCCCTTACAGAACATGCCCATCATTCCACTCTCCTCTACCCCTCCCCCGATCCTTCTGTGCCATTTGTGACTTTTCCACTCCCGAAGGGTGTCTGTTCTGTCCCTGAAGGAGGGACAGTCACTTACTGTGGCGGTGCTTCACACTGACAGCTAAAAATGATGTCCTAGTCGACATTTAAGCACAGTGCAATACCTGCAAGTGTCAGCCAAGGAATATGATGGTAGCGGTCAGCTTTGAAAGAGCAAGATGCTAAATCCCTGGCCTTAGCTGGTGCCAAAGGTGGAATTTTAGTCTGTCAGACAACATTTTAAGATCAAAGTGGGAAGTGAGGAGACAGAGGCTGCAGGAGACATGGGCATAGCAGCACATCCACTGTAGGATAGGAGATAGCAACAGCATGACTAGAAGCCACCTTCAGCCTGGCAGAGATAAGGTGATTAACAATCCCAAAACAAGGAAAGAAATTCTCAGAGGGGAGACCAAACAGATTAGGGGTTAACAAGAGAACCATTTACCACTACTGGGAATACTTCCTTTCTTTACAACTCTAGGCAGTACATATAACACCCACACAGAGATAATTTTCCTCATGCTCTCTCTTTATAATTATAAACACAACACTATAGGTGCTGGTATCTTCCCATTAGTTAAGTGAGCATCACTTTGAAATTCAGAACCAGTAACTAGGTAACGAGAGTCCATGAGAAATTTTTCTTCCCCTAAAGAATGCCACAACTTAAAATTTCATCCTTGGAAATGAAATACCACTCTCTCGTGTGGGACAAAAATTCATCTAGTAATGTGGAAGGAAGAAATTTGGGAAACATTAACTGGGTTACAAAAACTGCATATTTATGTTGGCCCTATAGCAAAAGAGGATGAAGTAAATTGATTTTTAGGATGTCTGATATGAAGTCTGCATCAGCCCATCTCTTATCCCTATGAAATCTGCCTTACCTTCCTTTCGTGCATTCTCTTCTCCCAATAGACTGTAAATTCCTTGAGGGCAGGAACTGTCTTTCTTTTCCTAATTTGTGTCCCCAGGGCTTAGCATGGTGCCTGGGACATAATGAGAGCTTAATAAATGTTTACTGATTATTGATTATGAGGGGTCCATGGTAAATTAAATATATAAATACCACAACTCCCCCAAATACATATACACAAAGGCAGAATATATATGTATATGTATGTATGTGTATATATACACACACATACACAGAAAGACAGAGACAGAAAGAGAGAAGGAGAGAAAGAAAGAGAGAAAGAGAAAGAGAGAGAATGTAGAATTTTTTTTTTTGATGGGGGCAGGGAATATACAGCATCAGGTCTTAATCTATACCTCAATTTGATTTCTGGAGACTAGATTCTCCTGTGCTTAATCCAATGAATAGAACCTCTCTAAGATTAACGTTAGAGCTGTGGAAGACTGGTGAACAGTGGTTAATCAGGTAATCAGTCTTCAAAGGGCCTGAGATAAGGGATAACACTCTGAAGCCCCAGCTTGAGTAAACAGCAGGGTGTGACCCTTGGCTAATACTAACCTCAAAACCTACTAAACCAGGCTTTGCCTCTGCCTCCCTTTCACACTTATGATGTGTCTGTTTTTTGTTTTGCTGGCTTCTTACATACCATCTCATTTGATACTGAGAATAACCTTTGAAATAAGTACTACAGGTAGAATCATCCTCATTTTATGAGTGAAGAGACAGGCTGAGAGGCTAAGGGACCTGTCCATTATTACACAGCCCCTAAGTGTCAGACCATGCCTCTCACCATTCCAGGTCCAGTGGTCTGACCACTATATAATGCTGCCTGTCAATAAAGTTCATATATCTTTAATATTTATTTTACTTAGTGAATTAAGGGCTATATTCTCTACTCAATTTTAAAAACAGGCAAGTTAAACATTCTGTATCTCAAAGAAAAAACAACCAAGTGTTTTTTAAAAAAATAATACGGCCCTTGCATATTTTTTTCTGTATATTTGACATTTATTTTTCCAGGGGCAGCTAGGTGGTGCAGTGGATACTGAGCACTGGGCCTGGAGTCAGGAACAACTGAGTTCATATCCAGCTTCAGACCCTAGTGACACTAGGCAAGTACCTTTAACCTCTGTTTACCTCAGTTTCCTCATCTGTAAAATGGGGATGATAATAGCACCCACCTACCAAGCTTGTTGTGAGGATAGAGTGAGATAATTATAAAGTGCTTAGTAAAGGGCTGGCACATAGTAAGTGTTATATAAATGTTAGCTATTATTATCATTTTTTTTTTAAATAGGGAAAAAGTTCATTCTTTGTAATGCTCATAGGGTTACCAAAATCAAAACTAAAAATCAAAACAAAGTACTCAAGCATAACAGAAATCTAGAAATAGATTGCTCCTCTCTCAAACTAAAATCGCTGTGTATTTCTTTTGTTTATATCCTATATTTACTTATCTGTGAACATGAGGTGTTATATCTCTCAAAGGAATGCAAGGTCCTTGAAGGAAGAGGCTAAATGGCTTTTGTACTGAGAGTCAGGGGTGGGGAACCTGCAGCTTAAAGGCCACATGTGCCACTTCACAAAAGTTTGGATTTAATCAAAAGGCTGCACTTGAGGACCTAGAGGGCCACGTGTGGCAGGCTCCCCACCCCTGCCTCCCAGCAGAGTGCTTGGAACAGTGTAGGTGTCTTAATAAATGCTTGATTAATTTAGGAGGCTGGACTAAATAGTCTCTAAGGTTCCTGCCAGGTCCTATCACTCGCCCATGGTCATAGATAACAGTTTAACGAGCTAGGTCAATCATGCAGCAATTAACAGTAGAACCAATAACAGCAGACTGGGGAAGTCTTCTCATCTAGTTAAGAGGCAGATGGGTCATTGCACCAATAATCACAGAATCTAGTGCTGGAAGGGATCTTTGAGGTCAGCTTGTCCAAGCCAGTAATCTTACAGAATCAGAGACAGATCTACTTTCTCCAAAGTTCATGACCTACCAGTAAAAATGACAAAGCATGTCCAATATACGAATGAGAACTAAAACCAGGATTATATGAAGTACTTAAAATAGTACTATTATATGATCAAGAAGTTGGACCAGCCTCCATACACTACAAATCACAGCAATGTTGTTGGGGAAGAAAGAACATCGATAGATTAAAACAAGTGTTCTGGACCTGGGTCCACAGAGGTCCATGGATAGATTTCAGAGGGTCTTATGAACTTGGATGAGAAAAAAAAAAAGCCTTTATTTTCACTAATGTCTAAGTGAAATTTAGCATTTCCTTCAGTCTTGAATGTAGGCAACAAATATTCTGAGAAAAGGCCCACGGGTGTCAGCATACTGCCAAGAGATCCATGGCGCCCAAAAGATTAAGAACCTTTGGCTTATAGCAATACTCAACACCTCTGGCCCTCAGCAGCATTCACTCTTCAAGGTAATCACAACCTATTTCTACTCAAGCACCTGTAGCAAAAGCCCAAGCAAAATTCTCAGGCACGGACAGATATTAATTGGAAGTGCCGCTCTTATTCCATTATCCGTCCTTCCAAACCCAGCTTCTGTGAAGATGGCACTATCCTTTATTGCCCTTTCTCAACCTCCTCATTGTCCATTATCCATCCTGATTCAACTGAAAGTGCTCTCTTCCTAATTACCAGTGATTTCTTATTTGCAAAATGTGATGGTCTTTTCTCAAACTTCATTCTTCTTGACCTACCTGCAGTATTTGCCGCTGGTGACCACCTTACCCTTTCGGATACTTACTCTGCCCTGTTTGAGTGACTGAAAACAATGGGTCACCTATAAAAACTCTCCTCTGTAAACTTAAAACACTAGAAACAGAACATCCTGACCTGTTTAAAAATCTTCCAGGAGAAGAGTAACACAAAATATTAAACCAAGATTTTCAAAAATGATGAGGCATATTCAATCACAGTACCCTAAAAAATCTTATTATTGATAATTAACAATCAATTACATATTAATGAGAGCAGAATACTTTGATGCTTTTAATAAAATATTAAATGTTATTTCATCTTTATCTCATATTGTTCATTTTAATTTTTTGTATGGTTATAATATACATATTTAGTATGGTAGTACATGTATATAATTCACGGATAAGTATTTCATGGAAATATGTGCTCAAAGATTTTTTTACTTGCAGGTCTTTAGAATTAAAAAAAAAGTTTAGAGACCACTGACTAAAACCCAAGTAAAATGGGTTGCATTTTTGATTTACATTAAAATTCTTATGACTCTAAGATTGAATTCTTAAGAACTCAGTTTGTTTCTTTTGGGCCCTATATAAGTGAGCTACTGCTAATTTTTAGGGCTCTATTAAACACTTACTTGTTAATGATTATAAAACTGCACCTTAGGCTGTTTGGGAGTGGAGGTGAGGTGGGGAGAACAACCACAACCTACAATCTGAAGCTGTTTCGACCTAGGGTTCTGGGCTGTGATAACCTCAGGTTTCCTAACTCCAGCCACACATGCAGAACACTTTCCCTGCTTACTCTTGTGCTCCTGTGATAGCCTATTGATGCCTTAATTGGCATCTACTGGGCTATAAGGACAAGGAAACAGCGTGGGGTACTGAAAAGTAGTAACAGACTTAGAGTCAAGAAAAACCAGGGTTCAAATTCAGCCTTTGATACTTACATGTCATTATTATCATCTAAACTTCCTAACACACCCAATGGCACACAGTAAGCACTTTTAAAAAGGTTTGTTTCTTTGCTTGTTGTTTTAGTTTTGAAGGCTTCCAAGCAAACAGTTGCAAATACTACTATGTTCCCTGCCTTCAGTGAGTTCCCTCCATGATTACCAGTGATTTATAGAAACATTATGTAGCATTCACACAAATAGATTATGCCAGTTTCCAGTTTATGGATGGGTACTCAGACATATCATGTAGCAATCCAGAGTAGAACTGATAAGAATTGGTTCAGGAAGCCCTCTGTAGGCAAGTGGTACAGTGAAAAGAATGCTGGATTTACAGTCAGAGGCCTTGGATTCAAATCCTACTTGTATGATTCTGGGTTAGTCATGGAACCTGTCTCAGATCAGTGAGAGAGCTAGACCAGAGGGCCTCCAAGGTCCTTTCCAGCTCTAAATCCATGAAGCTAGCATCTAGTCAAGAAGCAGCTGGATGCCGGTATCAATGATGAGAGGAAGCTAGGTGGTGCAGTGGATAGAGGGTTGAATTTGGAGTAAGGAAGATGAGTTCAGATTCTGCTTCAGACATTTACTACTTGTGTGACACTGGCTAAGTTACTTAGCCTCTTGACCTCAGTTGTCTCATCTATAAAGTACAGAGCTATCAGCATCAAATGAGAAAATGCATCTCAAGTGATTTACAAATCTTAAAGTGCTATATAAGTGCTAGCTGTTACTACCATTACTACTACTAAAATCCTCTCACCCAATCCCATCATTTCAGAGATGAGAAAACTAAGGCCCACAAAAGTTATCTACCTAGAACCACACAGCTGCAATATGGACTCTGATTCCAAATTTAGTATTCCCAGTGCAAAGTAGTGGAAAGAGCACATAAACAGAAGCTGAGACCCTGGCATCAAACTCCAGCTCTGCCACTAAACACAGTGTAAAACTGGGCACTTTTTGGACTTTGGTTCCTACATCTGTCAGCTTCTCCTAGGTTGGGTCATAGCACAAATAATCACAGAATCTAGGGCTGGAACCCTACTCCTCCATCTCTAATTTTATGAGTATAGAGAAGATACACATGTGTAGCATTGCCTAATTTTCTCTACTGCCCCCAAAATGATACTTGTGATCATAATACACAATCTGGCAGGACACACTCTTTGCTGGATTCACTAAGCAAACTGCTTTATCACAAACCCTCCACCAGCCATCAAAGTTAACAAACTGCAAGCCAAAGAGGCCGCACTGGATATTTCAATGCCAGTTCTCAGCCAAGGATCAGGATTATGGAATTCTGGAGTCAGAAGGCTTCTCTACATCTTTCTATCTAGTTTAAACCATATCTGAAGAATAATTTACATTAAAACAACTCTAATATGTGATCATCCAGCCTTTCACTGAATGTCTTTCTGAGAGAGGAAATTTACTGCCTCCAGAGGTAGCTGATGCATTTTTGGTAACTTTAAGATAGAAGCTTTTCCTTACATCAAGCCTAAATTGGCCTCTTTGAAAATTCTATCCTTTGCTCCCTCTAGAGCCAAACAGAATAAGCCTCGACCCTTTTCCCATAAATCAGTTATTCAAATACTTGAAGGCAGCCACAGCTCTACCTGAATCTTCTCCTCTCCAGAGTAAACATCCCCAATTTCTTTAATCAATGCTCATATGGTGTGGAAGATAACCTGGCAAGATGAGGTACCAGACACTGAGGTCTTTTCTTGAGCTAAACTGCCAAGCATTCAAACTCTACTACAGAGAGTACAACCCTGACGAGCTGACAATGTTATCTGAATGCCAAATGTACTCTTGCCTAAAAGACCATTTCACAGAGAACTCACGCAAAGCAAGTGCTCACATGGAGGTGAGAAGTGATACGATGACACTTTTGAAGTCTCTCTGAAGAACTATGACAGGAGAGACGTTGCACAGGACCGTCCAGCATGGCATGCCCATATCAAAGAAGGTGCTGTGCTCTATGACCACAGCAGAATTGCAGTTACTCAAAAGGAACATGAAATGTGCAAATGTAGAGACATCTCCACTACAAATGTTCACGTGGACTATTTGTGCCAACCTGTGGTAGAACCTTTCGAACTCATATTGGTTTGATCAGTCACAGTCCAGCACACTGTACCTTGACTCCAACACAGTGGTGTCATTTTGGTGGTCTCTGAGAACGAAGGACAATAACCAACCAACCAATACGGCATGGATCCAAGGCCCCTTGAGAAGGAAGCTGTTCTTGTCTTGGCACTCTACCATTTATCACTATAAATAGGCAAAGTGATGCAAAGACAAAAGCAGGGGCCAGTTCTTACCTCCAAGAAGTTTCTACTCTACAGGGGAATAAAAAAAATGCCAGATAATCTGAGGAAAGAAAAAGAACTAATTAGGGCAGATCAGGAGAGAATTCATGGAGAAGGTGATGAATGAGCTGCATTCTGAAAGAAGGCAGAGGTACAAGTGAGGAAGAAGCATGTTGCTGGCCTGGGGCGAGTGGGATAGACTGTGAGAAAGCATGGTAGGGGGAGAAAGAACAGAGAAGAGGCCAGTTTGGCCAGAACATGAAAGTGGTAAAGGGCAGTCATGTGAAATAAGTTTAGAAAGGTAGGCCGCAGCCGGATTGGGGAGAACTTGAAAGACCACACAGAGGAATTTTTATTTCACCCTAGAAGACGAAGCACTAAAGATTTTTGAATAAGGCAGTGAAATGGTCAGACCTGTGTTTTGGGTAGAAATTTTAGAAGCCGTTTGGAGGACAGATTTGGAGAGACTGGAGGCAGGGCAACCAATCAGAAAGCTACTGAAATAGTCCAGGTGAGAAATGATAACAGCCTATGTCAGTGGCCATGAGAAAAGAGAGAAAGTGATGAATGGCAGAGATGTTATGAAGTGCAGAAGACATGGGAACTGACTGAATATGGGTAACTAATAATAATAATAATAAAATAATAATGATGATAATGATAGCTAACATCTGTATAGCACTTACACTGTGCCAAGTGCTTTACAATGATTATCTCATTTGATTCTCGCGACAACCTGGGGAGGTAGGTACTATTATTATCATCATTTTACAGACGAGGAAACTGAGGCAAACAGATGTGAGGTGACTCGCCTAGGGTCACGCAGCTAATAAGTGTCTGAGGCTGGATTTGAACTCAGGCCTGGTGCTCTGTCCACTGCACCACCAACCTGTCCCATGAAGTTGTTAACACCTCCACCTCTCAGATTCCATTAATTCCTTCACGGTACAACTGAAATACTGCCTTCTACATGAGAATTGATTGATTGATGAAATTGATTCTTGATCCTTTCCCCTCTGCCCCCAACTACTAAGGCCCCATCTTCCTAACGATACAATTTATATTGTATTTATTCTGCATATACTTTTATGTATATATATTTATATCTATCTAAACACACACACACATACATACATACATGTTATCTCTCATAACGGAATGTAAATTCTTTGAGAGTAGGGATTGTTTCACTTTTTGTATCTATATCCCCCAGTGTGTCACCGTGCTTGTGACAATAGGAACTTAATGAATCCTTGCTATTTAAGAAGATTCAAATTTTTTTGTTATATGGAATCAAGGATTTAGACCTGGACACATATCTTTGAGGTTGTTTTAGTCTGACTCCTTCATTTTTACATATAGACAAACTAAGGCAAAGGGAGGAAGTTATTTGACTGGAGTCACACAGGTGGAAAGTCACAAAACTGAGATTTAAGCTCTCCTCTGATTCCAATTCCAGGGTTCTTTCCACCTCCTATGCTATAAGAGCTATTGCTTTTTGGTGGTATGTAAAGCAGTTATTAACCAGTCTGAGCTTCTACCTTTTGAAGATGATATGGTAAGTCATTTTGGTTTTCCCTCAACAGTCACCACTAAATAAGACTTTAAGTGTAAATTCAGTAATGCCAAAGGACCACCAAGCTTAAGTTACAGGTGACTTTCAGTAAGGCACCAAGTACTGTTGGTGGCTCTCCCCTGGCACGAGAGTGACATAATGCTATTCTTAGCAATGAACCACTAAGCCAAATGCTAGGACAGCAAAAACCCGAATGTCTCACAGAGAGGAAGTATGATGTTAGTGGTTAGAACAGGGGTCAGCCTCAGAAGAACTCCATGCTATTCCAAAACACAAATTCCTGGATACATCAATAGGATAGAAACTTGCTACTCATATACCTGATATTTGGGTCTGGTAACTGAACCCCTTTTATGGTGTTCCTGCAAGTGCCTTTAATTAAATTGGATAAACTTTGTCATAGGTAAAGGAGATTTTTAATCGAAATTCCTGGGCAAATTTATCTTGCTGGTAACACATTAAGCTTACAAGATAGTAAGCCATTCTGTTCTTTGGATTTACTCTTTGTTGGATCCTGTGCAAATCTCAACCTCTCAAACCAGAGTTTTCTTGAATCTGCTTGTTTTCAAGCGCTTTCAGATCATGAAAGGTGACTGAGAGCATTATGAGAGCTATACAGAAAGTGGTCTTGTCACATGTGACACTGGAACTTGTGATCATCTCATGATGTTGAGCTCATCGTTTAACTACTGAAGTGCGTTTTGGTAGGGTAAAGCACCTCTTTGGAGCTGGAAGTAAACAGCTTATAAAAACACCTAGTGGTTCCTCAGCTCCCGTACAGTACATAAAAACTTAAAGGAAAATGATGTTAGAAGGACCACGGAATTGTAGCTGAAGGAATTCATTTTTCAGCAGCTAGGAGCTGCTAAGCGTCATGGCCTTAGCTTCTATAGCATAACTCTGCTAAGCACCAAGGAGACTGCCCGGCTTATTGGAAAAATCTACCTGAACTGCTGCCAAATGAAAGCTATCCCTTTTCTAAGCAATTCCCACATAAGGCACAGGCTAAAGGCTGATTCTAAGACTCATTCTCAACAAGTTAAAGGTAAATAAATAAGAGATTCATTGTTCAAACCTATTTGTGTCATCACAGAAACATAAAAAGGTTGATTATGTAGCTAATATTTGTCTCTAAGGAATTTTCCCCTTCTGTTTTAACGTCCCATCATGCCAACAACAGAACATTTAAAAATGTCTAAAAATACACCTATTATTCATCTGTAAAGGCAGCAGAAAAAATGACAGAGGGAAAACAAAACCAACAGCTTGTGGGGGGAGTTCTGGCATGGCTACGACTCAATTCCTCCTTAAAGTTTGTGTGTGTGTGTGTGTGTGTGTGTGTGTGTGTGTGTGTGTGTTGGTCTTTGTTTTCTTCTGCTCTCATTCACTGGCTCAATTTCATAGGTGGGAGAGGAAGGGAGGGGGGAGAAAGAGAGAGAGAGAGAGAGAGAACGAACACGAGAACACATGACATGGGATGGGGAATTGTTTACAAGAGTTATGGTAGCAGTTCTTAGCAGCCCATTGAGAATTCCTGGAATCAGCCCCTGAATGTTTTATTCTAGGTCAATGTCAACTTAGGGGCTATACAGATCACACAGAACATCTTTCAACCTCAGAGGCCTTTACTGAGACCTCAAAATGAGAAAGGAAGAGAAAAAACAGAAAGGATGAAGGAAAGAAAGGGAATGGGTGGGAAGAAGAAGTAGGAGAAAAGAGGGAGGGAGTAAGGGAGGAGGAGCAAGGATGAGAGACAGAGGAGGGAGGAAAGAAGAGAAGAGAAGAGAAGAGAAGAGAAGAGAAGAGAAGAGAAGAGAAGAGAAGAGAAGAGAAGAGAAGAGAAGAGAAGAGAAGAGAAGAGAAGAGAAGAGAAAGCTGAAAGTGGGTGGGGCAGAGAGCCTTTCCAGAACTCTACCAACCACAGTGCAAGGAATTATGATAAACACCAACTCTGGAAACCAGATACAACAGTACATTGTGTTCTTCTCCTGAAAAACAACCAGACTTCTGCTCACTTAAAGTAAACAGTTAATCCTGTTGTTTATCTTTCTAACTCAATGTGATGTTAACAGGACAATATCCATTGCACAGAAAATGTGTTTTTATTCTTTAAAAAATCGTATTTTCTCCTTGCGCCTCCCCCTCAAATAATAAAAGGAAAAGAGAGGCAATATTACATGTAAACTTTCTAATATCAGTGAGCAGGAAGGAATAACAATCTGTCTTGGCTTAAACTGACAGCCAAAGGATGCCAAAAAAAACCTGAGACATGCCTTTTCTACACTCACACATTTTATTTTTGGAAAATGGCATGCTATTTGTTTCGTTTAACTACTGCACGGCTGAGATTTTTTTTAACTACCCTTTTCACATCCTTTTGCAAGCTGGGTCTGTAAGGAAGGAGCAAATAATACTGTGGGTATGATAAGCATCTCACTAAACTTAGATTTAAGTTATTGTTCTTCAAAGAAAAGGGGCCAAGAAAAAAAAAGTGAATTGCACTTGTATTTTACTATAATAACAAATCCCATTTATACAGCACTTTGAAGAATACAAAGCATGTCCCTCCTAGCAACTGTGCCAGGATTTTATGGATGAAGGAAAGGAAACTGAAGAAGAGTGAGGCGACTAGCTCACGGCCCCTGTAGCAAGGTGGCATCGCATCATGCATCTGAACTCAAGTGTTCTGACTCTGTGTCTTATTCACTCTAGTACACTGCCTCTCTTAAACTGGTTCTTACGGCAGGTTGCTTGGGCCCTGAATTTTCAAGCATGAGAAATATAACATACTTTTAAAAAGTTGGAATTTGTGTGGGGTGCTCTGGTTGGCGTTTTAAAATAATGTGTGGCCCTATCCACATGAAGGATGGTACTGACCACAGACTAGTATCCTGGCTGAATGAAAACTTCTGGAGGAAGAGAGGGAGGGAGGGAGGGAGAGAAGGAAGGAAGAAGGGAAGGGGAGGGAAGGGAGGAAGAAAAAAACATTTATTAAGCACCTCCTAGACATCAAGCACTGAGCTAAACACTCTACAAATATTCTCTTTTTATTCTCACAATGACCCTAGGAGATTGGTGCCATTGTTCCTCCAATTTTACAGTTGAGGAACCTGAGACAGACACAGGTTAAGTGGCTTGCCCTGAGCCACACAAGTAGTAAGTGTCTGAGGCTGAATTTGAACTCAGGTCCGCCTGATGCCAGGCCTGGCACTCTATCTGCTTTGCCACCGAATCGTTTTGTTTCTATCTTTGTATCTACAGTGTCTATCAGTGTTGGATGAGATGAACTGAATGTTTGACAACTCAGTAGGATGTGTGGTTTGAGTACGTTTTCCCAGTAGAAGTGATGGGTTTTGCTGTTCTAGTGTAAAAAGGCCCTGGCTCTGGAGTCAGAGAACCTGGGTTCAATCACCTTGGGTAAGTTCTTGAACCCTCCCCAAGCCTCCATCTCCTCCCTCATTTGTAAAAAGGAGGAGTGGGGATCAATAGTCTCTAAGATTAGTTGCTTTCAGTTGTGTCCAACTCTTTAAGAGCCTGTTTAGGGTTTTCTTGACAAAGATACAGGAGTGGTTTGCCATTTCCTTCTCCCACTTATTTTTATAGAAAAGGAAACTGAGGCAAACAGGGTTAAGTGATTTGCCCAGGATCACATAGCTGGTAAGTGTCTAAGGCCAGGTTTGAACTCAGGAAGATAATTCTTCCTGACTCCAGGTCTGACAATATCCACTTAGCCACCTAGCTGCCCCAAAATGATACGGTCTTACCTTCAATGAGTTTGTTGTTGTTCAGTCATTTCAGTTGCGCCTGATTGTTTGTGACCCCATTTGAGGTTTTCTTGGCAGAGATAATGGAATGGTTTGCCATGTCCTTCTCCAGCTCATTTTACAGATGAGGAAACTGAGGGAAACACGGTTAAGTGACTTGCCCAGGGTCACACAGCTAGTGCATATTTAAGGTCAATTTGAACTCAGATCTTCCTGACACCAGGCTGGCTTTCTATCCACTGCATCACCTAGCTGCCCTGGCTTAATTAGTAATCAACAAATCACAATATGAGAGTAGGAAAGAACCTGAGAGATCACCTGGTATGGACTCATTTAATAGAATTTGCTATATGTGTGGGAATACTCTGCTAAAAGCTGAGGGAAAGGCAAAGAAGAAATCACACAAGGAAAATATTTAATAAGGATTTATTGAATGCCTCCTCTTTTCTTCTCACTTAGCATTAATGCTAGGAGCCATGGGGGGGGGGGATAAAAAGTAATAGAAGAGGTCCCTACCGTCAAGGACCTTATAATTAGCAATTTGTTCTAAACTAGTAATTCATTAGGCATGGTCCAAAGGTTGATCTAAAGTGCCAGGGGAAATATACCATTGTGCAGGTGAGATTCTAAGTCAGTACCAGGTCACAGAGATAGGGGGAATAAAGGGAGATGGAATTTACTCAGACATTTTTCTACCAGGAATTCAGTAATAGCTTTTGAGTTCTGGGCCAACTGTGGTCATATTTTTTTCTCCTCTTTGTTACCCAAATAACTGCCTGCTGAGAACCCACAGATTCCACTTGTACTTCGCCACAGTGCCTCTCCCACATTACAACCTGAAATGACATAGATGAGGTGAATGTGACAGAGGAGTGGGACCACAGGCACTAAATCTGAGGGATTTGTAGCCCGGGCGGGAGTGGTGAGATAGTTGTGGCAAACGGGAGGAAGATAAGACAGTCCAGGGAGTCTTTCGGACTACCAAAATGGTCTGTGACCCAAACTGGCTAAGAATCATTACTCTAGCTTGTGCCACACATGGACAGGGTATAAAATAAACAAACAAAAAAATCTAAACAAAAACCTTTCACACTCTTTATTTCACACATTGTCATTTGTCAGGCTCCTTTTTATTGACCATCTCCCCTGCCCCTTCCCTAACATCATTAAAATTAATGGGAAGAATGGTGAAAAACCAATGAGAGTGTATATTTAACACACACACACATATATATACACAGATTTATATAAACATTTTTATATTTAATTATTATTATTTATATTAATTTGTATATTTGTTTAAATGGAACACAGAGTAGAGACAGTGCCATAGCATAAACATCACTATTACAAAAGAACAACTCAGATACCTGGAGGAGAGTTGCCAGAATGCAATTTAAGAACTATGGGTCTAATGGAGAGGTTAAAACTACAGTCAGAAGACCCAGACTAAAGTCCCAGCTCCTTAGGCCTTTAGAATGTCACTCTTTCCCACCATGCCTTGGAAATCCCTTCTAAACAATGTGGGCAATACCACTAGTCTCCTAATCTTTAAAATAAAGGGATTGGACTAACTCACTCTTCACTAGCTCTATATCTATGACAGTATGATCCTAGGTATGTAAACATACATAAAGTACTTTGTAAACATTAAAGCACTACATATGTGTCAGATTATTATTATTATTTCATTTTTGGCTTATAAATATTTAATATGAAACACATGAAGATTGGGTAACTAGCCCACAGTGTCACACTGTGTCAATTATAGGACTGTGTGACCTTTACAAGACTCCCAATGTCCAAGCCTATCCTAATCTACAGAATATTTCAATAAATTGCTTTAGTTATGCACTATACCACTTCAAATATATGTCTAAATGGAAAGATTCATAGAACTGACTGGATATGAAGCTGAACATTATAATCTTATATCTTTAACGCTGGACCTGGAGTCAGGAAGACTCATTTTCCTGAGTTCAAATCTGGCCTCAGACACTTCCTAGATGTCTGACCCTGGGCAAGTCACCTAACCCCATTTGCCTCAGGTTTTTCATCTGTAAAATGAGCTGGAGAAGGAAATGGCAAACCACTCTAGTACATTTGCCAAGAAAACCCCAAATAGAGTCATGGAGAGCTGGACACAGCTAAAATAACTGAACAACAAGCAAAGCTGAACATTAAACTTTTATGCCTTTTAGTGCTGGTCCCGAGATCAGGAAGACTCATCTTCCTCAGTTCAAATCTGGCCTCAGACACTTATTAGCTGTGTGACCCTGGGCGAGTCATTTAACCTTGTTTCACTCAGTTTCCTCATCCATCAAATGAGCTGGAGAAGGAAATGGCAAACCATTCCAGTGTCTTTACCCAAAAAAACTCCAAATGGGGTCACAAAGAGTTGGACACTTCTGAAACAACTGAATAAGTGCAGCTGGACATTATACTCTTATGCCATTGAGTGTTAGTTGGTTCCATTTTACTAGTAAGAAGTGGCCGAAATGACTGTTTGAGGTTTTATCTCCTTTCTTTTCCCTTCTAGCTTTCTATTTTCTGGGATGTTAATGGAGAAGTTATTTTCAAACCATGCAGAAAGGAAGGGAAGGAGAAGCCAGAGGCTTGAAAAATTCAAAAAAGTGAGTAACTAAACCCAAATGACAATATTGACAGTACTCTAACAATAGTAGTCTTTCATTTGTACTTCCATAGTATAATCCATGATAAATAAAAGCTCTATTTCCACTGCCTAGCCCAGAGCTAAAACTAATCAAACTTGAACAAAACCGCATTTTTACTTAGTCATGATCATCATTTTGATAAATAGTGCATAATGTTATAAAACTCTGATTAGCTAGGACCAAACCAAGGAGAACTCTCATTTAACCAGACGGTTGGCTTCTGGGGGAGAAGGGGCAGACACCCTTCACTTTTAGAAGAGACAAATGACAACGAAATAGAAATGAAGGATTTACTTTAAAACAAATATCTGGTGAGGATCCCAGGGTCATTATAGAGTCTTCTCAATTTCTTACATATTTTGCAGCTACTGTGATGCATTAAAATATATATTTAGAACAATGAACTTTAGATCCTGAGACTATGCCACAAGAGGAAAACTTTTGTACAGCAAGGACAGGGTGCTGGAATGGGAGTAGGAAGATCTGGGTCAAAATCTAATACTTTGTTCAGGATGAATTGAACAGGGAGCAAATGGAAGGCAGGGAGACCCTTTAGAAAATGATTTCAGTGTCTGTGCAAGAGATGGTAAGATCCTAAAATAGGGTAATAGCAATGTGAGAGGAGAGAAAGGGATGGATCTGAGAGCCGCTGTTGAGGTAAAATGACTAGACCTCGGCTACTCGTTGGACGTTGCGGGTGTACCTTCCAAACAATAAGTGCTTTAGAGTGGGGTAGCTAGGTGGCACAGCGTATAGAGAGAGCAGCAGGTCTGGAGTCAAGAATATTGAGCTCAAATCTGGCCTCCGACACTTAGTAGATGTGTGACCCTGGGCAAGTCACTTAAACCCTGTTTGCCTCAGTTTCCTCATCTGTAAAATGTGGGTAATAATAGCACTTACCTCTCAGGGTGGATTGTAAAGTGCTTAGCACAGTAACTAGCTATTATTATTATTATTACAATAATAATAAATTTTTTTTAAATCGAGGAAGAGAGAATGTCAAACTCAGTATGCAACTCTGGATTATTGAGAGGGTGGTGATTCGACGAAAAAAAAAGCAAGCTTACTTTATGGTCAGGTCTGATTTCTCTTCTACATGACTGTACAAGCGTTTCTGTTCTATAGGCCAAACACAGGAGAGTAAAAAGAGGGCTGGATGTAGAATCAGAGAACCTGGGTTTGAATTTTGGATCTACCAATTATTCCTGGGTGAGAATCACTAAAATCACTAAAGCTCCTTGGGCTTCAGTTTTCTCTTCTGTAAAATGAGGGGGGTGGGGAACTAAATGACATCTTAGGTTCCTTCCAGCTTGAATTCTATGACTCTCTGTATGCCTACCATCACTGTACTCATTTGGTTCCTCATTTGTCAAATGAGCTGGAGAAGGAAATGGCAAACCATTCCAGTGTCTTTGCCCAAAAAAAAAAACCCCAAATGAGGTCACGAAAAGTTGGACACGTCTGAAATGATTGAATAAGTGCAGCTGGACATTATACTCTTATGCCATTGAGTCTTAGTTGGTTCCATTTTTCTAAAAATATATCTACATGGAATATTATTGTGCTATAAGAAATGACAAGCAGAATGATTTCAGAATAACCTGAAAAGAATTACATGAACTGATACAGCAAAGTGAAGTGAGCAGAAACAGGAAAACATTGTACACAGTGACAGCAATATTATATGACGAACTATGAATGACTTAGGTCTTCTCAGCAATACAATGATCCAAGACAATTCCAAAAGATTCATGATTAAACATGCTATCCATCTCCAGAGAAAGAACTGATACTGTCTGAATAAAGTTTAAATGAAGCATACTATCTTAACTGCTTTCTTACTTTCCAAGTTTTCTTGTACAAAATGACTAATATGGAAATGTTTTACATGATTGCATATGAATAACCTATGTTGGATTGCTTACCATCTCAGAGAAGGGGGAGGGGGACAGAAGGAGGGACAGAGGGATAGAATTTGGAACTCAGAACTTTCAAAAAATGTTAAAATTTGTTTTACCATGTAATTGGGGAAAAATAAAATATTTTTTAAAAAAGTATACCTACAGTTCCCTTAATTCTAGTATGGGATGGTTTTAATATTATTTATTCTCCTAGTTACCCTATTACAGACTCATTCTAATTTGTCAATGTCATTCCTAAAACATGATACTACAGATATGACCTAGATAGGGCAAAACCCAGAATGGGATTTTCACCTCCCTCATTTTGAATGCTATGATTCTATTATGCTGTTAACTATCAACTTTTAACACTGCTGTTGACTCATACTTTTTTTTTTATTAGTTAATTAATTTATTTTTAGTTTTCAACATTCACTTCCATAAGTTTTAGATTTTCTCCTCCTTTCTCCCCCCTCTTTCCCCAAGATGGCCTGCAATTTGACATAGGCTCTACATATATATTCCTACTAAACATATTTTCACATTAGTTATGTTGTACAGGAGAATTATAACGAATGGGAGAAACCATGAGAAAGAAAACAAAACAAAACAAAATAAAAAAAGAAAACAGTCTGCTTCACTCTGCATTCAGACTCCATAGTTTTCTCTGAATGTGGATGGCATTTTCCATCATGAGTCCTTTGGAATTGTTTTAGGTCCTTGCATTGCTGAGAAGGGCTAAGTCTATCAAAACTAGTCATCACACACTGTGGTTGTTACTGTGTACAATGTTCTCCTGGTTCTGCTCACTTCACTCGTCATCATTGAACTTTCAATACACTGACATATGAGGCCCCTTTCCACATTAACATATGCCTGTTATTTTTTTTTTTGGATCATTCAACTTAATAGCTATCCTCCTAGCATCTTGATGTCCTCAGATTTCATAACATGCCTTATATGCTTTCATCTAAGTTACTGATAAAACTTGAATAGAAATGGATCAAGGGTGGAGCCGTGTAGTATTCCACTCCTTCCCTCCAAGTTGACATGAATCCATTAGTCATCAGTCTTTTGTTGAAGTCATTCAGCCAGTTCCAAATCCAACCAACTGTACCATTATCCATTCATCTTTCCAACTTGTCACAAGGATATCATGAGAGACTGCCAAATCTCTCACTGAAATCCAGGTGTGTTATATTTATGGCATTCCTCTAATCTACCAATACAATCAAAAGGAAAGGAAAATAAGGTTAGGATAGCACAACTATGGGGGAGGAGGGGATGGGAATGGATCTTTAATGGAACAGACGACTTTCAAGCTTTTTTTTTAAAATTAGATTTTTTTATTTTTAGTTTACAATACTTAGTTTTACATGTTCTTGAGTTTCAAATTTTCTTCCCTTCCCTCCCTTCTTCCCTCCCCCTCCAAGGTGGCATGCAGTCTGATATAGATTCTACATAAACCTTCACATCAAACTTATTTACACAATAGTCAAATTGCAAGGAAGATTTATGACCAATGGAATTAATCATGGGAGAGAAGAAACAACCCCCCCCCCCAAAAAAAAACAGAGAGAGAGAGAGAGTAGTTTGCCTCAATCTGCATTCAGATTCCACAGTTCTTTCTCTGGATGTAGCAAGCTTTTTCCATCATGAGTTCTTTGGAGCTGTCTTTGAGCCTTGTATTGCTGAGGAGAGGCAAATCTATCAAAGTTATTCATCACAGAATCAATATGTCTGTGGTTGTATATAATGTTCTCCTGGTTCTGCTCCTCTCATTCAGCATCAGATTATGTAGGTCTTTCCAGGTTATTATGAAGTCCGTATCTTCCCCATTTCTCACAGCACAATAGTATTCCATTACATTCATATATCACAACTTGTTTAGTCATTCCCCAATTGATAGGCATCCCCTTGATTTCCAATTCTTTGCCACCACAAAAAGAGGAGCTATAAATATTTTTGTACATACAGGTCCATTTCCACTTGTGTGATCACTTTGGGACACAGCCCTAGAAGTGGTATTGCTGGATCGAAGGGTATGCACATTTTTATAGCCCTTTGGGCAACTTTTAAGCGTTTTTGATGAAAAGACCAGAGCTGAGTAGAAATTTTGAAATAAAAATATAATCCCAAGGAAACCCAAAAAAGTAAAGTTGTTTGAGCAATTGGAAGGAGTGGTAATGACATTGTAGTGTTAACATTTTAATAGGAGATGAAACAAATGTTCCTTCAGAACTTTAATGTCTTCAAAGGATATGGAGTGAGTTAAGTCACTTAACCTCTGTTTGCCTCAAATACAGTGGAGAAAGAAATGGCAAACCATTCCAGAACTTTGCCAAGAAAACCTCATGGACAGTATTGGCATGCCATGGTTCATGGGGTCATGAAGGGTCAGACATGGATGAACAATTCTGTTCTAAGGCTTTTAAGAGGGGAAAGAGAAGGGAGGGCAAAAGGAGGAATATACCAGTATAGGAATGAGGAAGAAGGAGGTAGAATTTGCTATTCTTTAAAAGTGGAGCATGTGAGAAAAGTATATAAACATGGAGGAAGGGGTTGAGGGAACTTCACTATTATCTGAAACAGAAAAATAAGGATTGAACACACATGGAATTTGTTGTACAAATACATCAAACAACAGCAGATGAGCAGGAATATGGAGGTGGTAAGAAGGAGGATAATATTAGGGAGGGAATAGTCATAAGCCAAACCAATATCCTGATTCTGAATGGAGGATGAACAGAAAGAACTAGAATCTAAGGAAGTGCCATAGATGACCTCTTAGACAATTGGGGAATGACTTAGCAAATATGTGGCATATGAATTTGACAGAATATCATCACACTGCAAGAAATGATGCAACAATTTCAGAAAATCTGGGTAGAAAGAATTGTGCTAGCACAGTGACTGGCATTCAGTAAGCACTTAATAAAGCTTTTTCATTCATTCACACACAATCACCACATTAGTTTAGAGCCCCGTTGTCTCACACCTGGACTAATGCATTAGGTTTTTAATTACTCTCCTTGCATTAACTCACTAACTACTCCAACCCATTTTCCACAAAGCTGCCAAAGTGATATTCATAAAGCATAGGCCTAACCAAGCCACATCCCTACTCAAGGAGTACCAATGACTCCCTCTTGTCCTTACAATAAAATACAAACTTCTTTGACATTTAAAGCCTTTTTCCATTGAGACTCAGCCTACTTTTCCAGACTCACTGTTGCATATCACTTTCCTTTGCGGACTCTACATTCTGGCCAAACTAGACTAATTATTGCTCCCCATCTATGGCATTTTATCTTTCATCTCGGTGTCTTTGCACAGGCTGTTCCCAGGCCTGGAAGGCATTCTCTCCAACTGTCCTCTCACAGAACCCAGCTTCCTTCAAGGCTCTTCTTCTCACTGAAATCTAACCTTATCTCTATAGATAAGTAAGTATTATATATTATATATATTAAATGTTACCCATACATATGTGTACATACACACACACACACACACACAGAGTAATATCCAGGGCAGAGGGTAACTCCAATCTGACTAATTTAAAGAAGCCATTGATGGTGAAACATTGGAAATGGACAAAAGAATAGATATCAACAGATTATCATCTTTTCCCAAAGAAGTTTAACTGATGTAAATCATTCACAACAGGGGACTAAAAGAGCCTAGAAACCCCAGCCAGCACAGATGGATAATCTGAGAGATGGACAATCAAAGAGATGTGTTACCCAAGGCTGAGTCTGAGGACCTGGTTTCAAATTCTACTTCTGAATCTTAAAACCCATGTGTGACATAGGGCCTGTGTAACATCCTTAGACTTCAGTTTCCTCATTTGTTAAGTTAGGAGGTTGACTTGTGAGGTCCCGTTCGGCTCTAAATCTATGACAGTATGATACTATAAATTTGTTTGTAGAATCTTACGGAAGAAGATATTAGGTGACTCTGAGTGATATTGCCTCATAAAAGAGCAAGAAGCAGTATATATGGAAAATCAAGTTTATAGAAAGCTCAATAGAAGGCCCAATCAAGTAAAAACATCCCAGAACATTTAAGATTAAACCTAGAAGGGTAAAACCCAATTTTTTTAAAATAGAAAAGATCCATAAAGATTTTTAAAATAAACTTTTCTCTGTAGCAATGATAATGGAATTACCACATTTGGATGCTAAAACAAAAGTCCCTATGTGCTATACAAGGAAGCACAAATGGTACCAAAGAAAATAGAGCTGGGAGGAGTAGTTGAACTACACAAAGTAGAAAGAGGAGATTCAAGTCAGAGGTGACTCATAAGGTATTTGAAAGAAGGGAGAATACCAGAGCTTATGAATAATCTTAGACCTTACTGTTATCTTAAGAAAGGTGGTCAGTATGTACCGATCTGCCTACTCTTATACTTCTAGAACTTTTTTTAAAAAAAATAAGAATAATCTTCAAAGGCATTGAAGGCACCATCAGTGAAGGCACAATAAGAGAACAGGCAGGCTTTTGCAAATACTATTTTATAGAAAACTACATAAGATCTTAGATCTACAGCCAGAAGTGACCTTAAAGGCTATCTAGTCCAATCTAACTTCACAAAGAGAGACGGAGGTACTTAGATGTTGCGACTTGCTCAAGGTAACTACTGCAATGGCCTGTGGGTGCGTGTGTCTGTCACACATCTCTCCACACTCTAGTCATCCTTCATTCAGCCCCCAAGGTGATCTAACTAAAGCAAAGGTATGATTTCACCGCCACCTCCAACCCCACTCAATAAACTCCAGTGGCTCCCTATTATCTCTAGGATCGAATACAAATCCCTCTGTTTGGCATCCAAATCCCTTTAATCCATCCACACCTCCCAATCCTCCTGCCCTGACCCTTTCAGTCTTCTACCTTATTCTCTGCCTTGTACTCTTTGATCCTGTGACTCTGGCCTTTCTCCTTTTTCTTGAACAATACAAAGAGGGAGTCATTTTTTAGCTCACCTCATTTCCACTGGCTGTCCCCCATTCCTGAAATGTTCTCCCTCCTCATCTCTGCCTATTGGCTTTCCCAGCCTCTTTCAAGTCTCAATTACAAGCCCAATTTCTACAGAAAGCCTTTCCTAATCCTTAATTCTAGTGACTTCCTTCTGTTGATTATTTTCTATTTAATCTGTATATAGCTT
This sequence comes from Phalanger gymnotis, assembly GCA_028646595.1. Taxonomy (NCBI): domain Eukaryota; kingdom Metazoa; phylum Chordata; class Mammalia; order Diprotodontia; family Phalangeridae; genus Phalanger; species Phalanger gymnotis. The sequence goes on along the minus strand of CM053622.1, from coordinate 220,493,221 downwards.
GCTTTTACATAGCTGTTTGCATGTTGCCTCCTCCATTAGAATGTGAGCTTCTTGAGGCCAGAGACTATCATTTGGCTTTCTTTGTATCCCCAGTACTTAGAACAGAGTAAATAATAAATAGTAAATAAATGATTATTCACTGACTGACTGATGTAGATAGTAAGTGAAGAAGGTAGGATTTGAACCTAGGTCCTCTGACTTTAAAGGCAACACTCTTTTTATCATACTATATTGCCCCTCTTGCTTTAGTAACATAATTAATAGAAAGGTTTAGAAAACTCAAGATTCAACTATGTGTCTTGTTTATTGACTATAAGAAAAATATTTGATTAACTAGCAAAATGTTATTTTAAAGCCTTAATTTCTCTAATATGGGGTTTCCTTTGCACATGACAAAATCATACAAAGTTTCTTGAAAAACATAACAATTACTATAATTTTCTATTCTACTTTGTACCATGTCTTCTTGTCCCTATTCACCTTATTTGGAAAGTCTGGAAGCTTGGGCTATAACATCCAAAATGGAATTGTTTTTGCTATGAATAATAATAGTAATAACTCACATGTTTATATGAAACTCTGTGGTTTAAAAGGTGTATTTCTCATAACAACCCTGTGAGGTAGAAAATATAAATATGATTTCTCATTTCACACACGAGAAAAGTGATGTTAAGAGACATTAGTTATACTGATAGTGGAAGAGCTAGCTAAACTGTCTTCTAACCCCAAATCCAATGCCCTTTCTATTACACCATCCAGCTGTTCATTTCCCAGATTTCCCACCTCTGACCACCACCACCCTGATCCTGCCACCAAAGACAGCACAAGGAGGTAGATGAGAGAGGGCTGATGTCACAGCTGTGGCAGACGTTTTTACCACACATCCCTTGCTGTAGCCAGTACTCACTGAGGGGAAATCCACAGGTCCTGAATGCCCTGGCACCACACCCGTGATACTTCTGTTGACACTGTACTTATAACTTAAACACTGGCAATTAAAAGAGTGTCTCCATGTCAGTGACTATGATGGATGACTATAAAAAGTTTATGTAGCTGAACAAAGTGAATTATTAAAAAAACCATAATAATTCAAAAGATGAAGAGTGCAGGCATTGTGCTACCACGTGTAGCGCACTTTCATTGACAGAATCTTTTGGTTGACACAGGAACGACAAATCTTTCCCTTTTTAATGATGGCATTCATATTGGATCTCTAGCACACAAAGATCTGAGGTCCTTTCAATGTCAATGCTTCCTGTACACAATATACACAGGAAACATTTTACCTACTACTGAATTATAGCTACCTCTGGAATAGAAGGCAACAGTTATGTAAACATGAACAGTAATATCACACAAGTCAGAACAGGAAGTGAAGAATACTGTAGCTAATTAACTAGTTGAACGTAGCATGTTCTGTAACAGCCAAATGAATAAAGGGGAAATCAGACACAGAGTACATTCTATTTTAAAGAGAGACATTCTTTATACTTTTTTTAACCTGCTTTTTTGCTATTCCAGGATGGATTTTGCTGATAGTGATGGCTATCCAAGTGTTTGATTGTAGGTAAAAAGGCCAATATGCTTTTAATATTGAGTGATATTTCTGATTTTTTCTTTCCTTCCTTCCTTCCTTCCTTCCTTCCTTCCTTCCTTCCTTCCTTCCTTCCTTCCTTCCTTCCTTCCTTCCTTCCTTCCTTCCTTCCTTCCTTCCTTCCTCTGCTTCTCTCTGTTTCTCTTTGTCTTTTTTTTCCAGAAGTCGGGTCTCCAGAAAGTTCAGTGGCCACTCTTAGGCCCAATCCTACTGCTGGCCCCTCCTTAGGCAGCATAGTAGCTCCCAACTCCTGGATCCTTATTATAATGATAATACTCCATTTATCAACTGCAGGAATTTTCTTTCACTGTCCTCAAAACCTGGAATGTTGTCCTTTCTTACCTCCATCTCCTGACTTCCTTCAAGTCCCAGCTGATATCCCACCTTCTATAGGAAGTATTCTAGTTCCTTCCCTCTACTGATTATTTCCTACTTACCCTGTATGTACCTTGTTTGTACATAGTAGTTTTCGAGTTGTTTCTCTCATTAGACTGGAAGCTCTTTGAAGGCAGGGCTGTCTTTTGGCTTTCGTTGTATCCCCAGTGCTAAGCCCACAGGCTAGCACATAGTAGGTGCCTAACAAATGTTTACTGACTACCTAGATTTAGTGCAGACTCCCAGTAGGTTTTAGTCCTCCTGCAGTTCAGATCTTCTAAATTTAATTGATCCACCAGTTTCAGTATCCTTAGTTGCAGGGATTACAGGTGTGTGTAATAACCTCTAGTTGTCCATATATTTTAAATATTGCCTACACAGATTACAGGATGTTTGATCTGGTTCTATCTCCTCATTGCAGAGATGAGGAAACTGAAGTATAGACAGAAAAAAAGTCAGTCAAAACAGAGCATTTATTAAGTACTTAATATTTGCCAAGCATTATGGGAAGAACAGGTGATATAAATAAAAGCAATACAATCCCTGCCTTCAAAAAAATTCTTATTCTAAAGAGGGAAGACAACAAATGAAAGGGAGGAAGAATGGGGGTGGATACTCTGTTTGTCAGATCTTGTGAAGATGGCCTACAAGTAAGTGGCTTGGAGCCTGGCTGCAGACAGGATAAGGCAAAAGCTCACTTATCAGAATCCAGAGTAAGGACAAAGTCCAAGGATTAAGGATGGAGTGGAGATGGGAAAGACGGCCAGATTTAATGAGCACAGTACAAAGAGAGTGCACGACCAGGGTCTTAGAACCCAGTCTCCTGATTCCTGAGCTAATGCTGTTTTTTTTTTTGAAACATTGTGCACTGCTGTAACCAGCAATAGTATGGTCTTGTGTCATTGGTACTTCTGTCTCCTGCACTCATGCATATTCAACGACAGTCAATACGTATGAATCAAGGACTTATACGCAGAGCAATGAACTAGACACCTCAAGATGTAGAATGTGACAGGCACTTTTTGTTCTTGTCTAATGTAGGAATTTGTTTTGCTTGACCTTGTATATTTGTTACAATGGTTTTTCTTTTTCAGCGAACGGGAGGTGGGAAGGAGAGAAAATAAATGCTTATCGATTTTAAAAAATTGCAACGTAATAATATTTCATCACATTCATACAAAAAGCTGAACCTGGAACATTAATAAATTGGTGCATTACATAAATGGCATCTTTTTTTTTTTGGTAGCAGTATCGTTGCTTATACGATAATAAAAAAATTCCTTAGCACAGTTTTTAAAGCTCTTCACTACTTGGCTCCAGCCTATGTTTCAAGCTTTACCTCACGTTACTGCTCTCAGTGCAGTCCACATTCCAACACTCCAGCCCATCAGTTAGCACCCAAATTCTTCATTCCCTCCTCCATCTTCTTGTCTTTGCATAGCTTAGAATGGACTTCTTCCTGACCATCACTTCTTCTCTGCATCTTGTTTGCACATAGTTGTTTGCACTTTGACTCCCTGATTAGACTGTAAGCTCCTTGAGAGCAGTGACTGTCTTTTACCTTTTTTTTCTTTTTGTATCCCTAGGGCTTAGGATAGTGCCTGGCACAGAGCAGGTGCTTAGTAAATGCTTAATAAATTGAACTGAACTTAATCACTCTGGGTCTCAGTTTCCTCATATGTAAAAATGGGGGTTAGACTAAATGACTTTTTTTTTATTTTGAAACTATTTTATTTTATTTTTTTTAATTTATTTTTGACATGTTTGGTTTTTAGCCTTGATTTTCACAGGCGTTTGAATTACAAATTTTCTCCCCATTTCCTCCCCCCCCCCCACTCCAAGATGGCGTACATTCTGGTTGCCCTGTTCCCCAGTCTTCCCTCCCCTCCGTCGCCCCATTCCCCTCCCATCCCCCTTTCCCTTCCTCTCTCCCCTGTTCCCTTCCCATCCACCCTCCCTAAGAAGTCAAGCA
>CM053622.1:220437027-220488780 GCA_028646595.1 Phalanger gymnotis | reverse complement strand
GAAAATCAATGCTGAAAACTAAACATATTAAAAATAAATTAAGAAACTGAAAAAAAAGAATTGTGTAAATGTTTATGAGCATTTAAAAGTCTAAATGATGTTTTTATTTTTTAAAACCACAACAATATCACCGACCCATCCCTTGTACAAAAGAACAACACTTAAGGCAAACCACACACCTCTATTCTCTAGGGCCAAGACTGGGTCACTGCAACTCTTGGGCTGCCATTTAGTGAACTTTAAAGTTATATTAGTTATTAGCTTTAAAGTTCTCTTGCTTCTGCTTACTTTGTATCAGCCCATAAAAATCTTCCAATATTTCTCAGAATTCTTTATATTTGTCACTTTTCTCCCCATAATAATATCTTGTTACATCTATATGCCCCAATTTGTTCAGACTTTCCCTAATCTATGGGCATATATTTTGTTTCTTTTTAACTGCCACAAAAATGGGGCTTCTTCCCAATAGCAGGATTGTTGGAATGAGATCTCTATCTCATCTAAAAGGACAGCATGAAAGGATCTGCCAAAAGCTTTGCTGAAATCTAATGATATTATGCCTACAGTATTATTATTCTTACAGGACTGTGCCCCATTTCTATATTAATGATGCTCCTGTTTCTATCTTCTATTCTGTACTCAGTACTCAGTATCCAGTACTCAGAACAATACCTGGTACATAGCAGGCGCTCAGTAAAATGCTTATTGAATTGAAAATAAAGGAGTTAAATTACAATATATTCAGATTCAGATCTACTTGATTAACTGGACACAGAGCTGCCAATTAATGAATCAATGTCAAGGCAGAAGGAAGTTAATCTTTTGCTGTTCTATGACTTGGATGGGGGCAAAGATATTATTCTTCTCAATTTGCAGAGAACACAAAGCTAAGACATTATGGGAAAGAACAGAGATCTGGGCTAAAATGACAGGTCTAATCTAATAAAAAAAAGTTATAACAAAAATAGATGTATCTTAAAAAATATATTTGAAGTAAAAAAAAATTTACAAGTACAAAATGGTGAAGGTCAGATGGGAAAGAGAGGACACAGATAGAAGGACATGACAACTGCATTTGTCTAGAAAGGATTGTCATATGGAAGATTTTTATGTTTTTGCTTAGTCCCCAAGGGCAGGACTAGAAATGAGTAGTGAACTTTGCAGAAGGGACAATTTGGGCTTGGTGTAAGGAAAAACTTCCTAATGATGAGAATGGTCCAAAAGTGGAATGGATTACCTCATAAGGTAGTGAGTTACCCCAAAGGGGAGGGCTTTAAGCAAAAATTTTTGAGGCAGTTGTAAAAAATTAATTTTTGGTCAAGCATAGGTTGGAATACAGTATCTCTTAAGTTTCTTTTCTGATAAAGTGATAGTCTTATTGTATTCTGCTCTCATCCTATCACATTTGGTTCCTTCTGGGTGCTACATTTTAGGAAGAACGCTGACACAAATCTGGAGGACATCCAATGTTAGACAGGATGGCGAAGGTCTTCAAAGCCCATATCATTTGAAAATCAGTGGTAGGAAGTCAGGGTGTTCAGCTTGAAAAAAGACAACATGTCCACGTATGTGACCAGGCACCAAATGCAAGCATATACGAAAGGTAGGGACATTATAGCAGTTGTTGCAAAACTTAAAGCAGTTGTTGCAAATCGTGATGAAGAATTAGATATTCTTTTTTACTCCAGTGACAGAGTTAGAAGCAATGGCTAACAGCTGCAGAGGGGGCAGGTCTATGTTATACACACACACACACACACACACACACACACACACACACACAATTAATTTTCACAAAAATTAGAGCTGTCCAAAAGCAAAATGGCTGCTCTAGGAAATAGCGGAGGTTAAAAGGCATGGCTCAATGACTAAGTTATGGTCGGTGGCTATTCAGATTTCATAGGACTAGTGCTATTTGCCCATCATCAGTCCCATGGAATCTGAATGGCCACTGATACAAAGTCTAAGAAGGATCTCCCCTGTTCAAAAATTTTCAAAAATTAGACTATAACTTAGTAAAGAAATCCATCAGTATTTTTTTTTTATATTTTGGAATGAAGTTTTTCCAGGCCTTGTGACATAAACTTATTAAGGGAATCTAGGTGCTCTTGTACTGAATTCATTCTCCACTAACATTGCATTTCAATTCCCTGATCACTATTTTTGTTAAATACTCAGCAGTCTGAAGATCATTCTCCTCAGAAGAGCAAAGAAAAGCAAAGGAGTAGACTAGTTGTCTTCTCTGTTACCCTTTATTACTCTCCCGTTCACACTGCCCCGCCACGAACAGCTGACCATGCCGTCTCTGATTTTCTGCTCACCCCAATGTAGTTTTTTTTTTCCACAAACTCTTTTTGTTCTTAACGTTCCTCACGGGTCTCGGGTCATTTTGGACTTTAGTGTTCCTGACATTCTTATAATTCTTTTTTGTAATTATATTCAGAAATCTGTCCTTTTCCCACCATTTTCTATAGGTCTTAAAAAAAACTGAGTTGAGTTCCCTGTGTGGCCGCATCAGTTTCTTTAGTAGTTCCCCACTTTCTTTCTCATCAGAATTAATTGGCTTTGTAATCTTAGAAGCTGTTTCTTGAGACGGAGCCAAGAAGGCAGATTATAGGCAACCCAGCTGAACTCTCTCAACATTCCCTTCCAAACAACTTTAAAATAATGGTTTGAATCAAATTTTGGAGCAGCAGAGCAGATGAATGGTCAGGATGAAACATTTTTTTCTGTCCTATGAGGACTTAGGAGGTCAGCAGGAAAAGTTGTGACAAGGGGGGGGAGCCTGTAAGGAATCCACACACACAGTGACCATAGCAGCAGCAGCTTTGGGAACTCAGAGATAGCAAGGAGGTTGGACAACTGGTCTGTAAGAGATTACAGTGAACGCTTTGCTAGCACTAGGTACAACTGGCACTGTTTGGCAATTCTAGTCCATGTACAGTTCTGGGTTACAGTTCCAGAGTGGAGAGGGGCCTGGGGGTGGGTTACAAGGGAGCAGGGGGTATATTCACAGTTCCAATGGAAACAAAGCACTAGCACTTATGGCTGCAATGGACCAGGGGCCCTTCCTGGGTAAAGAACAGAGTACAGACCAGGATAGCAAAGATCATACCTCTTCTAGTATCACACCACCTTGGAAGTACATATAATTTGTAGACCCCCAGAACTATCTCTGAAAACAGCATCATAAAAAAGCCTGAAGCTTGGGATAGTGCCTCCCCACTCCAACATGAGCAGAGGACAACTTTAACATAAAGTTCAAAATTAAGAAATAGGCTAGAAAAATGGTAAGACAATAAAAAAATAATTTGACCACAAAAACTACTATGGTAGAAGATCAAGACATAAACTCAGAAGAGGATAACAATGTGAAAATGGTTACTAAAAAAAGCCTCAAAGAGATATGTTCATTGGCCCCAAACCCAGTAAGAATCCCTGGAAGAGGTAAAGAAAGAGATGAGTGGTAGAGGAAAATTTAGGAAAAGAAGTGAGAGTGATGCAAGAAAATTATGAAAAGAGAGTCAACAGCTTAGTAAAAGAGTCACAAAAAATGCTAAAGAAAATAACGCCTTAAAAACAGAATTGGCTTAATGGTAATAAAAGAAGCACAAAAATTCACTGAAGAAAAGAACTCCTTAAAAAGCAGAACTGATCAAGAGGAAAAAGAGGCACAAAAGCTCACTGAAGAAAACAATTCCTTAAAAATCAGAGTTGGGCAAGTGGAAGCTAATGACTTCATGGGACATCAAGAAACAACAAAACAAAGTCAAAAGAACTAAAAAAAAAAAAAGAAAAGAAAATTGTGAATTATCAGAAAAATAACTGACCTGAAAAATAGATGGAGGAGAGATAATTTAAGAAATGGACCACCTGAAAGCCATGGTCAAAAAAAGAGCCTAGATATCATCTAGATATCATCTTTCCAGAAATTATCAGGGAAAAGTGCCCAATATCTTAGATCCCGAGAATAAAATAGAAATTGAAACAATTCACTGATCACCTTCTGAAAGAGATTCCAAAATGAAAACTCCCAGGAATAATATAGCCAAATTCCAGAGATCCAAGGTAAAAAAAAAAATACTTCAAGTAGACAGAAAGGCCAGAAAAACAATTCAAATACTGTGAAGCCATAGTCAGTATTACACAAGATTTAGTGACTTTTGTGTTAAAGGAGCAAAGGGCTTACAATATGATTTTCCAGAGGGTAAAGGAGCTAGGATTACAATCAAGAATAACTCACCCTGCAAAACTGAGTATAAGCCTTCAGGGGGAAAAAATGGATATTTAAGGAAATAGAGGATTTTCAAGCATTCCTAATGAAAAGACAAGAGCTGAACAGAAGATCCAACATTCAAACACAAGACTCAAGAGAAGCACAAGGCAAACATGAAAGAGTAATCATAAGGATCTCAATAAAGTTAAACTGTTTATAACCCTATATAGGAAGATGATACATGTAACTCCTAAGGATCTCATCATTATTAGGGTAGTTAAAAGGAGTTTACATAGACAGAGAACATGGATGTGAGCCAATTATTTTGGAATGATCTTCAAAAAAAAATGAAGGGGTAAAAAATAGGAATGCCCTGGGAGAAGGGAAAAGGGGGAGGCGGTGTTGCTGTTCAATTGTGTCTGACTTTTTGTGACCCCATTTGGGGTTTCCTTGGCAAAGATACTAGAATGGTTTGCCATATCCTTCTCCAGTTCATTTTACAGATAAGGAAACTGAGGGAAGAAGGGTTAAGTGACTTGTCCAGGGTCACCCAGCTAGTAAATGTCTGAGGCTAGATTTGAAATCAGGAAGATGAATCTCCCTGACTTCAGGCCCAGCATTCTATACACTGTGTCACCTAGCTGCCCAAGGGAGAGGTGGAATGGGGAAATTTTTCTTACATAAAAGAGGTATTCAAAGAATGGCTTTTACTTTGGAGGGGAAATGGGGGTGAGGAGGAATGGCAGGCAAAACTTAAGCCTCACTATCACTGGAATTGGTTCAAAGAGGTAAGAAAATATATACTTGCATTCAGTTGTATATAGAAATATAATTTACTCAATAGGGTAATAGGAGACGGGAATAAGAGAAAGTGGGGAATGGTAAAAGGAAGGACAGATAAAGGAAGGCAGTGGTTAGAAGCAAAAGAAAACTTTTGAGGAGGGACAGGAAAAAGTGAGAGAGAAGAGGAAGAAAATAGGACAGAGGGAAATACACAGCAATCATAACTGGATGTGGATGGGATGAACTCACCCATAAAACAGAAGCAGATAGCGAAATGGACTAGAAACTATATCCCAACAATATGTTTTTTACAAGAGACACATTTGAAAAAGAAAGACACACGCACAGGGTTAAAATAAAGGATTAGAGAAGAATCTAATCTGCTTCAGTTAAAGTAAGAAAAAAAAGCAAGAGTAGCAATCATGACCTCAGACAAAGCAAGAGCAAAACTAGATTCAATTAAAAGGGATAATCAGGGAAACTACATTTTGCCAAAAGGTACCACGGACAATGAAGCAATATAAAACATTTTTTACAGCAAGTTTCTCTAATAAAGGCCTAATTTCTCAAATATATACTGAGCATAGAATTAAGTAAAAATCATAAAAATAAGAGCCATTCTCCAATTGACAAACAGTCAATAATACAAAACAGGCAGTTTTCAGAAGAAATCAGAGCAATCTAAAGCCATATGAAAGAACACTCTAAAACACTATTGATTAGAAAAAGGCAAATTAAAACAACTCTGAGGTACCACCTTGCCTCTATCAGAAATGACAAATGCTAGGGGATGAGGGAAAAATATGTACACTTATGAACTGTTGGTGGAGTAGTGAACTGTTCCAACCATTTTGGAGAACTCTGCCCAAAGGGCTATAAAGGCTATACCTTTTCACAAAGCAATACCACTACTAGGTCTGTATTTCAAAAAGATCAAAGAAAATCGAAAAGGACCTATATGTACAAAAATATTAACAGCAGCTCTTTTTACAGTGGCAAAGAATTGGAAATGGAGAGGATGCTCATCAATTAGGGAATGGCTGAACAAGTTGTGGAGTATGATTATGATGAAGTACTATTGTGCTATGAGAAATGATGAGAGGGGTGGCTTCAGAAAAACATGGTAAGACCTACATAAACTGATGCAAAGTGAAGCACGAAGAACCAGGAGATCATTGCACATAGTAATAGTGATGCTGTAATGATGATCAATGGTGAAAGACTTGGCTTCTCTAATCCATACAATGATCTAAGATAATTCCAAATGACTCATGAAGAAAAAATGCTATCTGCTTCCAGAGAGAGAACTGAAGAACTATGAGTGCAAATTGAAGCATAATTTCTCACTTTATTTTTCTTGCTTTTTAAAAATATGGCTAATATCGAAACATGTTTTGCATGATTTCACATGTATAATTGATATCATATTGCTTGCCTTCTCAGTGGGTGGGGTAGGGAGTAAGAGGGAGGAAGAGAATTTGGGACTCAAAATTTAAAAAGAAAAGAATGTCACAAATTTTTTTAAAAGTTCTTTCTTGACAATATCCCATTTCTTCTGAGATGACTTCCCCTGCAGAATTTTAAGTTATGGAATGTTACCTATCTATCCTTTCTCTGAACTCTCTGGAATTAGCTCTCCCAACAAATTGGACATGTTAGACTACACCCAGGTTTCCCCTCCTTATGTAGGATGAATTCTAAGATGGAACAGCCACTTCCTCCAAAGGTTCCCAGTACTTCAGCAACTAGTTTCCCAATAGGATATATTTAGCTACCATGCCATTTTAATAAGGAAGTACGGTTTTAAAAAATAGAGAAGTCAGCAACTTGTTGAGGACTCTCTGGCCCCCTGAACTCAACACAGCAGAGCTATATTTCAAAGTTCACATTTATTAACTGGAGAGGTGCCTGATGCCTGTGACCATACACTATACCGATCTCATTTCTGTGTTTTAACTCAAAAGCAGTTCCACAATCAGACAACTAAAGGTATTTCTATAATACTGTATTTCTTTCTTGGGAGGGACACATAATAACACCCATAATCACTCCTATAATCTTCACTTTTTTTACACTCACTTTTTGTAATTTTCTCCTGTTATGATTTTTCCTTCCATGAGAGCTTTTTAACTTCCTTTTCTTGTCTCTATTTTGCATGCATTAGTTCAAAAAGGAACCTATATTTTATGCCACTAATATTCCAAAGCTAGGATGCATCAACAACTTCAGGGGAAATACCCCATTTGTTTAGCAGGCAGCTAGGTGGCACAGCGGATAGAGTGCTAGGCCTGGAGTCAGGAAGATTCGTCTTCCTGAGTTCAAGTCCAGCCTCAGACACTTACTAGCTATGTGATCTTGGGCAAGTCACTTAACCCTGTTTGCCTCAGTTTTCTCTTCTGTAAAATGAGCTGGAGAAGGAAATGGCAAACCACTCTGGTATATTTGCCAAGAAAACCCCAAATGGGGTCACTAAGAGTTGGAAATGATTGAAAAACAACTGAATGACAACATTTATTTAGCATCTACAGTGAATAGGAGGGATAGATGTAAATAGGTATCACAAATGCAGAAGAACAGTGGAGGCCCGTAAGGATAAAATCAGGAGAATGCCGTGGGCATAGATTTCAGGAAAGCCCATCTTCAACTGCTGCTGACTATAACCCGTGAAACAGATCATCTGGTATGCAGTAGTTAAAATACTTAGTTGCTATCAAGTCAAACTTAAAAAAAAAGTATTTAAGAATGTGCATTCTTTTAATACCATGACTGCAGAATTTAGAAGTCCTACTCTTCAGGCACCAGGGGCCCATGAAAAGGGATGGTAAAACATACCAAGAAATCTTATTTTGAATAGGGACCTTTTGTAAAGATAATATCCTGAAATGATTTAGAGAGCTAGATAACACTGGCATGCAGTCAAGAAGAATAGCAGGGAGAGATAAAGAGAGGGAAAGATATGCTTATATTTGAGATCTGGAATGGTACGGACAGATGCATACAAGAAGGCTGTTTCAGATGTCAGGCAATGCTGAGAAGGTTCTCACACCAGCCACTGTAAGATGCTAGGTAAGCATTCAGCATTACTTGATAATTATAAAACTCAGTGGCAAGGGAGAGAAAGGAGATCATAGCAACTCCTTCAGGACAGTTGTTTGTTGTTGTTTTTTAACAACAGAAATAAACATAGAATAAGTGAGAACAACTTACAGGCAAACTGTGAAAAATCTTTTGGAGAAAAAACACTTTTTATTGGGACTAAAACAATGTCTTGGTGCCCAGAATTATACATCATAAAGCTCCTCAAATACAGTACTGCTATTCACTTGAGCATTCGTGAATTTCTTTCAAAAAACTGACATGAGTTTTATTGTTTTTCTGAGATCACAAAAATTTTTTTCTAAGTTGCTAGCATAGTCCTCTAGGGTTTATAGTGTGTTTCAGACATACTCGGGGACAAATAAGTGAACCTCCACCCCTCTCCACTACCAATTCATTTCCTTATTGTGACTCTATGGGTCTAAAGGTTATGCCCTGGAATATTTTCAGCAGTGACCAAAAATGCAGAAACTCCTTCTCTAATCAGCCTAGCCCCACACTGGAGCAAAAGCAGGGAAATCCCCACCTGTAGTGGAATGATTTTCCCTCTGCCAATATCAAACCATGAACTTATAGGCTTAGGTAAAAATCACTGCTAATAGTCATGTAAGTTATTAGAAATATTAACATAAAGATAATGATAAACACTCAAACGTCTTTTGAAGAAGTCAGTGTGGGAAGGAGGTTCTCAAGAGAGGGATGGTCATTTAAACTGTGTAAAAGTTAAATAAAACTTTTCAGTACAGTGCTGTACTGTAGCAAAATGGGCGAAACAAGGAACTGTGGCCTGGACTTCACTCTGGACCACTGCTACATCTGCTGGTTTGGCCTGGTCACTGCTCCAGTCCACTCCTGCCATGTGTTTTTCTTCTTTGACTCTCTCTGGCCTGCATGTTCATCTGTTTGTGTCTTGCTTTCTCCCTTGCTAGTCTGGCAAAACTCACATTCAAGTCCCTTCCTCAAGGTCACTATAATTCCCAAACAAACAGAGCTCTCTTGAATGCTGGCCAGCAATCTAGCCCAAGGACCCTTTCATTCTGGGAAGGTCCTCCAAAGTCTTTGTAATCCTTGGAAGGTCTTCCAAATCTCTTCAACTGAGGGCTAAATTAGTTTGACCTGACACTCATTTCTATATTATACTATTTAGTCTCTCAAAAGTCTTCTTGAATAGAGGTTAGGTAGCTTCAATAGGTCTAAATTAAAAAAAAAAATCAGCAGATTTATTTGCCAGCAACCAGATGGTGAAGATGCTAGATGGCACAGTGGATAGTGTGCTTATCAGATGCATATTAGTGGTGAGAGCCTGGGCAAGTCGATTAACCTGTCAGCCTCAGTTTCCTAAATTGTAAAGAGTAGGGTCAGACTCGATGGCCTTCAAGGTTCCTTCTAGCTCTAAATCTCTGATCTAAATTGGGTGATCACTGGCAATACTGATAAATCTCTCATCTATAAAATGAGAGGGTTGGACAAAACAACCTCTATTGACTCTAGCTTTAAAACTGTAATTCCATGATTTTATATTAGTATTGTGTTATTAGGTATTTATGATCATACTGAGAAACAACATTGGCTGTAATTCCATTTTGTCTGTATGCCTGTACTTGGCACAGGAGGACTTTGCTGCTCTGGGGAGATAAGTATTTAGGACAGGAAATAAATTTTCTTGGTATTTTTGCATTTGAAAATACCCTTGAACATACTCGCATTCCTTTGATTGTCTTTATTCAAGCGATGTTAAAACCCTATGCCATTAACCTCAAGAAGTGGAATATTGGTCTCTGGTCAAACACAAGATATGGTATAATAAAGAGAAGACTTCTAATACATATTGATTCATAATGTCACTCTTGGTTAGAGTTCAACTAGTGAGAATACAATTTCAGGGTCAATGTGAATTGACAAACATTTCTTAAGCATCTATTCCATACAAGGCTCTGGCCCAGTTGTCAGGTATTCCAAGGTGGAGCTTACAGATTATCATATTGTATGTAGAATATGCAATAATGCATATAGAATACAACATATCATAATGACAGGGGTAGAGGAAAATAGCAGAAAAGTATAATAGGAAAATTTGAGGATGAGGAGAGTATACAAAGAGGCAGCTAGAAAGACCTGAGTTCAAATCCAGCCCCAGATGTTCCCCAACTTTGTGACTGGGTAAGTCATTTAGCCTCTGTCTGCCTCAGTTTCTTCAACAATAAAATAAATAGGGAGTAATAACACTACCAATCTCCTAGAATTGTTGCGAGGGTCAAATGCAATACATATAAAGTGCTTTGCAAACCTTGAAGCACTATATAAAGGCTAGTCGTTGTTGTCCTCCATCATCATCATCGTCATCATCATCATTACCATCATCATCATCTACACGTATTTGCTTTATTCTGCTCTAAGTCATGCCTCTGACTCCCTGCTCTTTGCCATTAAGACTCAGTTGCTTTCTCATCCTAGACCATCCCTCTACTGGGCCAACCTTCTTTGGAGTTCGTTCTGAGGGCTTCCATTTTGGGGAAGGGCCTAGGCCTGCCAGGCTTCATTCTCCTCCCAGTAGTGATTCTGACCCTCTGGACTTTGCCACTGTGCCCTGGCTTGAGTACCTAAGCTCCTGGAGGGGAGGGATTTTTATTTTTGCCCATATTTGCATTTAGTACAGTGCCCAAAATGTAATAAGAGCTTAATAAATGCTTGTTCCTTACTTGTCCACCAGAAAGAAGATCCTGGGTGACTTTTTTTGGGGGGGTGGGGTGTAGAGAATAGAGGTGGAAAGATGAAAGTGAAAACTTTGGCCGACTCTGACTTTAGCACTTAACACAGCGCCTGACACAGAAGGTGTATACTAATAAATGCTTATTTACTAATTATTTGTTTCATAGCATAGCAAAGGGCAGAAATCAGAGCTATTATTTTTGGAGTAGCAAGTTCAGGATTGAAGAGCAATGAAAGCATATTTGGAAAGATAAAGATCGCCAGTACTATTACCAGATGTTATACATAAGAAAAAAATCTCTGCCAAAAGCCACAGATACTGTAATCAGTCATTTCTGAAGAAACATCCTCAAATGTGATTTCTGTTAGGCTCCGTGATTTGGTGGTGGCAGTCAATTTAATTTTAATTTTTTCCTCAATTATATGCAAACAAAAATTTTTAACATTCATTTAAAAAAATTTTGAGTTCCATATTCTCTCAAAAATTTCCTCAAAAATATTTTAAAGTCCTAAAAATGATAATTTTAGTTAAATTAAATAAATATAGCATATTCATATGCTTTTAGATAAATAAATTAAAAACATGCAAATGCATTAGGACATAAATTGTACTAACATAATTTCAATATCCTATCACAAAATACACACAACGCTTCTGCAGCGGTAGAAAATTTCTTTTTTATTGATAGAAAACAACATAAGAACAAGATCACCGGGAGGTAACAAGTGAATACTTGCATAAGCACAATCAATTTTGTTATTATCCAGCATGGTCCAGGAAAGGGGGGAGGCTTGAGGAAACAAGTGCCTACTATGTGTTAGGCACAGTGATAAGTACTTTACAAATGTTCTCTCATCTGATCCTCAAAAAAACTCTGGGAGGTAGGTGCTATTATAATCCCCATTTCAGGAAACTGAGGCAGACAGGATGACTTGTCCAGGGTCACAAAACTAATAAATGTCGGAGACTGGATTTGAACTCAGGTCTTCCTGAGTTTTAGGCCTAGCACTCTACCCACTGTACCACCTACTTCCCCAAGTAGCCAGGAAGAATTGGGTTCAAATCCCTTCTTTGATACATATTGGCTGTGTGACTGGAGAGTCACTTAAATCTCTTACTCCCTCAGGTAACACTCTAAGACTATTAACAAGAACAGTTGATAGTTTGCTTTGGTAGAGGGAGTTTTTTCACCAGGAGTTCTCTTTGCCAATGAAATAACTGGTCTGGGTCCCCCTACCCCTCAAAATACCTTACTAATGGGGACCTCTCCCATGAATGCAAAATTCTTGACCCAAGAAGTTGTTTTGCATTAATTTCAGGGCAGCATAGCTCTTTTACGAACTATAACATGGGAGTTTAATTCACTGATATCAGGAAGTTATGTTTAAGCTTCTTTAGTATATGTTGAATCTACATATTTAATCCCAAGAACTATTTCTTCTCTCTTACTGGAATGGAAATTAGTCACTGACATGAAGAATTCCATAGAAAGCAAAACAAAATAATGAAATATGGGAATTTAGTTATTCACTTTCCAACCATGTATAACTACAGTAAAATATTATTTATGTGTTCTTAAAAGAATGAGGAATATATATGTCATATAAATGTCCTGCTCTCTAAAATAAATGAATAATCTGATGTAGTTATGCCCATCTAGAAGGTGAATGGCTCAATTATATTATATTGTTTTTGTGTTTTGTTTTCTAGGAAAACTTTCATTTAGGTAAGTCAAGTCAACAAGCATTTATTAAGCACCTAATATTAAGCACTGTGCTAAGTGCTGGGTATACAGAAAAGGGCAAAACCAGTCTTTGACACCAAGGAGCTCACAACAAAATGGGGAAGATGACATACAAATGACAACGTGCAAATATGCAAATTTTTAAGATATAGATGGGATGAACTATAAAAAAATCTCAGGGGGAAGACACCAGCTTTAATGGGAGCCCAGAAGAAAAAGCAAAAAGGTTTTTGAAGAAAGTGGGACTTTAGGTGAGGGCAGCTGGGTGGCACAGTGGATAGAATGCAGGGCTTCAAGTTAGCAAGACTCATCTTCATAAATTCAAATCTGACCTCAGATACTTATCAGCTGTATGATCCTGGGCAAGTCACTTAACCCTGTTTGCCTCAGTTTTCTCATCTCTAAAATGAGCTGGAGAAGGAAATTGCAAACACTTCTGTATCTTTGTCAAGAAAACCTCAAATGGGACTATGAAGAGTCAGACACAACTGATAAATGACTCAATAACAAAAGAAGGAAGTAGAGAAGCCAGGAAGTGGAGATGAGGAGAGAGAACATTCCAGACATGGAGGATAGCCAGAGAAAATGCCCGGAGTCAGAGATGGAGTCTTGTGTGAGATATAGCAAAGAGGCCAGTGTCACCAGATTTTGGAAAAGATAACTATTTTTTTTCAAGTGTTTATGCTTATCACATTCTTTCACAGAACTTTCTGTGGAAGGTTTCAGGTTCAACTTGGCATCCTTTTAAAAATAACAGGGCAGTAGCTTTTTTTAGTGTGGGTGACCGACAAGAGATATTCAAACATTCAAATAATGTCTGCAGTGCTCTTTCCAATGTTTCTATTGATCAAGAATGCTCCCCTCTACAGAAGCATTGTGTTCTCATCTGTTCCTGATTGTAAATGGAAAGATGTTGGAGCATGGTCGACTTTTACTGCACTACAACATATTCACTGTTTAATTCTGAAAATGAGAGTGTAGCAAATGACAGAAACAAAAAATCTAAGTGAGTTGACAGCAGCCACATATGGAATATGCCCTTAACAAAATGGAATCCTGGAGTGGAAATAGACCTCACAATCAGATCCCAGCCTACCTTTCTGGGCATTCTTTACATTCCTTCCCTTCCTAAACTTTATGTTCTGGCCAAACTGACCCACTTGCTATTCATAGAAGACATCATACTTCCCATCTCCAAGCCTTTGCACAGGCTATCTGCCATACTGATGTGCACTCTTCCTTACCTCTGCCTCTCAGAATCCCTAAGCTTCCTTCAAGGCTCAGCTGAGCCTGTCCTGATCCCTGCAGTATCCATCTCCTTCCCCAGCCACTAAAATTACTCTGACTACCTCCTATTCATTACCTTATCTATATACTAGTTGTCCCTCCAGTCAAATATAAGATCCCTGAGAGTAAGAATTGTGTTTGTCTTCGTCTTTATATTCCCAAGGCTTAACCCAGTGCCTTACATGCTTAACAAATGCTTGACAGATAAATGAATCTTGTGGCTCAACCTTCCCCCAAGGTGTGAACACCTTCTCTATGTTCCTGAGATGGATTTCTAACTTCTCTTTGAATAGTCTCAGTGATGGTGAACTCATTACCTCATTAGTCAGTCTATTCCATTACTTTGCTTTATATTGAGACCAAATCTCTCTTCCTATAACCTATCATAGGGTCATAGACCCAGAGCTGGAAGGGACCTCAGAGGCCATCTAGTTCAACATCTTCATTTTACAGATGAGAAGACTGAGGCCCAGGGAAGTCATGCCACTTAAGGTAGCGAGCACCAGAGATTTAAACCCAGGTGTTTGACTTTACAGCCTATGCTCTTTTCCTGTATATCATGAAGTCTTCCATCTTGAGCTACCTAGAACCAGCCCTTCTACACTTATGCTGTCTAACTTAACTGGCCACAGTAACTCACATATAGGTTGGGCATATTTTGCACAAGCAGTACAAATGGCAGGAGGTGGTGCTCTTGCTGCCCCATTTTCCTAAAAGCAACTCAAGTCTCTCAAGTTCCAAAGATGGCAGTTTCTCTAGCAATCTGGTTGGAAAAGATGTGATGGTGGCACCTTTTGATATTTCCCTAGGGTTAGAGATGTAGAGTCAGGTGAGAAACGATAGTGCCTTACATATTTTCTACAGAATAGAAAGGGACGAGTTACCTTCTACATTCAAGAACCCCATCCCCCAATTCTCTGCTCCTCTCACTTCCCTCCCCATTCATTTAAGGCTAGTCTATCCCAAAGACTCTAACCCAAAACATGTTCAGTTTTTTGGGGAGAAAAAAATCTCTTTCACATCTGTGACTCCTGTATCCAGATCTGGCAGGACATTCAGTTCTATGTCTTAAAACCTCTCAAGGCCAATTTTCAAATAATACTGTAAGTGTTCATGATTATCATCACTTAATTCACCTAAAGCAATGAAGTTGTTCAAGTTTCAATTCTATAGCATGGTCTTCAAGTGGATTCTGTATACTGGTCTCACTAGGATGACTTAAAGGATTTACATGGTAAATGTCATTTTAAAACTAAGTGATAACTAATTGGCCTCCTTGAAAATAAACTATAATTATGAAAGGAAATTGCTCATTACTTCTTGGCACTTCTGAGAGTAATCTAAACCCTGGGGAGAAAAATCAAGAATCCGCCTCCAAAATATTTTTACTTTTAAAAAAAAACCAATTTCATGTACATTTACCACTTGGAACTCAAGAAAACAAAGACTTGATAACTTTTCAGATAACCTTTTTCCTTTGCTGCCATCTGCCCTGTTTTTGTTAGAGAGTTCCTCATAAACCCAGCATTGTCCTACATTCACTTTTTTTTTATTCTCAAAAAAAATGGAAGCATTTGTTTGCTCTGCCAAATACACTCACATTAACAAGGACATGAAATATAAAAGCATCTGGACCTTGCGACAAGTGGTCAAATTTAACTCCCAGCAATTGAGCCACCATCATAGACACTTAATATTTAGGCAAAGCATGAATAAATGCATATTTTTAAGGAATGTAGACTATGATATTTTCCTTTACAGTGCCTGGCACATAGTCAGTGCTTTATAAATATCTGCTGAATGACTGAAAGCAGTAATCAGACAAAATTAAAATGAAAAAGCATTATTCTCTTTGCCTTTGTTAATAGGAAGACCTGTCGCTACACCCACTATGTGGGTAGCTTTAGTTAAGAGGAAATCTGGGAACAAGAAGTAGAGAAAAACAAAAGCAAGAAAGTCAGACTTCTCTTCCCTTCTCCATGGTAATGGTGGCAGAATCCTAGGTTCTCAGAGAAGAGAAGGAAGCTGCATGCTAATTATTACTGAGGCATGCAGATATATTTAATTGAACCTAATGCTATCCACCTTTCCCCTACAGAGTATAAAAGAATTTTTTTTTTTAAACAACAGCATTTTCAACCAAGTTTCAGCTTTTGGCATTTCTCATCCAAGTAACATCTATAGTCTATGCTTAAGCACTCAGGAATGAAAATGATGACTGCAGAAAGCGATGGACATAATTACTCACGCTGCATTCATGTTAATTTGCAGGCGAAACAGGATCTTTCTCATGAGAAAGTGACTTGATATGACATGTTGAAACACTGGCTTTTGTGCATGTGCCTCGTCTCTTAGATATATTGAGCTGCTAATAGATGTAACCAACATCTCAAGTTTATGTACTAAGTGCACAGAAATAATCAAAACTCAAATGCCAGGCTCTTAGCTAAGATCCACAGAGAAAACAACAGGCAAATAAAGCAAATACAAAAAAAAAATTATATTATGTAAGGAATTGTAAATTTTAACGTAAAAAATTTTAATATAAACTTTCTTACACATTCGAGCTCAATAAAATGGCAGATCATGTGTCATTGACAGCTAATCAATAAAGCTCAATAAAATGAGACCACCTATCATTGATGGGTTATCAATAAAACACAATAAAATGACATTACTCATCGATGACAGATAATGTCATTTTATTGCACTAGAATGTACAAGAAAGTTAACATTAATTTTTACGTGAAAATTTACAGTTTCTTATATGTTATATATGTCTTCTTATATGTGCCCTTTTATTTGTCCATTGTTTTCTTCTTGTGGATCCTAAGAGCCTGGTGTTTGAGTTTTGATTATTTCTGTTCACTGAGATGTTGGTTATATTTACTAGCAGCTCGGTATATAAATACCCAATAAAATGACAGATTAATGAGATATAAAATAGAACACAAAGAAAAGAGGCCATTTTTTTCTCAGGGAAGGATGAGTATTGTGACATGTATATAGGAAGCTTGACCTTAGTAAAGACTTCAAAATGATAGGTGGTTAGAGACTTCAGAGATTAAATTGCTCAATATCTTCATTTCACATGTAGAGAAACTGAGAACTACATCCCAAGGTACAGAAAGAGCTATGAATGTGACTATTGAGTCAGTGATCTTTGAAAGATCATAGAGAATTCCATTTACTGCAACTTACTAAGAATTTATTAAGTGCCCACTTTTTGTCAGTCACCATGCATCAGGCATATAAAGACACAAATGAAACAGTCCCTAATCTCAAGGGACTTCCATTCTTTTTTTTTTCCTTTTTATCCAATATTCGATATTTTAGTTTTCAACATTGATTTCCACAAGATTTTAAGTTACAAATTTTCTCCCCATTTCTACCCTCTCCCCCATTCCAAGATGGCATATATTCTGATTGCCTTGTAAGGGACTTCCATTCTAATGAAGTGAAAGAAAAAATCTGAATCAAGATATGTCCTCAACTCTACTGCTTACAGCCCCCGGCACCCTTGAATGCTCAGCTTGAAGTCACTTTCTTCATGAGCTCTCTCCTGATCTCCCACACCCTCCTCAGTTATTAGAATCCTCTTTCACCAGACTGCCACATCTGAAATCACCTTGTATTTATTTTACATAAATCCTGTATATACTTACCTGTGAACATGTTATATGCCTCAGTAGAATGTGAACTCCTTGAGGGCAAGGGGTGATGTATCTACAGTGCCTAGGACAGTGGCTGACATATAGTAGGAACTTACTAAAAGCTCTTTAATTGACTGATGAATGAAACTAGAAGACAAGCGGAAGCTGCAGCTATCTGGAAGAATGACTCTCAGGTTCTCCTTGGAAAGGCAAATAAGGGAACTGGAGGAATTGGTTTTATTGTGAATCTAAAGCCAATGAAGAAACATGATTTTGTGGGACATTTGGTCACCTCAGATTTTGAGCTGAGCAGGCAGCCTACATTCCCCATGGTTTTTTTTGCTCACACGTTTCTCTGATGACATCCTTTGTACTTTTTCTCCCTGTCTGACTTACAGTGAGAGAAAGGCTATGTACCTTAATGATAATATTCTTGTGATGACAAGAATAGAAAAAGACGGTCACCATGCTGGGTGTACCTCCGACACACTGGAAAGATATGGACCAGAGGAAACATTGGAGTGGAGGCATATGGAAGTATCCTAGAAGGAATATCCATACTGGTGAGAGCATAGATCTATGAGTACTTGAGGGGGTATTGGAGGTAGTAACTGTACAAAAGGAGAGGTAGGAAAAAGAATATTTTCTATGGGAATCAGCAAGCAGAGCAGTTTGGCTAGCTAAATTATTTTTTAAAAAAATAGAGGCAGTTAGGTGACAAAGTGGTTAGAGCCAGAATCAGGAAGACCTACATTCAAACTTGACCTTAGACACTTAGCAGTGTGACTCTGAGCAAGTCTTTTAGATTCTTTGTGCCTCAGTTTCCTCATCCATTAAATAAGGATGATGATCTCCTGGGCAGCTAGATGGTGCAGTAGACAGAGCACCAGCACTAGATTCAGGAGAACCTGAGTTGAAATCTGGCCTTAGACACTTACTAGTTGCATGAACCTGGACAAGTCACAACCTTGTTTACCTCAGTTCCCTTATCTGAAAAATGGGCTAGAGAAGGAAAGGGCAAACCACTCCAGTATCTTTGCCAAGAAAACCCCAAATGGGGTCACAATGAGTCAGACACTATTGAAGAGACTGAACAACAACGAAAATTACATCCTACCTTACCAGATTTTTGTGAGGGTCAAATAAGTTAAGATATATAAAGGGTTTTGCAAACTTTAAAGCATTATATAAATGCTATCATTAAATATAAAGGGAAGAAAGAGTTTATAGTTTCAAATCACATTGGGCAGCTGGGTCCCACAGATTCTGAGACACTTAATACTGACACTTTAACTCAAAGACAAGCAACACAAGAAACTAAAAAACATCCTTGACTCAAGGTGTGGTTAATTTCCCATTTCCATCAAGAAAAATGATTTTCTTTGTATTTCTAACTAGCTGACCTTCAGTGAATCTCTAAAAAGTTAATTTTTACCTCAGATCAGAGTTCTTAACTTAGAACAAAGCTAAAGCAAAATCAAACCATCAGAAAAAGCTGCATAAATTATTCTAGACCCCCATAAAATGATGCTTCCTGGATGTGGCTAGGAGAAAAACAACTTTCCCCACCCTGTTTTAGAGTGCCAAATGGAAAAGATCCCAAGTAACCAATTCTAGGTCTCATTTCTATACAATAATAAGATTTGAAAGGTTGGGCATGTAATCCAAATGGGAAAAACTGCCTATATGTCTGTGAGTTGTTTAGGGTATATCTAAATAGCATCCAGGGGTGCTGGAGTGCTTGTATTTTTTAAAAAAAAACCATTCTAAATCCTCTCCTATGACAGCCCTAAGTGACTTCATGTAAACATAGCCAGTGGTACTATGAGTAACAAACTCTGTTTCCATCAGAAGCCCTTTATTCTGCGTAAGAGACCTGCACACTAAGTGAGGGCCCAGGCTAACCTTAACCAGCTACAGCTGGCTCACTGCTATAAAAAGAACTAATGAAAACATAAATACTAACTTCTCCATCCCCCTTCAGCCCGTACGTCAAGGCTGCGCAAAGGCAGCCCTTTCCAAGGGCTCTGGGTGAATGAAGCGGCTGCTCTGAACCAGCCCGGTCTGGTTCTCTGAAGTTTGTTTACTGAACAACATGTGCAGAGACACACTGAATGTCCATACTGGAAGGAGAGGGAGGGCACATGTTGAGGATGACAGGAATCACATGATCTACTGACTTGTAGAGCCAGTTTTCCTGACAGTCTTAGATCCTTTTTGAAAACACACACACACACACACACACACACACACACACACACACACACACACAGGAAATTATCTCAAAAACAGAGATAGACTACCTTGGGAGGAGTTTTTAAAGTAAAGATTATGAAAGAAATCACTGAACATTTTGGTTTTCTCCATAGATTTAATAATTAAATATACTGTAAAAGCACTGACTTTTCAATAGTATTCAACTTCTTTCTGATTACATAGATGTTAACTTCCTATAATTCCCTAAGGGGAGAAAAACATCTTAATAACAAAACCATACATATTAAAAAAAAACCCATACCTATTTTACATTTATATGCTACTAGTATTTATATTAGGATTTTAACCCATGTACAAAATGAAATGGCTGAATTTCTTCATAACAAAAGCTTTAGTCTAAGTTGGCTTCTAATGCATCCATTAAATGGGTAACCTCTCAACTGAAAACGTGGTGAGCTGGCCTGGTATTTGTTCCGTGCTCTGGAACAGGGAACAATGTTGGAGATTAGATATCTTTTTCTAATGCACACAGGGATTTTTGCCTTGGCCCAGGATATGAGCATATTATGTAAAGCTGATGCTCAGTATATTTTATTTGAGAACAGTCCTATCTACAAATAGCTCACATATCTACCTCTCTAGCCCTGGACTCTCTTTGCAGTACCAGGCCCACATTACATCTAATGAATATTTCCACATGAATCTCACTCCATCAGTTTGAATCCAACCCACCTCTAAAACTAAACCTCTCTCTCCACTCGTGACTTCGCTGTTTACATTAATTGATAACATCATTCAATCCATCACTCAGAAGTAGAAACCTGAGCAGCCTTTGATTTCTACCTCTCCTGCATTTGCCACATCCAATAAATCAATTGGCATTTATTTATTAGGCATCTGCACCATGCCAGGCCCTCTGGTATTCACCAAAAATAGAAATACAAAAATGAAACAATAATCCCCACCTTCCAATCTGTTATAATGTCCTATCAATTCTGCTTTTGGGATAATTAGTGTAGTGGATAGAGTGCTGGGGCTGGAGTCAGAAAGAACTGAATTCAAGTCCAGGCTCAGACACTTGCTGGGTGAACTCGAGCAAGTCATTTAACTTTTGTTTGCTACAGTCTCCTCACCTGTAAAATGCAGATAATGATGGCACCTACCTCCCAGAGTTGTTGTGAAGATTAAATGAGATAATATTTGTATAATACTGAGCACAGTGCCTCACACATAGTAGGTTCTGTATAGTTTTTAAAAAATAAATACCTTTCACATCCGTTTCCATTTTACTTAGTTCAGGCCCTTATTACCTCCTACCTGTATTATTGTAAAACTTTCCCTACTGAATGCCTTTGTCTCCAGTTCCCCCCTCTCCCAATCCATTCGATAGGCTGCTTTCACATTAATCATCTTAAACACTATATACTGTCATTGGCAGAGGAAGTTTTGTCATCCGGGAGTTTCCTCTCTTAGTGAAAGCACATGTCCAGTCACTACCCCTATTTCCCTGCTTAAAACTTGGAGATGAGATGTCCTTTGGGCAGGGGACAAAGAAAAAAGTGAGAAGCAGAGAGAGGGCATGGCTGGCGTTGAACACGCCTACCTCAGCTCCTAGACGAGAAATCATAAGGCGCTGTCTGTGTGACCCGGTGACACGCTTAGCTTGACTGGCAACTGACTCTTTAGTGCTAACGGGAAATGACAATGTGTGAGTTAGAGTCTCCAGTCTCCTAGCAACCTTTTCCTCTCACTGCGGATGGTCTGGTCCTTGTGAGAACTGAAGAATGGAACTGTTACTCTGATGGGAGCCTCTTTTGGAACCAGAGCTGGGGTTCTTAACCTTTTTTTGTGTTGTGTCTAGTGAACCCCAGGGACCCTTCTCAGAATGTTTCTTACCAACATTCGTAATGGAAGGAAAATTCTAAATTTAAATTAAAAAGTTAGTCGCAATAAAATGTAATTTTTTTCTTCCCACACCAGTTCACAAAATTACTGTAATCTATCCACAGACTCCTTGGAGGTGAAAACTCCTTCTTCTAGTGCTTTGGCAACGAGGCGAGGGTACCTCAGATACCTAGGTGATTCATTCCATAAGGAGAGAGGAGGATGCCTATTAGTACCTCTGTACCTTAATTACCCTGTCTGAAAAAAAGAGGAAATGAAATGAGGCCTAGGTGATTTCTAGAATTTTGTCCAACCCTAACACCTATAAATAATGACCTCCCTATACATTATCCTTAAACCCCCTGCCCTTTTTTAAACCTTGAGCTCTATAAAGCAGGTATCTATTACCTTCTCACTTTCCTAGTAGGGATTAATCAGCACGAAGACTGATTTCTCTGCTTAGCTTTTCTGTAAATATAGTCCAAGTGCCTTTTCTCTACTTTTCCTCTTATTTTTCTCTTCCAAGTACACAAGTGTCAAATATTCCTAGAGCTCACCTCCGGCCACGCCACTCCCTCGCTCAAAAAGCTGCAATGGCTTGCTATTGCTTCTAGGATACAATCCTAACCTTTCGGTTTGGTATTTAAAGCCTTTCACGGTCCAGTTCCGGCTGACCTCTCCAGACTTATTACATATCATCCTCCTCTGCAGCTGTTTCTCACACCTGGCAGTCTATCTGTTGTTTCTGGGCTGCTGGACAGGCTGTCCCCACTGCCGGGAATGTGTTTCCTCTTCATCTCCACCTCTCAGAATCGTGTTTTCTTGAAAGCCTTCCTTTAGATGTCTCCTGATTCCGACTCTCCCCTAACTCCATCCCAAGGGGCCTCCCACACGACCTTATACATGATATACATCTTTGTTACTTTCCCCATAGAAACAAGATCCTTGGAGGCAGGGGCTTTGTATCCACAGTGCCTAGTACAGACTGGGATACACTGAGTGCTGAATGAAACTTTACTAACTGACCCTCTTTACACACAGAATAAAAAATCCTTTGTACTTGGATTCTAAGAGCTCTAAATAGCATTTACATAGCTCTTCGGATTTGCAAAGCACTTTACAAATATTGTCTCTGTTCCTCTCCTACCTGGGAGGCAGGTTCTGTTGTTATTCTTATTTCGTGGATGAAGAAACTGAGATAAATAGCGGCTAGGTGACTCACCAAAGTCACACAGTTACTAAGTATCTGAAGTGGGATTTGAACTCACATCTTTCTGACTCCCAGTGCTCTATTTGCTTGGCTGACCCGGCTGCCTCTGGTTCTTATCAGCCTTTCCAATTTTATTTTTCTCTATTTCCCAACATCATTTTAAGGTCACTTGCTATGACTTAGGCCAGAACTTTTGTCTTGCTCAAGTCCCTAACCTGAGTCCATCTCTTAAGTGTCTTAGCAAATGGCCTTACAACTCATATTACTGAGAAGAGGAAGTTTACTGGACATGACTCCTCTACTGCGTGGAACGATCACTGGATTTTAGAGGCAGAGGACCTGGGTTCAAATCCTACTTCTGCTGTGTTGAGTAATCATTTCCCTCAACTGTTAGATGAGGGAAGTTAGATTAGTTCTTACTATTCCTCACATACAACACATCCAAGGAGCATGTTGGTAAATATTTAACAATTGGCCCACCAGGGAGAAAAAAAATGTATGTATGGCATACTTTAAGTTTCAGCTGGATCATTAACATTTTCCCCATCATTTTCTTAAGTCTAGACGATCAACAAAAGAAGCCCTGATTTGTAATGTGTGCCAATTTCCAAAGTATAAATGTTCACGCTGAAAATTTAAAAATCAGCTCCCAGGAAGGAGCTGGCACAACCCTGAACACATCTCTATACGGTTTTGCACTAACTCTCTCGCGCCTGGAATTTACTCCCTCTGCCTCTTGGAACCTCCACTTTCCTTCAAGGCTCAGACTAAATATCATCTTCTTTCTGCATGAATCTTTCCTGATTCCCTTAGCAACTAGTGCATCCTCATCCCCAGGTGTCTTGTATGTATCTGGTATATATCTATATACTACTTCTTTGATTCTCCCAGAAGAATATAAGTTCTCAGAGCAGGAAGAGTGCAAGGAAAAGCAGGGAATATTTTGCTTTTGTCCTTACATGCCCAGTGCCAAGCACACAGCAGAAACTTAATATAATATTTGCTGACTGTTTTCTGAATCTCATTTCTTTTTGCCTCCTCCAGGGGAATGCTTTATCAAACATCCCTGCTCCCATGCTTGGACACTTCACACCATCCTTAAAAGACCTTTCCTTCATTCTCCTATCCTCTCAGGCCACCATCTATCACCTTTACTTTTCTTTCTTTCTCTTCAATAAAAATTTCCCGAAGAATTTTTCCCACCTTGGAGGCCTAGTTTTAAACATTTACCAGCATGCCCCCTGGATGTGTTGTATGTGGGGAATAGTAAGAAGACTGGTATGGCTGGATCATAGAGTGTGCTTTTCTGCTCTCCCCCCAAATAGCTTATATTTACTTTGTGTGAACTTAGGAGGTTGTTATTGTGCTTCTCTCTCTCTCTCTCTCTCTCACTCTCTCTCTCTCTCTCTCTCTCAGTCCCTTTCTTTCTCTCTCTCTCTCTCTCCCACACACACAGATACACACAATATCTCAATTGCTCATGGCCTAATCTCCCACTATTCTTCTTGACTGGAGCCTATACTCTGGTAAAACCGGACACTCTGATCTTCCTTGAACACATCCTTTCTCTTCTAGTCTCTGCACCTTTACAACTCATGTTATTTTTGTCACGTGGGATGTCCATTCCCCATCTCAATCTGCCCAAACACATTTCAAGAAAGAGGTCAAATGTTACTTCTATGAAGATGACCTTGGACCCTCACTCCAGAAAGGTCTTTCCTCTGTATTTACAACACTCACCTATGCAATATCATAGTTGCTTGTGGACTGTTATTGTCATCTCTTGTATAAGTTCTTGGAAGGTAGGAAGCATATTTTATTGATCATAGTATTGAATTAAATATTTGGGTGGCTGCCTGAAGGCAGCTTGGTATCAAAACAGATACAGTGCTGTGCCTGGAGTCAGGGAGACCCGAGTTCAAATGTGACCCCAGACAATTATTAGCTGTGTCACCCTGGGAAAGTCACTTAACCTCTTTTTGCTTAGGAGGCAGCTAGGTGGCTCAGTGAATATAGCTCTGGGCCTGGAATCAGGAAGACCTAAGTTCAAATCCGGCCTCAGATACTTACTTGTTGTGTGACCCTTGGCAAATCACTTAACCTCTGTCTGCCTTAATTTCCTCAACTGTAAAACAGGGATAATGATGGCACCTACCTTCTACAATCCTTGTAAAGATCAAATGAGCTAATACTTGTAAAGCACTTAGTACTTAAGGCTGGAGACTACTTAATACGTATTTCTTTCTTTCCTTCCTGCCTAGTACTGGATCTGAACTCACAGGACCAAGGTTCAAATCCTAGTTGTGCCATTTAATGACATACGTGACCCTGGACAAATCATTTAACCTTTTCAAGCCTTACTTTGCTCATCTGTAAAAGAAAGACTTTGGATTGGATTCTTAAGTCCCATCCACTTCTAAATCTAGGGTACTAAGATCTGTGAATCCACTCCTATTTCCCTCCCTCTGGTTATGCTAAACTCCCCAGACCCAACCCCTTCTACAATATAAGGTAAGCTGGACTACATGATCCTGAGGTCCCATCCAGCTATAGAGCTGTATGATTCTGTACAGCTCCTACTTCTCTGTCATGGGCCAGCTCAAGTTCCATTTCCTCTGTAGGGCCTTTCCTGGCCACTCAAACCCACAGTCACTTCCTTTTAACTGCTGGAGCACTTATTCCGTCTGCCACTTATTTGGCATTTAAGACATATAACCTATTGTCAGTTCTCTCTCTGTGTGTCTTATCTGCTCATCTATAGCAGTCAGTGAAGTCAGAGACTAGGTAGGTCTCCTACTTCTTTGAGGTCTCCATAGCACTCTCGAGGTATTGTATTTATTTGCTGATGAACTGATGCAAAAATCTGGATTTGTAGAAACAGATAAATGGTTTTGCATAAACGGAGGGGAGATCATTTGCTCATTACCAGGTGAAGCTTCCCTCGTAACATTTAAAATATCATTTTTATTAGTACAAATTTTTTGGGAATATACACAATATGATAAGAACATGGGAGACAGGGAACATGAGGAGTGGATCGGTGATTTAATTGGTATGGGAAAAACTTCTACTACCAGTAGTACAGTACAGTACTTTCTGTGCAATGTACAGTCTTAGGGAGTTGCCTGGTATACTGAGAGGTTAAGTTACCTGACTAGGGCCACAGAATACCAATTAGCAAAGCAAAAAACAGTCCCTGCTCACAAGGAGCTCACAGACAAATGGGAGGAGACAACACACAGTCAAGTATATAACAATACATGATATACACAGGATAAACGTACAAACAAGATAGATACAGGATAAATTGAAAATAATTAACAGAGGGAAGGCACTAAGATTAAGTAGGATTGGAAAAGATTTTTTTGCAGAGATGGTGCTTTAGCTGAGACCTAAAGGAAGCCAGGGGGCAGAAACAAGGAGAGGGAACATTACAGGCATAGGAAACCACCAGCGAAAATGTCCAGAGCGGGAAGAGTGCAAGGAAAAGCAAAGAGACCATTGTCCTTGGATTACAGAGTATGTGGAGGGGAGGAAGGTATAAGAGAGCTGGAAATGGGCCAGTTATGAAGGTAATAGAGCCCTTGCAGTTGACTGAATATGGAGGAGATATGGTAAGACTTGTGTTTGTCACCTATGAAACAGGCATTCCACAGAGCACAAGAAAAGGTAGCTTTAGAGTAGGAGGTTGGGGGTACTGGGTTGAGAAGGAGAATAAAGGAGTGCCCAGTGGGGGGTGGAGAATAGGGCTTGAACAATGGCAACTAGGGGTTCAGAATCACTGGGATGGGGCAGGTATGATGGGATGGAACCGGCAATCACTGAGGAATGAAATCTAGTAGGTTATTATTGTCCACAGGGACTCGACTTTGTGTGGTGTTGCCCCAAACTTTTATACCCTGGCTCCTTCCCACCTTTCCTGTCTTCTTACAACTTAGTGCCTTCGATGTGCTCTATGATCCAGTGACAGTGGCCTCCTTGCTCTCCCTTATACAAGGCACTCCAACTCCAGTCTTTGTGAAGCTAAGCCTCCTGGCCTCCCTGGCTTTCTTCAAGTCAGTTAAGATCCCCTCTTTTGCAAGAAGCCTTTGCCAATCCCCCTTAATCCTAATGCCTCCCTCAGAGGTTATCTCCAATCAATCCTGTCTATATCTTGTTTATATATATTTGTTTGCATATTGTCTCCCTCCATTAGACCCTGAGCTCCCTGAAAGCAGGGACTGGTTTTGGTCAAGGAGCAGGCATTTAAACGTCTGTTTAATTTAATTTATGTTACATTAATTTATTATGTTATATTATTATTATATTTATATATTATATCTAACACATTTTATTATAATATTATTAAATATAATATAAATTATATATTATAAATTAATTATGTTAAATTAATTTAAATGACTGGTAATTCATTGGGACAACCTACTAAGGGTAATAGACTCATGGAGGACCAGGATGTTAAAACCTTAATGATCATGTAGTCAACTCCCCTCATTTTGCACATAAGGAAACTAACACCCAGAGGGGTTAACCGACTTTGCTCAATGTTACACAGGCAGTAACAGAAACTGAATGTGAATAGTGAATTGTACTAATGAAACCAAATCTATCAAGCCAGAATAACATAATATTTTCTTTGTGGTAACTTGAACTTCTGTATCTAGCAAAATTCCTAGCAGACTATGTAATTATCAGTGTCTCTTTCCCTACATTATATATACCAAGAGGTTTTAACCATTTTGATGACATGGACCCCGCCCTGGTGAAGTCTCTGGCCCCTTACTGAGAAATATGCTTTTAAAGGCAAGAAAATAAAATACATAGTATTATAAAGGAAGCTAATTATACTGAAATACAGTCATTAAAAAAAACACGTTCATAGGACCCCAAGTGAGGAATTCCTGCTCTACACGTAAAATCTGTTCATAGAGGAGGCTAAGTGTTTATTTGGGATGGGGGTGATTGAGGTTTAGTTAACCCTTCAATCGATCATCAAATAGTTAATAGATGGATAAAACACTGGGCTCGGAGTCGGGAGGACCTAAATTCAAATCCATCCTTAGCCACATACTAGCTATGTGACCCTGGGCAAGTCATTTATCCTCTGTTTTCCTCAGTTTCCTCATCTGTAAAATACAGATAATAACAGCACCTTCCTCCCAGGATTGTTGTGAGGATCAGATGAGACCTTTGTAAATCATTTTGGAAATCTTAAAGAACTGTATCAATGTTAGTTATCATAGTTATTATTATCATCTGTCAGGCATTGTGCTAAGCTCTGGTGATAAAAAAAAAATAAAAATAAAACAGTCCCTAATCTCAAGAAGCATTCTTTTAATGAGGGAGATAGCATGGACATATGTATAATGTAAGTGAAATGAGTCCAGAGTAGTATGGGAGGGAATGCACTAGAAGCTGGAGGTGGGGCTGGGGGGCAGGAATCAGCAATGGCTTCAGGTTGAAGGTGACCTTTGAGCTGAGTCTTGGAGGGAACCAAGGATTCCAAGAGGCAGAGGTGAGAGGTGGAGGTGGGTAGGAAGTGCATTCCAGATAGGGGGGTAGGCAAGGTGAGGAAGGGCACAGGACAGAGGAGCATGTAAATAACGGTGAAAAACAACAGCAAAAGGTTTGGTCTAATTCTACTGCATTCGGACAAAGAAGAGGAGACAGTTCGATTGTTTCCATCAGTGGTATTCAAGGCTCTCTATAATCAGTCTCCAATCTACCTTTCTAACCTTAGCTATCACTATTCCCTTACGTGAACCCTTACTACATATAGATTAGCCTGCTGTCTCCCATCATGCTTTGCGCCTGATGTTCTACCAACACAGAATGCCATCCCCACTCTTCAGCATATTTGAACCCTACCCATGGTCCAAAGCTAAGATAAACTCCCACATGCTTCATGAGGCCGTACTTGACCATTCTGACCCACAATGATCTCATTCCCTTCTGAATTCATCTATCCAGAAGTCAAAATGAACTACCATAGGAAGCAGTGAGTTATGTCTTAACTAGAGGTCTTTAAACAGCTAGGTGGCATAGTAGATAGACCACTGGACCTGGAATTAAGAAGACTTGAGTTCGAATCCTATCTCAGACATTTAGTAGCTGTGTGACCTTGGGCAAATCACTTACCCTCTGTCTCCTCTAGGTTCCTTGGTATAAAACGGGGATAATAATAGCACCTACCTCCTAAGGTTGCTGTAAGGATAAAATGAGAAAAAATTTGCAAAGTGCTTTGCAAACCTTAAAATGCTTTATACATGATGGCTATTGTTATTACTATTATCATTATTCAATCAAAAGTTGGATGATTGAATATTTGCTAGGCATGTTTAAAAGGGTATTCTGGTTCAGATTTGAGGTCCCTTCTAAATCTAAAATTCTGTAACTAAAATAAAGACCTTCCAAAACAAAATGATACTTCCTGAAATGTACATATCATTAATTTGCTTAGCAAATCCTTCCTTGTAAATTGTTAAAAAGATCAAACTCAGAAGACAGAATCAAAGAATAAATTTCACAGAATGACATTAACTATAGTTAACTTCATTCATTCGGCCTTCACTAGCTGGGAATAAGTAATAAACCAACTTGCTCTTTTGCACTAAAGGGCTCCTACATTCCCAAGAAGTCCACGTAATGTCTTACAGCTATTTTTCTGACCTCTCCATTCCTGATATCATAGTTCCTTACAGTTATTCGGTTACTAATTGATCTCAAGCCATAATCATTTGGCACATGTTTGAAAGGGGCATTATAGCTAAGGCTCCACTCTGGTAAATATATAGACCAATGGGCCTAGAGTCAGGAAGTCCTGAGTTCAAATCAAGCCTTGAACATTTAGTAGTTGCATGATCCTGGGCAAGTCACTTAAATTCTGTCTGCCTCAGCTTACTCAGTTGTAAAATGGGGATAGTGATGGACAGAACACTGGGCCTGGAGTCAGGAGGACCTAAATTCAAATCCACCCTTAGCCACATACTAGTTATATGACCCTGGGTAAGTCATTTACCCTCTGTTTTTCTCAGTTTCTTCATCAGTAAAATACAGATAATAACAGCACCTTCCTCCCAGGATTGTTGTGAGGATCAGATGAGATATTTGTAAATCATTTTGGAAATCTTAAAGAACTATGTCAATGTTAGTTATTGTAGTTATTATTATTATATTATGCATATTATATATTATAATACATAATATATTATTATTACTATTATCTATTGATATATGTTACTATTATATTATTAGTATTATTACTATTACCTCCCAGACAGGTGATAATCAAACAAGATAATGTTTATAAAGCACTTGGTGTAGTGTCTGGCACATGAAGCCTACCTTCCTTCTTCCCTCCCTTCCTCCCTTCCTTCCTCCCTTCCTTTCTTTCTCCCTTCCTTCCTTCCTTTCTCCCTTCCTTCCTCCCTTCCTTCCTTCCTTCCTTCTTTCCTTCCTTCCTTCCTTTCTTCCTTCCTCCCTCCCTCCCTTCCTCCCTCCCTTCTTCCCTTCCTCCCTCCTTTCGGTTTGTGGTACATGGGCTAATGTCCTTATAGATTTAGAGATGCAAGGAATCTTTGAGATCTTCTAGTCCAATCTGCTCCAATAGATGAGCAAACTAAAAGCTCAAAGAGTTGCAGCAATGGAAATGCAAATCTAGGTCCTCCTAATGCAGCTCTACCTTTCCATGGTACTGAGAAACACTGAGGGTCTTCCCCTCCCAGACAGATTTTGTTTTTTGACTAGGTAAAAGAGGTTGTTCTTTGCCTCAATTCTTACCTAGCTGAATGGGCATTACCTCAGTCAAACTGGGACTTGTCAAAGACCTTAGCTTCAAATGGCCAAGGCCTCCCACTGCATCCTGGGCCTTCTCCAGTCATCCTGATCTATATTTTGCCACTGAACCCAGGTGGCTCTGGAGAAGAAAGTGAGGCTTGTGACTTTGCACAGTCCTCCCTTACTTAAATCCAATTCACCTGCAAGTCATGGCATCACCTTCCTGATGTTATGGTCCTCTTTGAGAATGAAGGATAAACAACAACCATGGTACCATTTATTTCAAAGAAAGTGATTCAAAACAGAACAATGGCAGAGGACAGTAAAAGTTACCTTCCTTATGTTCCAAGTAGCTTGAGCTCTATTATAATTTTTTAATGAACATCAAACTTAAAGCAGGCCTGCACAACATATGGCCCCTGTGCCCCACCAAAGGATTTCAAGCAGCCCATGAAAAATGTACGGTTGCCACTGTGCACTCTCCTGTTTGTGACATGACCGACAGCAACCAATCAATCTGTCTCTAGTCTACCCTATCTGTGGCCCAGAGGAATTTAGCTTATCTTAATTTTGGCCCCTACCTACTGCCAAGTTGCACAGGTCTCATGTAAAGAAACGAAGAGTAAACTACGGTTTCTTTTATGAGGAATGAAAAGGAAAACAAGACAGAGTAGAAAAAGCAGAAACATCTCCTTAGACAAATAAAGTACACTTTGTGACAGAGGTTAATTAGGCAAAAAAGATTCTGGAAAACATTAATGAAATGTAAATATTAAACAAATTCATTTGCACTGAAGTGGTGTCAAACTCAGATAGAAATGGTGCTAGTAAACCATATATAAGGATTCCCATAGCTCTCAGATTGACTTAGAAAACCACATATTGCCTATGTTTTACTGTACTTTTATTTATTTTGTTAACCATTTCCCAATTATATTTTAATCTGGTTCAAGCTGAACTCAGGAATGTTGTGGGCCAGTAGGCTTCAGGGTGTTTGATACCTCTGGTGGTATCAATGAAATTAAGTATTCATGATGAAAAGGTCTAACTAAAACACAGTTATATTTTCTCCTTTAGAATAAATGCAATTTTTTTTTGCCTTTGCTAACAACATTTCTAAAGATGAAAATAAGATGCTGAGAAAATAAAGCACATAACTCTCTTTAATATCTGCTGAACTGAGATATACTTTGAATAGGTTTATAACTACAAAGAGCAAATCATGAAAAATCCTAGGGATATACTGATAGAATAGTCTGCCCCTTGAGACTTCAGCAAAACTGAAAGGTTACTATTTGAAATTAATGAAATTTTATGGGGAAGCCCTACAAATGCAGCATAACTATTCTAAACTGTAGAAAGGAGTCAGAGGCATGAATATGGAAATTGCATAGGAAAAGGGTGCAAAGACAATGAAATTCTGCACACCTTAGAATTTCTCAGCTTTCATATCTTTGCCCTAGCCACTCATCTGCATAAGATCCCAAAAGGAATCTGGGACATATAATTGGCCAGATTAAACTAAGGAAACTTGAGAGAACTTATCGTCAAGCAGGAGGGAGGGTTCCAGCCAAGTTAGTGAATGAAGTGCTGAAAGACTACAATAGCCCATCAAATAGGAAGCCCAAGGAGTCTAGCTGATGGACCCATTCCCTTTAGAGACTGTGCTTTTAGCTGAACAGGTTGCCTTACCAAATCTAGCTCAGTAGCAGCTGCCCAGTGGACAGGCAACCTTTGTTCTACTCTAGCAACAGACTGACGTATATAATAGAGAAACTGTGCCAGCCCAGCTTGCCAGTGCCATACCCCACAATGAACTTTGTGAAGATTCTCTCAATAAAGGGCATCGACACCTTTTACTTCAGAGCTGTGAGTTGCCTTGTCTATATGTGTTCCCTATAGGTTTGCCTTATCAACTCTATTCTTTAAGCTTGTGCTTACTTTCCTCTACCCCCAATTCTATGTGTATTTATAGGAGAATGTGTCCCTGGTCTTGAGATAAATGTTTTGTAACTGCTGATAGTGCTAACTGAATAAGTGCCTTTTCTAAAGAACTGAGTCTAATAGCTGATTATTAAAAGGAGTCACACCAAGGGGGGCTAATGAACCACCTACAGTTATTACTAGAATCCTGGCAGAGGTAAGAGCCACCCCTTTGAGAATCTTCTGATGTCAGTGCAAGTTGGGAGTATGACCCCAGAAAGGACCTGACATCAAGAAATAATCAGCTTCTGGACAAGTATTATAGTAATAGCCTTAATCAGGTCAATCAATTTTGTGGTTTAATATTTAACAAAATAATACTTTTAGTATTAGAAGATTTACTTAGTCATGACAGAGGAAGGCTATTCAACAAACACATTCAACGAGGATATCACACTGATTCAGCTGAGCACAGGTCTTCTGCCTCCATGTTGCCCATAGTGGTCTACCAGTTAAGTATCAGGGCCCAGACAAAGTACCTCATAGTTTTTTTATATTCAGGTTAGCAGGAAACCATGGCAATGTTTTAAGCCTCAGTCCCCCAGCATCAATAAAATCTTCAGGACGGCTTCAATCACTTATAAGTAAAAACTAGCCTAGTCCAAATAGGGTACAGCCTTAGACAACTGATCCCCACACCCAAAATAACTGAAACATGTCTATTATTCAGCTTATCTGACTTGGCAACACTTGGTTACAGTTAGTTTGTAACATAGTACAGTATGTGCCTGAATTAAGTAAAACGAGGTAAGTTAAAAATCTTCTATAACTTACAAAAAAATAATCTAGCTTGGTCATTCCTCCAATAAAGTAGATAGAGTTCAAGTCTATCAGATGGAGAGAGGGCCTGACATAGATAAATATGCTGCTCTCTCAAGAGATAACATTGCACTCATTATGAAAAATAACCAAATAGATTCACCAAAAAGGCATTTTGATTCCTACACAGATATATCATATGAACAAATATTTCCTCTTTTTATCTAGGGACAGAGTTTCAGGTATATAAAATTAAACTCTTAAGATGGGTATACTAGTGACAGCAAATTTTTACTTACATTAAAAAAAAATCTTTTAGAATATTTAATTAGTATTACAATGACTGACCACAATTCCAGAGGGCTAAGAAGGATTACAGGTTGCCCTCTTCCTGAGAGAGGTGATAAACTCAGAGTAGTCTGAGACATAAATTTTGGGATATGGCCAATGTGTGAATTTGTTTTGCCTGGCTTTGCATGTTTGTAATAAGAGGTTTTGTTTTTCTTTCATTCTCAATTGGTGGAGGGGAAGGAGGAGGCTGGAGAGAGAAGGCAGATCTTCATTTAAAAAAATTAATTTAATTTGAAAAAGAACATTTGATCAGGGTGCAGTCACCATTAAGCAGCGGACACAGAGTTAGTCTTGAGTTCAAACCCTGTGTCAGACATTTACAAGCTGTGGGGAACTCTGGGCAAGTCATAGAACCTCTTAGCCTCAGTTTCTTTATCTGTAAAACAAAGATAATAATGGCTCCTACCTCAGGGGGTTGTTATGAAGATCAAATGAGATAATAAAGGTAACACGCTTTGCATACCTTAAATTGCTACATAAATGTTACCTATTATTAGTATTTTTATACTCTAACACACAGCACCATAACCTCAGATGTCCTGAAGACAAAGGCATGTATCTGGCACACCTGATGAAATCTGACTCTTATTTTAACATGAATAACATCTGCCATGGATGCTAATTGTACCCTTAAAAACTTCTGGCAACCAGAGGGACATTTCATTTCAACCTTGGCAGTGCCAGAGTTTATCTCCCAGAGAAGAACACACGCAAGTGATACATGAGATAGGGAGTCTCCAAAATCTTATCTCACAAGTTGCTGGGTTGCTTTAAGAGCTTAAAAACTGCACGAAGACTTTTGGGACATGCTATAAAAATACTCAAAGTCAATCATAACCTGCGAATTCATGATTATAATATCAAAGTCATGATTCTTATGTCTCACTTTCTCTATTAGTGCCCCCCAAGAGATGCCCCCCCAAAAGAAACTAGATGTCTTCCACAGAGGCAATGAACCAATTAGAACTCTTCGAAACCCTTTCATACTGCCTAATAAGCGCTTACGTTTATATGACATTAAGGGTTACGAAATACTTTTAATAATAATACCAATGATGATAATAATCATAACATCTACATCTAGCATCTACATAGAGCCTACAACGTGCCAGGCACTGTGCAAAGCACTTTACAAATATTATTTTTATTTGATCCTCACAACAGCTCTGGCGGGGGTGGGGAGTGGGAGACAGGGGCTATTGTCATTCCCATTTTACAGTTGAGAAAATTGAAACAAACCGAGGCAATGTGACTTTTCCAAGGCAACCTAGCCAGGAAGTAGTCAAGGCAAGATTTGAACTCAGGTCTTACTGACTCTAGGCCCAGTGCTATATATATATACATATATGTGTGTGTGTGTGTGTGTGTCCATCCCATTTGATCTTGATGGCAACTCTGTGATATGGGTAGCATGGGTATTATCATCGCCCTTTTAACGATGAAGAAAGTGGTGCTCAGAAAGGGACCGTATGCACTCAAAGTAAGTAGAACTTTATGTGTACCAATGGTCATGCAGCTAGCAACTCTCAAGAGGCATTTTCTGAACCCAGGGCATCCCTGACTTCCTGTCCAGCACCCTTTCCATAACGTCCATGCGCTACTAGTGACTACTGAGCAAACAACAGGCACTCAACAAATGTCTGCTAGAGAAAGAAGTGCAAAGAGGTAGGGTCGGTGATCACAGAATCAGAGAAGTCCAGAGCAGGAAGAGATCTCAATGAGAATCCTCTAGAACGCCCCACCCCCGCCCAGACCCCCCAACGCCTTCCCGTCTCTAAGTCTTCAGTGAGGGCACGCTCTCTGCCTTCTGACACAGACCATTCCCTTTCCATTTTTGGATGGCTCTGGTCTTTAGGAAGTTTCTTTGCTGAGTGAAGCTGAGCTCTTTGTGGATGGTAAAGTGAAATCACCTTCCCTCTGACTTGCCGCTCATCGTTAACTCTGCCCTCAGAGGCCAAGTGGAGAAAGTTCAATTCTTTCTTTTACATACGACATATTCTTCATTACATATTTACACTTCCATACGATATTTGGAGACCACAATCATATATTCTTTAACTCTTCTCTCTCCAAATGAAGTACCCCCGGCTCCACCAAGTAATCTTCATAAGATATGGTTCCAAAGCTTTCTAGAACCTATCAGTTCCACTACCAATACACCACGACCTTGTAGAAATCTTCGGTTCTATGTGATGCAATTTACTTAGCTACAAATGGGGAAAATAACTCAAGCCATATCAATGAACCAATTCCCAAACCATTTTTTAACCACTTATTATGCCAGGCACTGGGTTAAGCTCTGAGGTTACAAAGAAAGAATAGTCCTTGCTCTAAGGCATAACAACCTCAAAAGGTTATTATGGGGCAAAAGAGGGGATAGGATCTGGACCTATAATTTCATTGGTATAAACAACTCTGGGTTGAGGAAATCACCTCTATCAATGCAGGTGATATCTTCTCTGGAAAATATATTCTTACAGAGTTGGCCTGAGGGTAATGGGCAAGGGCAGGGCTTGAACCCAGGTATTTTTGGTTCTGAACCCCATTTTTTATTATGCCATGCTACCATGAGGGAAAAATAATGACTTAAACAATACAGAAAAATATAAAGGTAAATTCTCACTGTTAGGAATTCTATTATAATGAAGGAATCAATAATCTGGTTCCATTCTGATTCAGCAAATGCTTCAAAGGAGCTATTTTTGTGACTATGTTTACAAAATATTTTAATATTAAGAATGAATATGTAAAAGTATTTTCTTTGCTCTTTTACAATCCTGTGCTGTAATGGAGTCTGAGTGCATACTGGCGCCCCCAGAGGCAGAGGGGTGAAGATGATCTTCTTGCAGTACTTTGGGCTGACCTTCTAGTAAGAATCACTTTTTAACATATCACATCCCTCCCTTAAATATCATAACCACCTAAACAAAATATTCATATCCCTCTCTTAAATATCATAACCGCTTCAACAAAATATTCAAAACACCTCACTAATTCCCTCCCAAAAATGCTTATCCCCAGATAGTAAGATTCCAGAGCTTGGAGAGTAAATACCCTTTATGATATTATTTGTGTTCAATAAATATTTGTATAAATCAACTCATTGAATCAATAACTCAATAAGCATTTATTAACGCTTACCCTGTATAAGGAATTATTATAAAAGCTGTGGGTGATAGAGGGAAATACAAGATATGTTTTCTATCTTCAACAAGTTTAAAATCCAGTAGGGAAGATAAGAGACATATGGTTACTAATATTTAATATGAAGTGTGAGAGGACCAGTGTCTACCAGGGTTCTCTTCTCTCTTCCCTTTCTCCTTCCTCTGTAGGAAAAGCCAACAAAAACCATAACTTGATTGACCTGGGGAAAGGTAAGGCTAGAGCTGTGCCTTCCTAGACTAAGCTTTCTAGTGGCCTCTGGCCATGCTGAGATGGCTTTGGGCTCACCTAGAGGAATCATGAGGAATGTAATTGGTGGAGGGTTCTCTTATTTAATGGTTATCTGAAGACTATATGCTGCCTTGCTGCCCCCAGATGTACTTCTATGTAAAGATGAGGGAGGCGTCATATCTTTAGAGGCCAAGTCCCACTGCATCCTTGGTGCATATACTTTCTGTGTTTGGGCTAAGTAAACCTTCTTATTATCTGTTCAATCATTCACATGTATCTCATTTCATCCCAACATTGAATCTGAACTCATAAAGTTGACACTCTGCATGGGACACAAGAATGAATAAGATCCCCTGCCCTCAAAGAACTTACAGTTCAATGTCATGGAGTGCCACAGCCAAAGAATTATTAGTTAGGTCCAATCAAGCTTCTGCTAAGCTGAAAAACCTTTCCATATTTCACTATGCTGGCTCTCCAGTGACTGACTCAGTCTGTCTTCAGGAACACATCTGAAGCCTGTCCAGCTTGGTAGACCTTGCCTGAGACTAGGCCACTGCTGCAGCCTTGAGAATCTAGGGTCATCTCTGCACCATGCCAGAGGAGGAGGAATAAAACCAAAACATAGATACTAGATGTGAAAAATTGGATTAGGATAAGTACAAAGTACTACCAGGTTTCAAAGAAAGGTTACACCTACTTTTGTGGTAATAGAGAGGAATCAGTAAAGAGTTCACACTGGAGGAAGAATTATCTGTACCTTCAAAGATGGCTGCGATTTAAAGTGACGGAGAAGTGACATCCAAGTAGAGAGAACGGCATGAACAAAGGTACAGAGACTTGAAAGCACAGGATTCATTTAGGAAATGACAAGGAATCCAGTCGAGAGGCTAGTTTCAAGAGCCACCTAAGATCCCTCTCCTTTTTTTGTCCACAAAACCTCCCTTGTTTTGTTTGCCTGTGAAAATGAGGACAAAGTATTTTAACTTTTAGGATGCCACTGTCAGGGCAAGCCTTCCAGGAAGTAAGGGCAGTATCTATTTATGTCTTCTTCCCTCCTAATTCTATGGTGAAGGATGTTAAGCAGAGGGATTGCTTGGAGGGGGCGAGGGGGTGTTCACTTGCTCCAGTTTTCTGGGAAGCACAGAGTTGATTTGGCCCCAGTCACTTAGAGATGGAGAGCCAGAAATCAGTACAACAAGGGTGAGCAAACTCAACTGCCAGTTGGCTGAACAGCCTGTGAACAGAGTGCCATTGGGCTTAACAGCAGCTGGGAAAATAGGGCAAGGCAGGTCACTCCTCAGAGGGGGAAAAAAAATGGAGGGAGGGACAGCTTAAGAGATCCTAAGGTGTAGCAGCTGGAAGGAGGCAGTCAAGCCAGGCCAAATGTGATCTTCCCAAGGCTGCCTTTAGTCGGACTGAATAACCTGTGACACAGTGCACAGAGCTGGGATGATCCTCCTTAGTGTTCGCCCAGTCCTGTCTGCTCCGCCTGTCTTCCATAGCCCTTCTCTGTGCTGTCATATTAGGAAAACACATTCCAGAACTTGAATCTGGCTTATATAAAAGTTTTGGAGGGCTGCTCTAATGTGACCACAATACTGCCTCAAGATCAGAACTGCAGGCAAGGGAGGGTGTGGAGCCACTTAAGAGGTCTCCAGCCTCTTTCAGTAACACAACAAAATTTCCAAGGAAAAAGGGTCAGGAACATGGGGGGGGGGGGCGGGGAATTCCATGCCTTTTATGCAGGGTTACCCTGGAAGCGTACTTGATCCTGACAGATAACAGGTGTTGGAAAATTACCATTTCCAGCTTAAACGCCAGCAAGATGGCTGCATATATTGTGACTGCCTACAATTCTGGAAAATTACCTCTGCTATATTCTCTTCATGTAAAAATCCCATTTTTATAATCATGGTCTGTGTCCAATTCATTAAGCTGCTGTGTTTCCCCCTTGCCCTGTCTCCCTACCATGACTGGTTTAGCATGTAAAAAAAAGGAACCCAGAGATTTCTATTTTTGCTTCACAATTTCATTGAGCTTGTCGAGTTTGTCATGCTGGTTACATATGTCTGAGAAATGGGGAAGATCAGCCAAAGGCCATAGGTTATTACTGTTTAGCATTTATGAAGCAATGAAAGTGTGTATGTATGTGTATATGTTCCACTTTCAAATATAAGACTAAAATTCTATCATGAAACACTTATTTCATTCAACCAGAGAGTAATAATCATAATGACATTTATAAAACTCTTTCACATTCGAAAAACATTTTACATATGTTATTTCATTTGATTTTCACAATAACCCGTGATGTAGGTGCTGTTATCCTCATTTTACAAATGAAGAAACTGAGGCTGAGAGAGTAAAGTGACTTTCCCAAGGTTATGTAGCTAGTAAGTATCTGAGGCAAGATTCAAACTCAGAACTTCTTGACTCCAAGTCTAGCACTCCATCCACTGTGCCACCTAGCAAAATGGTACACAGAAAAGTAGCAAAAGGTCACGGATATATATGGGGAAATGCTGATGCCTACTTTTTTAGACATTTAAGAAATACTGAGTCTGGACTGGATTACTTTATAAGGAAATGAGGTTCTACTACTGGAAATGTACGAGAAAAAGCTAAAAGGGCTTCATCTACTGAGCCAGAAGTTAGACTGGAGGTCTTCTAAGGTACCTTCTAATTCTAATATTCAATGATTCTGTCATTTATTCATTAAATACTAACTACAACCTCCAAAAGGTTCTGTACTTGGTCCTGAGAGAACACATTCCCGAGGAGAGGTTAAGATGTGTTAGACAACTGTAACACATGGCAAAGGGTGGTTTATAATCTGGCTCAAGGGTGGGGAACCTGTGGCCTTCAGTCCATATCTGGCCTTCTACGTCTTTGGGTGTGGCCTTTTGACTGAATCCAAGTTTTACAAAACAAATCCTTTTATTAAGGGGATTTGTTCTGTGAAGTTTGGATTCAGACAAAAGGCTGCACCTGAGGACCTGGAGGGCCACAGGTTCCCCACCCCTGAGCTAGCTCATATAAAAGTTTTGGAGGGCTGCTCTAATGTGACCATAATACTGCCTCAAGTTCAGAACTGCAGGTAAGGGATGTGGAGCCACTTAAGAA
Organism: Phalanger gymnotis; assembly: GCA_028646595.1. Lineage (NCBI taxonomy): Eukaryota > Metazoa > Chordata > Mammalia > Diprotodontia > Phalangeridae > Phalanger > Phalanger gymnotis. The sequence goes on along the minus strand of CM053622.1, from coordinate 220,448,595 downwards.
GTCTCTAGCCCCTTTCAGTAACAAAGGGTCAGGAACGGAGGGGAAACTTGTCAAAAGTATTGAGGTTAGAAGGTATGAGGGTTAAGGAGAGGAAGGAATCACTCGTAGCTGGGAGGGATAGGGGAAGGCTTCATGGATAAAATAGCATTTAAGCTTAGCCTTAAAGCCAGGTAGGACTTCATAGTTAGATATAGGAGGTAGCGGGAGAGGAATGGAGTATAAATAATAAACATGGCAGAGAGACAGACCCAGATGGCCTCTGAGGTCCTTTCCAACTCTGATATTCTATGATTCTTTGAGGGTGACATATTTCAGCCAGAGAGAATGGCATGAGACAAGTCTGGGCAACAGGAATTAATATAGTTTTCCTGGATTACTGAGCAGATTAGACTGACTGGCCTGGAGGGTTTAAGCAAAGAAGAGGTGAGAATTAAGGCTGGACACCTGAAGCTTGAGGTCATTGAAGAAAAGGAGTCTGGAATTTATCTGATAGGTAATAGGGAGCTATTAAAGGTTTTGAGGCATGAGAGTGAATGATCAAAACTTTAGAAGATTATTCTAGTAGCAGTGAGACCAAGTAATTTACCAAAGTATTTCATTACTTCACGTGGGAGGTAATGAGGACCTGAACTAGGATGGGGCACTGTGAGAAGTGAAAGGTGTTGAGCAGACAAAATCAAGAGAATATTTTGAAAAAAAGATTTTTACTTATACACTATCTACATATTTCCTCCTGCCTACATATTTCCTCCCCCTGATATACAAAGAGTCATTCTCTAAAGCAAAGATTTTTTTAAAAGAGAAAGAAAAAAAAATCAGCAAAACTAGTCAAAGGATAATAACAGCAGTAAATGAAACTAGCATTTTTATAGCACTTCAAGAAATTTGCATGGCACTTTGCAAATACTATCTTATTTTATCCTCACAATTACCCCAAGAGGTAGGTATTATCATTATTTCCATTTTACAGATGAAGAAACTGAAGCAACCAGAAGTTGTGACTTTCCTAGAGTCATATAACTAGTAAGTACCTGAGGCTAGAGTTTGAATCGGGTCTTCTGACTCCAGGTCCAATGTTTTATCGACTGTGCAACCTAGTTGCCTCTAAAAAGCAAAAACAAACAAACAAACAAAGGAACCTCCGATATGACAGCCCTGATAGAATTTTTAAAATGACTGAGTATAGGATGTTAAGGAGAAGGAAGAGTTCAATATTATTCCAAGATTTTAGTTTTAGCTGACAATGAGAACGGCGAGATAATTAATAGTGGAGTCAGAAGAAATTAGTTTCAGGGCATAGAAAAGGTAATGAGCTTGGTTTTAGACATACTGAGTCTGATGTGATAGAGGTACAACCATCTTGAGATGTCTAGTACTAGACAGATGTATTAAGAATTAAGGACAATGACTTCTACGTTTGTATCCCAAAGACACCATAAAAATGAGAAAAAGATCCATATGTACAAAAATATTTATAGCAGCTCTTTTTGTGGTGGAAAAGAATTGGAAATTGAGGGGCTGCCCATCAACTGGGGAATGGCTGAACAAGTCGTGGTATATGAATGTAATGAAATACTATTGTTCCACAACACATGATGGGCAGGTGGACTTCAGAAAAACCTGGAAAGACTTGCATGAACTGATGCTGACTGAAATGAGCAGAACCAGGAGAACATTGTACACAGTAACAGCAACATTCTGTGATGACTAACGCTGACAGATTTAGCTCTTCTCAGAAATGCAATGAATTAAGACAATTCCAAAAGACTCATGATGGAAAATGCTATTCACATCCAAAGAAAGAACTATGAAGTCTGAATGCAAATCGAAGCAAACTATTTTCTCTTTTTTTTTCTTTCTCATATTTTTCTCTTTGGTTCTAATTCTTTTTTATAACATTACTAATGTGGAAATATGTTTAATATGATTGCACATGTACAGCCTATATCATATTGCATGATATCTTGGGGAGGGGGAGAGAAAAAAGGGTGAGAAAATTTAAAACTCAAAATCTTATAAAACTGAATGTTAAAAACTAAAACTAAGTAAATAAATAGTAAAAAAAAAAAAGAATTAAGGAGGATATACATGAAAGTAGAAAAAGAGGTATGGAATGGGGTGGATTCCTTAGACAATCTCATCTCCAAGACCAATCTGGTCAAAGACTAGATGCCATTATTTTGTCACCCTCTTTGCAGTTAGAAGAGGAGCGAGAGTAGCTGGAAGATGCCAAAATGTCTCCTTTCTATAAATGTCAAGAACTTATGCCCTTGTGATCTTTTCACTGTGGGGGAATGGAAAATAGGTTTTTTTTGCCTGGAAACCGTGGTGGGACTAAGTTAGAAAGATCAGAAGTAGTGAAGGAACACTATAAAGGGAATTGGAATCAATATTGGTTAAAGATGAACAAAGGACAAGTTGTGGTGATAAAACATGATCAGTAAGGAACTTGTGGTGGCAAAAATGGTGGAAGTAAGTGTTTGAGGTCTTCTTTTGAATAAGTAAGAATGAGGGGTGAACAAAGAGTGAAAAGTGCTTTCATGGCAAACAAGGTGGATTGCCTCCATCTCCGTTCAGTAAAGACCCCCTATTTCTGAATTCCTCTTTGCAGTAACTTTTTTTAAGAGGAGAAAAAACCCCCACAATAACCAGGCAGAGTTCTCTGGATTCTACCCCATTTCTGAAGCCTCAGAAGTGAGTCAGAGTGAGAACAAGTGGGAATGCCAAAGAGGAAGTTTAAGCAGTAAAAGTAGGAGATGATCACGCTTTTAGTAAATGCGCAGAGGGTAAGTCCGGAAAGTTTGACAATATAACAGATGAAAAAGAAAAGGAACTTCGTGAGAACTACAGTTTAAGAGGTCAAGAAAATAAAGGATGTATCATTCTGTTGCGATAAACAGAATGACAAAGAAAACAGACTAGTAGATCTTGGAGTAATGATTAAGGGCAAAAAAAAAAATAATTTTCGACAAAAACAGGGCCATTTAAATGACCTAGAGATGTGACGTGATGTGGCCCTATGACATTCAAGAAAGCATTTCACAAGTTAATCAGAGACATAAGGCTAGGAAAGGGGCAATGCTGAGACTAAGTGGTGGATTTAAGAAACAGATTAAGAAAGCTGTTGAGTTTTCAAACAGACACAAGCCAAGGTAAAAGCAGAGACTACAGTGTGAACTAATGTTTTCTTAAAGCAAACAAACATAAATAAGGAGAGGTCTGAGGGTCAGGAAGACCAGGCCTGGCTCGTGTTCTGCCTCAGACTGGTGGCCAGTCCTATTGACTATGTGGCCCTTAACAAGTCATTTAACCTTGTAATGCCCTAGGTGACTCTCTAAGATTACAAGTTGCAGGACAGATGATGACCTGCTCTGGTATAGTTAGTTTCCTTCCATTGGAGAAATCACAGATCCTGTCTGAAACGAACAAAAAACCCAAACATCTTATAATCCTCTTGGCCTCACATGCAAAACAGTTTAATTCATTAAGATGGAGAAATTTGAACTACAGAATACAAGCTGCTTGAGGAGAGATATCTATCACACTTTTGCTCTGGTACCTTGAATGGCTAGTACAGAGCCTGGCACATAGAAGAAACTTAATAAATGCTTGTTGAGTAGACCCAGTAAATGATTAGAGAGATGGTGGTAGACAAAGTATTTGGAGCTAGAAGTGTGTGTAGTTAATAAATTTCTGGTTTTGGAGTCAGAAAGGCCAGGGATCAAATGCTGCTTCAGAGATTTACTCCCTTTGGGACTTCCAGCAAGTTACCTCTCAGCTTCCATTTTCCCACCTATAAAATGAGGGACTTCCAAGGTTCCCTTTCACTCTAAATCTGTGAGCACAGAGTGTGAGGATCTTTTTTTTTGGAAGGGGGAAGACAAAGCAATTGGGGTTAAGTGACTTGCCCAAGGTCACACAGCTAGTAACTGTCAAGTCTCTGAAGCCAGATTTGAACTCAGGTCCTCCTGACTCTAGGGCCAATGCTCTACTCACGGTGCCACCTAGCTGTCCACCCCACCTTTTCTGAGTATGAGGATCTTTAAAGGACATCTCTGGTTCAGATGGAGAAGACATGCCACCATGGTATAATGAAAGGTCACTAGACTTAGAATCCACTTCAATGGATCTCTGTTCAGCTGTTTGTTCTGTCACTTAGTCTAGCTATGTGACTCTGACAAAGTCACTTAACCTCAGTAGTCCTCAGTTATCTCATCTGTAAAATAAGAGAGATCCGACTAGACCACCTCTAAGGTTCCTTCCAATGCAATAACTCTAGAGTTCTGTGATCTATTGCTGGATCATAGGAAAAGAGAATACCAATCAACTGGATTAGAAAGAAATTAAGGTCTCACAAGCAGGAAGAGGAAATGTAACAATTCAGTGAGATCAATAATACGTGAACATGGCTGTGTATGACTATGACTATGGAGTCGGGCCTACACCACTGATGAACTTCCTTTCAAAATGATTTAGGGCTTGTTTGGCATAAATACTGCTGCCTTCAAAGCAAATTCAAATACAATCTATTGCTTCTAATCACCACTGTCTACCATTTATGGAAATCATTTCCTTACATTTGTCTCATTCCCTCTGCTTTTAATAATGGTACACTTCATCCATATGAAGTTTTTTTTTTTTACTTTTTATTTCTTTGCTCAATTCTTAAGACTAATTGCCACCAATGACCACCATTTTATGTGTGGTTACACTAGCCTCCATGTTGTGGTATTTTCCTAAAACATCTTTATCTAATAATAAACTACTTTCTTTAACTGTCACAGGGGCAGAGATAAAATTCACATAATGAATTTTAAATAAAGAGCCTGTGTTTTTTTTAATAAATAATCATTAATTATTTGTGAAATAAGAACATTGGTAAACATAAGTAGGTCAAATTGTGGGGGAACTGAATAGGATAGGAATCTACATTTGATTATGCTGCTATCCATGTAGTTTCAAGGTAACAGATTCAAAGGCCTCTAAGGTCAAGGAACGATGATGTGTTTCAACATAACTCTTTCCTTCTGTTTGGCTTCTACCATTGTCACTGGGTTATCTACTAGTGTTGGTACAACTGTAGGCGTGTTTGTTGTTCTACATCACTCTTTGGTCTATAGCCTATGAGAGCCTCTACAAATTTAATTCTGTTTAAATCTCTGTACCTGACATCTTGCCAAGTAGGTGCTTAGTAAATGCTGATGAAATGCAAATTTAGGAGTCGCCACTTGAAGATTTAAAAAAAAAAAAAAAGCATATGCTTTAAAATGAAAAAGGGCACAGATCACTGTTTATTCTGAAAGGTTTATTTTTTAAAAAAAAGCATGTGAGTATCTTTCAAAACAACTGGCAAAATGTTTTCACTGTGGTCTCACTTTGTTCTGTATACACTGTGACATTCCTCTTCCCTCTCCCCGCTACACAAGTACATCTAAACAGAACATTTAATTGATCTAAATTACATTATATTTGATATTAGTGGGCCTCTTTTTTCCCCCAAGTAGAAGATAAACAGGAAATAGGTAATTCAAATGATTTAAACAGCAGCTGATTGCATGTTAGAAATGCCTCTTATCTCCATTTCAGGTTTTAATTGTGTACATACAAATGGGTTTTCAATATTTATGGAAAACTACTTCAAAATTTAAAATATATTTAAAAATTCCTGAAGCGGTTAAAAATGTTCACAGTGTACTCTAAACAGAAAAAAAAAAAAAAAGAATGACACTTTTGGGGAAGTCTTTTTGTTTCCTAAACGGAGCAATGCTTTGACTTCAGGCCTTGTCTCTTACTAGACTGTATCAAATAGCAAAATAGGAATATGAAGTGCAATGAGAAAATGGACTCTGCCTAAAAAGAGTTTGGAACATTCTTTTTTTTTTTGCATGGAATGGAACACATAATGACTATTAATTTTGTTTCTCATTTCTCTGTCAGATTTTTTTTCACAAATGATTGTCATCATTTGTTTCTGAGAGATATCTTTTATACCAGCGGTGCTACTACTTGGCATAATTCATAGCGTCTATATGCTAGAATGAGTACTCAGGAGTGAGAGGCCATGCCATCCTATGTATATAGCCTAGTATAAGTTATATATCCTACTATCCCAGTGCAGACTCTTGACATAATGAAGAAGGAGGTACCAGTATTTGTGAGGGGTAATAATTATGTCATTGTTCCTCCAGTTATCTCTAACAGAGATAAAGTGATTATTTTAAGAAGAAAACCAAGCATTCATGCCGGGTATATAAAAAGAATAACAGACTAAGAATAAAGACTGAGGGAGGGTTCTAAATCATTGGATTGTAAGCTGCTTGAGGGTGGTGGTTTTTTTTTTTGGCCTCTTTTTGTACTTCCAGAGCTTAGCACAGTGCCTGGCATGTAGTAGGTGCTTAATAAATGTTTACTGATTTTATTGATTGAAACTGCCATAAATTGTCCCAATGTGCTCCTGGGCAAGTTACTTGACTTACTCTGTGCCTCAGTTTCCTCACTTGCAAAATGAGTTGGACTAGATGATCCATAAGGTTTCATATGGTTCTGAAATTTTATAATTCTTTGATTCTTTGAACACTAGGCAATTAAGCAAAAGACAGCAGATACTGACAGAAAGAGGCTGACAATATATACCTTACTCTCCTAGTAATCCCCCATCTCTCTGCCGTGTGATAGAAGATAGGTTTCCTAATTGATTCTCTGGAATGTTTAGTTTTTATGCTTTATTCTAGTCACTGCCTATGCTGACTGGTTGTTTAATCATCATGATCAGAAATGTCTCATAAATAGGGTTCATTCTCCACCTGGTCCTACCTACTTACAGAACTGTGAATGACTTAACCTGTAATAACAGTAGGAAAAAGCGAAAATTTTCCATCAACACCCAAAGGCCTCCAAACTTCTTTTTAAAAAAAAAATGACAGGAGAGACTTGAATGTTTCTTATTGCTGAAATCTGGACTACCTTTTGGATATTTCACAATTCACAGGACATGATCTTTTGATTTACCATGTCTGATTCTGTACAAGGGGGATGGCTCAGAATCCAGAAGGTCTATTTTAATTTCAAGGTTGGCGTACTAGATATCTGCCTTAGGGAGATAAGCTCTTCCTTATCTTGAGAAAGCAACATTTTTAGTTACTGCATAGAGAAAATTATTATGACTAATGCTCAAGCTGAGTGTGCTCAGGTATGACTGTAGCAAGACATAAAGTTAATTAACATTTCGTGGGAAAATTTTTTGCTTGTTCAAAGAAACAACATCAAGAAGTCCCTCAGAAAAACAGCCAACTTGGCCATATGCAGATTTCTCTTTCATAAGCTTTGGCATATGCTGTCACTTTTCACAGAAAACCCATGAGCAGTAAAAGTTTTCCTGAGGCTCAGTTTGAGGAGGTGGAAAAATGTCTTGGAGTAAAAGCGGAAGATAGAAAGGATTTGAGAAAACTCAGACCCATTTTGATCACCCAAGGAAAAGACTTGAAGGTTCCTATAAAGGTGAAGGTGAAGAAAAAAGAATGAATATCCCAGAGAAGCAATAATGGAACTTAGCTTCTCCGTCATGGTAGAGAGATGGGAGACTCTGAGGACAGTTCGGTATCTACAATCAGCCATAGTCTTTCTGTCTGCTGTTAAAAAGCTATTTCCTGGGGAAACAGCCCATTCTTCTGTACATGATATTTAAAAAAAAACCCAATATATTTTACAGAGGCCCTTTTTGTTTTTATATACTGAAATAATTTCTCACCTCACCTGCAGGTTGAATCTTCCACTGTAACAAAGAAAAGAAAGAATGTAAAACCAGCAGAAACAGAGAAAGTAGGTGACATATAGCTTACTGTTCTGGTAGACTCCTATCACTCTGCCATGAGGGAGAAAATAAATTTCATTATTGCTTCTAAGGTTTATTTTTCAGTTACTGAGAGTTTCTACTTTTTAGTGATCTTTTCATTTACTTTGCTGTTGTCTTTGTCTATATTTGTCCTTTTGATTCATCTTATTTCAATTTCCATTCATTAATACAAATTTTCCTATGTTACTTCACATTCTCCATATTCATCTGTTTGTACTGCATGATAATATTTAATTACATACACATGCCTTAGTTTTTTTGGGGCATCTGCTTATCAGAGGGCATTCAATTTGTTTTTAGTTCTTTGCTAATACAAAACGAGATGCTATGGATATTATTATTTATATTGGAACTTTTTTATTTTCTTTTTAAACTCCCTCAAGATATCATTCACTGGTGGGAGAGGTAGGTCAAAGGGACCATTTATCAACTGGGAATGGCTTGCATTCTTATACATTTGAATTGGTTCTCTCTGTATTTGAGAAACAAGGCCTTTATCAGAGACACCTGATGTAAAAATTGTAGGAATATAAATTTTCCTCGTTAAAACCTTGCAAGATATCTTAGGGTTTATAAGCTAGATTTCTTTTCAAGGACCATGCCTTAAACCCAAATTACTCTGGCTCTCACAGACTGCATTTGGCCAGAAATGCTGAGGGTCTTCCCTTCCCAGATTGATTTTTTTAAATAGGCTAAAGAGGCCATTCTTTGCCTTATTTCTTACCTAGCTTTAATCACTGAATGGGCATTGCCTCAGACAAACTGAGACCTGGGAAAGACCTTCACTTCAAAAGGCCAAGGTCTCCCACTGCATCCTGGGCCATCTCTAGTTGTCCTGATCTATATCTGGCCACTGGACCCAGATGGCTCTGAAGGAGAGAGTGGGGCTGGTCATTTTGCACAGCCCTCCCTCACTCAAATCCAATTCATTTGCAAGTCAAGACATCACCTTCCTGGTGTCATTGGTCCTCTTCAAAGGACGGACAACAACAACATGGGTCAAAGGACATGGTCAGCTCAATGACTTTTCTTGAAGTTAGGCAGTGCAGTGGATAGAGTGCTGATATTGAGTCAGAAGATCTGAATTCAAATTCTGCCTTAGATATTTATTAGCTATGTGGCCCTGGGTAACCTCCCTCAGCCTCAGTTTCCTTATTGGTTAAATGGGGATAATAATAGCACCAACTTCCAAGGGCTATTGAGAGGATCAGATGAGATAACATAGGCAAAGTACTTTGCAAACCTTAAAGCTCTTATATAAATGACAGCTAAACAGGACTATATATTTTTATCACTCTAGCACCCAGCAAAAGATGAGCTAATGAATTTGGAAGAGTTTTAACTCAGCCAAGTTTTAGGGTCCAGTCAGTTTTAGGGTCCAGTCACATTATGTTCCAGACTAGAAGTAGTCATTATAAAGGGTGAGCATTAAAAGTTCTTTAGAACAAGTATACCTAGGCCTTGGGATCACTTTTTTGTTTTGGAGAGGGAGTTTGGGGGGGAGGTCAGGTCATCCTCCAACATGCTGACGAACACCTTAGTTCAACTATGTGTTTTTCTCGTTTTTATCTCCCTTGATTTGGGTACTCAAAAGATTATTGAACGAAGTTAGATCTACGTGTCTCAGAATCTCATACAATTTTAACATATGCATTAGAAATCACTTTTTGGGGGGTGTCTTTAAAATTTCCATTTTTTGGTAACCCACAAACAACAGACACAGTGGTATCTTAAATCTCATCTCTGCTATCTACCTTCTTGTGTAACACTGGGCAAGTGAGTTAAAGGTCTCTAAGCCTCTGCCTAGACCTTCTCTTTACCTTTTTCTACCAGGTTGGCAATGTAACCTGGAGACCTCCTCTCCTCACTGGTGAATCCCTTCCCAGGACCACTTGAGGCAGGACTCCAGATATTCTTCCTCTCACTTACCTGTTTACTTACTCTGGATTCTACCTCCCCCTCAGCTGCTAAACTGCCCCTGTAATTCCTCTCATTTCCTCCCTCGTGACCCTCATTTTCCAGAACCCTTATATATGTTGTCTTCTCCCATTAGAATATATCATTGAGGGTAAGGTCTGTCTTCTTTGAGTGTATTTGTATCCCCAGCATTTAGCCCACTGAACCTAACATATCATAACTGATTAATAAATGCTTTATCGACTATCTATGCCTCATGTTCTTTACCTATAAAATGTGGAGGGTGTACTCTTTGACCTCCAAGATCCCTTTCAGCTCTAAATATATGATTCTATGATTTTCTCTACCTCTCAACCAATTGTGTGACTGTGAAGATATGTTCTGTGCTGGACAATCATTCACAAAAGTCTGTTTTCTTATCCTTTCATCAAGGATGTGTTCTTTGCCTTGTGATCACTTAATTTTCAGAATAGCAAAACACATGTACAGATGATACAATTAAAAGTCACCTTGAGGTTTCATTGAAAAAAATATGGTTGTCTTCCCTCTTTTAGCTTTTATTCGATGAAATTAATTCAATGCTACATGACCTGAAATATCATTCTCTGTCTTTCTCTCTCTGTCTCTCTCTTTCTCTCCTGGAATTTGTTCTCTCCAGAAACCAAGAGACTTAGATCTTTTCTCTCTGGAATAGTCAATAACTCTGTTCCTCTCATAGGTATGAAGCACTGAATAGTCATTTTCCAGCAATTAGAAATTACAAATTACAATTACGAATGAGGTCGAGCATTGGGTTACATATATATGTTCCTCCACAGTTACCTGCCCTTGCTTTCTTCTTCTATTTTAAAAAATATTTTAAGTTGGTTAGTGAATTTCCTAGCCACCCACATAGGTTAATTTTAACCAGGGGTTCTTAACCCTTTTTGAGTCAACAATCTGGACCCCTTCTTAGAACAATGTTTTTAAATACCTATACATAGGACTACAAAGGAAATAAATTATTTTGAAATACAGTTATCACATTTAAGACAATTTACAAGTTCATGGACTCTAGGTTAAGAACTCCTATTTTAGATAAAGCTTTCTCTTTTTTCCCTTGTGGGAATAATTAATCAACAAGCATTTATGTTCCAATGACATGGACTACAATCCTTTCATGCCTTGACATGAATTTCTGTGGCTAAAAAATTCATGTCTTTCTGATCAACCTGTTGGTGAAGTGGTTCTCCAGGATGAGGTAGGTGAATCCCCAGACAACAGTTCATTGCTGGGCCTGTACTCTGAGACTTCAGACTCCCAGGGCCTGCTTCACTGACAAAGTCACCTTCACACTACCATGAGGCATCAGAGTATTTCAATGGAGTGAGAGTTATATGTACACATTTGTGAAACAGACGTGAGAGACCTAACATAACTGAACAGTTTTATTTTATATCATTTGTGGGGGTTAGGGGGGACATCTTTAGGAGATGTCAACTCATCTGTGTAGGGAGTTCTTGGGGAGCACACTCTGCCAACATAGTTATGCACCTGTTCTGCAACTTAAGAGTCATAGAAAGTTGCCTAGGGCACCGAGAGGTTAAGGACTTCCACAGGATCATAGAGCCAACATGTGTCAGAGGCTGCATTTGAATGCAGGTAATCCTGACTCCAAGACCTGCTCTCTATCCACCAGGCCTTGTTGTTTCTTTTTTATATCATGCAATTTAATTAGTGGAACCAGGTGTTCTTAACTTTTTCTTCCTGTCATAGACTCCTTTGGCAGTCTCATGAAGCCTATGGATCTCTATTCAGAA
>CM053622.1:220415149-220436527 GCA_028646595.1 Phalanger gymnotis | reverse complement strand
CACTAGCTTCCACTTGCTCCAGTCTAGTTTTTAAGCTAGTATTTTCTTCAGTGGTCTTTTGGACCTCCTTTTCCATTTGGCTAATTCTGCCTTTCAAGGCATTCTTCTCCTCATTAGCTTTTTGGAGCTCTTTTGCCATTTGAGTTAGTTTATTTTTTAAGGTATTATTCTCTTCAGTATATTTTTCAGTATTTTTTTGAGTCTCCTTTAGCAAGTCATTGACTTGTTTTTCATGGTTTTCTCACATCCTTCTCATTTCTCTTCCCAATTTTTCCTCTACTTCTCTAACTTGCGCCTTAATTTTGGGACTTGAAATTTGAAAAAAAAATGTATTACAACAAGTTTTATTCATCATAAAATTCATAAACCCCTCATCACTGTCAAAACTCCCATCCATTAGCTTGTCCTTGTCTGTGTTTTATGACGCATCACTGTCTTCACATATTGCCTCATTCTCAGTTCCAACTATGGCATTTGAAATGCCGCACTTCTTAAATGACTTGACAACCATCTCAATCTTGATATTATCCCAGGATCTTTTCACCCAGGTACAAACTTCTCCTATAATTGGTTTCTTCAATCTTGCCTCTCATGACCTTCTTCTGCTGTGGAGTTTTCAGTAGGGTTTCTTCTTCCCGTAGTCAGTCTCAGATTGTTTTCTCAGTTGGAGGAGGACCAAACTTACATTCAGTAGCAGGATTTCCATTCACTTTTGCAAACTGGATCACTTTTAACTTGAATTCAGCACTGTAGAAAAATCTTTTCTGAGCCATTTCTGGGCAGAGTGTGGCAAAACATAACCTAATATACCCGTAACAAATGGGAAACAATGAATGCAAGGATAACAAGTGCGAAAAAGTGGGAAATGCAAGTAAAAAAATCTACAACAATGAGTGCAAAAACAAGCGTGAGAAAGTGGGAAATGCAAGTAAAAAAATTACAACCACTGTATAAGATGCACCCAGTTTTTAGACCCCAAATTTTTCGAAAAAGTGTGCATCTTATACATGGGGAAATACGGTAAAAGTGTATTTGTTAACCTTCTTCAATGAAATAAGTTACTGAAAAGAGTCTGAGAATGGGAGTTGAGACCCTTTCCATAAATTCAGAAAACATCTAGTAAGTGCTACACATCGTGGCAACGCCTTCTGTTAGGAACCCAGTCTACACAGATAAAATAAGACATAGTCTCTGACCTTGAGGAGTTTATATTCTTCTAAGTGGGGATAGCACATGTGCATGAATAGGTATTGTGTTTGTCCTTTGTTCTTGAAGAAGACTATGACATCAGGGAAATGATGACATGACTTACAGTTAACTTTGATTTGAGTGAGGGAGGGATGTGCAAGGTCACCAGCCTCACTTTCTCCTGCAGGGCCACCTGGGTGCAGTAGCCAGATATTCATTAGGACACCTGGAGATGGCCCAGGATGCAAAGACCCTGGCCCTCTTAGGCTAAAAATGAGGCTTAATACAAGGATGGATGGGGCAAAGGAGAGATCAGATAATGTATTCCTAGGAAAATTTTGAAAGACATGTTTCAGGAATGAGGAACAGCCTTTGAAAATGTGCAGAGACAGTAACAACGACATGTAAAGCACACCTACAGTGTGGGTCAGGGAAAGGAAGTGCACAAAATACAGCCATGAGGGTAGGGTGGAGTCATTTAGTGGAGGACCTAAAATCCTAGGGTAAAGAATTACTGTCTTATCCTATAGGCAACAGGGAGCCATGAAATATTTTTAAGCAAGTGACTAACATGGTCAAGCCAGGAAGGTCATTTTGTTAAAAATCTTTCAAATTAAAACAAAAGCTACAGGGATAAGAAAGGAAGCTGCTGACTGAGGGTGGTGGTAATGGTGGGGTCTTTGTTTCAAGTATCTCTGATAAGAGTCTGATATCCAAAAAGTCTGGCACTGAAAATGAATACAAGCCTGTAGTTTTGACTTTGATTCTGAGGAATACTCTAGAGTGGATCATCGAAGAGATGGCTGAGGAACATGTAGAAAGGGAAATGGGGAATATAGGTCATTAATCTCATTTCTTCTTTTGACAGGATTATTAAACTAATAGATGAGGAGACTGCTGTGGATATTGGCATTTAATACAACATCTCCTTTCAGTCTTGCAGATAAGATAGGCGAGGAGTAGATGATAAGAAGAGCAGCTGGTTTGAGAACTGGTTGTGTGGTTAGTTGTTATGGTCCAATATCAATATGGTGAGAGCTCTCCAGTCAAGTGTCCCTGGCTTGGTCCTGTACTGTTTAACATTTTTATCCATGACTTGGATAAAGGTAGAGATGACCATTCAGAAATGTTACAAAGCTGGGAAATATAGAGAACACAGTGGTTGACAGAGGCAAGATCTAAAAGGATCTGAACAGCCTAGAGCCTTGGCCTGCATCTATCTAATAAAAAGAAATTCTGTAAGAATGTCAAATCTTGCACTTCGGTACAAAAAAAAATCAACTTTACAAGTATGAGATAGGAGAAGCATAGTTAGCAATTGTTCTGAAAAAAAGTTGGGGGTTTTAGTGGACTACAAGTCTAATGTGAGTTACCTGTTTAATGCGTCCGCCAAAAAAAGCTAATACCGAATTGAGCTGAATTAAGAGGGGAAGAGCTTCCAGGGATGAGGCTGGAGTATCCATCTAGAGTATCATGTTTAGTTTTGGGCACCACAGTTTAAGAAGGTCATTAAGAGGCTGGAGACTATCTAGAGGATGGCAACCAGGATGTAAAGGCCTTGAGTCCATGTTATAGGAGAACTGGACATGTTTATTCTGGAAAAAAAAGAAGACTCAGGGAGGATATGTTAACTGTCTTCAAGTATCTGAAGAGCTGGCATTTTGAGGAGGTATTAGACTTGCTTTGTTTGGCCCTAGATGCCTAACCAGGACTAATGAGTGGAAGCCTCAAAAAGGCAGAGGGGAGGGAACTTCCTAAAATTGTTCAAAAGCAGAATGAGCTATCTCAAAAGGAGGTAGATTTCCTCTCCTTGTCAGTCTCCAAGCATTTACTATGTGTCTACTAATATGCCCAGTGCTGGGGATACAATGAAAGTTTTTTTAAAAAAAAGCCTCTGCCCTTAAGAAATAAATGTTTTAATGAGAGAAATAATTTTTACTTAACAGGGTACATACTGGTTATGATGGTAATAATAGAGTAGATGAAGGTAATCTGAAAGGGGAAGGCATTATATGCTTTTAGACAACTGGGAAAGGTCTACAGCAAAAGGTAAGATTTGAGCTCAGCTGTGAAGGAAATCATAGGATCTAAGAAGCAGAGGGGCCGAATCATTCTAAGCATCTGATATGGCCAATGAAAAGGCACAGAAATCTTCAAGCAAAGGTAAGACAATGACTTGTCGAGTGTATTAATGTGAAGATTCCATTTGTGTATGGGTTGGACTAGAGAACCTTTCCAAGTTTCAAATTCTGAAAACCGTGAAATACGCAAGATCGGGAACCAATGGATGTGTAGTCAAATGATACAAAACAAACACTTCCTGAAAGAATGGAAAATCATTAACAACCATATTCCAAATCACTGAAAACAGAGAAATGCAAATTAAAACAACTTCACACTCAGCAAATTGGCAGATATGAAAAAAAGATGGCAACAGTTAATGCTAGAATGGTTGTGGAAGGATATTTATCCATCTCCATTATTGGTGGAGGTGTGAACTAGTTCATCCTTTCTGGAAATTAATTTGGAATTATGCAAAGAAAATGATGAAAACTTTCATACCCTTTGATTCAGAGGGATCACTAGTAGGCCAATGAGGATAAACTGAGAAAAAAGTAACCAAAAATAGTAAGATATTTATAGCACTATTTTCTTTGTGTGTGTATTTAGCAAAGACTTGGAAATAAAATAGATGCCTATTGAAGGGAGGATTACTAAATGATTTGAGATGTATCAATTTAATGGAATATTAAAGAAGTAATATAAGAAATGATGCCTTTACATAACAGAGAAAACTTAATGACTTGTTTTAGGCAAATACATCATAGTCACCAAAAGCAAAACAATAAAGTGAATATGCTGTAATCATGACTCTGAAGTCAATTATCATTTTGGAAGGAACTATCAGAAGACAATTCTGCAAAGTGTACAGGTTTACCTAACAGTATGTTTTATTAACTTAAAAAATACTTTAAAAATCCAAGGACTAATAGAAAGTTACCACAGGTCCCAGCTGTCCATTCTAAAAATCCTCAAACTGTATTGTAATCTGTTTGGTTTTTTTTTTTCCTGAGGATTGGGCAGACCTATGATTTCTTTGATGTGTTTGATGGGGAAGGAGGTTGTTAATAACGTAACATCTTAAGGGAGCTGCTTGGCATATTAAGTGACTTGCCAACAGTCACTATCCAACGTGTTAGAAGCCCAGTCTTTCTGACCCCAAGGTGGGCCTTCAATCTATTCTATCATACTGCCTCTCCATTCCTTAAATTCTTGCCTAAATATAATCACTCATTCATAACAAACACAGCCATTGAGGAGATTTGCTTTGCTTGAGTATGCATATTTCTACAAGAAATTTGTTTTTCTTTTCTTTTTTCAATGGGTTGGGAGGGGGGGTTTGACAGAAAAAGAGAAAACAGATTTGTGTTCATTAAAAAAAAAGTTGAGGGGGATGTTACAGATGCAAAATGTATGTGCTTTCAGATGAGGTCACTATTTTTGTTTTACTTAACTTTTATTTTGTTGTAAGAGATCTCTCAGGATGTAGGAGTAACTTATAAATGTTTTTAATGTTTAAAAAAAACATGAAACATAAAAAAATCCAAACATTATAAAATTGGTTTAAAAAAATAAAAGAACTGAACACCTGAAGGTCTATCACTTGCGTGTAGAAAGGAGAAACAGTAAATATAATATCTCTCTCAAAAATGTTAATACTTCTTAAGTTAATTATAGATTCAATGCAGTGCCAATGAAAATATCCATGGCTTTTTTACTTTTTAATTTATTTTTAGTTTTCAATATTCACTTTTATAAGATTTTGAGTTCTAAATTTCCCCTCATCTTCTTCCCTCTCCCCCCCTCGATAGCATGCAATCTGATATAGACTATACATGTACACTCATAGTAAACATATTTCCACATTAGTCATGTTGTGAAAGAAGAATCAGAACAAAAGGGAAAAACCAGGAAAAAAAAAAAGAGAGAAAATAGCATGCTTCAATTTGCATTCAGACTCCAAAGTTCTTTCTCTGGATGTGGATACTATTTTCCATCACGAGTCTTTTGGAATTGTCTTAGATCATTGCATTGCTCAGAAGAGCTAATTCTAACAAAGTCAGTCATCACACAATATTGCTATGTACAATGTTCTGGTTCCGCTCACTTCACTCAGCATTAGTTCATATAAGTCCGTTCAGGTTTTTCTCAAGTCCCCCTGCTCACCATTTCTTGTGGAACAATAGTATTCCATTACATTCATATACAACAACTTCTTCAGCCATTCCCCAGTTGATGGGTATCCCCCCAATTTCCAATTCTTGGTCATCACAAAAAGAACTACCATAAATATTTTTTGTACATGTAGGTCTTTTTCCCTTTTTTATGAATCCTTTGAGATACAGACCTAGAAGTAATATTGCTGGATCAAAGGGTATGCACAGTTTTATAGCCCTTTGGGCACAGTTCCAAATTGGTCTCCAGAATGGTTGGATCAATTCACAACTCTACCAACAATGCATTACTGTTCCAATTTTCCCAATCTTCTCCATTTATCATTTTCCTGTTTTGTCATATTAGTCAATCTAATAGGTATAATGTGGTACCTCAGAGGTGTTTTTGATTTGCATAATCAATAGTGATTTAGAGGATTTTTTTTTATGACTCTAGATAGCTTTAATTTCTTCAACTGAAAACTGTACAGCTTTCTTTACAGTTAGGGACAGAGATTGGCCCTGTGAATGCATTGGTAGACAGAAACTCCCTTTATGAATTCAAGTTAGCACTTTCTCAGCAATTGGTAGTCTTAGTTTCCTACAGCACTGGGACATTAGATGACTTGCCCAGATTCACACAGCCAATAAGTAAGAATTCAGATCCCCTTGGCTCCAAGGCCAGCTTGCCATCCACTGTGCCATGCTGCCTCTGTCCTTTACTGTATTAGACAAAATAATTCCAAAATTCATGTGGGAAAAATAATTTTTCCTCATTTCCTTTTTTTCTGAACATCAAATAAAATGAGTGTTTCCATATATACAGAACAGAGGAAAAGTAATGTACATAAAACTGCAAATTACCATTATGTAAAGCTTTCTTTTCTTTTGTATTCTATAATAAATTCAACATATAACCTTCAAAAATAACAAACACCACCACAATACTGGTTCAACACGGAGTTTTTCTTACAAGGACTTCTAACCACTTAATATATATTTTTAACAATAGCCAAAAGAAGTAAATGTCAGGAATTACTCTTCTTACTTTTGTAGAAAGGGTAATTAGTTTTGTCAGCTGACTTAACCTCTCTGTGATTCAAAGAGCTAACAAGTAAAAGAGTCAGCAGTGAGGCCCAAGTGGGCAAAACTCTTTCCACAAGGTATAGGCCCTAACTAATCAAAACGTCCACTTAGGAAAATATTTTACAAGTAAATCTTAGACACAAAACTAGCCAAACAGTTGAGTTGTAATAAGGAAGATTTTAGCTTCTCCTCACCAGACAATGTTATATTTAGAACACAAGTAAACAGGAAACATTTTAATAGAAACGTTTGTTATGTCACTTAGACCAGAGGAGGGGAAAAAAGCATTAGATCTCATTTTCTACTACCATTAAAGGTGTTTGGAAACCATTTTCAGGAAATCTGAGGTTTGTGATTGATGTTTTGTTTTTGTTTACTTTTCTATGGCATATCTTGAAAGATTTTATTTTTCTATGTCAGCTATGTTTAGTAATCTAGCTAAATGAATGACTGTATTCCTTCTAAGTTTTCAATACAGGAATGCTATTATGATTTCCATAATCTTTCAGAAAGAAAAAAAATTTTCTATACTCAACTGGCAAAGAAAGCAACTTTCATCCTCTTGAATAGAATGGGATTGGTTGTATTGTTGAGGGAGAGGGAGGTAGGGAAGAAAAGATTGTTTTAAAAGTTTTTAGATGTATAAGAAGGCTGAACTAGTGTATCTGTGTGTAGGCAAGAGGCATTTATTACTATGCAATAAAGGTACTGGGCTGTGCACTCGAGATAAAAAGAGAAGCAAAAAGGAAAGTCCAGTGAGAGAAGACAACACAAAAAGAAGAAGCTGAAAGAGGGAGGTGGGAGCAGGAGAATAACGGCAGAGGAAAAAGTCCAGAAAGTCAACAGCAAAGCTTAGAAAGGAATGAATGAATGAAAATGGGTAGCCTTACTTTAAAATGGAGGTCCTGGGAGGAAACCACCAAACGGGGGAAAGGACCATAGGGATGGGGGGGGGGGGTGTCTTCCAGAATGAGCAGCTGCTGGAGCATGGTAGAGAAAGCAGTCTGGAGAGTCAGAAGTCAGCACAGAGAGGAGTGAAGGAGGGTTAGCCATTGTTGACATGAGAATGAAAATCTGTAGACTTTTCATTCTATTGCTGAAGCAAAACTCAGAAGGAAATATTTTGTAATTCATTCTCAACTTGTACAGAAGAAACTTCACAATCACAGAATTCTTAAGATTTTAGCATGTTCACTCTGTGTGCACTGGTGTCAATCCACATTCTCTGACCAAGCTATGACTCCCTTTTATTGACCCCTCTGTGGTCTAGGGCCTTAACGAAGACTAAGAGCATGAGGAATAGACAGGTAGGTAGCTTCAATGCTAATTTTACTCCAAAGTAAACTGGGGGGGGGGGGGGGCCGGAGAAAACAGAAAGGGAAAAAGGTCAGTATAACTTCATAAATATTCATTAATGAATTTATTTGGTATGGATGTCTGGAGCCAAATTTATAAAAATTGACCCCAATGAATTAAGAAACATCATGTAATTATTGTTCCTACAATTTGTTTCTTGAGCTTTCTTCTATTTCTCCTACTTTCCCTTGGTCACTCCTTAGCCTTCCTCCATCATTGCTCACAAACTCACGAAACTTTTGAATTGCAAGGTCTTTTTAAGGGAGCTTAAATGTCTTCTGCAGAGAATGTGTGAGTAGTAGATAGAGAACTGACTTAAAAGCCAGGAAGACCTGGGTTCTGACACACAAGCTGTGTTCCTCTAGGCAAGTGACTTAAATCTCTGACTTTCTACATAATCTCTAAGCATGACTTTTATGTCAGTTTCAGTAAACAAACATCGGAAATTTTGGACCAGTCTTTTGTACTGCAAAAGCATATTACTAAAACTTTAATGGATCTGTGACCTAAGCAATGGGGATATGGACTCTAAAGATGTGATAAAGTGGAAAAATACCAATTGTACAGAAGACTTGGCTCCTTATCCTGCCTGACTGTTTACTACCCTTGTGACGTCAGACAAGTTACTTCACTGCCATCAGCCAAAACAACGGGATTGGACTAGATGTCCTCTGCAGTCCTTTCCATTTCTAGACCTATGACTGTATGATCTATGCCTGCCCATCCTACACGATTCCTGTTCACAGAAAAATAAGTAAAAATATAAAAGTAAATTTTTTTTTTAAAAAAAGACTCTTGTTCACATCCCCTCATCAATTTATCTCTGGAGGTTGTCCATCTAAAAGACTGGGGGACCTTCTTGTTCTCGGGATCCTCATCTCTTGTGTGTAAAAGGATATCATCAGGATGACATGCCTATAAAAGCATAACAATAAAATATAATACAAATCTATCTGGATTGTAATAAGCACACCCATATACTTTTAGAATTTCTACCAGCATGAGAAATAAACCTAATACATGTTTAGTCATATAGAAAGTAGAACGACAAAAATGAGAAAAGTTCTAGGAAAATTGGTATATCTGAGGTTTCTTCTTACTACACAAAAACATCTAAAGCCACATATTAAACATATAAATGAGTATAGAGAGGAAAAACTGAATTTTTTAAATTGAGAAATACCTTAAAATAATTAGTATTCCCATGAAGTTAAGAGAAGAAGACTTCATACTTATTTTGGTTCTCAACAGACTAATTTCATTTTACTTGTAAACACCTTGAAAGGTTAAAAAAAAGATATAATAATAATAGGCATTTAAATAGTGCTTTAAGGTTTGCAAAAGAGCTTAAAAACTTCATCTTATTTCTTCCTCACAACAGTCTTGGGATGAAGATGCTTTTTATTATTATCCACATTTTTTGGGTAAGGAAACTGAGGTAAAGAGACGTTAAATGTGCCCAAAGTCACACAGCTAGTAAGTGTCTAAAGCCAGATTTGACTTCAGAATTTCTTGATTCCAGGCCCAGCTCTCTATAACACACCGTTAAAACTAGCTGACTTTTATATGTTTAGACATAGAGCTTTTCTTGCTCCCTGCTAGTTCCAACCAACCTTCACACCTCCCAAATCAGAAAAACCTAGCTGAGAAGTGTTGATAAAGTACTGACATGCATGTTTGATATTTATAGTAGAGCATGCCTGTCCTGTCTCTAACATACAAAGATGATGCTTTTTCCTCATTAAAGCATGGCATGAATAGAACACATCTGATACCATGTACTTTCTAGAAAACTGCAAAACATATAAAAAGAAGATTAAATATAGATGCAAAATTCTTTCAACTTCGTGGCTTATTTCTAAACAAAATATCTGTTCAGTGCTTCTTAAACTGTGAGTCACAACCCCATGCAGGGTTAAGAAGTGCTGGAGGGGTCATGAGTAGAAAGTAGAAAAAGTTCTAGAAACCCTGTTTTATATGATAAAGAATTTCATTTGATGGAAAGGATCACTGGGAAATTACAATTTTAAGAATAATTACAATATTTCTCATGGGAGTGATAAAGGTTCCTTTTCAAGGTACAAACCCAAAAGTCTTTGTTAGTTCCAATGTTGCTGGTAGATTACACAATGGTCATTTCAGAGGCCTTTACAATAATTGAAGAAAAATATGGTAACTCTCAAATTGGTTTGGAATTTTGTTATTTGCTGTATGCATTTAACGATATTAATGTGGGACTCCATTACAAACAATATGTAATTTTTAAAAAATCTCTTCCTGAATCATGATTACTGTTGTTGTTCAGTTGTTTTGGTTGTGTCTGACCCTTTGTGACTCCTTTTTGAGGTTTTCTTGGCAAAGACGCTGGAGTAGTTTGCCAGTTCCTTCTCCAACTGAGGCAAACAGGATTAAGTGACTGTGCCAGGGTCACACAGCTAATAAGTATGTGAGGCCGGATTTGGACTTGGGAAGCTGAGTCTTCCTAACCCCAGACCTAGCACTCTATCCACTGTACCACTAGCTGCCCTGAATCATGATTTCTTTCATTTATAAATTAAGCATAATAGTGTTTTTATAGAAACACAACTGATCATTCTTCCAGACCACACTATCTCAAAGCCATCAGTGTTGAATCTAGGGATTAATCAGGAAAATCTCAGAATAATCCTTCTCTGTCTTTACATCACAATAATTTGAGTACAATAAATAATTTTCAATAAATAAATCTGTTGCCCTAGGCTTCAACTGTGATGCAATACTACTGTGCTATAAGAAATAATGAACTCAATGATCTTAGAAAGGCATGGAAAGACTTGCATGAAATGATGAAGAGAAAAATGAGCAGAACCAAGAGAACACTGTATACGGTAACAGCAATATTGTTTTAAGGACTGAGCAACTAAGTAATTTTGACTATTATATATATATATATATATATATATATATACAAATTAAAAATAAAGGATACATGAAGAAAGATACTATCTGCATCCAGAGAAAGAACTGATAAATGGAAATATGTATAGAATAATTTTATATTTATATTTATTTTATATATATATATTTTATATTTATATTTATATATACATACATACCTATTTGTATCTAATGGTAGCTATCTCTAGGGCGGGCAGGTGAAAAGGAAAGGGAAAAAAGAAATTTACATCATAACTTTATTATATATTTAAAAGGAATAGCAGTTTAATGTGCAATCATCTTTTTTTATTATACCATGTTATGGAAATGGTTGTTTTATTCCATAAATTAAAAATAAAATAAGTTAAATAAATAAATCTGTTTTGGAGACACACTGCTTGATTTCTCTCATTCTCTTGTTTATTGCTACAGGCAGAAAAGAGCCTTTGGAGTGTCTAAAAGACTTTTTGGATCACTGAAATTCTAAATAATTAATGCTAGAACATTACATTATTTGGGTCACAAATCCAGCACTCAAGAGGCTAATTATTTTCTCAGGTACTTTGCCTACAATGAGGCTATAAGAGTTACTACAAGGTGAGGAGTATTGATCCAAGCAGCTGGACTGTTTGAGCTAGATTATTACGCTTTTCTATTCAATTCTGCTGTATTTTTTTAAACCTCTTATTAAAGCAATTACATACAAACTTGACATAGTAAAATGGATAATCTTGTAAGAGCAATTTTGTAAAGTAATACAAACATTTAGGCAGAAGGCGATTACCATGCACTACTCAATATCCTGGTTAAAATTCCTACTTACTATTCCCAGGCTTAAACAGAACATTTCTCTGGTCCTTTACCCTGGAGTCAGATCCTCCCTGGAACGGCTCCAGGTTTTCAGAAATTGGCACAATTCAACAAGCACTATTTATAAATCACTATGATGGGCCCTGGGGATACTTGGAAAAAAAACCACATCTTGCCTTCCAGAAGCTTATGTTCTATATTGCTTCTCCTCCAAGTTGTCTGCCTGCAGCTTTGTAGCTGCTCACAACTTTTCCTCTACAACTAGTTCTGCTGGTTTGCTAATAATTCTAAAAAAGGGATACAATTTAGTTGGTTCTTTTAGCCCACTTCTCACAAAGAAAAATCTGTTGCTCTCCTGTGACTCTAAAAGAGGAGAAAGATGTATGAAGAAAGTACTTGCTGCATCTTGGTCAGCACCACCTCTCCTTGTAACTATATTCTTCAATCAGAACAAAGTCGCTTTCCATTTGCCCACTTTTCAAAAGGAAAGAAAAAGTTGCTCCCTTCAACAGAAAACTACCAGTGAGCCATGGGGTGAATTAGGGATTAAGTACCTTCTTTCTCTTAACAAACCATAGCACACGATTAGCTAAAAACTGGGTTTCCTGTTACAAACTGCCTACATAAAGAGTCATAAAATCTGCGTTTACATTTTAAACATTTTTAAAGATGCAAATACTTCTTTCAGAACAAACCCGATTTTAATCAACATTTATTCAGAACTGAATAAAGTTGTTGAAACTGAAAGTTTAAGTGGTTATATTATATATGTTTCAAGGGAACTTCTGAGTGTCACTCATTTGGATTCATACATTTATGTACTTCTTAATACACAGACAACTATTATTCTAAAGTTTCCTAAGAATCTCTAGTTATTCAACCAAAAAAAAAAAAAGAGAAATTCTATGTAACTCAAATAAAAAGTAAAAGCAATTTAAAAATCATACTGAAAAAACATCAAGGAAACATACCCAAACTTAACCAAAGCATTATGTAGGTCAGTACTCAGGTATTAATTTTCAATTATGCCCATTTTCACCAGTAACATAAGAAGGCCAAAGTGACCTAGTAGACCTTTAGTAGACTAAAGTCTCACTCCAGTTTACATTTCCCTCTGATTTATTTACTTAGTTTTATTTACATTGGTTGAGATTGAAATGTTTGATAAACAAGTGCTTTAAGAAGAAATAGAACAATCATTGGTTAGTTGAAGAATTTAATAACCTGCAAATATGTCCAGAACAATTACATTTCAGCAAAACAAGGAAAAGCCAAAATCTTTATAGCTCTAGGTTAGTAGGTATGAAAGATAAACATATCTCTGTACTGTATTACTAAAGTGTATCCTTGTAGTGCAGGTCATTTCAATAAAAGCTGCCATTTTTAACTTGTAAATAATGTTTTTAATGGCCAAATCCTTCACTTTTATAAGACTATAGAAAAAGCAATAAAAATTGCAATAAGATATGACAGGAAAACCAGACTACACAATGTGGTGCCCTAAGTTAGAAGAAGAAAAAGAGTAATGTTGGAATGCAAGTCAAATGATTGAAAAAATTGCACAAAACCCATGTAACTTCTTAAACTGGACTGTTAGGCTAAAACTGTGAAAAATTTCAGCAAAAGGGCCCATGTTGACCGGTCATCAGTGGAACCCATGAAGACACGGGATGAAAAAGAGTGCCATACAGACATGGTATGATTTAAGAGAATCACACTCCAAATCAGTTCTGTCCTCAAAAGTCACAGGCCTCCATGACATGGAGTGGCAAACAGAGAAAACTAACTAAAAACCATTTTTACAGGTTTCAAATGGTACAAACCCCAGCTAAATGTACAAAATGAGCAAGACAATAATAAAAGGCCATAATGCCTTCAATACAAATAGAATGAGATGCTTACTGGATTAAAGCAAAGGTGTTTACACATGAAATATATTTCCTTTTGAATAGCATAGGTTGGTCTCAAGAAGCTGGAGGTACAGAAAAACCTCAGAAGTCACATAGCATCCATAGCACAGTAAAAATGTAGCAGGATGTGTCCAAAGTTTTAACCAGAATTATTTTCCAAGGAAGCACTCAGGAGAACTGAATTTTGCAGTGCTAAGGGACTAAAAATGCAAGAAGAGAACAGGATCTACTTTTTGGCCTGGGTAAACTCCATTGTGCTTTTATGGACTTCAGTATGCAAATCTAAAATGTCTAGCTAGCTTTCTAAAGTTATATAAGATTTCATTTCTCATTCCTATTGCTACCATTTTTGGGGGGGAAGGTTGTTGATGAATGGACAGAGATAACTGACAAAAACCCTCTTCTCTACATCACCTATTCCACTAAGAGTTCCTTACATGTCTTTCAGACACCATATTTATTTTCCTAATAGGACTAACTATAGACTATAAGGAGGCCTCATCAAAGCATAGGAATTTTTCTGGGCTGATTTTTACACTCACCTGTAATCCCAGCTGAAAGGGATCTCTGATCTTACTCCTCAAATTTCTCACCATACTTTGCTTACAGGTAGGTGTCTTTCGCAGTTGGCACATTCTTTTGCTTCACAGTTCTTTGTACATGTGTTATTTTTCTCCTATTACACTGTAAGCTCCTTAGGAGCATGCTCTGGGTTGTACCCGTAGTCATATTGCCAGAACCATATTGCCAGAAACGGTGCTTAATATTTAATGATGCTTATACATTATAGGAGTTTGATAGATGTTTGAATGATTGAATTAAGCATGGACAGAGACCTTTCAGTTATGACCTCTGGTACTCAAGTTCTGTCTTAGGGAATATTCCAAGAGGCTATACTTGAAGGCAACACACATTGACCCAGTGTTCTTGGGTTAAACTTCCATTCCCAGAACCTTCCTTTGTAGGCATGTTTGTTAGTGATTTTTTGATGGATGCTTTCATTGTGTAAGGACAGAAGAACATACAGCCTGGTAGATAGATGGAATAGTCTAAGTATAGAATGATGCGTTTGTCTAGGCTTGAAATAGCCAAAAAGGGAAATCACGAACTGAAATATTAATACACAGTTATAGAATTCTGAGTCACTTCTAGCTCTCCATAGCTACATTTTGCTAGATAAAACCAATTTAAAATGTAAACAATAACAAAAATCCTAAAAAAATAATGAAAATGTACAGGATCCTTGACCATTAAATCAAAAATTTATTCTGCTTTTTAGGGAAGGGAATAAATATTTTTTTTGGTTCATATCTTCCAAGGTAGAAGAATTTAGCTTTTTTTTTCTTTAAAAAAAAAAAAAAAGATTTTCAAACAACCTTTTCCTAAAGAACAAGGTATTTGGGTGAGCCCTTAGTAAACTTATATAGACATATCATCTCATAAATTAGAGAAAATCTGACTCTACATAGAACATCAAGTCATTTTTACATATTAGCTGATAGTGCTGCCTCAAAATTATCTTACTTTGTTATTCTTTAATTTTTTTTGTAAACCAGAACTATTGCTTGTTATGAGTATAAGCAAACTCCAGTCTATACAAGTCATTTTCTCAGAAGGTTGTAAGCCAGTTTTTTCAATCTTAGAATATATTTTCCCATAGCAACAGTATCATATATATTGATTATGGTCCCCAGGATAGTCTACAAATGGATATTAAAGTCATAATCTAACTGAAGTACAGTAAAGCATAATATAACTAAAGGTCTCTCGGGCATGATGAAAAAGCACTAGATATGCAGTCAAGGGAGCTCCATTCAAATACTAACTTTTATTTATCTATGTAAACTTGGGCAAGTGAATTCACCTCCCTAAGTCTTGGTTTCATCAGTTTTAAAATGAAGGAACTGGATCAGGTGATCCCTAAAATCCCTTCTAAGGGATTTTAAATCTAAATCTATAATATTGAATGAACAGCATGACAGAACCTACACCACTGTGTAATAAAGTTTCTATGGGAAAAAGCATTCAAAATTCAACTCGAAATGCTAGGAACAAATCTTTCCCCTCCTCCATCGAATTGTGGCCCTGGCAGCGGGATGGTGATTGCCTCTGTTCCAAAGCTTCAGCTGGTCAGGGGCTGAGAGAGAGAGATGCAGGAACAGAGACAGTGGGGATGACTCCAGGACACCAGGTGGATAAAGAACCAAGAAGTACTGGGCTCCTTCCCAGTATAAATCTCCAGGGAATACTACTTCATGCACGTGGCTTCCTCTGAACTCCTTTACTTTTCTTCTCAGGGCCAAAAGGACTGACCTACCAACTTCCCTTAGTGCTGCTACCATGCCCTACTTGTAATAGAGGTTGTCTTCATGCCCTATAAAAACAGAGGAAAAAAAATCTTACAGATTCTCTCCCACTCTCCACCCCCTCCCCCCACCTTGGTTCCTTTGAGGTTTACTCTGGATTTTTCTGTTGGTAAGGATTTAAGTAACCATTGGCTGTGTTTCAGAAGTCCACTAAGCTTTGGGACATACATGTTTTTACATGCGACTGGAAAATGAGATATACAGGCAATGGGGTATAGAAATCTATATTGCCCTACAAGAAAGTAAGGGGAAAAGAGATAAGGGGAGGGAGAGGGGTATTAGAAGGGCAGGCCGCTTGGGGAAAGGAGCAATCAGAATGCATGCCATCCTGGGGTGGGGGGAGGGGAGAGATGGGGAGAAAATTTGTAACTCAAAATCTTGTGGAAATCAATGTTGAAAACTAAAAATAAATAAATTAATCTAAAAAAAGATTAAGGACATAGAAGCTGAGGGGAGAAGGGGGGCAGAACGGCTGGGGGTACAGAAGAAAGGCTTCTGGTGTACCTTCCATTTTCCGACAGCTACCACCACTCCTGTCACTAGATACACTGACTTGAACTAGCACTGAGATGAAGTAAAAGACAGGGGTGAGGACTGGAGGTCAGAGCACAACAAACAGCTGGGATCTCTGTAGTAGACAGTAGGGAAGGGAAGGGAAATGAGAAATTCTAACAAGCGGCAGGAAGGAAGTAAGGCAAATAGGTCATTACTGCATTATTATTATTGCTAGATAGGTCATTAGTTAGTAAAGGAAGTGGCAATCAACACGCACTTTATTATGTACCCGCTACATGCCAGACACTGCTAGTGAGAGGGATAACAATACAATAAATGAAACAATTCTTACTTGCAAATAGTTCACATTTTATCCTGGGATCTAACAAGTACATATACCGGTATATATAGAATAAATTTATACAGAAAAAATACAAAAAAAATGCAAGGTAGTTAAATGGGGATCAGGAAGGCTGCAGCTGAGGTGCATCTTGAAGGAAGTGAAGGATTCTAGGAGGCAGTACCCCACAGGCACTGGGAATAGCCAGTCAGTACAAAGGATCAGTTTTCCAAATTAGGGAAGTATTGTTGTTATAAAGAATATCCTCCCCATTAAGCAATCTCTTTTTTTTTTAGGAACTTTCCCCCCTTTTTGACAGTTATTTTATTTATTTTTTAATTAATTTATTCATTTTTAGTTTACAACATTCAGTTCTACAAGCTTTTGAGTTCCAAATTTTCTCCCCTTCCTCCTTCCCACTCCCCTCCCAACAGGATGCAGTGTGATATAGGTTCTGCACATACATTTACATTAAACATATTTTCACATTAGTCATGTTGCAAATAAGAATTATAATCAATGGAATGAACCATGAGAAAGAAGAAACAAAAAAAAAAGAGCAAATACTTTGCTCCAATCTGCATTTAGACTCTATAATTCTTTGGATGCGGAAAGCATTATCCATTATGAGTCTTTTGGAGTTGTCTTAGAACCTTGCATTGCTGAGAAGAGCCAAGTCTATCAAAGTTGGTCATTGCACAATGTGTCTATAACTGAGAACAACGTTCTCCTGTTTCTGTTCCCCTCACTCAGCATCAGTTCATATATGTCTTTCCAGGTTTTTCTAAAGTCCATCTGCTCATCATTTCTTATAGCACAATAGTATTCCATTATATTCATATACCACA
Organism: Phalanger gymnotis; assembly: GCA_028646595.1. NCBI lineage: Eukaryota > Metazoa > Chordata > Mammalia > Diprotodontia > Phalangeridae > Phalanger > Phalanger gymnotis. The sequence goes on along the minus strand of CM053622.1, from coordinate 220,418,998 downwards.
ATTTGTTCTGCCATTCCCCAATTGATGGGCATCCCCTCAATTTCCAATTCTTTGCAACCACAAAAAGAGCTGCTATAAATACTTTTGTATATGTTGGGCCTTTTCCCATTTGTATGATTTCTTTGGGATATAGCCCTAGAAGTGGTATTACTGGGTCAAAGGGTAAGCATATTTTTATAGCCCTTTGGGCATAGTTCCAAATTGCTCTCCAGAATGGTTGGCTCAGTTCGTAACTCCACCAACAATGCATTAGTGTTCCAATTTTCCCACATCTTCTCCAGCATTTATAAGTTTCCTGTTTTGTCATATTAGCCACTCTGACAGCTGTGATGTGGTACCTCAGAGCTGTTTCAATTAGCATTTCTCTAATCAATAGTGATTTAGAGCATTTTTTAATATGACTCTAGATATCTTTAATTTCTTCCTCTGAAAGATAGTTATTTAATTTCTTAACCATATTATCTTATCCTAGACTGTAGCAAAATGGAACCTATAATCTCCGGTTCATGTGATCTCCCCAAATCAAAGAAAGACACCAAGCTAAATCCATGTTAAGCTTCAAATTATGTTAGCTTCTCTAAATAAATGAACTAACTAACCAACTAACTCATGAGGGTGGGAGTGGAAACCCGGTGCTCACCAATACACATCTCTACTCTCATAAAATATTGTAATTTATCCTAATTAACAATTTAACATGTGACCAAAAATTCAATTATTTTTGTGTTAAAAGTCTGACATTCTCATTTTACAAAACATTTAAGTAGTGAAATTTTAAGGAAACCTGGCCTACCAAACATAAACAAGATAGGTTGCTGTTCACCAGATTCTTAGTGAACTATCTTAATTTGCCCATGGAAGAAGGTGCATGCATGTATGATGGGGAAAAGGGATAGAAGAGAATATGTATTTCTACAGATCCAAATTAAACTTAATACAAACATTTATTAAGCTCCTCGTGTGTGCAAGACGACCTTGCCCTCAAGGAATCTAGAGTCTAATGGGGGTATCAGATACCCACAAATAAGTATGATAGAAGGGAAAATGCGATAAAGGCAAAAGAAAGGTCTTCTAGACAATGAATGTGATATGAGAAATTTCAGGAAGAAGAACTCACTTTTAGCTGGGGGAATCAGAGAAAGGTGGAAGGATGCAGTTTCCTGAATTTGTCCTCAAAGGAAAGTGTTTCAATTTACTTCAATTCAACAAACATTTATTAATTAGCTCCTATATGTGTTGTCTCCTGCTATTAGAATGTGAGCTCCTTGAGAAGAGGGATTCTCGTTCTTCTGCTTGCATGCCGAGGGCTTAGCACAGTACTTTGCATACAGTAAATGCTTAATAAATGCCTCCTAATTTATGCAATCCTTTATTCATTCATAATATTATGCAATGTACTGTGTACTCTAGGGCTGCTGGAATACTGAGAGAAAAATGAAATATTCTTAGGGCAGAGATACAGAGCAAGTGATTTCTAAGCAAGGAGGGTAGGATAAAGGGGAAGACTGATGGAAGGTTGGGAAAGGAGAAGGAAGGAGGGAATAAGCATTTTTATACACCTACCATGTGTCAGGTGCTGTGCTAAGCACTTTTACAAATATTATCTCACTTGAGATAGGCTGGAGTCAAATTGCAGGCAACTTTAAAACGAGACAAAGGCATGTGTATTTTATTTTATAGACAATAGGGAGCCATGAAAGGTTTTGGGCGAAGGGTGCCCATTAGGAAGACAATGTTGGCTGGTTAACCTAGAGAATGAGGTGACCTTTTGGAAGTTATTATAATTATTGACCTACAGGGATGATGATGTAGTAGCAGTGTGAATGTTGATAGGGGAACCGATATAAGGAATACTGTGGAGGCATAATCAACAGGAATTGGTAACTGGTTGAATGGGGGGTGGGGAACAGAGGAAAAGCAAAAGATGACTTCAACTTGCTATTTAGCTAATAAATGTTAGAAGTGGAATTTGAACTCAAGGGCAGCATTCTTTCCACTACACCAATGACTGATTTAAACAAGCTTAAGCAATGGCAGATATTTAAATTAGATATAGGGGAACATTTTTTTTCAGCATAAGAAGGATATAAAACACTGTGCAGGGTTTCCAAAAAACGAAACCTTTTTCTCCCTCAGGAGGTGAAGATAGGGTAGATACCAATCTGCCTAGAATAGTTAAATGCCCTGGAGGCAGCAAGGTAGACTGACCTTCTGGAGGTACCTTTTAGTCCCATGGATTTAGGATTATTTTCTTATCGAAGAAAAATGAAAAGAACATGTATTTGTATAGTCTCTTTGATACTTGATATTTGCATAACTAAAAATGGTATAGCATATAGAAAAGGAAAGAAAGGACCTGAGGCTAGAGAAATGGTAGAAACAATGAAATAAATACATTTTTAAAAAAAGCTTTAATTTTGTAAAACGTTACCATAAAAAAATTGTGAATTTGATTGCAAAAGCTGTATTTGTATCTGGAACTCCCTCTGGTAAACTATAGGAGAACAGCTAATCTTTTAGAAGGATAACAGATATAGGCCAGACAAAGGATTCAGTTTTGAAGACTTATGTTCTTACATATGTATATATTTTAAAGACATAACATATCTCCAAAGTAAGAACACACACACACACACACACACACACACACACACACACACACATTTTATGGCTACATTTTGGTCCCTTTTAAAGAATCCTTCCTTATTGATTCAAATTTATAAGGCTAAGATATATTACTCAATTGATAAATGTCAGAGATATGAATAGGAAGTTTTCAAAGGAAGAAAATTAATACTCCAAATCAGTAATAATTAGAAAAATGCAAATTAAAGCAACCATGAGGGTTCTGGCTCATATCCATCTGATTGGCAAAGATAACAAAAGAAGAAAGTGACAAATGCTGGAGAGAATGCAGGAAAAGAAATATGCTAGAATAGTGCAAAGTTGATGGGAGTTCTGAATTGGTCTAGCCATTCTGGAAAGTGAATCTTGCCCCAAAAGCTACTGAACTGTCCACACCCTCTGACCCATCCATGCCACTACTAGGCTTATACCCTAAAAAGATCAAATAAAGAGGAAAAGGACTCATATGAGCAAGACTATTTATAATAAGGCTTTTTGTAGTAGCCCAAAACTAAAGAGGCATCTACCTATTGGAGAATGGCTGAATAAATTATAATATCTGAATTTAATGAAACATTATTAAGCCACAAGAAATAACAAAATGGGAAGTTTCGGAGGATGCTGGAAAGACCTCTGTGAACTAATGCAGACTGAAGTAAGCAGTACTAGAACAAGGTAGGAATTTGTTTTGCTGGACTATCCATGTTTATTATGAGGGGTTTCTTTTTCTTTTTTGTTGTTCAATGGAGGGGGAGTGATAGGGAATAAAAATAAATACTTGTAAAAATAAATTTTACAAGTTTAAAAAGAACCTTTATTTAATGGTAAAAAAAAAAAAAATTTCTTAATGATAAAGACCATTAAAGGGACCTAAATGACAATGCATGAATAATTTGTTTAAAGAACAAATACTACTTCCTTAGAGAACTGAGGACCTGTAGGGAAACATTTCTCTATGTTCCAGTTTAAGTTCTATTCAAAGTATGCAAGTCATGGAATGGTAAATTAATTTTGAATTCACTCAGAAATAATTCTACAGGGGGGAAATTAACCTAAAATAAAAAGAAACCTGTACTTGAGTTTGCTTAATCTTCCTAGTACTAAGGAGGAACTGAGAAAAAAAATGGAGTAATCGCCTCTTGCTTCAAGTTGAACAAAGAAATATTTTTAGCAAATTTATCTCAGAATATACCAATTTAAAAATTGGATTTTCTTTTCTTTTTT
>CM053622.1:220382588-220414649 GCA_028646595.1 Phalanger gymnotis | reverse complement strand
TCATGGCTTTCAGGTAGTCCAATAATTTTTAAATGATCTCCCTTGGATCTATTTTCCAGGTCAGTGGTTTTTCCAATAAGATATTTCACATTGTCTTCCATTTTTTCATTCCTTTGGTTCTGTTTGATAATATCTTGATTTCTCATCAAGTCACTAGCTTACACTTGCTCCAATCTAATTTTTAAGCTAGTATTTTCTTGAGTGGTCTTTTGGACCTCCTTTTCCATTTGGCTAATGCTGCCTTTCAAGGCATTCTTCTCCTCATTGGCTTTTTAGAGCTGAGTTAGTCTATTTGCAATTTGAGTTAGTCTGTTTTTTAAGGTGATGTTTTCTTCAGTATATTTTTCAGTATTTTTTTGGATCTCCTTTAGCAAGTCATTGACTTGTTTTTCATGGTTTTCTCACATCCTTCTCATTTATTTCTCTTCCCAATTTTTCCTCCACTTCTCCTACTTTCTTTTCCAAATCCTTTTTGAGCTCTTCCATGGCCTGAGACCAGTTCATGTTTTTCTTGGAGGCTTTTGATGTAGGCTCTTTGACTTTGTTGACTTCTTCTGGCTGTATGTTTTGGTCTCCTTTGTCACCAAAGAAGGATTCCAAAGTGTGAGACTGAATCTGGGTGCATTTTCGCTGGCTGGCCATGTTCCCAGACAACTTACTTGACCCCTGAGTTTTTCAGCAGGGTATGACTGCTTGCAGACTAAAGAGTTTTATGTTCCAAGCCTGGGGGGATGCGCCAGCTCTGCCACACCAGCACTCCTCCTTCCCCAAGAACCCCCAACCCTGGACTGGACATAGATCTTCAGCAGCTCTTCACTCCTGCTCTGATCCTCCACTTAATTCCTCCCACCAGGTGAGCCTGGGGCCAGAAGCAACTGCAGCTGTAGTTCTGTAGCTGCCCCACCTCTGCTGCCCCCTCGGGCTGTGGCAAACTCTCTCCCAGTCCCTAGCAGCTTTTCCCACTAACCTACTCTGTTGTTTTTGGTGTTTGTGGGTTGAGAAGTCTGGTAACTGCTGTAGCTCACTGATTCAGGGCACTAGGGCACGCTCCTCATGGCTCCTGATCTTGTTGGTCCACACCGCCCACGCTGGGCTCTGCTCCCACCTCTGTGTGGGTTAGACCTTACCCAGAGACTATCCAGGCTGTCCTGGGCTAGAGCCCTGTTTCCCTCTGCTACCCTGTGGGTTCTGCAGTTCTAGAACTGGTTCAAAGCCATTTTTCATAGGTTTTTGGAGGGACTTGGTGGGGAGCTCACTCTAGTCCCTGCTTTCCAGCTGCCATCTTGGCTCCGCCCCCCGGATTTTTATTTTCTTGAAAATATCCTTTTCTGCAAAAAGTTATTATTTTCCAAGAATATGTTTAAAGAATACATGCACTCTAAATCCTGAAAACATCTATTTAAAATATTTTTAAAACAATAGATTTAAGAGGATTTTCAAGATGGAAACACAAAATATGAAAAACTGGCAAGTATCACAGACTTCACTACTAAGCAACTACTTCCTCTCAGAGAGAACAAGAGAATAATCAAGAGAATAAAAGAGTAATCAATCATCACACTAAACAGGCTTCCACTTTTTTAACCTCTGAGATAGAGTGGCCATTTAAAATAAGAGTGCTAACCACACTAAGATTCTGTGTCTTCAAATACGATAAAAAACAATTTACAAAGCTTAAAGAAACAATGAGATGACTTTTAATTTGGGAAGGATAGATAGTTGGGACACTGAAAGGTTTCAGAGGGAGGGAGGGAGGGTAGAAAATGAAAGATTGGTTGTCATTATTGGTTGCCTGCCCTTCATATCCCAATTTGTTGTCAAATATTGTGAATTCTAAATCCATCCCCTTCTCTACACTCATGTAAACGAATGTATGACTGAATGTAAAAAAAAAAAAATATTAGCACTGGCCCTGAAGTCAGGAGGACCTGAGTTCAAAACCAGACTCAGACACTTGACACACTAGCCGTGTGACTTAGGGCAAGTCACTTAATCCCAATTGCCCTGTCTTCCCCCCTCCAAAAAAATATTAAGTGCTTATAATGTGCCCCTTTTTAGTTAACAGTGTTGCCAATGCAGAAGACAAAGATGGTTTCTTTATCCTTATGAATAAAAAAAGGTAGATGACACAAGAGGTTTAAAGTACAAGCCAATCAATGACTTAAGCCTTTTGTAGAAAGTTAAAATGAGAATTCCAAATGTATACTTTGGGACACTCTCTAACATAAGTGAGGTCCCCACAATATCTACTCCTGTTTCTTTTTTTTTGCTCTTTTATTTTTTTCCAACTATTATTTTCCCATTCCAAATTACATTCCAATTTTCCAATCCATATTTTTTCCAAGTGTAAAAGCAATTTTTAACATTTTTTTTTAAATGTTTGAGTTCCAAATTCTCTCCCACCTTCGCTCCTCATTGAAAAGGCAAATAATTTGATACAGGTTTTAGATGTGCAGTCATGTAGAACCTGTTTCCATATTAGTCATGTTATGAAAGAAAACACAGACCCCTCCCCTAACCCCCCATAAAAACAAGGAAAATAAAGTTAAAAAAAATTATGATTCAATCTGCACTCAAACTCCACCAGTTCTTTCTTTGGAGGTGGATAGCATTTTTTCATCATAAGTCCTTTAGAATTGTCTTAGATAATTTCTATCCAGTTTCAAAGTGTGTAGTGGGACTGCATGCACTCTAAACCACAGCTCATGTTGTTCGGTCATTTTAGTTGTGTCCAACTCTTTGTGAGCTCATTTGGGGTTTTCTGGGAAAAGATGTTGGAGTGGTTTGCCCTTTCCTACTCCAGCTCCTCATTTTACATATGAGGAAACTGAGGCAAACAGGGTTAAGTGACTTGCTCAGGGTCACACGGCTAGTGTCTGGGGCTGGATTTGAACTCAGGTTTTCTTGCCTCCAGGTTTGGCATTCTATCCACTGCGTCACCTAGCTTGCCCTTCATAGCTCATGAGCTCCCACTAAGTTGTTCACTTTTTCTCTGGTTAGCCAAAGGACACAATTATTCATTAGTTCAAACTGAAGGTATTTAATGAAATAATGTAGTTTTAAAAAAAATCACAAGAGGCTCTTCTCCCCATAAACCCAGGGGAGAACACTCTCCTAAAAATACACTTACCATCAGAGGGAAGAATGGGCATTCATAGGGATCACAGGTAAGTGGAATATGTGAGCAGCCCGACATATATGCAGTGGAGCTACTCAAAAGTCTCTGACGATGTTATTGTGCTTCTCCCTCTCCCTCTTCCTCTCCTTCTCTGCTCCCCCACTACCCCCTGTTCTTTTCCTCTTGAGACTAAGTATCCTTATCTCACACAGGTTATGAATGCAGTGGCCTCTCATGGGTTCAATCACACTACTGATCGGCATGGGAATTTTGACCTGCTCCATTTTTGACCCTGGCCTAGTTCACTCTTCCTTTGGCAGCCTGATGGACTCCTGCTCCTGAAGGCTCACCATACTGGGGCCAAACTTAGCACAGATACCTCACTGGCTTAGCCTATTGCAGCTTATATCTCCTGAGCTGGAGAGATCTGCCAGCACCAGTCTCTCCAAAAGCAGGGATCACAAGTGTGTGCCTCCATACCCAATCATGGCACTACTCTCACTGGCCTGCTCCCTGCTGTAGGGTATGGCATTCCTCTGGACACAACATTCTACTAGTCCCTATTGGTCGCACGGCGGCTTTTGGTCAGTTGGTTTCTAGGTATGTTTTGGTGGCTATGTATGGAAGTTGCCTCTGAAGATTTATTGGATGTTCTTATAGTTTCTGAGCCTATACTCTTGGCTAGGTATTCCTCCCTATTCCCAGCCACCAAATTGTGGGCTTTGTCTCTTTAGGATCCATCTCAGTTCAGTGTGCCCGGGTAAAACACCTACAATTTCTTACTGATAAGGGGACACTGATGGCTTACCACATCTAACTAATAAATGTCAGGTAGAATACTCTAGGCTAGGATTAAAGTCTTTTTTTTTTTTTCCACCCCCATCTCTAGAGAGAGATCACAGCTCTGTTTCAGACTTCCCTGACAGAAAGTTAGACAGTCTTAACTCACACAAACGACCATGTCGGAAAGTACATGCCTCACTCTCTCTATCTCCAGTCCATCATCTTTCTGCTAATAGAGGGCAGATACCAATATCATCAATCAAGCACCAAACACTTATCAAATGCTTATTACATATCAAGCACTTTATTAAGCACTGGGAATACAAAGAAAAAAAGCAAAAACAGTCCTTGACTTCAAGGACTCACATTCTAATTGAGGAAATATGTACACATGTAAATATGAGATATACACAAAGTATACACAAATTAACTTTAGTGAGGAGGGCATTAGCAACTGGGTAGAATGGGAAAGACATTGTCAAGATTAAAGTTTGATGGACAAAGAAGGAAGTCTTAAAGGAAACCAGTTTTTCTCAGGTGGGGGGGGGGAGCACTGGTTATGAGGGACAGCTAGTGTAAAAAAGCATAGAGACATGAGACTATCGTGTGTGCAGATAGGAATAAGGTCTATACGAGACCACAGGAAAAAGATTAGAAAGATAGGAAGGGATCAGGTTGTAAAGAGTTTTAAATGCGAAATATTATCCTAGAGATAACAGGGAGTCCCTGATATTTATTAAGTGGGTGGTCACTCAAGGAAAATCACTTTATCAGCTATGTGAATGGCAGACAGGAGTGGGGACAGACTTTAAGCAGGGAGACCAATTTGGAGGAGACTGCAATAGGCAAGAAGTGATGAAGGCCTGGATTAGGATGATGGATGTGAGTGGGGACAAGGAGACCGGCAGGGGACAAGGAGACAGGCATGAAACACGTCGTGGAGATAAAAATGATGAGATCTTGCGACTGACCGGATGATTGGACAGGGGGGTGAGAGAAGGGATGAGTGAGAGAGATGACACTGAAGTTGCACACCTGCGTGACTGGAAGGTTGGTGGTTCCCTCAACAATAATAGCAAAGTTTGGAAGAAGCAAGCGTTTAGGGTTTGGGGGAAAAGAAAATGACCTGTTTCGGACAAGCTGATTTTGAAATGTCTATGAAACATCAAGTTTAAAATGTGCAATTCTAAGTTTACAATGTGGGACAAGAGCTCATGAAAGAGACTAGGACTAGATGCCATCTATCTCTGTATCTTTACCTTCAACTCTAGCTCTATCTATAAGTCAGCAAGATAGTGATATCCTCATCTATAGGAGCTGATGAGATCACCAAGTGATAGAATATAGAGAGAAAAGAGAAGAGGGCCCAGGCCTGGATCTTGGGGGCCTACTGTTAATGTTCATAAATATTTAGGAAAGGAAACAGAGAGGAAGCAATCAGATAGATAAGAGGAAGAAGGGAAGAAGGGAGAGGGAAGAGAGAGAGAATTGGGGGAAGGAGGGAGGGGAAGAGGAAAAGAGATAGAAGTATGGAAGAGGTCAATCGTATTAAATGCCATACAGAGACCAAGTATAAGCATTGAGAAAAGGTCATCATCTGTCTTCTCTAATCATGGTTAGTCACTGCCTTGATAAGAGTTCTTAAATTTTTCATAGTTGTTTCATTTACATTGTTGTATTCACTATATAAATGTCCTTGTAATTCTTTTTGTTTCACTCTACATGAGTTCATGACTTTACATGAGTCCAGGTTTTTCTGATTCTGCACCTTTTTACCATTTCTTATTTTTCTCAAGATAACTTTTTTATATTTTTAGTTCTTATTGCCACTCATGATCCAACCCTAATCCTTTAGACATAAATAATTGCCTATCAAAATCATACACGTCATTCAAGACTCAGCTCAAATACCATTTCCTCCATAAGTCTTTCCTGAGTCCCCAAATTGAAGGATATTTCTCCTTTATTTCATTTCATAGAATCTTGTTTACTATGCATTTGCCATATTCTCATTTTTATATTTGTGTTTTGCCTTCTCTCTCCTACTCATTCTAATTTCCTCTAACATAAAAATGCTTGTCTCAAGTAAATGCTATATTTTCTAGCCTATGCAAAAAAAAATTCTTCCAAGAGAAATAATTATGCATTTTATAGTAACTAACTAATCATATACAGGCAAGGGGAAGTTTTTGACTTGACATATTGGAGAATACGATATGCATCTTTGGTTAAAAAAATGGCACACTTGAAAACATGTCAGATAATTAAACAACATATTTCCTTTAGTAGTGACTGAAATGTGAATGTTCTAAAATGGTTTTTCTATAACTTACGATAAATGCTTCCACCATTCATACAAATGAATATCTTGACGTCTTTATGCCACTTAGATGTTTTTATTTTCCTTATGGTTTTTTATGGTTAATTGTTTAATGGAAGACTGTATAATGAACCACTGACAAACTGGTGAAATAAACAAGAACAGAAATCCCTCAAAGTCTATAACAAACCACGTCACTAGAAACCACAAAGGATATTAAAATCAACAGATAAAGGTCAGATACAGCATAAGATATGACAATACACACATGGGGATCTCACAGTTCTCTTGCAAGGTTAATTTGTAATTCTATCCCTGCCTAATGTTTAATAAATACCCGTACTCATTATTTATCATCTCCTAGTAAGAGAACTAAGATTTTTGAAATAATAATTAGCTATACCATCGCTCACAAAATCTGCTAATCATGCTAATTTCTGCATTACCTATTGGGAACACACTTGTCCTTAGAAGGAAATAATTTGTAAACCACCGGGATCTATTTAAAGTTCAATAAATAGCATGCTTCATTATTTTTGGACCAGACCCCTGGATTTTATCCCAGTAGGAAACTCCTAGTGAGGAACTTCCTCTACCAATGAAAATCAGCACCTTGCCCTCAATTTATAGTCTTAGAGAATTGTCTAGGGGTACTGTGAAGGTTAGTGACTTGTCCAGGGTTACATAGCCACGGTATGTCAGAGGCCATCTCTTTATCCACTAAAAGATGTTGCCTTTCAATGCTACATTTATGGAAGAGAATTTTTTTACAAAGATTTTTCAGGGGAAAGGATATTGGTTATTTTTTAAAAATAAGAACTTCTTCAATCTCTTTTGCTTCCAGTCTCCCCAAATCAAATGAACATGCTTCCACTCACTGGCCTGACCACTCTATCTCAGTCTCCTTTCCTATCTCATTATCCATATCATGCTTCCTCACTGTAAGAGTTCTCCAAGGCTCTGTCTTGTGGTCTCTTCTCTTGGTGACTTCATCAGCTCCTATAAGTTAATTATCATTTTTATACATCTAGATAGATAGATCCATAGATCTGTCTGTAGCCTCTCTCTCTTGAGAGACTTGCATCAACAATCAACTAATGGATATATCAAACCCGATGCAAGAAAGATGAGAAGGCATTCAGCACAGGGGCATTTTAGAGAAAGTCCAGAAGAGTCAGGATTGCAGCCTTCAAGGAATGCAGAGATGGATAGTCTGTGCCCCTTCCTTAAAATGGAGGTTCTGAGAGGAATTAGACAAATCACAAGGAGAGACCACCACAAGGAGAAGGGTACTTCAAGTGTATGTAGTCTGGAAGTTAAGTGACCCTTCAAGATAAAGTGGTTTCTAGGATGTTCAAGAGAAAGTCTGGGAGTTTCAGGAGTACAGCTTGGAAAGGAAGGGGCAATAACATCCTTCTAGTTCAGGGCTTCTTAACCTAAGATCTATGGATCCCAAAAGTGGCCAAGGATAAATTTCAGGGATCCTTGAGTAGATAGGGGAAAATAAATACACTTTGCTTCAACATAACTACTTTCCTGTGTGATCCTATTTATCTTACTTTATACATTTAAATATATTATTTGGCAAAACTTTTCACCAGACTGCCAAAAGGATCCATTACACACACAAAAATTAATAAATTCTATTTACAGATGTTTACAACCTCACCGTTGGTTATCTACTTTCCATATCAAATTAGTTGTCAAATCTTGCTGATTATACCCCCACGGCATCCATTGCATCTGTTCCCTTCTCTCTATTTAGGTGAATGAATGAATGAATGAACGAATGAAAAATGTCCATATTACTACTTATTAAATAAAAGCTTACCATGCACCTAGCACTGGACCAAGCCATGGGGACGCAAATACAAAACTGCAAACAGTTCTCAACATCAAGGATATTACATTTTTTTAATAGAGGGAAACGAGCACATACAGAGGAGCAGTGGCCAGGCAAGGGTATTTTGGCTTAAAAGTTATAGGGATGGTGAGTGAAAGCTAATGAGGAAAAGATGGAAACACAAGTGGCCACCATTTTAATTCCGGACTTCATAACCTTTTGCCTGGACTATTTTAATCACCTTCTAATTGGTCTTCTTGTCTCTGGTGTCTTCCTTCTGAAATTATTCCTTCACACAGATACCTATGCATATATCCAATTACACCTTTCCCCTTCTCAATAAACAGCTGAGGTTGTTTAGCTGTTAGTTCCAGGATCAAATACAAATTCCCCTCTTTGGCACTCATATTCCTTCACAACCTTGCTGCAACCTATCTTTCCAGGCTTATTATACATTATTCCCCCTTTATTCAGTCTATAGTCTCATCAAACTGGACTTCTTGTCACTCTTAACATGCAACAATACGTCTCTAAACTCTGTGACTTTGCGCACTGTCCCCATCATGCCTAGAACACACTCTCTCTTCATTTCCACTTCCTAAAATCTGTAGTTTTCTTCAAAGGCAACCTCCTACATGATGTCTTTCTTGATTTCCCCCCAATGGTAAGGACCTCCTCTCAAAAATTACCAAGAATTTATTTTACACCTAATTCTATGTGGGTTTGAAAGACAGCATGGAGTAGCGGACAAAGATTTAGCCTTGAAGCCAAGACACTTTGAGTGAGTCACAACTTCTGTGTGTACTCTAGGCAACTGTTTGAGAAGGTGCTGACCTACATTGGTAGAGGGAATTTCTTCACCTGGGATTTCCCTAAACCACAGAAATCACAGGCCCAGTCCCTCTCTTTACGTGTCTGTATGTTTCCTATGTTGGACCTTTCTAAATAATGCAAGCTTCTTGAGGGGAGGGACTGTTTCATTTTTGTGTATCTCTAGCCTACATAAATAGCGATAAATGGTTGCCAATAAACTCATTCACAAATTGTCAATCACTGATACTCATGGCACTGCACAAAACACCTCCAGTGTGTTACACTGATCTCATGTAGCAGATTTACACAAGAACGTGGACAGCAGTTGTCTAGCGTGGGCTTGCACTCTGTACTATTGGTGAGAACATCTACATTAATGAAGTCATCCATCAAAGTCATCATAACATTCTAAAGTTTACAGAGTACTTTACATTATGTCTGTCAGTTGGTAATATATGTAAAGTAAAAAAGAGCATGCATTATCATCCCCTTTTTATAGATCAGATAGAAGAGGTCCAGAAAAGTTAAACTTGCCCAAAGCCACATGGCTACTACTAACAAGTAGTAGGGCCAAGATCTCAATTCAGGCTTTCCAGTAATTCCGTTGTTCTTTCCACTACACTGATTTTCAAGTAAATGGGAAATGGTCATCACTAGAATCATATCTCCATGGGGCGACTGTTCTTTCTCAAATTCAGAACTCCTATGGAGAAATTTACTTTATGATTTACGTATTTTATGCAGCAGTAGGCAGGTTACCTTCACTTATGTAGATTTTAGAGGAGGAAGCTGGTTAAGTTACTGATGTCCATTGGTATCCACTGTACTCTCTTCTGTCAGAATCCTTATCTTGCTGACTTAGGAGCTCCCTAGGTCTAGGGGAGCTGCCACTCTATCTCATTGCTCCCTCAATCCCAACACTGTTTGGGGAGCTTTGTCTTCACTGTCTTCGAAGGGGAAGATATTTTCCTGGGGTCTGAACACAGAACTACTTATATACAGTTTCCCAAAGAAACCATGTCACAGCAAAAATGCTGATTACATAAAGATGAGAATACTAAAAGTATACTGCAGAAAAAGAGAGGCTCTGGAGGTGGAAAGCATCAACTATCATTCACAAAAAGAAAAGAAAATGAAAAAAACTGACCATGTCTTAACAGAGGAAATGACTGTTTACTAATAGGACAAGAATTTACAAATCAGCTGAGCTCAGTCAAACCAAAGACCAATTTAAATCAAAGGTAAGAAAAAAACCAAATTCTAATTAAGGATAATGACAGGAAGATGGCATTCCATGTAATTTTGACAGCTCCAATCTGGCATATTTGAACAAACTAATAACACTGAAAAATGAGAAAGGGAGAGAAGTTAACCACAGTGATGATGGTTAAACCTCTCTGAAATGGTAAAAATCAAAGGAAATTTCACTACAATGAGGGGATCAAAAAAGTCTAGAAACTGTGTGAGTCAGCAATCTCCATGCTACATGAAGAAACATGGTGCTAAAGGCTAATATTTTCAATATAAGCATATTTCCAAAATGTTATGGTACAGAATGGTGGCAGATTATGGAGGATATTATCTCGCAAAAGACTAAAAAACCAGTGGAAGGAAAAACAAACCTGTAGAAAGTTTAGTTTAGTTTAGCAAGATCCAACTAAGCCAGATCATCCCAAGAGCATTTATAAATGAACCCAAAAGATAGACAACAAATGGAACTGATTTGATGCATTTCCATAATAAGATATTGTTATCCTGAATGACAGTGGAACCATCACCTCAGAACCCATGCTTCTAAGTGAGGAAGCAGAAGACCAGTAAGTTGGGAAAAGCAGTTGGACTTGACGAAATGCACACAGAGGAAATCAGTACCAGATGAAAAAGAATTTTATAATGCACCCCGGGATTTAAGATTTCAGAGTGGACGTGATACCAAAAGAATGGAGAGGAAATGGTAGTAATGATAAAATTACCCTCCAAAAGGTGCCTAAGGAAATATCACCATCCAGTGACTTATATGCCTACTTTTTTATCCATATAAAGATTTATAAGAAGGATATATGCAAGTATCAAGGGTATGCTTGATGAAAACTTTGATAAAAATCTTGCTCCATCTCTGGCTGACCATGTAATTTTTCTGCTTTCAAGTACATGCCATCATTCCTACCTCGACTCTAGCTCTGCAAATAGTAAATCCAATCAATGCTACTATTCCTGAAAAGGATGCATCAATCAGTTACCTTATGGTTGCAGTCACTATTCTTTCTGACTTCCCTATTCAAAATACTCCTCTCTTGGGCTGTTAACACCATATATGTGTTGCCTTCCCCTATTAAAATGTAAGTTTCTTTAAGAATTTTTATCACTGGACTACTTTACTTGCTTATATTTATATACCTAGAACTCAGTACTTGGCTACATCACTTAATAATATGCTTTCATTCATTCATTCATAAAATCCTCTGTTTGGCATTTAAAATCTTTTGCAATTCGGCCCTTTGCTTTATTTCTAGTTTTCTTACATTTTACTCCCCTTCACATACTCTATGATATTTTATTTGCTTATTTTGCTTATTTGCCATTCTTCGTACGTGACACTCTATCTCTGTGGTAGCAATTTAAATTTGAAGATCTTTCCCACCCATCAATAGGACATGTGACCTGCTTACATCACAGAAAGTCTAAATTACACGTGTGGGAGGAGCTTCCTGACAGGAAAAGGAAGTTATGTCACAGGAAATGCTGAGAGAGAGAGAGAGGGCGTGCGCGAGCAGCTATGGCTGCTAATGGCCGCCTTCGTGATAATTAGAACTGAACAGGTTGTGACTTAACTTCACTGTGAGTTTGTTTTTGGGAAGACCCCAGCAGGGAGTCAGAGAGGTTTTGGGATGGAGAGGCTCCATGTTGTGATATTATGCACGGAATGTTTTACTGCTCTTATAGATAAGATAAATGGCTTGTGGGATAAGGCTCTCTGGTGTCTGAATAAATGGTTTACTTCTTCCACCTTCTCTGTGGAGAGTCTCGTATGCTTTGCGATACAGAACCATATAGGCATTTTGACAGTTATCATCTACATTGTCATTATTGCCTGACTGATATGATCTCCCAGTTCCATGCCTTTACTCTGGCCATTGTTTCACATGCCTGGAATGCTCGCTCTCCTTAGCTCTGACTCCAACTTTCTTTGGTTTCCTTCAATATTCATTTGTAGAAGGCTTTTCCCAGTCGCTAACCACCCTCATCCACCACTGTGAATGCTTTCCAAGGTTACCCTGCACACTCTGTCTATATCTTCTCTCTATATTGTTATTTGTATGTTGACTCGCTCATTAGAATGCGGACCCTTGAGGACAGGAACCATGCTTTTTCCTTTCTTTGTATCTCTAGTGCTTGGATGGTACCTGGCCTATAGTAAGTAACAATAATATTAATAGTGACATTAACTAACACTTATATAGTGCATGCTATGTGCTAGGTACTATGATAAACGCTTTACAATCATTATCACATTTGATCCTCACGACAACCCTGTTGTTCTCCTCTCTTTACAGATAAGAAAACTGAGGCAAAGAGGGGTTTTTGTGATTTGCCCACTGTCATGCAGCTAGTAAATGTCTGAAGCTGATTGGAACTCAAGTCTTCATGACTCCAGGTCCAGCACTCTAGCCACCCCACCAGCTAGCTGTCCAATTACACTTAATCGATGAACACTTAATAAATGCTTGTTGCCTGACATTCCCAGGAATGCCAGTAGGACCATCAGCATCCTAAAATAATTAAAGCTACAGGTAACACAAAGGTCAATGAAGAAGTGCACAGTGGACACAAATAGGCTGCAAAATATTCTGCTATTGATTGTCCTTAAAACTTCAAATACAGGGTGCCCCAAAAGTCTTAGTGCATTTTTAAGCTTTTACAGTTTAACTAAGACTTTTGGGCATCCTGTATAAAGTTTAACTAATAATACATGGGGGCATCCTGTACAAAAGTGGTGCTGGGCCTGGAGTCAGGAAGACATGAGTTCAAATCTGATCTCAGATACTTACAAGCTGTGTAGCCCTGAGCAAGTCACTTAACCCTGTTTTCCTCAGTTTCCTCATCTGTAAAATGAGGAGCTAGAGAAGGAAATGACAAACCACTCTAGTATCTTTTCCAAGAAAACCCCAAAATGGGGTCACACAGAGTCGCATACAACTGAAAACGACTAAACAAAAAGAAGTCTATATGTTAAGTTTTACCTTATAGCACAGAATGCTGAAAATAGACATGTGAGTTTCAGGTGAGACCACAGAGCTCTCTTTCACCCCTGGGATAATATATGATATTCCAGGAATGTTGATGTAACATACCTCTGTTCCAGGAAAAAAAAAAGTAGGAGTTGCTCAGATTGTAGTAGCACAATCTCTTCTCCAATGACTAATTAACTTATAGGCTGACACTTGTGGTTGTCAGGCATTCTTTCCCTCCCAGATAAGAAAAACAAAACACACTCTACACCTGGTAGAGTGAAGCCAGTAAGCTGATGGGGTGAGGAGAGCTACCTGGGGTGTAAATAATGCAGCCTAGAAATCAGTAAGTGACACTAGCCTCTTCAGACCTGACTCATGAAAATGCCAAACTTTTGAGGCCACTACATCCTGAAAGCAGGACAAACTGAAGGCCTCCCCAAGGTCACTGTGTGTGCACTACACATTTTAGTATGGAAGAAAGAGAGGAGAATAAAGCTATAACTGACGACTTACTGCTTGTGAGGTACCTAGATGTTTTCTTAAAAGTTCCTTTTTGTCCTAGTCCCTTTCCATCTTTGACAGAGAATCAGAATCCAATTCTTGGTGGACATGTATTAAGTCATGTGAGTGGTACAGTAGGGCTCATTCCATACTTCTTGAGGAGTATGACATCTGTGTGAAGACGTGCAAGAAGCCACCAAAGTACATGTTCTATGTCTGGGATGAAATTGCTTTGATTAGTGACTAAGCGCAGGCTTGCTTAGGCCACTAGTCTGGATGGCCATAGACCAAACACCAACCTTCACGTCCTATCCACCCAGGCCATCTTGGCATCTATTTTACGGATGCAGATCAAAAGAAATATCTAGGAGAAACGGGATCCAATGTACCTGACACTTTAGGTGTACAACACTCTTTAAGAATGTGTATACCATACTATGCTATACCATACATGTGTATACCATGTATGCTATACCATACACATCCTTAAGGTCTCAGCATCAAAGCATTGCGTATGTACAATTTCCTCTTGAGATGGAAACAAGCCACAGATTGTAAGGGATACTTGCCTTCTCCACATCTATCAGTACTCTCCTACTTTGATTACAATTCATCTTAACCAAAGTACAGTTTAGACAGGAAAGAGCTCAGGTTTTATCTAACCACAGAAGTTAGCAGTAATGAATAATTAGCCACTATTTCTCATCAGGAGATGAGCAGTCTTGCTTAGAAATCTGCATTATATTCCCATCATGAAAACCACTGGAACATATACCTGCAGCCAGAAACAACACTCCTATGCCCCTTCTGTAAATTATGCCCAATATCTCCACTCTTGTAAGCTCCTTGAGAGCAGAGACATTGTCTTATACTTATTTACTTTTATACCCCTACAACACCTAGTATAATACTTGGCACAGAATAGTCACTTAGTAAATACTCATTGAGCTGAATCCCAGGGCTCTACCTCTTTGAGAAATATCTTATTCCTGAGAGTAAATTCTTATCCCTATGTGGGATAACACATAGAGAGCAGAGAAATAATATAGCTGGCTACAATTCTCTTGTGCAGTTTTATGTACACTTACTTTTTTTCCCCTCAAGACACCTCACAGAGAAGATACCCCATTTACTTCCAATGGACACTCAAATGCTAATTCAGAAAACCACACCAATAAAAGAACTGCTCAAAATGCAGAGTGGGGGAAATGCGAGAAGGCCACAGAGAGAGAGAAGGAGAGGCTATAATCAAAGGAAGGATAATGGTTTGCAATTGGTATCATCAAGTCTCCGCAGATTTTTCCTCTTTGCTCCTGTTTTCTTCCCATTGCTTTGTTGGCCTAACAGAAGGATTTTTTTGGCATAATTACCCTGTTTCCAATCTCTGGCAAAAGAAGCACATATTGATTCTGCATCATCCATCAATCAACAAATATTTGTTAAGCATCTACTATGTGCCAGGAACTACATTCTATTCAAATACTACATTTTTGAGTCAAGGTTCTTGTTTGACATCCATCGGGGTAACAGTGACCAAACAGAAGCAGAAATCTTGTTTGTGTATTGTGTGGGAGGGAAAATGTTCCCTAACTATCTTCCTAACATAAGAATAATAAACCTTACAAAAACTGTGTGTAAGAGGTCTTTCTTTTAGGTTTTGTCTCTTTCTGGTTTGCTGCTTAAACAGGGCATGCTGCTGCCTGTGGTTCAACTCCAGACACTCTCATGAAGGCTGAGATAGAGAAGGGTGTTCTAGCCAGTGAGATAGGTGACAGTGGCTCACAAGTGACAAAGAGAGGAACATGAATATTGTAAAGGTCCTGCACGCTCCTGAAACAAGGCTGACTGTGCTCTCTCCTACATGGGCATCATAGGTTGTTGCTCTAATGGAACTATGACAAAATGAGTAACTCAAATTAAGGGCAGCTCAGGTGAAAACAGCTTCTAATACCTACTGTGCATGA
The DNA here is from genome assembly GCA_028646595.1 of Phalanger gymnotis. Lineage (NCBI taxonomy): Eukaryota > Metazoa > Chordata > Mammalia > Diprotodontia > Phalangeridae > Phalanger > Phalanger gymnotis. The sequence goes on along the minus strand of CM053622.1, from coordinate 220,399,075 downwards.
TTCATCAACATGCGTGTCATTTATGAGGACTAGGAAGAATGTGTTGTCCTTTATAGTGTTTTTTAATAGCCTTTATCTTACAGAATTTTCTATGCCTATTTATCCTATATATGGATTGTTTTTCCACAGTTGTCTGCATATTTTCTCTCTCCCCTCTCACCCCCATTAGATTGTGAGGTCCTTGAGGGCAGGTGACCCGGCGATCGTTTCAGTCTTTCAGGGGTTCCTGGTGCCCAGCACCCTTCTGTACACACCCCCCAACAAAGCCTTTCTTTGTATCCCTTGAGCTTAGCACAGTGCCTGGCATATACTAGGTACTTAATATATCTTTAATGATTAATCGACTACCCCATCTAAAATTTGACATTCAAAAGATGTCAGTTCAAAAATCGAGTCTGAGGACAGAAAGATAAACTTGCCTGCTTTGGTTTTCTTGTTGTTGTTGTTGGTTTGAGACTATAAAAAAAGCTTTTGATATAAAAATCCTATTTATACCAGTTATGCAAATCAGCCCAAACCCACAGGGCTTGGACCAAAACAAAATCATTCAAGAACAATAATCATCCTATGGAGAAAATGAAAATTTTAGCAAAAATGAAAACTATCAGGAAAGCACAGATGCCATATGGCTTTAAGCAACTGATGGTTGCTGTACCCTGACTATTTCTACGACACTGGTAAGTGTGAAATAGGTGATGAGTGGAAAGTTTTGTGGACCAGTACAATTTTTGTCTAGATGAAAATATATGAACTTCAAGCTTGAATTATACAATGGATTCACATGACTCATATACTTCCCTTCTCCCTTAGCAATCATAATATGCATAGTAAGCAAAACCATGTCCTAATGATAAAGGATTCCTAGGAAAAGATTTTGTAGATAGTCTAGACCTCTATTTGCTCCACAAAATTGCAAGATGAACGCTGATTACATTTTTTTTTAAAAAAAAAAAGATCCCATCCAAAAATCAAAATCAATTGTGCTGTCTGATAAAGAGCAAAGTAAAAAATGAACAGGATGTTGGTAACACGAAAGTAAGGCAGCAACCTAGATATTTATCTGAGAAAATACCTCGTTGCAGGTTTTGAGTTAAACTAAAAGCACGCTGATGCTGTTTTCTTTCTCTGCTCAGTTCCTACTATACCATTTCACATGGGCTATGTTATTCCATAACAGGAATTTCCATTTGAAAAAATGATTTTAATACTCTGTGAGATTCCCGGCAGTACTGTTCCATGGTAGAACACATCCTAACCAATGTTATACTTTAAAACAGGCTGAGGAAATTACCCTCTTATTTAATAGACAAAAATATTCCAAAATTGCAGCTCAAAAATTCCTCAGACAACTGCTTTGAACTAGTAGCAATTAACAGTCTTTATGAAATACAGACATGCAATTTTAAGAAGGATATAAAGAAGTTTAGTGAATTAAGTTACAGTCATGAGCTTGTATACGCTTCTATTCTGAGATAGGATAGATAACTTACTACATAGGCCAAAGTACTTGACTAAATGCAAGAACTCGGTTTAGTAAATGGGAGTAAACAAAACAGTGTGTTGGGGGTCAGGAAGCTTCAGTTATTCATTCTCTTTTTTCAAAAAGATGTCTCAAAAATATATCTCTGAAAATAGAGGAATAGCTTGTATAGAGCAAAAATATATAACAGGTTTTGAATGGAGAAGAGAGGGGGGAAATGTAAGTGTATGAGTTAAAAATGTAGAATTATTTAACCTACATATTACATTATTTGATCCAGGGCTACTGATATGTTGAGAGTTGATATTTGTATTCAGTATTTTCCAAACTTTGAGCAGGCTTTCTAAGTAAAACAACCTATGAACTTTGAACAAAGACACCTCATGTCATTTCTGATAACACTGGCTGATGTAAAGGCCAACCAAAGCCAGCAACCTTGGCTTTTGCCTTGGACTGAAGGTCTTCCTGAGAAAGATACCTAGGAAATGGTTAGAACTACATGTGCCTGGGTTAGTCAAACTGGGTCAAAACTGCTTCAAGTTTTTGTATAAATTAACTCTTCTGGAAAGGCCTCTGATCAAAGACGTACAGCTCTCCAAAATATTTCCTCCAAACCCCATCCCATCCATCTATATTAAACTCCACCTAATTATATTCACAAATGAGTTCTGCTGTCAAAAGGAAAAAAATCTGAGTTGGAACAGACTGGAAGCCTACTCTGATTTCTATCTACTCTAATATCCTGCAAGAAAAACAAAAGTCACAGATTGCCCAGTGTGAGAAAGCTGTTTCTGAAGTAGTGAGAGGCAAAGACCTTGAAGCCCCCAACAAGATGTTTCACCACTTTAAGAACACATAAAAATCTAGTGAACGGAAGGAAGAATATTTGCAAGACTGTGAACATAGGTGTTCCAGTTATATCTCTGGTTTGACAAGAGGCTAGGAGGAAGCCATCAGAACTACAAAAGAAAAAAAGGCTAATAATTCCAAATCTGCAGGCATAGCTAAGCAGAAACAACTATCATTGTTTCACACATATAATTTAATACCTTCTACAAGTTTCAAGAGGGTACAATCTTGCTGGCAAAATTAATCAAGTTTGTATAGGACTATAAAATTTTAAATGTCAAATTTGCCAAAAAACAACAAAAAATCTCTTTATGTTTTAAATTTTGATATTAAAAAAATGAGTCAAAAGGTCAAGTATATCATCTAGGGTCATGTATTGCTATGGCCCCAAAAAATCTCTATTATGTGGTGCCCATTCTTCTGGTGATGAATTTATGTGAACTAGCCTAGACTTGACTGGTCCTCAAAGGCAGACACTACAGTCTATAGACAGGTCCCATACTAAAAACCCTTTCAGATTAGTTGGACTTGCCAGTTTGCAATCTGTGATCCTTCTAAGAGATGTTGGAATAGGGCTTTAATTTTTTTTAAAAGCTCAATTAAATCATTCCCCCTAAATTCTTAGATTTCCAGAGGAAAATCATTAAGGCAAAGCCCCAAGTTCTCATTCAAATGCCATTAATATTACACATCTAGCAATTCAAAGTATCATATGACGTGGACTTTGTCAAGTCTTCCTAGAGAGGGGGTGAGAAATAAAACTGTTAGCAATCTGAAACAGACTTAGACAGATCCAAGGGATTTTAGCTCACAAGGCCCACGGTATCTGAATTTTAAAGCAATATGAGTATCTATCCAATATCCAGGGGTGTGCTGGAGCCAGCTCATACTGGCTCCTAAGAGCTGATTGTTAAATTTTCAGAGAATCTTTACCTCAGAAATAGGCAAAAGCTACAAAATCAGGGCTTGGTTTATTTTATCTTTTGATGGTCTACACTGAAGAAAGTGATGAAGAAAATGTTAATAATGCAGATTTAACCTGAAAGGGTGCACTTCTGGACAGCCAGTTGTTAAACGTTTGCTGGCACACCCCTTGGCTATATCTAAATACTTCCAATATAAACTGAGGTTCTAAAACCATCTACAGTAACTTATTCCGACATTAAACATTCTTGACACTTTGAGGATGTTAATTTGGATCTCTGGTGCTGAAGACTGTGTTTGGTTTTGTCCTTAACAGAGATACAGAACAGCTGGTAGCTATCTCTTGTAAAATGTTTCCCCATAGTTCTCCAGTAACTAATTATGTAAGGTTACTTGAACTAAGTCTCAAGGGATGGCATCTTGTAAATAGGACTGTTTGCAGATGGGGGAAACTACACACACACACACACACACACACACACACACACACACACAATCACTCATGCACTCATTCTTAATACGAACACAGCCAAATTGGGAAACATAATTATAATCAGCAATGCTAGACAGAGCATTTATATGCCAGGCCCCATACTAAGTGATGGGGATGCAAATATAAGCAGGATAATCCTATCCAACACAATCCAGTAAACATATTAAGTGCCTACTATGTGCTAGGCACAGTGCGAACCAAGGGGATACAATTAAAAAAAAAGAAGGATAGTCCTGGCCCTGAAGAAATTTACACTCTAACAGGAGAATACATCACATTAAGGAGATGATAGGATTGGGGGTGGGGGAAAGTATGCAATATGCTTCCTGGAAAAAAAAAATCTATATATATTTATAATTTTCACATTTGATGTGAATGAAACTTCAGAATTAAAGGAACCACAGTAGTAGCTCTAACCTCCTAGCTGAGCTTCAGTACCATATTTCCAGGTGCTAGAGGAATTTTTCCTTGGATTTCCTGTTATCGCACCAAATTCAACATTCCCCAAATTAACATTATTATATTTTTTCTTAAGTTGCTTTTCCCCTCTTATTTATTCCATTTTTATCAAAGGGACTATCATTTTCTCAAGTATCCAGGCTCAAAAGCTTGAAATCATCTTTGTTTTCTTCCTTCCCTTCCTCTGCCAATTAGTTTAAAAGTTATGTCCATTTTTCCTTCACAGTATCACTTGAACTTTCTCCTTTTGCTCCATTCCCAGGGTGACTACCCTCATTCATATCCCCATTACCTCATACCTAGATAAAGACAATGTATTATTATTATACTTATTAATTAGTCTTTCTTTGTTTAACCTATTAGAAGGATAAATTACATTAAGATCAAGATAAAAATATTTTAATATCCAATCAATTTGGCATATATTTGTATAGAGTCAGAAATTATTTCAATCCATAAGAGTCCCTCCCTGCTCCCCACCCCAGCTATCATAGAGACTGAGAGGAAACATAAATTATTCTTAGAAGCAAAGATTTGAAGGCTAGGAATACTGGTTCTTATTTTGAGCCCATAATGGGCTCAATGAATGTCACTAGAGAATTTTCTGTGAACATTCAGTTCCCAAGCAAATCATGATTGATGTAACATTCTAAAAGGCAGAGTATTTTATCATTATGGGATAGGGGAAGGGATAAAAAGAGTAGAGGAGTCTAAAAATTTTTCTAACTAACCCCCAAAATTTCTTTTTCTTTTCCAAATGTTGAGGCTTCTAAGTGCATTTTAAATTTCAAACATAATTATTTACAAATTTGAAAAGAAAAATAATTATCCAAACACTCAGGCACACTCTCTTTGTTCAAATCTAATCAAATTTTGCTGAAGGAACTGAGAATTGGAGTGGAAAAAATAGGTAGAATGAGAGAGATACTACATTAAAAAAAAAAAGGAAAAAGTCTTAATTTTTTAAAAGAGGAAGAGGATAGAGTTCTACAAGTTATAAAGCTTGAATTGAATTCCTGGTAAGATTACTGAATATATGAAAGAGATGACATATAGAAAGAGAAATGGTGACCATCATTTTGAGAACAAGTAATGGCAGACTAACATCACTTCCTTTTTGGATAGCCCAAGAGAACAGATAAATACTAAAGACATAACAGAACATGAGGGACAAAAGTCTCTCAGGAGATTCTTGTGAACAAGATGAAGAGGTGTGAGCTAGATGAAAATGTAATAAGGGTTATTACTTAGATATTCCAATCCAAAGAAAAATTATTAACTGATAATATTTTAAAGAAAGCTATATTGTCTAGTATCCCAGGGTTCTGTGAATGGACCTGTGCTGGTCAACATTTTTACCAATGATTTGGATGAAGAAATAAAAGAAATTCTTCTCTAATTTACAGATGACAAAGCTGGGAGGGAAAGTCAACATTTTAGATTACAGTTGATTTGAAATTGAACATCATAAGGACACAAAAAGATGTACAGGCTAGAATGATGAGATAAATCTAGTAAGATGAAATTTAATTAAAAAACAAAGACACGCTCAAAGGTCAAAAATTCAACTTCAAAGACACCAATAGAGAGGGCATGTCTTGACAGCAGTTTGAGTAAAAGAACTCTGGAGATTTCAGGGGATTTGAAAGCTTAAAATGAGTCAACAGTAGACATGGCAGGCAGAAAAACTAATAAAGTCTTAAGCTATGTTAATAAAAGCACAGTGTTCAGAATGAGGAAGGTGATAATTCTGCTGCACTCTGCTCCGGTTGGACCAAATCTGAAGTATTACATTAAATTCTGGGTGCCATGTTTTAGCGAAGGCATTAGAAAGTTGGAAATTATCCAGAAGAGGGTGACCATGATGGTAAAAGGATTAAAGGTGATGCCATATGAGAATCAGCTTAAGAAGAGAGATGTTTAACCTGGAAAAAAGACTTAGGAAGGGATGAGATATAGAAAAGGAATTAGACTTAAATTGCCTGACTCAGGAAGGCAGAACTAAGAGCAAAGAGCAAGAGTGGCAGAGATGTAGATTTTGCCTTGATATAAGGAAAAACTTTCTAATAAATGATGCTATTCAAAAGTGGAACCCATCGGCTTTTCATCAGTCATTTAACTGGCATTTTAAGGGCTTGCTACATGCAAGGCACTATGCTAATAATCCCTGGGGATAAAAAAGAAAGGAAGGAAGGAAGAAAGGAAGGAAAGAAGGAAGGAAGGAAGGAAGGAAGGAAGGAAGGAAGGAAGGAAGGAAGGAAGGAAGGAAGGAAGGAAGGAAGGGAGGAAGGGAGGAAGGGAGGGAAGGAGGGAGGGAGAAAAAGGAGGGGAGGGGGAGAGAGAGAGAGAGAGAGAGAGAGAGAGAGAGAGAGAGAGAGAGAGAGAGAGAGAGAGAGAAAGAGAGAGAGAGAGAAAGAGAAGTTTAAATTCTAATGGGGAAGAAAACATACAAATAAATAGGCATTAAAAAGTATAGGGACAGCTAGGTGGATAGAGTGCCTGGAATCAAGACCTAAGTTCAAATCCAGCCTCAGACACTTACTGGCTGTGTTACTATGGGCAAGTCATTTAACCCTGTTCACTTTAATTTCCTCATCTGTAAAATGAGCTGGAGAAAGAAATAAACCAGTACAGTATCCTTGCCAAGAAAACCCCAAATGCGGTCACAAAGAGTTGGACACAACTGAAAATGACTAAAAACAACAAAAGGTATATATAGACTAGATAGAAGGTAATCTGAAAGGAAGACATTAGCAGCTGTATAGCCCAACATTGACGGTCTTCAAGAAGAAACTGAATGACCACTTGTTTGGGATGTTTTAGAACAGACTATTCTTCAGATGAACTGAATTAGATGACCTCTGAGGTCCCTTCCAATTGTGAGATCCTGCAAAATAAAAAGAAGGTATCCCCACTGATAAATTAGTCAGAACGTTCTGATGAAAACAATGAAGCCATTGGTTCACAACTCAACAAACCAACTCAAGTTACATCTGGAACATACTGAAGGGACATGAATCATCCAGAGACAGAGTTCTTTTACCACAGGCAGATTCACGGGTGTAGATGGAATTATCATGATAACATCTTTGAGTCAGTAGGGAGAAGTCACCCAAGATTATTACTTTAATAAAACCCAAGTGTATCCAAATGCCGTAGAAAATTCATTAAGCAATATTAGGATTGAACTTTGAAGCATATTACAATCTGTTAATAGTCAAGAATATAACCAGAAATACTGAAGTTTGTACTTTTCATTCCACCATCACGACAACCTTAGATAATTGGTTGAAAAAGGAACAACTGTGAGGCAGGGAGTTGGGAATTATTGCTCCATAACTACTGTACTCTAAATGCCTATGTTACATATAACAATTTTCAAAGTGTCTCCTTCTAACCATGTGACTTCTGCCTTCTCATGAACTTTCAGGATTTTTATTCATATTTTTCCAAGAGTAGTAACTATCTTTCCATCAAGTAGTAACAAGTACAAATAGTTGGTAAGAAGGGTAGGGTAGAAAAATGTGGAATTTAATATTTTTAAAACAAAACATGTCTTAAATAAAAGTAATGAGTAGTGATGCTATAGCCCTATTCACAGAATATCACTAGATATCATTAGAGTTTATGTTTTCTCAACAAGGAAAATATTAACTTATTATTTTAAAAATAATCACTTCTCTTCCATCCCTTCTATACCTCTTCATCTAGTAAAAAAGAGAGCAGTTTTTTTGTAGCAAAACAGCAAACAGAAGCCTCCACTTGACTTGAGAAGCCTCACAATCATTTACTTTTGGTGTTTTTGTTAACCATTATGTTATTTATTACTTTTATTGGTTTCAGGGGAACAACCAAAAGCAGACAAAACTGCCATATTTCAAGGGGTTGTGTTGTTGTTGTTGTTATATCTGTCCTTTGTTCTCGAAGAGGACCATGACATCAGGGAAATGGTGACATGACTTGCAGTTGACTTTGGTTTGAAGGAGGGAGGGCTGTGCAAGGTCACCACCCTCACTTTCTCCTCCAGAGCCATCTAGGTCCAGTGGCCTGATATTTACCAGGATGACTGAAGATGGCCCAGGATGCATTGGGAGACCCTGGCCCTTTCAGGCTAAGGCCTTTTCAGATTCTCACTTTGAGTGAGGTAACGCCCATTCGGTAATGTAAATACCAAATTTCCAGAGGTAGGTCTTAAGTGAAATGAAGAACAATTGTGTTCTCAAGTGGCCAGACATGCTACAGGGTAAACACTTAATTGCTCAGTTACCAATTAACCTACAATGAAAAATAGTCTGGAAAAATTTTTTTTTCTATCACAATTTTAATTCCTCTTGCCGCTACAAAGCATGCATTCCATTTCATTTCCTCAGATAGTATTTCATTACAAATCAATTTACCAATAATAATCCCTTCTGAATACCTTCAGTAGGAAAATGAATTTCAAAAATCATCATACACCTTTCCCACACTGCTTAAAACTTCTGTTCTGAGACTCTGGTTTTACTTCTCTTTAGCAATTTTCTAGGGGCAGCAAGGTGGCACAGTGAATAGAGTGCCAGGCTTGGAGTCAGGAAGACCTCAATTCAAGTGTGGCCTCAGATTCTTATTAACTGTATGATCCTGGACAAGACACTTAACCCAGTTTGCCTTAGTTTCCTCATCTTTAAAATGATGAAGGAAATGGCAAACCACTCCAGTATCTTTGCCAAGAAAACCAACACTGAAATGACTGAACGACAAAAGCAATTCTCTGTCCTTGTCTTTTACCCCTTAACATGGATCTGTGGTTGGCTCAGGATTCTCTTCCTTTTCTCCACCGGCCCCATCTTGCTTGGTAATCTCATTCACTTAAAACTTTAAGTGTTACTTCTGCAAATATGGCACCCAAACCTGCATTTTCAACCCTGACCTCTTTCTAAAGCTCCAGACCTGCATCTCCTATGGACAAATAGTTTCCACCTATATTCTACTAGCATCGCAAATTCAATGTGTGCGAAACCCAGCTTATTCTCTTCCAATCCAAAATTTGATCCTTTTCCTGACTTTATTATGCTTCTCAGTAGTATCACTAGTCACTCAATCTCCCAAATTAGAATGTTGGTATTATTGCTGACCGATCAGAAATCATGTTCTGTTGATTCTTCTGTAATATTACTTGCATTTCCTTTATTGCCACTGCTACCCCCCTGGTAAAGCACACTCACTATTTAACCATAAACAATTGCCAAGCTTCCTTCCTGCTTTCTCTATCCACCCTTTCTAATTCATCCCAGCCACACCAATCTTCCTGATGCATCAATCTGGCTCTTTAGCTCAAAGCCTTTCAATGGTTCTCGATTGCCTACTGAGTTTAATTAAACTTCCTGGGCAGACCTTAATGGCTTTCTACAATAAGGAACCACCCTTTCCTTCAAGCTTTATCACTAGCTACCATCATATACTCTCCCCACCTAATGTGGGCTTTTTTTTTTTCAGTCTTGTTAGACTCTTTGTGACCCCATTTGGGGTTTTCTTGGCAAAGATACTGGGGTTGGGTTGCCATTTCTTTCTCTAGCTTATTTTACAGAGGAGGAAACTGAGGCAAATAGGTTTAAGTGACTTGCTCAGGATCACACAGCTCGTTAGTGTCTGAGGGCAGACAGAACTCAGGAATATGAGTCTTCTCAACTCCAGGCGTGGCACTGAAGCAGCTAGCCAAATGGGTCTACTATTTCCCTTCTAGTACTTAGTACAGTGCCTAGTACATAGGAGGTGTTTAATAAATGCTTATTGACTGACTTCCTTATTCCACACCCTATGTCTGGAATGTATTCCTTGCTTTGTCCCTAGAATCTTCCAATCCACTGATTCTTTTTAAAAAATTTTAAATTCATTTTAAACTTAAATACAAAATGAGAAAAAAAAAGGTTATTTCCATGTACACAGCAGAACACAAGAGAAGATTCAATATAAAACAATACATTTCCATTTCAAGAAAACCTATGAAATAAATAGTACATTTTTCAAAGTTACTCAGCTTTTCTGTGCTTCCTTCTAGGTTTTCTTTTGTTTTCAGCTATGAATTTTTAATTTTTTTTCTCCTCCCACCTGCCACCTTACAAAAGATTAAAATTAAAGGTGAATATACTATATCTATAAACATATACAAATATAGACATATATATGTATGTATATATATACACACACATACAAATATATATATATATTTTATATATACATAATTTAATTTTTTCTCCTCCCACTCACCACCCTACAGAAGATTAAAATTAAAGGTGAATATACTATATAAAAATATACACACACAGAGACATATATGTGTGTGTGTGTATGTGTGTGTGTATATATATATATATATATATATACACACACACATACACACACACACACACACACACACACACACACACACACACAAAATACAAGACCATACTATGCATATTTCTATCTGTCATTTCTTTCTCTGGACGTGGACCACATCTTCCTTTATAGGCCCAAGCTCTTCCATGTTTTTCTAAATCATTTCTTATGTATTCCATCACAATTATACCCTATACCTTGTTTAGCCATTCCCCAATGAAAGGCTATTTATCATTTTAGTGAATCTGACAGGTGTAAGATAACATCTCAAAGTTGTTTTAACTTACATTTCTCTAATCAATAATGATTTAGAGCATTTTTCCATATGATTATATACAATTTTAATTTCTTCATCGAAAAACTGAGTGTTCACATCCTTTGACCATTTATCAATTGGAGTATGACTTGTATTCTTATAAATTTGACAAAGTTCTTTTTACTTGATTTTTTGTTCTTCCAAATGAATTTTGTTATTATTTTTTCTACCTCAATAAAATATTTTTTTTTAGTAATTTAATTGGGATGACATTGAATAAATAGATTAGTCAGGTAGGTAAAGTGGTTTTTATTATATTGGCTTTACCTACCCATAAACAATGAATATTTCTCCAATTATTTAAATCTGATTTTATTTGTATAAAAAGTTTTATATTTATATTTATGTAATTTCTACGTTTTGACATACTCTAGGATCTAGTTATTTTAAATGGTCTAAAACAAAATTGGATAATATTCATGACACACAGTATTATAGTTTCCTTATTTTTTTCCCTTTTAATCAAATCTATTTTAGCTTTAACTTTGTCTGAGACCATGATTACTATTGATGCTATTATTTTACATAACAAATTCTACTCCAGCCCTTTGTTTTAACTCTATGTGTATCTCTAATTTTTATTGTATTTCTGAAAGCAACATATTGCTGAATTCAGATTTTTAATATATTCTGCTATCCATTTTTGTTTCAGGGGGAAATTCATCCCATTTACATCCAAAGTTATAATTACTTGCATATTTCCCTCCATTGTATTTTTCCTCATTATCCTACTCATCCTGTTTGCCCTATCCCTTCTCACTCTATTTTATTTCTACCAAATACCTTCCCCTCCCATTCCTAAATCCAGTTACCCTTTTAAGAATCCCACCCTTATCCCCTCCCCTCCACCTTAATCTACTTAAGAGTTTCTCCCTTATCTCCTCCCCATCAAAATTCCTATCTACACACCCTTCTAAAAGTCCCTCCCTTATCCTATCCCCTCTGCCTCTTATTTCTTTATATATTTAGAAGACTTTTATACCCTTCTAGATGTATGTTATTCCCTCTTTAATCCATTTCTGAGAATAAGGTTCCAGCACTACCAGACCTTCATCCCCATTTGCTTCTTCTATATTAATTCTCCCTTTCATCCCTCATTTGTATGAGATAATTACTCCTTTTTATCTCTCCGTATTTTGCAGATTTATCTTTTAGAATCACCCCATCATACACAGCTCAGCTCTCCATTGATTCTTAATCATTTCAATATCATTTCATCCATGAAATTTTCCCTGATCAGCCCAATCATCAGTAACCTTTGCTCCCTTAGACTTCACATACAACTCAATTCAATAAATATTTATAGAATGCCTACTGTTTGCAGATCACTGAGCTAGACCCTGGGGGGGTGATACAAAGTTTACAAAGGACAAAGTTCACAACCTTGTGGAAACTTGCAATCTACCAAGAGCTATGACATATACATACAACTTCTTCCCCCTGTTTAAAATACATATCATATACTAATTTGCATTACTGGATGTGAACTGATGTTTAACACTATGAATATTTTTCATACACATAGAGGAATAACTGAACGTTACATCAAAATACCTTCTTCCCCTTTAACTAGTTTCTACTCCAATACTTCTTTCAAAAAACTCAATGAATTTGCTCTTTGGATGATATCAACAATTTCTTTCTCCTATGATTCTGGCCAACCCACCCATTCTCAGCCAGCAGGAAAACCTAGGGAATAATTTTATCAGCTCTATTTCACTAGAAAATTATGGTCATAAGTTAACCTCCTAACTTTTTTTAATAGTATCATTTACGAAATTCTTTGAAACACAAATCCCTTCTTAGCCTCGTCTCTCAAAGAGCAAGCCATGCTAGTTTAAGAAGATTTACATACCTAGTACCAAATGTTAACTTAGAGGAACAAGGCAAGCAACTCAGAATAATAAAAGCAACAAAATCTTGCTAGCTGTCCCTGCTGAAAACATTCTCCCTACCCCCACAGGATACACTTACACGTACCCCATCTATAGATCCAAGCTACAAAATCTTCTAGAACTAGGTCTCCATAAAACTCTCTTCAGGGAATTATCTTGAGAAGAATAATATGTCATTGCATTTTCTTGGGATATAGATGCAGCAAGGTATAATAGATTAGAGTACCACATTTGAAAGTGAGGAACTTAGGAAGATCTGCTATACTGGAAGTCATGAAGATCAAGGTCTGAGTTCAAATTCTGCCTCCGACATTTGATAGCTGTATAACCATGGATAATTCACTTAACTCTGCTGAGCTTCAATTTCTTTATCTGTAACATGGAGATAATTGTCATTCTTACCTTATAGGGTTTTCTCAAAGTTCAAATGAAATAATGTATGTAAAGCATTTTATAAACTTTAGAAACATGTATGTATATATGTGTGTATATGTGTGTATGTATATGTGTGTGTATACCAGAAATGCAAATGTTTATAGTTCAGTTTTTTTTTCAACAGTGTGTGCCTCTCTGTGACCCCATTTGGGGTTTTCTTGGCAGAGATACTAGAGTGGTTTGCCATTTCTTTCTCCAGTTCATTTTACAGATGAAGAAACTGAGGCAAACAGGGTTAAGTGACTTGACCAGGGTCACACAGCTAGTAAGTGTCTGAGACTGGATTTGAACTTAGGAAGAGGAGTCTTCCTGACTCCCGATCCAGCACTCTATCCACTATATCACCTACCTGCCCCAGAAATACATATTTCAAAGTATAATAATATAAGGAAGGATTACAAAATAATTTTATTACAAAATCAAGCGGACAAGAACTTATAAATTCAAACGACTGTTGTTTCCTTTCAAATAATCACCTTGGAAGGCCATTTGGTCCAAGGAACTGTGTTCTTAGCTTACTGCTTTAAAAAAAAATTGGAAATAACCAATTCAGTCATGTCTGATAGGTAAAATAAGTCTAAATAGGACTAAATAGTCTAAAATAATTTTAAAAGGTAAAATAAGCAAGTTATATAATACCAATTTTGATTTAAAATATCCTAATAAATATAACATAAATGGGAAGAATGACAATTTAAACAAATGCTAGATAATTATAATAATCCAGCTCAGCCTTGAAGAAAAGATGAGGAAACAAATGAATCCATGGCATGGAATATTGTTATTTTGACATACACTATTGCAATATGGTACAGAGTTCTCCTGAAATTCTTTCTCCCTCTGTTCTTGTTTTTTCTTTATTACAAGGGATGGTTCACTAGCTATTGGAGTGAGCTAGATATTTGTTCCATGTGTCCCAGGAACTTGGATCTTTTGTCTAGTTATACAGACGCTATTCCTATGCTGTGGGTAGACTGCATACATGTGGGTTCTGTTTGTTTTATGCACATTTAAGTCTTCTTGTTTTTTTAATATAAGTTTTAAGTTCCTTGAGGGCAAACACTAGAGAGATCTTGTCTATTCTCTTCAGAATCAAGGACGGTGCTCAGTAGATAGTATAGGCATACCTCATTTTATTGTACTTTGCTAACTCATTGTGCTTCAAAGACAATGCATTTTTTTTTTTTAACAAAATGAAGGTTTCTGGCAACCTTGCATTGAGCAAGTCTATCAGCACCATTTTTCCAACAGCATGAGCTCACATTGTGTCTCTGTGTCACATTTCGGAAATTCTTTAAATGTTTAAATTTTTTTTTCATTATTATCATATCTGTTGTGGTGATCTGTGATCAGTGATCTTTAATGTCACTATTGTAACTGTTATGAACACTACCCATATAAGATGGTGAACTTAATGGCTAAATGTTGTATGTGTTCTGACTTCTCCACTGACCAGCCACTCCCCCACCTCTCTCCCTCTCCTCGGCCTTCTCTATTCCCTGAAACACAACATTGAAGAATATTACATAAACTTAGTTGATAAAGCAGCGGCCGGGTTTGAGAAGATAGACTCCAATTTTGAAAGATGTTCTTCTAGTGTGGATAAAATACTATCAAAAATATCATATGCGATGGAGAAATTTTTATGAAAACAAGCGTCAATCAATGTGGCAAATATCATTGTTGTCTCATTTAAGAAACTGCTACAGCCGATCCTCGACTTTCAGCAACCATTACCCCAATCTGTCAGTAAGCATCAACACTGAGGCAAGAACCTCCACCAGCAAAAAAAGATTATGACTCGCCAAGATTCAGATGAGGGTTAGCATTTTTGGGTAACACAGTATTTTGTAAAACTTCTTTATTTAGTATATTTATTTTTCCCCAGTTACATGTAAAAACAATTTTTAACATTCGTTTTTAAAACTATGGGTTCCAAATTCTCTCCCTTCCCCCCCATTGAGAAGGCAACCAATTCGATAGCAATATAACATTTTAAAATTAAGGTATGTACACTGTTTTTCTAGATGTAATACTACAGCACACTTAACAGACTATACTATGGTGTACGTATAACTTTTATGTGCACTAGGAAACCAAAATATTCATGTGACTCGTTTATTGCAATATTCACTTTATTGCAGTGGTCTGGAACCAAACCTACCCTATCTCCAAAGTATGCCTGTACTTTGCCCTTAGAAGCCACTTAATCAATATTTATTTGATGTGAATGAGCAGGTGCTAGATAAATACTTGTTGACTAGCTGCTGAAAGTAAACTCTAGTTTTATACATGCAATAAGTATACAATTAAAGCATAACAATAAAAACTAGTATTCTTATTTGTAATCCTGTATGTTCTTTGAACTTCAGCGAACAGGATTAGGTTACCTAAGATTCTGGTGTTAATCCTACAGACCAGGCCAAAACCAAATTAGAACTGCAATGCAAGTAACCTATTTTGCAGAGTTTTTAAAGGAGCCCTCCTTACCTCCAGTGTCGTGGAAGGGGCCTGCCCCTGTGATGTTTTCCTAAGGGGACACAGATCAAGATCACGACTGGCAAGCATGGATCAGTTGTAATCTGCACCACTTTGAAATGAGAGATCCACTGGAGTACTTTAGCATACCCAAAGATTATAGCACCTTCAGTTCCCATTCCCCATTGTCACTATCACATAGACCGGGGCTGTCCAACCTTAGGCTTTTATTGAAACAACAGACAATACATTTTGATTTGCCATTTTAGTGAGAGCTCTGGGGTAGCTTGGCTTCCTTTACTAAAGCATTTATGTAAATTTCTAAGCTCGTAGGCGGGCTGCATAAATCGCACTGCTGCAGCATGAGGCCTGCGGGCAGGTCGCATTTTGGAGGGCCCGGACATAGAACAAACGTGTTGGGGAATGCTCTTGTGCCTACCAGGAATCACAAGGTAGTTAAAGAGACCTTGGAAATCAATCCCAAATAGCTTCTGCTTGCCCCCTAAAATCCAAATCGGAAGTACTCAGTTTGGCTCAGGGACCTGATTCCCGTTCCTGAAACATAGTGCTTTCATATGTTCTGGAGCTGTGCAACAAGGAGATTCTCCTATATGTCAAAGAATTTTTATTTTTATCCCACAGCTCCCCAAAAAGGAAAACGATCCTTGCCTCACATGCCGCAATGAGGATGCCTGAGTCACTGTCAGGCTTCTTTTTTCCATTACTTCAGGAAGGAGGGGCAGAGTCAGCATCCTTATAACCCACTTCCATAGTCTAACCCGGAGAGAGAACCGGGTTGCA